>CM024761.1:25689985-26402485 GCA_014218235.1 Colocasia esculenta | reverse complement strand
GTAGTAGTAGTGGTCGTAGCTAGGATAGTACGCAAAAGCGAAATGTTTGACAAATCCCCGACCACAACAAATATTTGACAAATCTGACAGATATATGTCCAAACAATTGGTGACTCGGACAAGAATTATCGGAGGATATACATATATGCATGGAGTCCCGAGGAGCTGGAAAGTGAACAGCGGTCATAACGTTGTGAAACGACTAGTTAAAGAGATTAGCCGAAAAACGTTGAAACTGATGTGGGTTAATTTCCATTAGTCTTCTCTCTTCGATGAGTTCATTTGTCAAGAGATCTAGCTTACTTTCCCACCTGAATTAGATCGAGTTTAAGGATTTTTTTGGTTGCTATCTTAAGTTTCTTCTCGAGCAAAATTTACCTTGGAGTAATTAATTAGATTACGAAGATTAATATTTGCAATGTCCTACGTACCTTATTGAAAAATAGGGTGGAAATCAGTGACGGATCTAGAGAATAATCAGGGAATTTTATTAATTTTTATTAATAAATTATTAATTTTTATTAAATTAATTAGGTTGAAAATTTTCCTAAAAGAGTAACCCCGAAATTCTTGGATCCGCCTATGGAACATATTGCCATGCATCATTAGATCTCCAGTTGACCGTATAATAAAGAGAATTCCAACTGGCATGTGTCTGTCTCGACATTGGGGGCGAAGATCACACATTTTTATTTGGACACATTGGAAGTCTTTTTGTTTCGAGGGTTTATGCTGTTAGCTTTTTAAACATTTACAACAATGAAAATCGTTGGCTTTTCTACGTACAGATAAATCTCTATAATCTATATGGACTCATTTTTTTTTATCTCCAAATATATATATGTTGTTTGCCAAAGAAACTATTGTTACACGAAAAAGGGTAAATATTCCTTCATTGTTAAAATTGTCCAATATATCACTCTTAAATAAAAAACATTATAGATATGTCATCACTAATTAAATGATATTACTCTTCATCCATTTAATTATAAATTTGAATAATCTGTTAAAGAAAATATCTTATTTAGTCTTGGGATTAACCACCCTAATAATGAGGTTCCATTCTCAAAGTCTTAATTAAGAATATACAATAATAACATTTTCGTCAAAAGTTATTAAACTATTGTGAATAATGGAACTGTGAAGGAATATTTATTTCCTTTGAATTGAAGTTAACAGTAATGACATATTTGTATTTTTTTTTTTTCTGAGTAGCATATTTGATAATATCTTAGCAATAATAATATATTTTCTACCTTTATGTAATAATAGTTTATATGAAAAAAAACCTCACACTTTTTTTTTAAAAAGAAAACTCTCTCTTTTTTTGGGATAGGAAAAGGAATTTTTCTACACGGATATATAATGGTTCTATAGTTAAATTTACTCTCATTAAAAGTTTCAAGGGGGAATTTTTAAAGGGAAAATTACACACATACACCTCAAATACATCGTATTTGTGCTTTATCCCCAAAATCTGCATATTAGGTCTTATACTCCTGCAATTGAAAAAAATCGTTGATGATATCCCTGTGGTTAGTTTATTGTCAGAATGGGAAGCATATTGTGTTATCATATAAGGAAATAGTTAAATAATACATGAATTTATTAAAACTTCCCTAGATTTAGAAAGAGAGAATGAAGAGAGACAGATGAGGAGGGGAAGACAGAGCGTAACCCTTCCGGCTCCAATAGTGAGCGTGAAGATATAGACAGAGCATGGGAGGGAGAGAAAAGGGGGTTCCAAAGAAGTCTCTCTGGCTCCGACAATCATAGAGAAGAGAGAGAGAGAGAGAGAGAGAGAGAGAGAGAGAGAGAGAGAGGAGTCTAGAGAGAGAGTGCTAGAGGAGTCTTCCATTTTAGTTCTAATAGTGAGAGAGGAGGAGAGAGCGAGATAGAAAGAGAGAGAGAATTATGTGAGGGGAGAGAGAAGAGAGTGCCAGAGAGGTTTCTACCTCTAGTTCTGACAATGAGAGAGGAGAGAGAGGGAGTTGGGCGGGGAGAGAGAGAAAGGAGTGCCCAAAAGGTCTCCCCCTTTGGCTTCAATAGTGAGAGGGAAGAGAGAGAGAAAGATAGAGAAAGGGAGGGTCAAGCGGGCGGATAGAGAAGGGGGTGTCAAATTGGTCTCTCTCCCCCCCCCCCTTCTGGCTTGGCTTTGGTAGTAAAAGGGAAGAGAGAGAGAGAGAGAGAAAGCAAAATAAGAGAGAGGATCAGATGGTTGGGAGAGGAGGGGATGCTAGAGGGTCCCCCTCTAGCTTTGGTAGTGAGAGAGAAGAGAGAGTGAGTGAGATAGAGAGAGAGGTCAGGGGGGACAGAAGAGGGTCCGACGGTGAGAGAGAAAGAGAACGGAGTGCTAAAGTGGTCTCTCTCTCTAACCCCAAGAGAGAGAGAGAAGGTTTGGTGGGTATAGAAAAAGGAGTGTCGGAGAGATCTCCTCTCTAGTTCCAATGGAGAGAGAGAGAGAGAGAGAGAGAGAGAGAGGCTCTCCCTCCAACTTTGATAGTGAGGGAGAAGAGAGAGGGAGAGCGAGACACACACACAGAGAAAGAGAGAGGGTTGGGTGGTGGTGGTGGGGGGGGGGGGGGAGAGAAGGAGATGCTGGATGGGTCTTCTTTTTTATTTAGATAGTGAGAGAGATAGAGATAGAGAGATAGAAAAGGTACGTGAGAGAAATTAATTTATTTTAAGAGTTATGGAGGGAAAATTTGCCTTGTTGACCTCTTAATTTAACTGTGGTTGGATTAAATAGAGAAAATGAAATAATATAATTATATATGATAAAATGTATTGAATATAAGGTATGAAATTTAATATGCAGATTTCGAGGTAAAATCACAAATACGATATAAGGATATGTATGTAATTTTATTTTTTTCGAACTCTTACACATGGAACTCCTGGGAGGGTGAAGGATGAATATGTGCATGTTTTCTCCTGAATGGAATGGCCTTCTTGCCCACACGATAGATTCAATGTCAACCCGGGTCTATTGTTGCAAAGAAATGCTTATTTCCCACTTTTCCTTCATGTAATTTTTCTTTTGTTGATGTTAAAGTTATTTGCCATTTTCAGTGAGCATTTGTCACTTTTAGTATTGAAGGTGACAAATAACAACTTAAGAATGATAAATATTTTTTAAGTGTTATTCCTTATATGTGAAACAGATAGGAAGCAACCTGTTGAGTTATGATTGGCATGACATTCATGATGTTTAAATGTTTTTGATAATGACATAATTGATGTTGAGAAAATGTGATAAAATGACATGACACTATGACTGTTAGATCGAGATGGCACTATAGATGTCCTAGAGGGGGGGTGAATAGGACTTCTTTGCATCTTAAATTTTTTTTTATCTAAAAGATAAACAACACTAAATAACATTGTTAGTAATTAGTGTGATGTGTGTGAAACAAGTGAAAAACTTGGCGGAATCAATCATACAAGAAGGCACAAGAATTTTATCCTGATTCGGCCCTTCCTACATGGAAGTCCTACGTCTAGTCCCTAAGAAACCACTTGGGATTTCACTAAACTGCCTTCTCTCAAACTCGAGAGGAATTACAAACCCACTTGCTCCTAGCAAGTCTTCCCTTAAACAAGGGGTACAAATATCATCTACACTTGTAGATCTTCCCTTTACAAAAGGGGTACAAAAGGATACAAACCTCCTGCAGGTTTCCTTACACAGAAATATGAAAGCTTGTGTGTCGGCTCAATCAGCAATGACTAGACACAAAAATTCAGAAAGAAGAATAGATGATAGTGAAACTCAAGTTCTTTCTGAAACAACGAAGTGGACTGAGAAGATCTGAATTGCAGTAGTCCACCAAATGAAGAAGACTTCAAATTGCAGAAGGAGAGCAAAAGTCTAAGACTGAGGAGAGGCTCTCTTTCTCTTGATTGGCTCTTCTAACTTTCGGATGGGAGTGAAGTTTAAGCTTCTAAGTTTTCTTAGCATCTATCTCTATATTTCTGTATATTGGGCATGTCTACATCTCCAAGCTTTGGCTTCATATATAGGCTTCAAACTTTTGCCCGTTTGAATTTAGTCGTTGGAAGCCAGCCGTTTGAAGAAGATAGCCGTTTGAGAGGGGGCTTTGATCTTCGTAGGTTTGTCCATCAAATCCTTAGCTTCATGAGTCCAACATCTCTAGGCTATATGTTGTAGCTTCATGCTTGAAGGACTTGTTTCATGATTGTTCTGTAGGTTCCATGCTTTGTGCATAGATTTAGCCATTCCTTATTAAATGTTCTACAAACCTGAAAGGACAGAATAAGAGAAAATGCCTCTATAGATGCTTTCGGAGGTAGGTGAGATAAATAATAAGATACGAAATCATTCATACAAAAGTTTAGAACATTTAAGAATAAGTAGACAGTTGCACACATTTTTCTACTAAAAGTCATGGTATTTCTGACAGTAGTAGGTAGGTTCTGACAGATAGCCCATAAGACTTATCAAGCATTTAATTTTTGACCATCCGTCAACCACAGATCAAGTTATCTTTCTGACAGCAAATATATCTTATATATTACAGATCCCAAAGAAGATACTACTTAGAAAAATAATTTTGAATAAAATATTTTTACCGCCAAAAAAAATAATTGAATTTTTAAGATGACTTTCTCAAAGTAAGATATACTTCAAAGCAGAGTTCATGATGTATGTTAACTGGTACTTATAAATAGTGGTTTGATTTCTCTGCTAGGTACAGACATGCAACAAACAAGAGATACTTCGACTTTTAAGAAGTCAAAGTAAGACTAATAGAGATAGTAAACTTTGACTTTAGGAATACTACTACTTCGACTTTGTTGAAGTCGGAGTGAGAAAGCAATGACTTCGACTTCTTTGGGAAGTCGGAGTGCCATCAAACAGATAGCGGACTTCGACTTATATGAAGTCGGAGTACGCCCAACTTCGACTACTAAGAAGTCGGAGTTTCCTCAGACTTCGATTTTTCAAGAGTCGAAGTGAGGCTAGACTTCGACTTTCCAAGAGTCGGAGTAAGGCTGGACTTCAATTTTTAAGGAGTCGGAGTTCTGCGAGACTTCGACTTTTTAGAAGTCGGAGTGTTGCCAGGCTTCGACTTTTTAGAAGTCGGAGTGTCCAGACTTCGACTTTCCAGAAATCGAAGTGTATCTGATTAAAGCATTACTTCGACTCTTCAAAGGTCGTAGTCAGGAATCAGAGTTACTATGATATACAGTATATGTTGTGAATTTAGAAAAATTTCGCTGTGATATACAGTATACTCTGTGGACTTAGAAAAATTTCAGTATACGTTGTGGACTTAGAATCTCTGTAGGCATAGTTTTTGACAGTAGGTATATAATAGCTTTTTGATTTCCATAATTAGTAAAGGCGAGAATATTAAAAGTTTTGTCATAACGAAAAATATTGTAATAGATATTTTAGTAAACGAATAGTTGCTCAACAATTCTCCCCTTTTTTATTAATAACAAAAAAACTTTTATAATGTCAGTGAAAACAAGTTTGATATATATATATATATATATATATATATATAAAAGTTAAGTTTTCACTCTTTCTCCCCCTTTGTGACATTAAACAGAAAGGAGAGAAACATACTTATATTCATTGCTGAAATGATTACATTATGAAGTGAAAGTAGAGCTAGGGAGATATAGAGGGGATGGGATGTGAGTGAGAAAAGGCTGGAGAAGATCCCAAAGTTTCTTCTCATTCTGAGGGAAGAAATTCTCAAAAAGACTGCTATCTATCTTATAAGAGGGGCCAATTAAAGGATGTTTTCTATAGGATTTGACATGTCGGCGATGATACCAGCTAAGTCTCCTATGGTATTTGTCATCAGACAAAGAAAACCTAAGGGGAACAAAAGTCTTCTTGGTAGCTAAGGATAGGAAGTCATGAATAGTGACATTCCAGTAAAGTCCATGGGAGTGAGCTGCATCCTTGGACTGATAATAGATGATATACCTTTGGATCCATTGATCATAGGAAGACTTCCTAAGGTTGTCATAGCCCTTAAGAAGGAAGACAGCAGGGGATAGCTTAAGCTTTCTACAATCTGCACTAAGGTCTGGATAAGCTGCAACCCATTCTTCTTCATTCAGTCTCTCAGACTCTGCAAAACAATGCTGAAATTCTATCATGTGCTGAGAGCTCTTGGGAGCATACATGACTGCAAATATGTGAAAGGATAGCTTGATGTTGTACTTCACCTTGAATCTTGCGGCTATCCTAATGTGCCTATTAAGAACTAGGTTGGCAAACTGCTTCCTAGAAGAAATGACACCTACTAAGCTTCGATGCACTCCAGAGGGAAGACCAATAGTCATGGAGAGAGTAATGGGTCTGTTGCCTTGAAGGATCATCCTCCATTGCCCTTTATTGACATCTAGCAGACCGAGCTTGAATCTCTCTTCATTGAAAGTCCTCATCCTAGCATAGTCAATCTGGAGATCTCTCAAGAAAGTACCAAACAGGTCAAAGAACCTAAGATTGAGGTGTTGATGGATAGTCAGAAGAGGATTTCTTGATTTGGCTGATATGAAGTGTTTGGCTTCAGAGGGGTAGGTGTCAAGAAAGGCAGAGGGGGAAAGACTGTTGCTTTTCTATATAATCAATTTTACACCAGCCACATGGACTTCGGAAGTTTTGATGAGAAGAGAGAGCCAGTCTTCAAACTTGTAGTCTGGCATCCCATGGACTTCAAGAAAAACTTTTATTAACAGAAATTCTCTGAACAATTTCATGTAATGTTCAGAGTGATGAGTGATAGCATACTAGAAGGGTGGAAGGAGGGATCCATGGCTATGAGAGCTTACTTCGAATGAAAGTCCTGGTTGTAGACGCGAGATTTGGCCCATCCCCGCGTGGTTCCATGGCCCAATAAGGCCCGTTTAACCATTTGTTGACTTGCCTCGGATCCCATGTAGATGGCAGCATCGACTGCCGCTGACCACATGTTGGCGTCAATCCCCATAGATGTTGACTATGGTTGGCGGCCATCTATGTGGACGTCTGCATGGCGTTGGTGGCAACATCGTTGGACGTCAAACTAGTTTACCTGGTCTGCGCAACTGCCCGAGATTCCAGCCCACTATGCGCCCTCTCCTCACCCATGCAGCTCATGGGGCCGTTCCCAATGGGCAAATGGGCCACCTTGGCACCCCCTTGACCCAGTAAAAATCCTATGTGGCCCCCTCTCATTGGTCCAAGGCTTAACACATGGATTGCCACTTGTACAAGTGTGTTTCTTCACACTTGAGCATCCAAGGCCCCATGGCTACGCCCCCACTGCCTATATAGGTAGTCCTTAGGCCTTCTAAGGAGGGGGGAGAGGCTGGATGAGCTACACCTTACATGCTTTGAGAGAAGAGAGAGAAAGCGCACCAAAGTCTCCACTCTTGTTCCCACTCTTTCTCTCAACTCTTTGAGCGTCCAGAAGGCTTCAACAAGTGCTGGAGGAGTCTACTAATGAGCAATCAACCATAGCAACGAGGATCATCTCCCTCTTCTTTCTCTCTTTCCCTACTCTCTCTCCTTTAGTTTTGCATGTTGCACACACACACCCACACACCCTAGGCATGTAGGGCACCTTCCTACACACCTAAAAAGGAGTTTTCCAAACCAAAAATGGAGGGAAGAAGGGTGGTCATAGCATTTGGCCACCCCTCTTCTCAAGCACGCAACCGGTACAGGGTTCTCCTTTTGGGTATTTTTCTTCTGTTTAGGAAGTTTACCACACTTTCCTCAGTCTAATAGAGCTTTTCTTGTGGCAGGAACACATTGAACGAGACCGTGGAGCTCTCTTCCTTTGGCCGTCCAAAGAAAGAGAAGTTGGGGTCCCACCATCATCCGTAGTGCGAGGCTACAACACCGACATGATCATTCTACCTCCTTGGGCACAGGTAAGGCCCTGGCGATCTCAACATCTCCCTTTCCTTTGCTGGTTTCTTGGTTTTCTCCCTAGTCAACTCAGTCAACCGAGGAGTCAACGAAGTCAACCTATACCCATTCAACGCCAACGAGGGAGCGGCAACGTTCGTGAACCTCCGGAGGATCCCACATCCACAGGGGTGCGCAGAACGAGGCGTCCACACTGGTGTAGAGCTAAGTGTGGATGCGATAGAGGGTGGAGGAAGAGAAGCAAAGAAATGTGGTGGTTGGGTGTGAAGATTTGGAACATTTACCTCAAAAGTTTTGAAATGATACTTGAGAGGAAATTTAGAAATGGATGTAGTTATTGGAGGGTCAATGCACTGTGAAGTGGAGATGGAAGGTGAGGGAATAGAAATGGAAGGAGTAGGTTGAGTAGGAGGTGGAGGAGGTAGTTCAATAATTGGAGGAGGAGGGGGAGGAGTAGGATCAGAGACAATAGGAGGGTCTTGAGAAGTGGAGGGGGAAGGAATAGATGAGGATTGAGAAGGGAAGACGGGTTGACCTGACTTCATCAACTTCCTCCTAACCGTTCTCTTAAAGGTCTGGACCCGAGGGTCTCCCTCCTGATCATTCTTTTCTAACTGCTGCTCAAAGGACTGAATTTCAAGAATTTGCGGTTGCTGCTCTGACTCTACTGCTAGGTCCTTCTCTAGTTGAACCATACTGCCTCCAGGCAGAACATCTGGTGATTTCTGTTGCTGTTGCTCCTCAGTTTGAGCAGGGGGAACTTGGGAACCAGTTGTGCCCGGCTGGCACACTAATTGAAGTAAAAGGTCCTTCATCTGGTGGACCTCTCCAATCATGAAATCAAATCTTACATCTAACTATTGAATCTGCTTCTGCAGGACTGATAGCATCTCCTGCTGCTTCAAGATCAACTAGATCACATCATCCAAATTCTTACTAGTCTCCCCCTGAGAACTAGGCTGGGTCTCAATATGAGGTGGAGACACATGGTGAAATTCCTCAAAAGATGTCTCAACTAGAGTGGTGTTGGGAACCTTCTCTTCCTGAGCCACACTCTTTCCTCTTAGGTCCCTTAGCACTTGAGCTATGGAGTCTTCAGGAGCATCTTGTGTTTAAGGAGGGACAAGAGGTTGGACTTGCTCTTGAATCACTGGGCTTCTTCTTCTGCAGCTTCTTCTTCTGTAGCTTCATCCTGAGGGTGAATGGAGCTCTGTGCCTCATCTGGAAATACCTCATGAGTGCACTGGGGTACAGAGTCCTTAATCCAAATACTTTGTGCCTTGTTCTCCAAAACATAGTGACTTCTCCTCAGAGTGGAGAGCCCTATCTTCTCCTTGACAGAGGTGGACACTTCATCGGCTAGGTCCACGGAAAACCTTCTGAACACAAGGGTTATCAGGGGCCCATAAGGAAGGGACTCCTGTAGATTCTTGAAACATGCCATCCTTTCCAAGATAATGGATGGCAAGTTATCCTTGTGTCGTTGAATTGACCAAAACAGTAATCTCCCATCTCGGACTGTAATGGACGAATGCGTACCTGCCCTGGGAGTGATGATGTTGGTAATGATTGAATGAAGCAACCTCTTTTCTACAGAGAGATTGTTGACAAAGAGCCCTTTCTTCGTGATGGAGCCTAGACTTTTGTTGACTCCCAATCTATGCTTTTCATAGGGCACGATTTCACTGATCTTGTGTCCAGAGCCCGGACAATCCAGAAGTTGCACAAGAAGCTTTTCGGAGATGGTGACTAATTTTCCTTTCACTGAGCCTATAACTGAACCATCTGCTGAGACTTGGAGGGAAAGGTAAAAAGCCTTGAGAGCACCTTCAAACATCGGTTCTAAAATCTGACAGAGCCTCGACCAACCCATGACTGCTAGGGTTTCTTCTACCCAACTAAGTCTACCGACAGCTAACTGAAATCTACTATCTTTCCTGGGCATACAGAGGCTTTGGCTGAAGACAGTCGTTGGAACTGCTCCGGGGAGAACAGAGAACCTTCAGGAGCCTAGACGAAGCCATCTAGACAAACGACGAACGGAGGTCTGAGAAGGATGATAGAGAAGATATAGAAATGGTTTAGAGAGGCTTAAGATCCTACCTTTCTTCAAAGATGAGGAGAAATCTGCAGAGACTTCGAGCTTGGTTCCACAGAGATGAAGAACGAGTGCGGGAATAAGTAGGAAGACGACAGTGGAGTTGAAGAGATTTCAAATGGGTGAGTTTTGAAGGAGAGGGAAAATGGTCTTAATAAAGGAGGGAGAATGTGAAATGAACCGTCGATGAGAAAATGAAGGGTCGAGATTTAATAAGTGAGCGGTTACATTTTATTGCCTTAATATATATATATATAATTATCATTATTATAATATTATTTATTTATTTTTTAATATTTTTTTAAAAATAGAATCCGACTTCACAAACTCTGACTATTAGAGAGTCAAAGTGCCAAACTCCGACTTCTAAGGAGTCGAAGTCTCATGACTTAGAAGATTTTTCAATAATGAAAGAAGCATGTAATGTAGAGAATTTTAATCAGGATTGCACATACCTATTTCTCGTCTGATGGATGTAAATCTATCTTCAGGTAGAGGTTTGGTGCATATATAATCTATCTTCAGGTAGAGGTTTGGTGCATATATCTGCTAATTGATCATCTGTAGAAACAAATTCAAGTAGAAATATCCATTACTTACATGGTCCCTGATGAAATGATGTCTGACCTCAATGTGCTTGGTTCTTGAGTGCTGGATTAGATTTTTGGTTAAGTTGATTGCACTTGTATTGTCACAAAGCATTGGAATTCCATGTAGAGTATAACCGTAGTCTTCCAGTTGATGCTTGATCCACAGTAGTTGTGTACAGCAACTTCTAGCTGCAATATATTCTGCTTCTGTTGTGGACAAGGCTACTGAGTTCTGCTTTCTGGAGGACCAAGGTGTCAAACATCCTGCAAGAACTTGACAAGTACCACTGGTGCTTTTTCTATCTATTTTACATCCAGTATAGTCAGCATCACTATATCCAAGCAATTTAAATTCAGAGCATCTTAGATACTATAGACCTAATTTACTTGTATTTATGAGATATCTAATTTAACACCATTTACATGCGATTCTTTAGGATCAGCTTGAAATCTCGCATACAAACATACACTGAACATTATGTCTGGTCTACTGGCAGTAAGATAGAGCAGTGATCTAATCATACCTCTGTAGATCTTCTGATCTACATTTTTGCCAAGTGGATCACTATCTAACTTGATGCCTGAGCTCATGAGTGTTCCTAAGGGCTTACACTTATCAAAACCATATTTGGATAGTAGATCTGAAATGTATTTGGTTTGACAAATGTGAGTACCCTCCTTGGTCTGCTTGATTTGCAACCCAAGGAAGTAATTAAGCTCACCCATCATGCTCATTTCAAATTCACTTTGCATAAGCTTTTCAAAGAGTTTGCAGAGTGATTCATGAGTAGAACCAAAGATAATATCATCAACATATATTTGAACAATTAAGATTCCTTCTAAAAATTTCTTAATAAATAGTGTGCTATCTACTTTTCCTCTTGAAAAATCATGTGATATAAGATAAACACTCAATCTTTCATACCAAGCTCTTGGAGCTTATTTCAGACCATATAATGCTTTCTTTAAATGGAAAACATGATTTGGATACTAAGTATCTTCAAAGCTTGTTAGTTGCTCAACATAGACTTCTTCTTTTATAAGACCATTTAGAAAAGTACTTTTGACATCCATCTATAATAATTTGATATTAAGAGAGTATGCATAAGCTAATAAGATTCGAATTGCCTCTAATCTAGCAACTGGGGCATATGTTTCATCGAAATCAATGCTATCCTCTTAGGAGTATCCTTGTGCTACCAGTCTAGCTTTATTCCTTGTGATCACTTATGATTTATCCATTTTGTTTCTGAAGACCCATCTGGTCCCAATAACTAGATGGTCAGAAGGTCTAGGAACAAGTGTCCAGACTTGGCTGCGTTGGAACTTATTAAGTTCCTCTTGCATAGCTAGGATCCAAGATTCATCTACCAGTGCATCATGGATTGTTTTAGGCTCTATGTGAGAAACAAAAGTAGTAAAGTCACAGGGAATGGTCATACCACTTGTCCTTACCTTGTCTTGAGGATCACCTATTATGTTTTCTTTTGGATGATCTTTGTAATACCTCAATCTTTTAGGTAGTCCTTCATGTGTGTCTTCTTGTTGTTGAAGTTCCTCTAGTGGAGGATCTCCTTTATTCTCTTCTTTCTCTTCAAGTGAAACTTGTTCCAGATCCCTGCATAATTCTTCAACAATATCTTCTTCTTCTATTTTCTTAATAGAAGGGTTAGTTTCATCAAATCAAATGTTAACATATTGTTCTATAGTTAGAGTTCTTCTATTAAATACTTTGTAACCTCTAGGTTTTGAAATATATTCTAATAGGAAACCTTAATCACTTTTAGCATCTAATTTACCTAGATTGTCTTTACCATTATTTAAAATGAAACACTTACAACCAAAAGGTCGGAGATGAATGATGTTTGGCTTCTTTTCCTTGTAGAGTTCATAGGGTGTCTTCTTCAAGATAGGTCTAATCATACATCGGTTGATAATATAGCAGGCTGTGTTCACTGCTTCTGCCCAGAAGTACTTTGGCAGATTATATTCTGTAAGCATTGTCCTGGTCATGTCCAGCAGTGTTCTATTTTTTCTTTCTGCTACTCCATTTTGTTGATGTGTTTTGGTGCGGAGAAGTTGTGTACAATGCCATTTTCTTCACAGAATTTGATAAATTCTTCATTCTTGAATTCTCCACCATGATCAGATCGAATATTGACTATTTGAAATTTCTGATTCTTCTATACTAGTTTACTGAACTCTAGAAAGGCTGAGAATGTTTCTGATTTAGCTTCTAAAAATGATACCCAAGTGTACCTTGAGTAATCATCCACAATTACATAGCCATAAACCTTTCCTCCAAAACTGACTGTCCTCATTGGTCCAAACAAGTCCATATGAATGAGTTCCAAAGGTTTGGAAGTTGTTACCACTGTTTTGAACTGAAATGAAGTCTTGGTCTGTTTTCCTTTTGCACAAGCTATACAGATTCCAGATTTCTTTAGCTTTAGCTTCAGAAGACCTTCCACTAGATCATGCTTAATTACTTTCTTGATCAATGAAGTACTAGCATGACCTAACCTTCTGTGCCATAGATCAATTTCCTCACTCTTTGTGGTTGCAAGACATAGATTAACTTCTCTTAATTCTGCTAACTGTAGAGTGTAAAGATTTTTGACTCTGAGAGCTTCAAACACTGTTTTTCCATCATTTTCTATTATACACTTATCATTCTGAAACTTAACTAAGTGACCTTTGTCACAAAGTTGACTGATACTAATCAGATTGTGCTTTAGACCCTCTACATACATAACATCTTTAATCAAATCTTTTTCTTTTAATCATATGGTTCCACCAACCTATAACCTTTCCTTTTCCATTATCTCCATATGTAACTTGACCAATTTCATCCCTAAAGCTTGTAAATAGTTTTCTATCACCTGTCATATGCCTTAAGCACCCACTATCCAAATACCATTTGGATGCTCTTAGGTGACCCTGCAAACAGAATTAAGCTTTAATTTTTGGTACCCAATTTTTCTTGGGTCCTTGATGGTTAGTCTTTGGAATCCAGTGCAAGTGTCTGGTTGTGCAAGTGCTAACCGTGTGTCCTAATTTATTGCAATGACTACAACACAGATCATATGTATTCTTTGTATGTGTAGTTTTATTTGATTTCTATTTTTGTTTATAGACATATTGATTAACTTTTATGGGATTTTTAATTTCTTTTTCTTTCACAAAATTTGGAGTTGGACATTTTTCAGGATAGATGATTTTCTCTTCATTTAATGGAGGTGTGTAACCAACTCCATATTTCTTTTTGCCTGTTCAAGCTCCTTTTAATTTTACCACTAATGATGTTTTACAACTAGTAAGTTTTTCTATGGTTGTTTTTAGATAAATGTTTTCCTCTTAATTTTTCTTCATCTTGTAGTTCTTTTAGATTAGCTTCAAGTTCCATAATTCTTGTGTTTTTTATTTTTAGATCTTCACACAGTAGTTCGTTAGATCTTTTGGTTTCAGTTAGATTTTGTCCTAACTTTTCTACTTCAGTTTTTAAAGAGATATTGGATTTTTCTTGATTTAGTAGATTTATCCTCACTATTTTTATTTGTTTAACTACTATTTTATATTTGTCATATAATTCATTGAATGCATCTTCTAAATTATCCTTTCTTCTTATCAATTTTTTTAGCCGATAGTTTTGGACATTCTGACTTGTAGTGTCTAGGCTGATTGCATTTATAGCATGTTGGCTCCTTCTTCTTTCCTTTTTGAAGTATTTCTTTTAGCCGAATTTCTTCTTCTTTGCAAGAATTCGTTGAAGCTTTCTTGACAGCGTGGCTTCATCATCGCTATCATCTAATTTTTCTTTTGACTCTTTGAAGGAGGAGTAGTCTGGAAGATTCAAAGCATTTGACATTTTCTTTTTTGAAGTGCTTTCAGAAAATCTTTCCATGTTTATTTCATGGGCCATAAGTGAACCAATCAGTTTATCAATGGGAAGTTTTGTTAAATCATGAGCTTCCTCTATAGCAACGACTTTAGGGGTCTAGGAAAGAGTTAAGAATCTAAGTATTTCCTGACAGTTTCTTCATCAGTAAGAGTTTTACCAAGAGAGCTTAGACCAACCACTATGTTTGAAAATCTATTTTACATTTGAGTAATATTTTTATTTGGAAGCATTTTAAGTTGTTCATATTGTGAAATAAGAATATCTATTCTAGTTTGCTTAACTTTGTCTGTTCCTTCATACGTTACTTGCAATTTATCCCACATTTCCTTTGCGGATTTGCATGCTAATAATATGTTAAATTCTCTTTTTGATAAAGCACAACATAAATAGTTTCTAGGTTTAAAGTTTAGAGATAATTTAACCTTATCAGCTGCTGTAATTGCGACAGTACCTTCAACAGGAATAATAATGAAATCACCTTGTTCTATTACCTGTCACAGATCAAAGTCTGTGCCTCTGATGAAGCATTTCATTCGCATCTTCCAATATTGGTAGTCCTCACCATCAAAGAATGGTGGCTTGGTAACTGACTAAACTTCATAGTTGTGAGCTTCAGCTGCCATCTCTTCTCAAATCTTTCGATTCTTCTGAGAAGACCTCGCTCTGATACCACTTGTTGGATTGAGATGACACTATAGATGTCCTAGAGGGGGGTGAATAGGACTTCTTTGCGTCTTAAATTTTTTTATCTAAAATATAAATAATACTAAATAACTTCGTTAGTAATTAGTGTGATGTGTGTAAAACAAGTTAGAAACTTGGCAGAATCAATCACACAAGAAGGCACAAAAATTTTATCCTGGTTCGGCCCTTTCTATATGGATGTCCTACGTCCAGTCCCCAAGAAACCACTTGGGATTTCACTAAACTGCCAAGAACCCTTGGCCTTCTCTCAAACCCGAGAGGAATTACAAACCTACTTACTCCTAGCAATTCTTCCCTTAAACAAGAGATACAAATACCATCTACACTTGTAGATCTTCCCTTTACAAGAGGGGTACAATAGGATACAAACCTCCTGTAGGTTTCCTTACACAGAAATATGAAAGCTTGTGTGACAGCTCAATCAGTAATGAGTAGACACAGAAATTCAGAAAGAAGAATAGATGAGAGTGAAACTCAAGTTCTTTATGAAACAACAAAGTGGACTGAGAAGATCTGAATTACAGTAGTCCACCAAATGAAGAATACTTCAAATTGCAGAAGGAGAGCAGAAGTCTAAGACTGAGGAGAAGCTCTCTTTCTCTTGATTGGCTCTTCTAGCTTTCAGATGGGAGTGAAGTGTAAGCTTCTAAGTCTTCTTAGCATCTATCTCTATATCTCTGTATATTGGGTATGTCTGCATCTCCAAGATTTGGCTTCATATATAGGCTTCAAACTTTTGCCCGTTTGAATTTGGCCGTTGGAAGCTAGCCGTTTGAAGAAGATAGCTATTTGAGTGGGGGCTTTGATGTTCGTAGGTTTGTCCATCAAATCCTTAGCTTCATGAGTCCACGTCTCTAGGCTATATGTTGTAGCTTCATGCTTGAAGGACTTGTTTCATGATTGTTCTGCAGGTTCCATGCTTTGTGCAGAGATCGAGCCATTCATTATTAAATGTTCTGCAAACCTGAAAAGACAAAATAAGATAAAATGCCTCCATACATGCTTTTGGAGGTAGGTGAGATAAAGAATAAGATATGAAATCATTCATACAGAAGTTCAGAACATTTAAGAATGAGCTGACAATTGCACACGTTTTTCTTCTGAAAGTCATGGTATTTCTGACAGTAGTAGGTAGGTTCTGACAGATAGCCCATAAGACTTATCAAGCATTTAATTTTTGAACATTTGTCAACCACAGATCAACTTATCTTTCTGTCAGTAAATATATCTTATATATTACAGATTCCAAAGGAGATACTACTTAGAAAAATAATTTTGAATAAAATATTTTTCCAGCCAAAAAGAATAATTGAATTTTTAAGATGACTTTCTCAAAGTAAGATATACTTCTAAGCAGAGTTCATGATGTATGTTAACTGGTACTTATAAATAGAGGTTTGATTTCTCAGCTAAGTACAGACATGCAACAAAAAAGAGATACTTCGACTTTTAGGAAGTCAGAGTAAGACTAATAGAGATAGTAAACTTCGACTTTAGGAATACTACTACTTCGACTTTGTTGAAGTCGGAGTGAGAAAGCAATGACTTCAACTTCTTTGGGAAGTCCGAGTGCAATCAAACAGATAGCAGACTTTGACTTATATTTTGTCAGAGTACGCCCAACTTCGACTTCTAAGAAGTTGGATTTTCCTCAGACTTCAACCTTTCAGGAGTTGGAGTGAGGCTTAAGACGATACAAAGACTTCGACTTTCCAAGAGTCAGAGTGAGGCTAGACTTAGACTTTCCAAGAGTCGGAGTAAGGCTAGACTTCGACTTTTAAGGAGTCGGAGTTCTGCCAGACTTTGACTTTTCAGAAGTCGGAGTGTTGCCAGGCTTCGACTTTTCAGAAGTCGGAGTGTATCTGATTAAAGCATTACTTCGACTCTTCAAGAGTAGTAGTGAAGAGTCGGAGTTACTGTGATATACAGTAAACGCTGCGGACTTATAAAAGTTTCGCTGTGATATACAATATACTCTGTGGACTGTGTGGCCAGAGGATCTAGACGTCAACATCGATTGACACCTATTTTCGGTTGACGGCAGCTATGTGGCCGTCTACTTCTCCGCCTGTGTTTAGGATTCCAGATCTGAAACTGTCTGGTTTTCTCTGGAGATCATTTAGGAAATGTATCCCCAACGACCAGAACTCCTTAAGACCTAGGTTTACTTCAACTCTATGCCTATTTAACCTATGCATCTCGGTTAGGAGAGGAATTTTTCACCTAGGGCTTTTTATGTTCCGGGAGAGAGAAAGAGAGCTTTTGTGCGGGCTTGATCCAGCATTTGGGAGACTTCTCCGGCAATCTTCTTCGACTGAAAGACACTTCTGGAGGTGAAGGAGATCTCCTAACTATGGGAGATCGCGTGCTCAAGCATGGAGATCGGATTTGGGCGAGGGATATCACCTTCTTGGCTTGGCCGAGGAGGGCTTCATTGCCAAAATTAGATATTATGAGGTTTTTCAAAAGGCAAGTAACTTAGGGGTTTCATCCCTAGACATATCCCCTAGAGTTTAGGCATTTTTATGGATTTTTAAATCGTGTCCTGGACCCCCAAATTCTATGTTTTTCTGTAGTCAGTCTACACTATTATGTAGACAGGAGGTTGACTGCAACCTTGTTGCCGCCAAGTTCATGAGTTAACGACAATCGATTGTACCGTTAACCTACCCTGACGACAAGACCCTTGCCGCCAAGTTCATCTGATTTTGACAGAATTATGTGTTTAATCTCTGTACTGTGATTTTTGGATTTTTGGATGTTTATACATGTTATAAAAATTTTGTTTGGTCAGGTATGGTCTTTAGGTCGAACCATGAATTTCTGTGGAAATTATGACCATGATTACATTTAATATAATTTCTGTTATTGAAAAATATGCATGTCTTGACAGAGTTAAATCCGGGATAAATAGATTGATACATGATATTGTTACAGTAAATTTTCATGAGTTTAGGGTTACTGTTTTTATGTTTTGAGACTGTTAGACCCGACTGTCCACTGTTAATCATGTCTAATTGAATTATTTAGTTAAATTGCATGAGACCTGTGTTAAATGTTAAAAATAGTTAGACTCCTAAAAAAATTCTGAAAAATTATCCATATGATATGTCCCATGTGTAGGGTTTATGATTAAAATTTGGGACTGGTTTGATATCCGTAGGTACTGTTTTCAATTATAAAAAATATTAAAGCCATATTAAGCGTGATTGTTTAAGAAAATAAATTTTCAGTGATTAGCAGCATGTTTTAGGTACTGTTATGCATGATTTGATACTGTTAGGCAGTCATGACAGGTTCTGTAAACTGAAAGGTGTGTATTTGAATGATTTGCATGTGAATGGACCAAATAGTGTATGTAAATGATATTAATCTTGTGATCAATTGAGATAATGTGTTTAAGTGAAATATGTGCTGAAATTGACATTGCTATCATAGAAGACTGTGGAGCTGTACTATAAAAAAGTTCATATGGGAAGGCTCAATGTGTATGTGAAATCCTGTGGGCATCAAGATGAAATCCTGGAGGTGGACAAGTACCACTAGTTAGGGTGGAGAGGGCTTCTCCCGGTTCTACGCAGTTACCAATATTCGTCACTATAATGCCTAGGTGACAGGTATGTGTTATGTGATATATGTGTCCTTCTTTATGGTGATTTGAACTGTGTCACGGCAATTAATGTGTAAAGATGTGAAACATGTGTAAATGTGCAATGTGTTCATGTAAAAGAGATGTGCAAATGTGTTACAATGGGAATCAATGTGAAACCATGTAATGGTGATTCAATTATGTTAAAACAGAAAGAAAAATGTGTGATTATGTGAAATAAAAGCATGTGAAAAATGATAGATATCATGCTAGATTTGTTAGTAACTATGTGCTAAATTCCATGATCAAGTTATGTGGACAAATGTTGTGAATGAGTTGTATTTAATGACATGTTTAAAGTTAAAGACCATGTGTAGAAAGCATGTTATAGGTCATTCATATTTGATATGAACCATGTGCAAAACTTCTCTTATTGTTTCCAAGAATAGCATGTTATGTGATATGTGTAAGGATGTGCCAATGGGTTACTTGCTGGGTCTTTGTGAAGACTCATACTTGCTTCAACATACATGTGAGATAGGTGTCCCCGTGCTTGAGGAGGACATAGTGAGGAGCGCCTCTGAGCGAGAGGAGTTGTTGTGCTTGTAGAGATTACTTGCTTAGACTGCACTTTCTTTCATTAGTATGTGGACAATAATATTATGTTATGGACTTGTGTAAATTTGGACATTGGTTATTTTCATTGCTACTATATAGACTGTGGAATGTGTAATTGATGATGGAATAAGAATATCTTTCATTTCCACTGTACTTTTCTTTGTTATTTATGTACATCTCTACCTACTATGTTTGTTGGGTACATGACCCACTATGACGGCGCCGTTTATACCGATGTGAATTGGTATAATCGTACTGGTATAAAGAGGGCCGTTACAGAGATTGGTATCGGAGAAACAGGTTGATATGGTACATAAATAAGCCGTCATCTACACAATTTTTCAAAGTCTTTATAGAATTAGTCCATACATGTGAAAAATATCTAATAATGAATTAAAGATCGTTAAGAAAATGGTTAGGACTAAGTAACTTAGATTCTAACTAAGTTAATTATTTTACAGATGATGGCGAGTCATGGTAGGCGCAGTACCCAGGCTCGAGAGGACGAGCAGAGACGTGGGGAGGGGTGAGCAGCATGCCCCAACATCCCAGGATCCTACGATACTCCTCCACCACCACCTGTGGACTATGGGATATTCATGCAAGGCCTGGTTCAGGCAATGCAGACTCAGGCTCAGACGTAGGCAGCACTACAGGCTCAGTTGCAGGCACAGGTTAGAGTTGTTAAATAAGGAGTAGTATGTTTTGTTGAATGTATGATTGCTTATGTGTTGTTTGTTGTCTCAAGCTTAGGCTCTAGCTCCAGTTCCCCAAGAGCATGGCCATGGTGGTCCGTCCATCATGGAGAGGTTTAAGAGGATGGCTCCGCCTTCTTTTAAGGGGGAGAGTCAGCCCCTTTTGGCAGAGAGCTAGATGAGGGAGGTAGAGAAGATCTTCTGGGCTATCAGGTGTGTGGAAGAAGATAAAGTTAGCCTGGCTACTTACATGCCACAGGTACTTAGAGTATATGTACTTGTGTAAGGTTAAGATTTTAGTTTGGATGGTGCTTATGAGTTGTGCTATGTAGAAGAGAGCCGATGTTTGGTGGGCCTCCGTGCTAGGTACGGGGTACGAGGACGGTGCTATAGAGGTGACTTGGGCCGAGTTTACTAGACTCTTTCGGACAAACTTCATCCCCGAGCATATACAGGACAAGATGGAGCAGGAGTTCCTATCTCTCACACAGGGCTCCATGACTGTCTTGGAGTACGAGGCCAGGTTTGCCAAGCTTTCCAAGTATGCTCCTCATATTGTTGCAGATGAGCGCAGGAAGGCCAAGAAGTTTGTGATGGGGCTCAATCCATCACTCAGGTCGAGGCTGGTTGCTTTTGACCACCGTACTTTGGACGAGGCTCTCAGCGCAGCATGTAGGCAGAAGAGTGAGATGGACCAGTATATTGAGGAGAAAAGGGCAGCTCAGAAGAGGTCAGCGCCACCTTTCCAGAGGCCGGACAGGAAGAAGGCAACGGTGTACCAGTTGCCATAGCGCCCAATAGCATCTCCGAGTTAGGAGGAAGTGGTACCACAGACACCCAGCTTCAGGGCCAACAACAAGAAGATGTGTCCTCATTGCGGAAGGGAACTCGGAGGCACCGAGTGTTGGAAGCTTGCAGGGAAGTGCTAGAAGTGTGGCAGCACCGAGCACCAAATTTGAAATTACCCCAGACTTCAGCAGTTTGCTCAAAGAGGAGCGCCAACCACAGCAGCGGCAGCAGCAGCAGCACCAGTGACAGGGGGACCAGAAAGGCCTCGAGCCCAAGCTCGAGTGTTTGTACTAGCTCGAGAGGACGTAGAGCAGGCCGAGAATGTCACAGAAGGTATGGTTCTAGTCATCGGTGTGTAGGCTCGAGTATTATTTGATACAGGTTCTACACACTCGTTTATTTCCTAGCGGTTTTCTAGGCAGTTAGCGGCAGAGTCTGGAGTTGAGGCAGAGGAGTTAGAGGTTCCCTTGTCTGTGCACACACCAGTAGGTACGGTAGCGATCAGGAAGTGCATTCCATCCTTACCTGTGTGCATCGAAGACCGAGGTTTGTTCGGGTGCTTCTACTTGCTCAAGATGAAGGACTATGATGCCATACTTCTGGATTGGCTTGAGGAGAACTATGCCTTGGTGGATTGTAGGGGGAAGAAGATTACTTTCTATATTCCTGGAGAGGATGAGTTCTCACATCCGTTGCCAAGGAATTTAGTGGGAAGGTTTGTGATCTCCGCCATGAAGGCTATGAGGATGGTGAACAAGGGTTGTGACACTTTTCTCGCCAGCGTGGTCTTAGTTCCTAAGGCTGGTCAGTCACCTACCCTAGAAGAGATCGAGGTTGTGCAAGAGTTTCCAGATGTGTTCCCTGATGATTTGTCTGGATTGCCACCAGCGAGGGAGATAGAGTTCACTATAGAGTTGCTTCCAGGCACCTCACCTATCTCTAAGGCTCCCTACCGAATGGCACCTACGGAGTTAGCCGAGCTGAGGAAGCAGTTGCAGGATTTACTCGACCAAGGGTTCATTTGCCCTAGTGTGTCACCATGGGGCGCACCTGTGCTATTTGTGAAGAAGAAAGATGTTTCCCTCAGGCTGTGCATTGATTACAAGAAGCTCAACCAGGTGACAGTGAAGAATAAGTACCCCTTACTGCGCATGGATGATTTGTTTGATCAGCTGCAGAATGCATCTGTGTTTTCCAAGATTGATCTGCGGTCTGACTACCATCAGTTGAGGATCAAGGGAGAAGATGTGTCCAAGACTGCTTTCTGGACCCGTTGTGGACACTATGAGTTTCTTGTGCTTCCATTTGGTCTGACTAATGCCCCTGCAGCATTCATGGATCTCATGAACAGAGTGTTTAGGCCATATTTGGATAGCTTTGTAGTGGTGTTCATAGACGATGTGTTAGTCTATTCTCCTGATGAGGCTACACACCGTGAGCATTAGAGAATTGTTCTGGAGATTCTCCGAGAGCACAAGCTATATGCTAAGTTCAGCAAGTGCGACTTCTGGATGCGTGAGGTTCATTTCCTTGGGCATGTTATCTCAGGCATTGGAGTTGTTGTTGATCCGGCGAAGGTTCAGGCGGTGCTAGAGTGGGAGACTCCGAGGACACCATCCGAGATCAGGAGTTTTCTTGGGTTAGCAGGCTATTACAGGCGATTCATTGAAGGCTTTGCCTCTATTACTGCACCTTTGACTAAGCTAACCAGGAAAGGAGTTAAGTATGTGTGGTCTGATGATTGTGAGAGCAGTTTCCTGTTGTTGAAGACGAGGCTTACATCTGCACCCGTGTTGATCTTGCCTAGTGGTGTAGAGGGTTTTGTTATCTATTCTGATGCTTCTCAGATAAGCCTTGGTTGTGTGTTGATGTAGCATAGTAAGGTAGTTGCCTATGCTTCTCGTCAGTTAAAGGAGCATGAGCGTAACTATCTGACCCATGATTTGGAGTTAGCCACTGTGGTTCATGCACTGAAGATCTGGAGACACTATCTTTATAGTGTCAAGTTCGAGGTGTTCACCGACCACAAGAGTTTGAGGTACCTTTTCTCTCAGAAGGAGTTGAACCTGCGACAGAGAAGGTGGATAGAGTTCCTTAAGGACTACGACTTCGAGCTTCAGTACCATCCAGGGAAGGCAAATGTCATGGAAGATGCGCTTAGCAGTAAGAGGTCCTTACTTTGGAAGGATTGGAAGATGCTAGAGGATGCGGTATGTGCTATGACCGAGCTAGAGCCACAATTGTGTCAGACTTTCGTGGCTCAGTTGTCTACCAATCCACGGTGTTGGACGAGGTGATCGAGCAGCAGGGAGCTGATCGTACATGTATAAAGAGGGTCGTTACAGGAGGATTCGAAGAGTTCACCCATTTGATTTGTTCTCTCTACTCTGAACTCTTCCTATTCTTGTTCTTTTCATTTCACGTGTGTGTTGTTGGTTTGAGCAGCCTTTGTGCTCATTCCATATGTGTGTGTTGACTTGAGATCTTGCTTATCTTAGACCTTGTGTGTGTGTAGTGATTTGTGTTGAACTTGCTTTATAAGCAGTTTGGCCTATGTGTGTGTGGATGGTGGACGTAGGATACACAAGTTGTGTAGTCCGAACCACCTTAAATCTTCGTGTCCTATGGTTTGCATTGATCTAACGTTAGATGTATGCTAGGAACAGTTACTTGTTCACACAACCTCCATACTGCTAATCTCCTGAACGTATTCTTCACACACATTTAAGTCTAAACTTGATCCATATCTTTATAGGCTTTTCTCTGGTCTATCTTAATCTCGAAAAGAAGGTCTATTTGCCATTAATTGGTAGTAATCTATTCAACCCCCCCTTCTAGATTACTGTTATAGCTAATTCCGCACACCTAACAATTGGTATCAAAGCGAGGTTTCTCTGATTTCACAGCCTTAAGTGTTTGATCTAACGATCAGGAGAGATTTTGTTTGATGGAAACTAACAAAGGCTTTTTGGCTGAAGGACACTAAGTGTCTAGGCCTCCCTTCTTTGACGGGACTGACTATACATATTGGAAAAATCGAATGCAGGTATTTCTGAGAGCTCAAGATTATGAGCTTTGGAAGATTGTAAGCAAAGGACCCTATGAGCTGCCTGCTGATGAGGACACTTGAACAAGGGAAGAAATTCGCAAGGGAACCTTGAACTGGAGCGCCTTGAATATGATGCAATGTGTTGTGCATCCAAAGGAATACTCAAGAGCCTCCACATGCTCATCTGCAATGGAGATGTGGGACAAACTGGAACTCATATATGAAGGCACGTCTGAGGTAAGGGAAATCAAAGCTAGTATGCTTGTGTCTGAATATAAGATGTTTAAAATGAAAAATGAAGAAACAATCTCAGACATGTTTGCACGATTCATGATCATAATTAATGGTTTGAAAAGTCTTAAGAAAGGGTACAGTGAGAGTGACTTAGTGAGGAAGATACTTCGATCTCTTCCATCTTCTTGGCACACTAAGGCCACTGTCATTGAGGACTCTAAAGACCTATCCACAATGCAATTAGATGAATTGATAGGATCATTGTTGACCTATGAAATCAATCTAAAAAGAAAAGAAACTGAGGTCAATCCAAGAAAATCTATTGCATTGAAAGCTTCTAACAAAGCATCATCAAGTTCCAAGAAAGAAATTGAACAAGTGAGTGATGAAAATGAAACGTCTAGTGATCAAAGTGAAAATGATGAGATGGCCATGCTAACTAGACAATTCAAAAAATTCCTCAAGTTCAGAAAGAAGGGGCCAAGTAACTTCAAAACTCTTCCTAAAAAGGATTTTGCAAACAAATTCAATACAAGCAAGAAAAATGACAGTTGTTTGCTATGAATGCAAAAAACAGGGGCACATGAGAGGTGAATACACACAGCTTAAAAGGAAGCTGATGAAGAAGTCTTCGTACAAGAATCCCAGAGCCATGATGGCAACATGGAGTGATGAAGACGAAGAC
Organism: Colocasia esculenta; assembly: GCA_014218235.1. Taxonomy (NCBI): domain Eukaryota; kingdom Viridiplantae; phylum Streptophyta; class Magnoliopsida; order Alismatales; family Araceae; genus Colocasia; species Colocasia esculenta. The sequence goes on along the minus strand of CM024761.1, from coordinate 26,377,632 downwards.
GAAGGTGCTAAAGACAGTTCTGATGATGAAGAGATTCAGTGCTTGATGGCAAGGAGTGAAGACTCCAATGAGGTAAACTCTTCTTTTGAAAGTTATACAATTGAAGAATGGGAAGAGGCATATACCATGTTGTTTGAAAAATTTTATGAATATAAATCTGAAAACAAAGCACTGAAAAAGAAAATCAACAATCTTGTGCATAGCACAAGTAATGATGAACAACTTGCAATTCTAACTCGAGAGATAGAGCTACTGAAAAATGAAAAGGAAAACCACTATGTTGAAATGGATTGCATGAAAGAAAAACTACAAGAGAATGAAAAAGAAAAACAAACACTAAATAAATATGTTGAAACACTACAAAATGAGAATCAAAAGATTCAGAAGAAAATGGAAGAGGTTCAAAAAGAACTAAAAGGAAAGAATGAAAATTTGTCAAGATTTATCGAAGGAAAGGAAAATCTTGATGCTGTTTTAAGAGTTAAATCAAACATAACAAGGCATGGACTTGGGTTTCAAACTGAAAATCAAAAGAAACTTGGACATAAATTGGTCACATCCTTTGTTCAGTACAATCCAAGTGCAAGTAAACAAGCTCATATTAAAAACAAAGATCAGAAAAACAAACAAAAGAACTTAACTGGTCAACAAGCAACAACACCTGTCCACAGGTACTCAAGGCAGAAACTGAGCTGTCGACATGTATGGAAATCTGTTGACAGATCCCAACCATAAAAAATGCCTAAAGGACAAAAGAATTCATAGGTTAAATACAACAACAAAAGAATTTCAAAACTTCAAACTCCAGCATGTAAATGTTGTAAAAAACTTGGTCACACTGAGTCACAATGTTGGAATAAACTAAGCATGATGAAATGCAAACAATTGTGGATTCCTAAGCATTTACTTTCTGGCATGAATGAAAGAATGAGACCCAAAGTGATTTGGGTATCAAAACTTCTTTTCTGATCTCTCTTTCCAGGAATGCCTAGCAGCCCAAAATCAAAACAAGTGGTACTTGGATAGTGGCTGCTCGAGGCATATGACGGGTGATAAAGAAAAAATTTGTTTGCTCGTTGAAAAAGATAGAGGTCAAGTTGTATTTGGAGGTAACAATAAAGGCCAAATAATTGGCACATGTAAGGTAGGTAAGAATGCTTCTAACTCTATTGAAAATATGTTGCTAGTTGATGGTCTCAATCACAATCTTTTGAGTTTTAGTCAATTGTGTGATAAAGGCCACAAAATTATCTTTTATTCAGAAGCATGCCAAATCATTGATAAAAAATCTGGAAGTGTCAAAATTTCTGGAAAAAAGAGTCAATAATGTTTATCTAGTTGATCTAGATGAACCAAAAAATAATAACCTGTGTCTTGTTGCAAACAAAAAAGATCAACTTTCTCTGTGGCATCGTAGGCTAGACCATGCAAGCTTTAATGTTTTGAACAAAATCATGAGACTGAAATTGGTAAATGGTCTTCCTGAAATATACTTTAACAAGGATTTGAGCTTTTATGATGCATGTGCACAGGGAAAACATACCAGAAAGTCTTTCAAATCTAATGCACCAATAATCACTTCAAAACCATTTGAATTGCTACACATGGACCTTTTGAACCTACAAGAACACTTAGACTCAATGGCAAATGATTTGACTTTGTCATTGTAGATGATTTTTCTAGGTTCACTTGGGTTAAATTTCTAGCTCACAAAAATGAACTTTTGAAAAACTTTGAAGAATTCTTTAACAAGGTTGAGCATGGAAACATAAACAAAATATGCTCAATTTGTACTGATCATAGGGGAGAGTTTGACAATAATTTATTTTTTGACTTCTGTAGGAACCAATTTATTGAATATAAATTTTTCTCTCTAAGAACTCCAGGACAAAATGGAGTAGTGGAGAGAAAGAATAGAACTTTGGTGGAAATGGCTCGCACACTTATGGTGGAAAGTCAACTCTCAAGGAGTTTTTGGGCAGAAGCTGTGAACACATCATGTTACATATTAAATAGAGCCATGATAAGACCTGTTATGAAGAAAACCCCATATGAACTTCTAAAAAGTAAGAGACCCAACATTGGATATTTCAGAGTTTTTTGCTCTAAAGTCTTCATTCACAATAATGACAAGGTTAATCTAGACAAATTTGAAGTCAAAAGTGATCCAGGAATTTTCTTCGGCTACTCTGAACACTCTAGAGCCTATAGAGTGTTTAATAACAAAAATAAGACCGTGGAAGAGGCTCCACATGTTGTCTTTAATGAGATTCATGCAAACACTGATAATTCAAATGCTTGCAAGTATGATGATGAAGAAGGAAAATACTTGAAGAACCAGCTGACAAGCATCTGTAGACAAACCAAATAAAGGCTATCGATAGACCTTAAGAAGGAGACATATTGAAGAACAAGCTGACAAGCATCTGTCGGTAGACCAAACAAAGGCTGTCGACAGACCTAAAGAAGATCAACAAATTGAACCAACAATTACAAATGTCAGGTATTCAAAAAATCATCCACTTGAAAATGTCATTGGGAATGTAAATGATAGAGTTCAAACTAGATCACACTTTAGAAATATTGTTGAACAAGATCATTTAGCATTTGTTTCTCAAGTGGAACCTAAAAATATTGAAGAAGCTCTAAAAGACGACTCTTGGATAGATGCCATGCATGAAAAACTTGGTCAATTTCAGAGAAATAATGTATAGAGCTTAGTCCCTAAAACCCCGAAAATGTCAATAATTGGAACAAGGTGGGTGTTTAGGAACAAGCAAAATGAAGAGGGCAAAGTTGTTCGCAATAAGGCTAGACTGGTTGCAAAAGGGTACAATCAAGAAATTTGTGTAGATTTTGAAGAATCCATTGCACCAGTAGATAGACTAGAGGCAGTAAGAATTCTGTTAGCATATGCATGCTCCAACAAATTTAAATTGTTTCAAATGGATGTCAAAACTGTCTTTCTAAATGGTTACATCAAAGAAGAAGTCTTTGTCTCAAAGCCACCTGGATTTAAAATTCCTGAAAAATCTAACCATATTTACAAATTGTACAAAACTCTTTATGGTTTGAAACAGGCACCAAGAGTGTGGTATGACTGATTGAGCAATTTTCTAGATAGTAAAAATTACTCCAGAGGTAAGGTGGATCAAACTCTCTTTACCAAATGTGTTCACAATCATATAATTGTTGTTCAAGTGTATGTGGATGACATTATCTGTAGCAACTTTGAATTTTAAAATTTGAATAAATGATATTAAATTAGAATAAAATGAGAATAAATTAGAATAAAATGGGATTAAACTAAAACCCAATAAGCCAAATTAGGAAATGGGTTACACTAATGGTCCATACATAAGTTATTGGGCCTAAAAGGAAAGAGCCCAAGTTGGATGGAAGATATTTAGGCTTAATTTCGTGGCTAATTATTTAATAAATTAAAAGGGGAAAGATATTAACTAAAATAGCTTATAATTATCTTAAAAAGAGTCATAAGCCTATTCTAATTCTTTGCCCATGGATTTAGAGCCCACCCATACCAATTAGATGGATAAGAATAGAAATAGTGAGATAAACATTGGAAATTCAAAGTTGGATGAGAAGAGAGAGTTCTAAGTGTGTAAGGAGACATTGGATATACAAAACACCTCATTTTCGTCTCTAGCCGACCCTAGGCATTCTCTGAAGCTTGGAGCATGAGGAGAGGGAGCATTTGGACGAGGGAATCAAGGGGGAGAAGGCTAGGAATGAAGAGCTTCATGAAGTTCTTCACTTTTCTGCCCTAGGATTTTCAAAGCGTAAAAGGTAGGTAATCTCTCAACCACAAACTAATTAAGTTCAACCCTAAGTAAATCATGATCCCCTCTTGCAAAACCCTATGTTTTCCCCAATTTTCATCATGCCATTTGGGAGTATTTCATGCTCTAATTCCTGTCATGAACATGTACCCGAAATGACTTGTTTACCTTGAATCCCTATCCATGCTTGATTTTGTATCATGGAACCTTTACTGTACATGCTACTGAATGTCAGCAATCCATTGACACCATTTTCCCCAATTTTTATCATGTACCCTCTTTGAATTAAATTAGATTCCATCACTGTGTATAATTTTAGGTCACCGAGATGTAACCTAATCGTAGCATGTCAATACCATGTCTATTCTCTAATTAATTAATAATGTAGATACCTCTGAATGTCAAGTTTCATTTAAAACTAATTTCATGATTTTTGCTATGTATACAGTTGTTCTTGATTTTTAAAGTATACTGGGTCAAGCCCTTGGTTGCATGGACTGCAACCCAAGGAGACCTGACCCACTGTCTGAGCTCGGGCCGAGGTCCTGAGAACGCGACGACCCGCTTGGTCGCATTCTCAACCAGGTCGCGACAAGGACCCACGTTGCATCCTTAAATGTGACGGTGACCTGTGTCGCGATCTCCTCGTCTGGTCAGCCCGACCTGAACAGGTTGCCTCGACAAGTCGTGACGAGCACCTCGTCGGCGTCTCGGCTGGAACCAGAATGCGTCGGCTAGCCCTATCGTGACCTGAACGTGACGCCACCCGACGTCGCGACCTGACTGTTGCGACCAAAACCCTAATCTCCATGCAAACCCTTGTTAATCATGCCATTTAATCAATGTTCAACCCTTAAAGTTTACTGTTATGAACAGTAATGATCTGTTTAACAATAATGGATAATATTCACATGATTTTCCATTAAATAAAAGCCATGTGTGCAACTATCTCTTGCTATCATGATTATCATACACATGCACACACTAAATATGAATCTTTACCATGAAACCTTATCATGTTTACTCAATAATTTATCTGGTAATCAAGTGCAATTGATCACATAATTTCTCTATTATTTTAAATCAACTTGTCTTCATTTTATTCGTGTGTTTTGTATACCGTTATCGCATCCCTCTGCCTTCGAGCACTGGAGGCAAGATGGTCAAACGTTTCTTTACACACCACTATCTTGGCTTGGACGACCTCTCCATTGAGAATACTCCTGACAGGATCAGGAACTCCTTGTCAAGGCCTCTGTAAGTCTCCTTGGCTTTGGCAGACGTCCATTGTCGACGAGCGGGTTGTACCATTAAAACCTATTATACCCTTAGGGATCAGTATGATCCAACGGCCTTAGTTTGTTCTCTCTTACCTTGAGATCATGCCGGACCTCTGGCCTATGTTCATAGCACGGCTATTGGGCGGTTGTGACTTCTACTGGACTGCCGACACCCAACCATGTGTCGTGAAACTGTGATTATCGCCTGTTTATTGTTGTTTTACGAATGTGACCCTGTTCTCATCTACTATCTCTACACTCTCATCTGTTCACATTCTCTCTATACTCTCATCTATTCGTCAATTACTCTCATCTATTCTTGGTACTCTATTTGGCCATCCAATTGATTATCTAAGATAATAAACATAACTAATGTCAAGCAATAGAGCCCAATCTTGTCCTGGGAGGTGCGCGTGAAAAGTGTCATTTGCCCGCGGGAGTTCAATGATCAGGATGTCGGCATTACATCTAAGTGCCATACTATATAGATTAATCTATGACAATCAACCACTATACTATTTTCTCTTGGTTGACAAGAAGATTGATCACACGTGCTATTTCTACTAGTGCACTTTTGTGCAACGTTACATGCTATTTCGTTATATGGCCAATCCGTTATTATGCTAGTTGTGCTATTTACATGTGAAAGTACTCTTGTTCTCTTGCAACCATGCAACATTACTCTCTTGACTATACTTGATCGTTCTCTCTAATTAGCCTACTTGACAAGACATTAATCACTTTAAGCATGCCTGTTTACACGAGATATTAAGTCCTACTGGGCGATTATCGCTTATCCTATGCTATTTATATCATGTGTTTTAGGTGAGTCAGATGGAGACTACCACACTCACGAGGAAGGGAATGAGGAGGAGCAGGAGTGATCCCACTTTACGTTAATCAATGCTTTTTACTAGTAGATAGCTGTTAATTAGTCAGTATGTAATAGTTTAGATTTGAATAAAGTAATATGGGCCCTAGTTATGGCCCTGAATTAGTAATGTAATAGTTGATTTGAGGAATTATTAAAGAAGTTGGAATCTATTTGACATTATTCCAAATTGTGCAATGGTTTGTTGTCTTTTATCGCTCTATACTATTTATATAACTATATTACCACTCCGATATTCCGCGTCGGGACGTTAAAGTTTTGTGGTATCAGAGCCTAGGTTATTCTTATGTATAGTATGATCTAGGTTTGAAGTGCCTCGACTAAGAGTCTAATTTCATACCTATGTGAGAGATGGTTAGAACCATGGGTAATGAGTTAAAATAAACTCACACACGCACAAACTTAGTGCAACCTCAAAATCTTACATTAAATTTTCTCTTGAGGGAACTTAAACCATAGCAATGGCAGCGTAGTGTGCTCAACTCCGTGATATGCAGCAAACTCTACAAGACTTGACTCGTGCTCTGGTACAAGCTGCCCAGGGCAGGGGAAACAGAGGAGCTGGAGATTTGCATAGAAATTTTCGTAGCATGAACTCGCCGCGGTTCAGCAGAACAACTGACCCAGATGAGGCCGAATACTGGCTAAAAGAGATCGAACGTATTTTTTGCGTCATGCAATGCGTGGATGGTGATAAATTATTACTTGGCACATTTCAACTTGAGAGAGACGCCCGTGCGTGGTGGGAGTCCGTAGAAGCCACTCGGGCGGATGCACAGTTCACCTGGAATGAGTTTAAGGAGAATTTCAACTCCAAATATTTTTTCTGAAAGAGTAGGGGAAAGAAAGGCTGCTGAATTTACTGCACTAAAGCAAAGGAACCTCATAGTGGCTGAGTACGAAGCTCAATTCTCTCGATTGGATCGATATGCCAATCACCTTGTCGGCACTGAGAAGATGAAGGCGAGGCATTTTCTCAACGGGCGCAAGCTCGCATTTATCACACAACTTGCACCGCTCGACATCCAGACCTATGAAAAAATGGTCAAGAAGGCCCATTTACTGGAGGATGTGACTGATCTCATCGATCGCATCAAGGGTAGAATGGTCAGGAAGGAGCAAACATCAGGATCCTCGAGCAAACCCACCAACGGAAAGAAAAGGCCGTTCAACAACACTGATAGGCCAAGCCAAGAGCGGAAGCCTAAGGGTTTCACCCCTTCTACCCCAAACAAGCCCAAATGCAAGCACTGTGACAAGCTTGGTCACACTGCCGAAGAATGCTGGAGGAAGGTAGGTGCATGCCTACACTGTGGGAGTCGAGAGCATCGTATTCCCGACTGCCCCTTACTCAAAGAGAATGAGAAGTGTCTTACTGGACAAAAGAAGCCAAGTAGATTACAAGCTGTGCAAGAAGCAGAAACCACTGAAGAGGGTGGAGTCGTGGAAGGTACATTACCAATCTTTTCTCAATCAACATTCGCTTTGTTTGATACTGGCGCAACACATTCGTTCATATCACAAGCATTTGCTGATACATTAAATGTTAAACCTGCATCCACGAGTTTTGAATTACCTGTTACTACACCACTGGGGGAGAAAGCTCAATTGAATAAATATTTTTCATTAGCTGATGTCATGATTGGAGAACTCAATCTAAGAGCCGACCTGGTGTGTATGCCCATGGAAGGCTATGATGTTATATTGGGAGCCGATTGGCTATCCACTTATGGGGCTGTTGTCGATTGTAGAAGAGGGAAAATTTCCTTTAGCGAATTCCCTATGTTGACTTTCACAGGACGTAGACACAAGAGACATTTGTCTCTCGTCTCTGCTATTCGGGCCCAGAGCATGATTAGGAAAGGATGTGTGGCATTCTTTTCCGCTATAATAGTTGAGAAGAAAGCAACCAAGATATCAGACATACACATAGTGTAAGAATACTCCGACGTGTTCCCCGATGACTTGCCAGACATTCCACCTGAACGAGATGTAAATTTTCAATCGATCTGACCCCTGGAGCTGCACCGGTGTCATGTCAGCCATATAGAATGTCGCCTTTTGAATTGAAAGAACTAAAGAAGAAATTGATGGAGTTAATGGAAAATGGCTTTATCAAATCGAGTACTTCCCCGTGGGGAGCACCCGTGTTATTTATCAAGAAGAAGGATGGATCTATGAGACTATGCATTGACTACAGGCAGTTGAATCAACTGACTATCAAGAAAAAATACCCTCTGCCTCGCATCGATGACATATTTGATCAAATATCTGGAGCCAAATATTTTTCTAAGATTCACTACAAGGGAAAGCGGGTTTACCGATAGAATTTTCTGACGAAAATAGGACGTCAGAAAAGGCGTCGGCATTTCAGACGGTTATATTTTCGTCGAAAATATCAGTCAGGTTTTCCAATGGAACATATTCTGTCCGAAACTCCATTGGTATTTCCGACGGTAATTTTCCGACAGAATATGTTCCATCGAAAAACCTGCAAATTTTTTCCCCACCCCGCCTTTCGCACCCCCACGCTCTCTCTCTATCGTCTCCCGCACTCTCTCTCTCTCTCTCGTCTCCGGCGTATGTGGAGTGCCACCGCCTTCACGACCCCGCGCCGCCGTCGCGTCCCTGAGCCGCCACCGCTACCCGCGACCCCGCGCCGCCGCCGCTACCCGCGACCCCGCGCCGCCGCCGCTACCCGCTCACATCGCCCTGCCGCCCAAGCGCCGCCGCCTCCACCTCGCGCTACCGCCGTCGGTATGCCTTCTCTCCCTCCCCCCTCCTCTACCCCTCCCCTCCGGGAGACCCCCCCCCTCCCCATAGTCCCCTCCTCCCCCTCTCCTGCTGCCCCCCTCTCCCCCTCCGCTCCAGGCAACTGGCCCCTCACCCCCCGGTTCCCCCCACAGTCCCCCCCTCCCCCTCCTGCTGCCCCCTCAAAACATTTCTCATACATGTAGCTCATATGCTTTCTCATAGGATGTTATATAAGAGGGGTAATTGGAAACTCCCATGTGGAGAGTGTGGGAAGGGAATATTAGTTCTTCATGTGTTGACAGATAAAACATATTTCTTAATATAGCCTTTTGTAAAGCCGGTGTAAAATATGCGAGATTCAAGAGGAATTAAATAATTATCCTTTGTTATATACATACATTATAATATTTAAAAATGATAGAAAAGAAAAAATATTCATGAAAAGATTGAAAAGTTGTCGATATATCATCATATGGATTATTGGTTAAGACCATTTCAGAAATTACAATTGAGGTGCTGAAATTATTTAGACTCTTTGGTTCACACAATTTTTTTTACCAATCTTTCCCTTCCTTCATGGGTATAGTTGGAGGGTTATCAAGTGGAAACACACACATTTCTTGGCATCTCCTATGTAAGTGTACAGTGGTAAAAACACATTCTTTACTGGCACATATGTCTGAAGAATTTTGTACCAAGAAATACTTTAAATCTGTGCAAGGTGGGTACTGTCTGATATCCGCCCTCACATATTGATGGGACCCACCCCGCATGAATAACAAGTCATGCGGGAATTAATATTACAGAGGATAAACTTGTTGCATTGCCATCAACTGTTTGGGAGCTCTTTAGGTAGCAATTTCACAGTTTCATACACACCCATGTTTATTCAAGTGTTATCTAGAATCTTTTTGGCCTTTTGTTTAAACTTAATTTTATGTTTTAATCTGGGAATTAATAATTTTTTGTTTACACTCAGCTTCTATTGCAGTTGTATAGTCTTCTAACATTAGGCATGGGATAGGTGTTTAGAAGTGTGTTACACACCACTTATTAGCTATGGGATAGGCATTTATAAAGAAGCCGAATACAAACACCAATGAGTTATACATCTCAATTTAGGAAAAAAAAATAGTACAAACTCTTCCTTCTAGGCATTAGTTTAGTTTACGTTTAATTATTCACTTTCACTTTAATGATTAGTATTACACATCTTATTTTAATGTATTTGTTTAGTATTGCACTTGTTTATATGTAATTCATTTACATGTAAGTGTGAATTTTTTTTAATATCGCACTTGTTCACATGTAATATTTTGTTTTTATTTTCCTTTAAAATTTATGTAGTTTTTAAATTTGATCTAAGCATGTATAGCAATTTATCACTGCACACACTTCACGAGAGCGTGTTAAGCCCGTGTTAATGAACCTTCCCGTTCAAGACTTTGGGATTGATGTGCACGAGTCTTATTTTCAATGATGAGAACGTGTATATCTAACTCAAAGTCTTGAATTGTCCTGTTTTGGATAGTCTGTGAATGTTTGATCGCAGTTAGGTGGTCATTTACTATGTGTTTGTATTATTTGTTGAAAATTTCGAGTGCTTCTACTCACTCCTTTCTGATATACCTTTATTGATTTAGAATATTTTCTTAACCACTTATTAGTAAGTGTTTAAGAAAATATCTTAATCAATATTTTTGGTATATCGGAGAGGTGTGGGGAGATGCTGTCGAAATTTTCAGAAAAATAATACAAACACATAGTAAATGGCCATCTGAGTGCGATCAAATATTCACAGATGGGTAAAAAGTGATAATCTAAATAATATGTCCTACCTATTCATTTTGACTTACTCGAACGATGTGAGGGTGTGTTGGGTCTTAACTCGTGACATGACATTTAATTTGTGTAGGACAAATGTCTTATGAGAATCGGTCATGGATGTACCGTAGAATAGTTAATGGAGTTGTGACAGAGGAGTTTAAAGACGGAGTTGACAGTTTCATTTAGTTTGCATTAAGTAATTCATCAGTAGCAGTTGATCCGATGGGTAACATCTAATGTCCGTGTTCGGCTTGTAAGAACAGAAAGTGGATATCGACATGGGATGGGCATCATCATTTGTATACGAGAGGATTTGTTGCCCATTATGAGTTATGGTCGTCTCATGGTGAGTTTAATATTCAGTCGTCTGAACCAGCCAACTTTGCCTCCACAAGTACGTATGTAGACATGGTTGTCGATGCTGCTGGTCCGGAGTTCAATATTCATGATGACCAAACAAATGAAGAAGTGTCGAATAATACAGCTCAGAGATTTTATCAGTTACTTCGAGATGCTGATGAGCCATTATGGGATGGTTGTGAGAAGCATACACGGTTGTCTGCAGTGTCACAACTACTAAATTTGAAGTCTGAATTTCATATGAGCGAGAGTTTTTTTGATCAACTTCTCTTACTCGTCAAGAGTATGCTTCCTCAATCAGAGAGGTTGCCTGATGATTTTTACCATGCGAAGAAGATGGTGAATGATCTGGGGCTTGGTTTTATGAAAATTGATGCATGTCCGAATCACTATATGCTATACTACAAAGATGATGCAGATAAGACATCATGTTGTATTTGTAAGCATGATAGATTCAAGCCTAAGAGAGGAGACAAGTCAAAGCAGAAGGATGTTCCATATAATTCATTGCAGTACTTTCCGATCACACCCAGATTGCAGCGGTTGTTCATGTCCCCGAAGACAACTGGACATATGACTTGGCATGCGGAAAGAGTCCATCGTGATGATGGTGAAATCAGTCATCCTGCCGATGGTGAAGCTTGGGCTCATTTTAGCCGTACTCATCCTTACTTCTCAAGGGATCCACGCACACGTACGGCTGAGTTTATGCACAGATGGTTTCAATCCATTCGGAGGCTCGGTGGCATCTTACACATGTTGGCCAGTATTCCTAACACCGTACAACCTTCCACCAGGCATGTGCATGAAGCGTGAGAATCTGTTCCTTTCATTGCTGATTCCTGGTCCAAGAAGTCTAGAAAAAAATATAGACATATATCTCAGACCGTTGATTGATGAGCTGAAATTGTTATGGTCAGATGGGGTTCTCTCTTATGATGCATCTAGAAAACAGAACTTCAATTTGAAGGCTGCATTAATGTAGACAATAAGTGACTTTGCAGCGTACGACATGTTATCTGGCTGGAGCACACATGGGAGGTTGGCATGTCCTTATTCTATGGAGGATTCTAAATCATTCGTGTTGAAATCTGGGGGAAAATCATGTTGGTCCGATTGTCATCGTCGGTTTCTACCGAGTGACCATCCTTTTCGAAAGCAAAAAGATTCTTTTATGAAAAATACAATTGTGATGGATGAGGTAGATATGGAATGGGTGTCTGGTGGAAACATGGCGAGGCGGGTTCAGAACTTACCGACTGTATCACAACTGGCTGGTAGTACCCGACAAATCCTCGGCTTTGGGAAGGATCACAATTGGGTGAAGCAAAGCATCTTTTAGGAATTGCCTTATTGGTCAACACTTTTGATACGGCATAACCTAGACGTCATGTATATAGAGAAGAATATTTTTGATAATGCGTTCAACACAGTTATGGACGTCAAAGGAAAAATGAAGGATAACGTTAAGGCACAAATAAATTTGAAAGTACTTTGCAGACGTCCAGAACTAGAGCTGCAGCATGTTAGTGGAAAAGTGGTGCAACCTAAAGCTTCATATGTGCTTGGAGCCAGACATATTAAGGAAGTGTTGCAATGGTTGAAGCAATTGCGATTTCCGGATGGATATGTCTCGAATATTGCCCGTTGTGTAAATGTCAACGAGGGGAAAATATACGGAATGAAGAGTCTTGACTGCCATGTTTTCATGCAAAGACTGATTCTAATTGCTTTTTGTGAGTTGTTGTCGAAGCAAATATGGGGAGCACTGAGCTGAGTCAATTCTTCAAAATTTTATGTGCATCATAACTCAGACTTCATGACTTGCAAAATATGGAGCAAAATATAATACAGACAGTCTGTAAATTAGGGAAGATATTTCTTCCAGCATTCTTTGATTCAATGGAGCACCTGATCATCCATTTGCCATATGAGGCTAGGGTAGGAGGACCAGTACAATCTCGATGGATGTATCCGTTTGAGTGGTATATTCCTATGTCTCAATTTATTCACATTACGACGATCTTTTATATTTCATATGTAATCATTTGAATTATTGTTGTAGGTGCATGCACGATCTTAAGATGAAAGTCCGCATCAAAGCACAAGTTGAGGACTCCATTACCCATGCATACCTTATTGAAGAGATACCGAACTTTTGTTCGATGTACTTTGACACGGAAATATGAACCCAACGCTCTCAACCTCCACGTAATGATGATTGTGGAGATTCTAATGTGTCTGACTGACTCTCTGTATTCAAGTGTCCCAGACGAGCATTCGGATATTCTTCTACTCGCGCACTCGAAGACAGAGAGTTGGTAGCCGTGGAGATCTACATATTCATGAATTGCGTAGAACTAGACCCCTAAATTGAGTAAGCTCTCAACACTAATGATGTACATCATTTGCGAGCAATTCGCAGAACTAAGAGGTTGTGTGACATTTACATTGCAGAGAGTTTGACTTGGTCATACTGCAACGGAATCCACGTCTGACTGACGTGCAGGTTGAAAAGGAACGGGAGAAGTCTTTTGCTACTTGGTTGAGATCTCGAGTAAGTGTCTATATATTTTGAAGCATAAGTGTTATGCTCTTATGCATAATTAGTTGTTGTAATTTGTCATTGTCTGTCCCATTTTTTAATAATAGGTTGAACAAGGCTTTATTACTGATTCAAGAGTACAAGAGATCAGTTATGAGCCCTCGAAGATTGTACGCGTCTATCCAGGCTACATTGTGAATGGATACAAATTTCACACGAGAGATTATGGACGGAATAAGTCTACGATGAACAACGGCGTATGTGTGAAGGGAAGTGCCTACAATGAAAATGAAGTAGACTATTATGGCATTCTCGAAGAAGTCATTGAACTGCAATTTTTGGGACAAGGCAACAATGTATTTCTCTTCAAGTGTCATTGGTTCAATCCGACCTCTATTCGTAATGACACAACATATGGGATTGTCGATGTCAAACATAAGTCCAAGTTGAGTACGTGTGAGCCATTCATTCTGGCGGCACAAGCCCAACAGGTTTATTATTAGAATTATTCGTCCCTCAAATTGAGAGATTGGTGGGCTGCTTGTAGAGTGAAAACAAAGCTATTCCCTGAGTATGAGCTTCTCCTGGCTGATATAGAGCTCGAAGGTGTTAATGACAATTTTTTCCAATCAGATCGGAGTGAAGCACGAGAGTTGGTGACTTCTACGCAGTTCAATGTTGATGATATAAATGAACCAATTTGCTTATATAAGGATAACGAACATGAAGAAGTTGACCCAAATGCCCTTGAGCGGGAGCTGGAGTTTGATGAGGAGGAAGAGTCCCCTGATGATGAGGACGAATTCGAAGAGGATGACGCTGAATTAGACATACCTTTAGCAACTGATGATGAATATAGATAATATTATAAAATTTTGTAAGAACTGAGTGTTGTTGTTAATTATATGTTATTAAATAGCTATTTCAAATTTGAGTGCTGATGACATGTTATATCTTTATTTTTCTCAATAGAGATATGGTACGTGGAGGATGGAGTGGGAGGGTTTCCACCTCCGTAGGCCGAGGTGAAAGGTTTCGTACAGAGCGCAGCGGAAACACGATTCCCTCAGGTAGATATCGTTGTCGGCGGTCGGAATCGAACAAAAACGGAGAACCCGTGCGTATGAAGATCCGATCTTTACCATTGCGGGGTTGCGAAACTCCCGAATCTGGGGAGGAGGTAGCGCTGGACGTGCTGGTGCTTCAAGCCATTCAGGTGTCCATCCTCTAGACATATCAACGCGAGCTCCGGACTCAGACGGGATCTCCTCGGTCTCCACGCGTCTCCCGGATCTCAACTCCACCATGTGCCAGAGAGAGAGGAGAGAGAAGAGGTGGGGGCGCCCTGGAGAGAGAGAGGAGTGGGGCGGCCAGGGAGAGAGCCTGTAGCTTGGGCCAGGGTTTAACTCTCCACGTGTATATATAGACTCTGCAGTTTTTCACAAAAACCCAGTTAATGTCTATATCGGTCATCCTGCCCAGTCTGCTCGGAACTCTATTGCGTGTGACCCTCTAGGCCCAAGTGCTAGTCCAGTTTTCAGCCCATTAAGCCCAATAACTCTTTATTGACTTACTGTAATTAATTAATATCTCATATTATTAATTACACAATCAATTATCGTCTCACGATAATTGACTGGGCTTCCAATCAAGTTGGGTGCCAAGCAACACCACTTGATCCTGGAAAGCATTGGGGTTCGGCAACCCAATCAAGGAACCTTTTTTCTCTCATCAGTTACCACGTGACTATAATCCTTCGCTCGTACAATGCTCTCGAGTGCACTTATGGTATGGTCAACTGTCAAACCCTAATGTGTGTACTCACTTGGTTTAGATGCCGCATAACAATATCAGAAAACTCCTTTTCTGATAAGTAGTCTTGCCCTGGCCAGGGACTATCAGGCATCTTTCCCTAGAGCATTCACTCTCTTATTACCAAGAGCGAGCGATCCCATATTGACCACACAATCACCTTCAAAGTTATTCCGCTAGATCCGAACACTTAACTGATTAAGACCCCATGGCTAGAGATCTATAAGTTAAGGTCAAAATCTAGAAGTCCACCGACAAGGTGTCCTTGGTGTCTCAGGTCTAAGGACCAATCACGCCACTGTGACAATGAATCTAGCTGGTTGACAGTTAGATAACATTACCATCCAACGATTCATAACGGATCAGTTCAGTGAACTCATTCTCCAATGAGCACCTACAGATTCACCTTAGTGTCTCCACACAAGTGACTATGAGACCAGTCACCCTCATCATATGAGCAGGTGCAACCTATACTAGTCTAACCGGATATCCGATGTCCTTCTCGAATATCCTCCGACTAGGAACAATTAAGAATATGCGTTTAAAGGACATTAATCGCATTGTTATGATCTCATCATAATTAGTATCCATTGCGCATATTCATGGACTTCATAATGAAACGATAAACGAATTACACATAATGAATATAAAACCTTATTATTATTATTAAAGAACAAGATTGTACAAGTTATGATTGGCTTGAGGACACCCATAACTAACAATCTCCCACTTGGACTAAAGCCAATCACCTTTATGTGTTAAACCCATAGACTCTAGGTGGCGCTCAAACACAATTTGAGTCAGAGGCTTCGTCAGTGGATCTGCAATGTTGTCAACTGAAGGAACTCTTTCCACCAGTACATCTCCTCTAGTGATAATCTCCCTGATCAGGTGAAATCGCCTTAGAATGTGCTTCGACTTCTAATGAGACCGCAACTATTTCGCTTGCACAATGGCCCCATTGTTGTCACACAGCAATGGGATCAGATCAGAGTCACCTGGCACCACACCAAGGTCGGTGATGAACTTCTTCATCCACACTGCCTCCTTGGCGGCTTCAGCTGCAGCAATGTACTCAGCTTCTGTCGTCGAGTCTGCAGTGGTTTCTTGCTTGGAACTCTTCCAGCTCACTGCACCTCCGTTTAGGTGAACACAAACCCAGATGTAGACTTGCTATCATCTGGATCTGACTGGAAACTCGAGTCAGTATATGCCCGAAGTTTCAAGTCCCCTCCTCTATAAACAAGAAATATATCCTTAGTCCTTCTCAAGTACTTAAGGATACATTTCACTTCCATCCAGTGTGTTTCACCTGGATTTGCCTGATATCTGCTCGTAACACTTAAAGAAAATGCTACATCAGGCCTTGTACATAGCATGGCATACATGATAGACCCTATAGCTGAAGCATAGGGGACTCTATCCATGACTGCCCTCTCTTCAGGAGTCTTAGGAGACTGCTCCTTAGAGAGATTAATCCCATGTCTCATTGGTATGAACCTCTCTTGGAATTTCCATGCCAAACCTTTTGACAATGGTATCTATGTACATGGATTGGGTCAAGCCAAGCATCCTCTTAGATCTATCTCTATAGATACGTATTCCAATACGTAGGATGCTTCTCCCAAATCCTTCATGGAGAAGTTCTTTGACAACCAAACCTTTACTGATGATAACATCCCTACATCATTCCCAATGAGCAAGATGTCATCAACGTAAAGTATGAGAAAAGTGATAGCACTCCCACTGATTTTCTTATACACACATGGTTCATCTTCATTCTTAATGAAGTCATAAGATTTGATAGCCTCATCAAACCTTATGTTCCAACTACGAGAAGCTTGCTTCAATCCATAGATGGACCTTTGAAGCTTGCATACTTTATCTGGACACTCTTTGGATGTAAAACCCTCAGGCTGTATCATATACACTTCTTCCTCAATGTTTCCATTGAGGAAAGCAGTCTTTACATCTATCTGCCAGATCTCGTAATCAAAGTATGCAGCAATGGCGAGAAGAATTCTGATCGACTTTATCATGGCAACTGGTGAGAAAGTTTCGTCATAGTCAAGTCCTTGCCTTTGACGATACCCCTTTGCCACCAACCTTGCCTTATAAGTGTCGATCTGTCCATCTGCACCGATCTTTCACTTAAAGATCCACTTGCACCCAATAGGTACAATACCTTCAGGCAAGTCTACCAAGTTCCAAACTTGGTTGGTGTACATAGACTGTATCTCAGAATTCATGGCATCTCGCCAATTTCTTGACTGAGGTCTACCAACAGCCTCTTGGTAGGTCTTTGGATCATCATCCTCATTATAAGACATGCCTTCACTGATATGTCCAACATATCTTTCAGGCTGTCTAGGTACTCTACCAGACCTACGCTGAATGTGTGTATATTCCTGAACAGGTTCCGGAACTGATGTTTCAACTGGTGGACTTTGCACAGTCTGTGGATCTAGAACCTCTTCTAGATCTACCTTACTCCCACTGTCCTCTTGGGTAAGGTACTCCTCTTCCAAGAAGACAGCTCTCCTGGCAACAAACACTCTTTGTTCACCAGGATGGTAAAAGTAGTACCCAAATGTTTCTTTTGGGTATCCAACAAACCTGCACTTATCAGTTCTGGAGTCCAGTTTATCTGGGTCGTGTTTCTTTACATGGGCAGGACAGCCCCAGATTTTAACATGTTTAAAATCAGGCTTTCTACCCTTCCATATCTCATATGGAGTAGAAGACACAGATTTACTGGGAACCCTGTTCAGCAGATATGCTGCTGACTCTAGCGCATATCCCCATAGGGAAACTGGTAACTGTGAACGGCTCATCATAGATCGTACCATGTCCAACAAGGTCCGATTTCTCCTTTCCGATACACCATTCATCTGTGGTGTATAGGGAGGAGTCCATTGAGAAAGGATACCATTATCCTTTAAGAATTGTGTGAACTCTGTACTTAAGTATTCACCTCCTCGGTCTGACCGTAGGATTTTAATGCTCTTTCCAGTTTGCTTCTCAACTTCATTCTTAAATTCTTGGAATTTCCCAAAGGCTTCAGATTTGTACTTCATTAAGTAAACAAATCCGAACCTTGAGTAGTCATCCGTGAATGTAATGAAGTATGAGTAGCCACCCTTGGCTTGGGTAGACATTGGACCACATACATCCGAGTGTATTAGTTCCAATATGTCCTTGGCCCTATCTCCATGTCCACTAAATGGAGATTTGGTCAACTTACCCATCAAACAGGATTCACAAGTTGCATATGATTCATAATCAAATGGATCCAAGTATCCATTCTTATGCAACTTTTGAAGCCTATTCTCGCCAATGTGACCAAGCCTACAATGCCATAAGTAGGCAGTGTTCACACTATTCTTACTTCTCTTAGGAGAAACATCAACATGGAGATTTTCATAAGAAACATCAAGCAGATACAAACCATTCACCAAATTTGCTAAAGCAACTAGTTTATTTCTCAAATAAACTGAACAACTATTGTTCTCAATGGTAAACTTGTATCCAATTCTGTCTAAACAAGAAACAGAAACAATGTTCTTAATAATGCTAGGCACAAAGTAGCAATCATCTAATGAAAGTAAATCTCCTGAGGGTAACTTGAGCTTCACTGTCCCCACAGTATGTGCAGCAACACTTGCGCCATTTACAAGCCTCAAGTTTACCTCTCCCTTGCTCAGCTTCCTTCTACTTGTCAACATCTGAAGCTTCGCCAAGCTTCTGCTTCTCCTGAGCCTTCAATGCAAGGTAGTCCTTGCAATTTCTTTTCCAGTGCCCCTTCTTCTTGCAGTGAAAGCACTCGCCCTTTTATGCTCTTTTGCTTATGTCCTTCATTTGCTTCTGCTTGGACTGCTTCTTTGCATTGCCTTTCTTAGAAGGCTTGCACTGCTCTCCTCTTCTTGTTGGACTTTCCAACCATGAGAACATTGGGCTTTTCCTTCTTAAGGTTGCCCTCAGCAGTCTTCAGCATGTTGAGCATCTCAGCTAAACTCACCTCAATCTTGTTCATTGTGAAGTTCACAATGAACTGGGAAAATGAATCTGGAAGTGATTGGAGAATGAGGTCCGTGCTCAGTTCCTTGTCAAGAGGAAAACCAAGCCCCTCGAGCCTCTTAATCCACTCTATCATCTTCAGCACATGAGTCTGTACTGAAGACCCCTCTGCCATGCGAGCTCTGAACAGGGCCTTGGATATCTCATATCTCTCTACCCTGCTCTGCTCTTCAAAGAGCTCCTGCAAGTGCTGCATGATGGATCTAGCATCCATGTTCTCATGCTGCCTTTGCAACTCATTGCTCATTGAGGCAAGCATGTAGCATTGGGCCAGAGTGGAATCCTCCTTCCACTTTGCAAATTCAAGTGTTTCCCCTTCTGGTGCGTCTAGGGGTGGTTCAGCTGGGATCTCACCTTCCAGGACATAGGCAATGCGCTCAGACCTGAGGACAATCTTCAGGTTCCTGAGCCAATCCGAGTAGTTCGGGCCTGTCAATTTGTTGGCATCCAGTATGCCACGGAGTGGGTTACCCGACGACATTTTTGCCAATAAAGGAAATGTAAATACAATTAGCAGATGTTCATAATAATAATTAAATCTAGATTAGGACTTTAATCAAGATTAGCTCCCACTATTTTCTGACAGACTGTATAACCCTCAGATATACAGAATGGGAGACTCCGACGGTCTCCTAGTGGGGATCGGAATCTTACAGACTCATAGCATGATCTTGTGGATAGCACAACAAACCATACTATGATCTGAAAGCGGTCAACCCTTGACACTTGCAACTCTTGCAATATCCGATCTTATTATGGCCCCTGAATTTTAATGACCTTGTGGATAGCACAACAAGTCATTAAATCCAGTTTAAGCAGTACCATCATTACGTAACGAGCATAGATTTGGATGTAGCCCTTGTGGATAGCACAACAAAGCTACACCGGTCCTCTATCCTGTTTAAGGCATCATTATGCCATAGTTTTAGTTTGTCATCAGATTTGGCAAGCCTTGTGGATAGCACAACAAACTTGCCCGATCTAATGGCAATCCTAAAACTATAATGATGAAGGGCCACGTAATTCATTCTTAATGATTACGCTACGGCTTAAAATTTAAACAAGGAGGGATTTTGACATATTTTATCTTGGTCTCTATATCTGCGTGCTATTGATATATAGAATTTGGAATATCATATATTTAATTATATATATCAAAGCACATTCCACATATATCATATATATGAAGAAAAATGATGGATGATCATGGACTTTAACCTAGAGTGGCATTACCAGAGCCAGTTGGTAATCCACAAACACGGTGAATAAATGGCTGCCCCGCATCGAATGTATTTGCTTGATGTAACTCTATCTCCATGAAGGTCCTACATGGTACTCTCCTCCATCTCCGCCAATCCGCTTCTTATAATTATAAGTAATATTTAAATTGGGCTCGCAGGCCCATAAGTGTACATCAGATAATAATAAGAAACCTTGAACAAGTCAAGGGGAGTACATAACAGGAGGGAGATAGAATGTACAACTCGGATTTAATAGAGGGAGAGAAGGAGGCACGCAGTCCTCATAAATTACATCACATGCCATTAACCATAAACATCATCACATGACATCTAAGTCCATGATCATCCATCCACACATCAACACATCACATGCATCAATAAGCAATCATCACATAATTACTTCTGAAATAACTTTTATTTCAAAAATATAATAATTATATTTTGAAAACCATTTAACTAAACAATTTAGCTAACATGGATAACATCTAAACAACTTTAGATAAATGCCATTCACCGTTGCTGCATGAATCCGCCAAAATTTACAGTTAATTAATTTAACAAGAATCACATTCTTAAATTAATTAACATGCATTAATTAGATGGTAGGAAATAACTAAAACAATTTTAGAATTCCTTAAACTAATTAAACATTGGGTCAAACATCTAAAAATTAATTTACAGAGAGCTAAAACAATTTTAAAACTCTTAAAACTAATTTCAGAATTTTTTGGGATTTTAAAACAATTTTTATGATTTTTTAAACAATTTAAAAAACTTTTAAAAATGGGAAAAGGGGAAGGGCCAGACCGATCCGGGCGGGCCGGATCCGGTAGCTGGTCCGCCCAGGGCGGACCGGCATGGGCACCCGCGCGGGTGGCCTGGGCCTCGCCCGCGTCCGGGTAAGTCGACCCGGACGGGGCAGGCCCGCGGGGCGACCCGCGAGGGTCTCCCCTCCCGCCCGACAGGGCCCGCGGCCGGCTGGGGAAGCCCTAGCCGCCGCCCCCACCGGCGCAGCGCCAGTGCGGTGCGGCCCCGCCGCCCTCCGCGCCGCCTCCGGCGACCGCAGACAGCGCCGGCGGCGCCGGAAGCCCCTTCCCACCGCCCCAAACGCCCAGAAAAGCCCGGAATAACCCAAAATTACAGAAAACACCCCTTTCTTGGACTGTCCAAGAAACATGGCGGTGGCATCTTGCAAGGGGTCGTGTGGCCTCCACAGAGAGCCAAACGACGCCACGATGGTTCTTCTCGAAGCCCTTGGTACCGGGAACAACTTCCATGTACCAAACGGGAAGTGCACATCCCATGTGCGACCCAAGAACGAGGTAAAGATTAGGGATTCATGCAGAACGCGAATCGACAAAAACACATGAAATGACGTTCATAAGACGCCGATACCGACCGAACAACAACCTGGCTCTGATACCACTGAAAGGTTTCGTACAGAGCGCAGCGGAAACACGATTCCCTCAGGTAGATATCGTTGCCGGCGGTCGGAATCGAACAAAAACGGAGAACCCGCGCGTATGAAGATCAGATCTTTACCATTGCGGGGTTGCGAAACTCCCGAATCCGGGGAGGGGGTAGAGCTAGAGGCGCTGGTTCTTCAAGCCGTTCAAGTGTTCGGCCTCTAGACGTATCCACGCGAGCTCCGGACGCAGACGGGATCTCCTCGGTCTCCACGTGTCTCCCGGATCTCAACTCCACCATGTGCCAGAGAGAGAGGAGAGAGAAGAGGTGGGGGCGCCCTGGAGAGAGAGAGTAGTGGGGCGGCCAGGGAGAGAGCCTGTAGCTTGGGCCAGGGTTTAACTCTCCACGTGTATATATAGACTCAGCGGTTTTTCACAAAAACCCAGTTAATGTCTATATCGGTCATCCTGCCCAGTCTGCTCGGAACTCTATTGCGTGTGACCCTCTAGGCCCAAGTGCTAGTCCAGTTTTCAGCCCATTAAGCCCAATAACTATTTATTGACTTACTGTAATTAATTAATATCTCATATTATTAATTACACAATCAATTATCGTCTCACGATAATTGACCGGGCTTCCAATCAAGTTGGGTGCCAAGCAACACCACTTGATCCTGGAAAGCATTGGGGTTCAGCAACCCAATCGAGGAACCTTTTTTCTGTCATCAGTTACCACGTGACTATAATCCTTCGCTCGTACAATGCTCTCGAGTGCACTTAGGGTATGGTCAACTGTCAAACCCTAATGTGTGTACTCACTTGGTTTAGATGCCGCATAACAATATCAGAAAACTCCTTTTCTGATAAGTAGTCTTGCCCTGGCTAGGGACTATCAGGCATCTTTCCCTAGAGCATTCACTCTCTTATTACCAAGAGCGAGCGATCCCATATTGACCACACAATCACCTTCGAAGGTATTCCGCTAGATCCGAACACTTAACTGATTAAGACCCATGGCCAGAGATCTATAAGTTAAGGTCAAAATCTACAAGTCCACCGACAAGGTGTCCTTGGTGTCTCAGGTCTAAGGACCAATCACGCCACTGTGACTATGAATCTAGCTGGTTGACAGTTAGGTAACATTACCATCCAACGATTCATAACGGATCAGTTCAGTGAACTCATTCTCCAATGAGCACCTACAGATTCACCTTAGTGTCTCCACACAAGTGACTATGAGACCAGTCACCCTCATCATATGAGCAGGTGCAACCTGTACTAGTCTAACCGGATATCCGATGTCCTTCTCGAATATCCTCCGACTAGGAACAATTAAGAATATGTGTTTAAAGAACATTAATCCCATTGTTATGATCTCATCATAATTAGTATCTATTGCGCATATTCATGGACTTCATAATGAAACGATAAACGAATTACACATAATGAATATAAAGCCTTATTATTATTATTAAAGAACAAGATTGTACAAGTTATGATTGGCTTGAGGGCACCGATAACTAACACGAGGGTCTACGCGTATAGATATATATGGTACTAAACTCAATTCTTTTATTATACTGTGTATATTTACTTTATATATTCTAACGTGCATATAATTTTACAGGGTCCGCCTCCCCATCTACACTGGTCGTTTCGGCGACATGTATATGTATATGTAAACACAAAACTATAAATATTATTGTTCATATTAAATTCATATTTTCTAACATGCGTATAATTTTGTAGTGACTACCTCCCCGTCCACGCCGGTCGTCCCGACGACAGGTATATGCATATGTAAACACAAAACTCTAAATATTATTGTTCATATTCAATTCATATTTTCTAACGTGCATATAATTTTGCAGGGACCGCCTCCCCAACCACGCCGGTCATCCCGGTGAATGGTATAGGTATATGTAAACACAAAACTCTAAATATTATTGTTCATATTAAATTCATATTTTCTAACGTGCATATAATTTTACAGGGACTGCCTTCCCGACCCCGCCAGTAGTGTCACCTTTCCCATCCCAATCACCCCCAAGTACATGTATATTTCCATACTTTAGTACGTTTCTTGTCCTCCTAAAGCTTCATAATAGTGTACTTAATTGTTTTCAACAGAGGTAGAGAGCCATCATCCAGCAGCGGATGAGGAGGGGCCTCAACTACCTGGATGCCAGCCATGTTGGATTTCTAGGTAAACTTGATAACTTCAAACTTACTGTATTTGTTATTTATGTTATACAGTTCATGTACAAAATTAATATGCAATTGCAGGGGGAAGATAGAATTAGGTTCTGCTTCCCGCTATATTACGACGCTGCTCCACGCACACATTCCAGGACTAGTGGATTCATGGAAAGAGTTCCCCCCGTCCGTCCGGGAATTATTATTTGACATGTTCACGGTATTATAATTTTTACTGATTTGAAGTGATTTCTTTAATTACTATCTCTCTCTGTTAGTGCAGAAAGTTGAGTAATTTTATTTCTAAACAGCGGAGGTACGTGTTCACGAGACCAGAGGATCTCCCTCGAGCACGAGTCGTCTGGGAGTTTACTGCCCAGACTAATTTGAGAAAGTCTATGTGGGAGGCCTGGGACAAGGCAACTGAAGACCACAGGCAGCCGGGATCCTACGACTTGGATGGATTATGGTCCTGTTTGGCTGAGGAGGGACTATTGGGAGTCCCTTTGTCATCGTTGGGCTACGGGACCATGGCAGGAGAGGTCACAGGCGGCTAAACGCAACCGAGCAACTGATCCGGAAAAGAATTTGCATACTAGTGGGTCCGTATCTTATGCGACCCATAGCAAAAAATTGGTAAGTATATCATTGTTCAATTGCTTAATACATTCTCAAATTATTGTGAAACTAACTACTTTTGTTGAATTGTAAGCGTCACGAGCTCGAGCGTGCTCCTACTTTTCGTGAGGTATTTGATCGGACTCATAAGCGGAAGGGGAGGGATGACTATGTTAGCAAGAGTGCTCGCACGATTGCTGTAAGTCAAAATATATTTTTTTAATTCAATTTAGATATTAAAAATATGATTTCAATAATACATTTTTAATTTGTTTTGCAGGAGACCTATGACAGGATGATGACGGATCACTGTGCAGAGGGCACTCCCCAGCCAGACTTGGATCCGGAGGCTTGGGTCGACGCAGCGGGAGGGCGAGGAAGGGCCGAGTGTACGACTTTGGGGACAGCCTGGATACTACTCAGTGTTGTCCTCATACGCGAGTTCGGTCGCTCCTCCGGCCTACTCAAGTTCATCTGCTGCGACTCCCAGTAGTGGTGGAGAGGACATGAGAAGCCTCATCCGGGAAGAGCTACAGATGCAGTTTGGCATTCTGGTCGAGCAGCTGATCTCTGCCATCCAAGGAGTACGCCCCTCAGGTCAGTATTACTATTCATTTCGTATAGTTTCATATAGGTCAATTTATGAGTTAGTGTCCAAAGAACTCAAAAGGGAAAAAAAAGAAATCTAAATTAGGAAACCTATAAAGACCCAAGTGTAAAGGATGTAAAGGATCAAAACACACAACCCGGGGGTCCAAAATCACAAAAAGGGATCTGATCGTCATGTCGTTTGCTCCGACACGACCGAGTGGGTGAAATTGACGTGTGCGAACTGACAGAATCCTAATTGGATTCCCGGATTGGGTAAACAACCCGGGGTCCAAAATCACAAATAGGGATCCGATTGGCGTGCCGTTCACATCCTACACGACCGAGTGGTGAAATTGACGTGTGGAAATTGACGGAATTCTAATTGGATTCCCAGATTGGGTTGGGCGTTCAAATCACTAATCTATAAAAAAACCCAAGTGTAAAGGATCCAAATAAGCAACCCCGGGATCCAAAATCACAAATAGGGATCCTATCGGCGTGCCGTTGGCTCCGACACGACCGGGTGGGTGAAAGTGACGTGTGCGAACTGAAGGAATCCTAATTGGATTCACGGATTGGGTTAGGCGTTCAAATCACTAATCTAAAAAAAACCCAAGTGTAAAAGATCAGAACAAGCAACCCGGTGGTCCAAAATCATAAATACGGATCCGATCGGCGTGTCGTTCGCTCCGACACGACCAGGTTGGTGAAATTGACGTGTGGGAACTGACGGAATCCTAATTGGATTCCCGGTTTGGGTTGGGCACCCAAATCACTAATCTAAAAAAAACCCAAGTAGAAACGATCAGAACACACAACCCGAGGGTCCAAGATCACAAATAGGGATCTGATCGGCGTGCCGTTTGCTCCGACATGACCGGGTGGGTGAAAGTCACATGTGGGAACTGACAGAATCCTAATTGGATTCTTGGTTTGGGTTGGGCGCTCAAATATCTAATATAAAAAAAGACAATTACAAACGATCAGAACACGCAACCCGGGGGTCCAAAATCACAAAAAGGGATCCGATCGGCGTGTCGTTCACTCGGATACGACCGAGTGGGTGAAAATGACGTGTTCGAATTGACAGAAACCTAATTGGATTCCCGGATTGGGTTGGGCATTCAAATCACTAATCTAAAAAAACCCGTGTAAATGATCAGAACAAGCAACCCGGGTGTCCAAAATCACAAATAGGATCCGATCGGCGTGCCGTTCGCTCCGACACGACCGGGCGGGTGAAAGTGACGTGTGGGAACTGACGGAATCCTAATTGGATTCTCGGATTGGGTTGGGCGTTCAAATCACTAATCTAAAAAAAACCAAAGTGTAAAAGATCAGAATAAGCAACCCGGGGGTCCAAAATTACAAATAGGGATCCGATCAACATGCCCTTCGGTCTGCCACGATCGAGTGGATGAAATTGACGTGTGCGAACTGACGGAATCCTAATTGGATTTACGGAATGGGTTGGGCGTTCAAATCACTAATCTAAAAAAAACCCGTGTAAAGGATCAGAACAAGCAACCTGGGTGTCCAAAATCACAAATAGGGATCCGATCGGCGTGTTGTTCGCTCCAACATGACCGAGTGGGTGAAATTGACGTGTACGAACTGACAGATTCCTAATTGGATTCACGGATTGGGTGTGGCGTCCAAATCACTAATCTAAAAAAAATTCAAGTGTAAACGATCAGAACAAGCAACCTGGGGGTCCAAAATCACAAATAGGGATCCGATTGGCGTGCCGTTCGCTCCGACACAATCGAGTGGGTGAAATTGACGTGTGCGAACTGACTGAATCCTAATTGGATTCTCGATTTGGGTTCGGCGCTCAAATCTCTAATATAAAAAAAAACCCAAGTGTAAAGGATTAGAACAAGAAACCTGGGGGTCCAAAATCACAAATAAGGATCTGATCGGCGTGCCGTTCGCTCCTACACGATCGAGTGGGTGAAATTGACGTGTGGAAATTGACTAATTCTAATTGCATTCCCAGATTGGGTTGGGCGTTCAAATAACTAATCTTAAAAAAAAACCCAAGTGTAAAGGATCCAAATAAGCAACCCGGGGATCCAAAATCACAAATAGGGATCCGATCGGCGTGTTGTTCGCTCTGTCACGACCGGGTGGGTGAAAGTGACATGTGCGAACTGACAGAATCCTAATTGGATTCACAGATTGGGTTGAGCGTTCAAATCACTAATCTAAAAAAAACCCGTGTAAAAGATCAGAATAAGCAACCTGGGGGTCCAAAATCACAAATAGGGATCCGATTGGCGTGCCCTTCGCTCTGACACGACCGGGTTGGTGAAATTGACGTCTGGGAACTGACGGAATCCTAATTCGATTCCCTGTTTGGGTTGGGCGCCGAAATCACTAATCTAAAAAAAACCCAAGTAGAAACGATCAGATCAAACAACCCGGGGGTCCAAAATCACAAATATGGATCCGATCGGCGTGCCGTTTGCTCCGACATGACTGGGTTGGTGAAAGTGATGTGTGGGAACTAACAGAATCTTATTTGGATTCCCAGTTTGGGTTGGGCGCTTAAATCTCTAATATAAAAAAAAGCTAAGTAGAAACGATCAGAACACGCAACCCGGGGGTCCAAAATCACAAATAGTTATCCGATCGGTGTGCCGTTTGCTCCGACACAATCGGGTGGGTGAAAGTGACGTGTAGGAACTGACGGTATCCTAATTGGATTCCCGGTTTGGGTCTGGTGCTCAAATCTCTAATATAAAAAAAAGCAAAGTAGAAACGAACAGAACATGCAACCCGAGGGTTCAAAATCACAAATAGGGATCCGATCGGCTTGCCGTTCGCTCCGACATGACCGGGTGGGTGAAAGTGATGTGTGGGAACTGACAGAATCCTAATTGGATTCCCGGATTTAGTTGGGCATTCAAATCACTAATCTAAAAAAAACCCTAGTGTAAAAGATCAGAATAAGCAACCCGAGGGTCCAAAATCACAAATAGGGATCCGATCGACATGCCGTTCGCTCCGCCACGACCGAGTGGATGAAATTGACGTGTGCGAACTGACGGAATCCTAATTGGATTTCCAGGATGGGTTGGGTGTTCAAATCACTAATAAAAAAAAACCCAAGTGTAAAGGATCAGAACAAGCAACCCGGGGGTCCAAAATCACAAATAGGGATCCGATCGGCGTGTCGTTCGCTCCGACACAACCGGGTTGGTGAAATTGACGTGTGGGAACTGAAGGAATCCTAATTGGATTCCAGGTTTGGGTTGGGTGCCCAAATCACTAATCTAAAAAAAACCCAAGTAGAAACGATCATAACACACAACCCGGCGGTCCAAAATCACAAATAGGGATCCGATCGGCGTACCGTTCGCTCCGACACGACCGAGTGGGTGAAATTGACGTATGGAAATTGACAGAATTCTAATTGCATTCCGAGATTGGGTTGGGCGTTGAAATCACTAATCTAAAGAAACCCAAGTGTAAAGGATCCAAATAAGCAACCCGGGGATCCAAATGACAAATATGGATCCGATCGACGTTCGTTCACTCCGACACGACCGGGTGGGTGAAAGTGACGTGTGCGAACTGACGGAATCCTAATTGGATTCTCGGATTGGGTTGGGCATTCAAATCACTAATATAAAAAAACCTGTGTAAAAGATCAGAACAAGTAACCTTTGGGTCCAAAATCACAAATAGGGATCCGATCGGCGTGCCATTCGCTCTGACACGACCGAGTTGGTGAAATTGACGTGTGGGAACTGAAGGAATCCTAATTGGATTCCCGGTTTGGGTTGGGTGCCCAAATCACTAATCTAAAAAAAACCCAAGTAGAAACGATAATAACACATAACCCGGGGGTCCAAAATCACAAATAGGGATCCGATCGGCGTGCCATTTGCTCCGACACGACCGGGTGGGTGAAAGTGACGTGTGGGAACTGACAGAATCCTAATTGGATTCTCGGTTTGGGTTGGGCTCTCAAATCTCTAATATAAAAAAAGCCAAGTAGAAACGATCAGAACACGCAACCCGGGGGTCCAAAATCATAAATAGGGATCCGATCGGCTTGTCGTTTGCTCCGACACAATCGGGTGGGTGAAAGTGACGTGTAGGAACTGACGGAATCCTAATTGGATTCCCGGTTTGGGTTTGGCTCTCAAATCTCTAATATATATATAAAAAGCAAAGTAGAACGATCAAAACATGCAACCCAGGGTCCAAATCACAAATAGGGATCCGATACTTGTCGTTCGCTCCGACACGACCGGGTGGGTGAAAGTGACGTGTAGGAACTGACAGAATCCTAATTGGATTCCCGGATTGGTTGGGCGTTCAAATCACTAATCTAAAAAAACCCAAGTGTAAAAGATTAGAATAAGCAAACCCAGGGGTCCAAAATCACAAATAAGGATCCGATCGACATGCCTTTCGCTCCGCCACGACCGAGTGGATGAAATTGACGTGTGTGAACTGACGGAATTCTAATTGGATTTCCGGAATGGGTTGGGCATTCAAATCACTAATCTAAAAAAAACTCCAAGTGTAAAGGATCAGAACAAGCAACCCGGGGGTCCAAAATCACATAGGGATCCGATCGGCGTGTCGTTCGCTCCGACACGATCGAGTGGGTGAAATTGACGTGTACAAAGTGATATGAAATCGATGTATCAACGAAATCGATGTTTAGTGATATGAAATCGATGTACCATGAAATCGATGTTTAAGTGATATGAAATGGATGTACCAACAAAATCGATGTGAGCTATTATATGGAAGTCGATGTATACTTAAACGAAATTCATGCTTTGAACTTCAAATGACAGTGTGTGTTGACTACTTACAGATTTTGCTTGAGTTATTTCCTGTGGATAAACTTCAGAAAATGTTGTTAGAAAATATTTTTTAAGGTTTTGTTAATCACCAAAAATACATATATAATTCATAATAAATTTTATATGGAGATGGACTGATCATCAAAGTAGACCATGATCCCCTCTTGCAAAACCCTATGTTTTCCCCCCAATTTTCATCGTGCCATTTGGAGTATTTCATGCTCCAATTCCTGTCATAAACATGTAACCGAAATGACTTGTTCACCTTGAATCTGTATCCATGCTTGATTTCGTATCATGGAACCTTTATTGTACATGCTACTGGATGTCAGCAATCCCTTGACACCATTTTCCCCAATTTTTATCATGTACCCTCTTCGAATTAAATTGGATTCCATCACTGTGTATGATTTTAGGTCACCGAGATGTAACCTAACAATAGCATGTCAATATCATGTCTATTCTCTAATTAATTAATACTGTAGATACCTCTGCATGTCTAGTTTCATTTAAAACAAATTTCATGATTTTTCGCTATGTATATGATTTGTTCTTGATTTTTAAAGTATACTATGTCAAGCACTTGGTTGCATGGACCGCAACCGAAGGAGACCTAACCCACTGTCTAAGCTCGGGCCGAGTTCCTGAGAACGTGATGACCTGATAGGTCGCGTTCTCAATCAGGTCGCGACAAGGACCCACGTCGCGTCCTTAAACGTGATGGTGACGTGCGTCACGATCTCCTCATCTGGTCAGCCCCACCTGAATGCGTCGCCCCGACACGTCGCGACGAGCATCTCATCGTCGAGTCGGCGTCTCAGCTGGAACCAGAGTGCATCAGCTAGCCCTGTTGTGACCTGAACGTGAAGCCAGCTGACGTCACGACCTGATTGTTGCAACCACCAGAACCCTAATTTCCATGCAAACCCTTGTTAATCATGTCATTTAATCACTGTTTAACCCTTAAAGTGTACTGTTATGAACTATAACGACCTGTTTAACAATAATGGATAATATTCACATGATTTTCCATTAAATAAAAGCCATGTGCACAACTATCTCTTGCCATCATGATTATCATATACATGCACACACTAAATATGAATCCTTGCCATAAAACCTTATCAAGTTTACTCAATAATTATCTAGTAATCAAGTGCAATTAATCATATAATTTTCATATGATTTTAAATGAACATGTCTTCATTTTATTCGTGCATTTTGTATACCGTTATCGTGTCCCTCTGCCTTCGAGCACTCAAGGCAAGACGGTCAAACGTTTCTTTACACACCACTATCTTGGCTTGGACGACCTCTCCGTTTGGGAATACTCCTGACAGGACTAGGAACTCCTTGTCAAGGCCTCTGTAAGTCTCCTTGGCTTTGGCGGATGTCCATTGCCGACGAGCGGGTTGTACCATTAAAACCTATTATACCCTTAGGGATCAAAATGATCCAACGGCCTTAGTTTGTTCTCTCTTACCTTGAGATCACGCCGGACCTCTGACCTGTGTTCATAGCACGGCTATTAGGCAGTTGTGACTTCTACTGGACTGCCGACACACGACCATGTGTCGTGCAACTGTGATTATCGCCTGTTTATTGTTGTATTACGAATGTGACCCCGTTCTCATCTACTATCTCTACACTCTCATATGTTCACATTCTCTCTATACTCTCATCTATTCGTCAATTACTCTCATCTATTCTTGGTACACTATTTGGCCATCCAATTGATTGTCTCAGATAATAAACATAACTTGTGACGGACTATGTCGTTCAAACCCGTTAACCTAATAACAAGCTTGATCCGACTCCGCCTCCCACGAATGAGCCGTAGCTTCGCAAGGGATAACCACACATGTCCGTGGAAACACAAAAGAACACACTAATATATATAAGATTCACAATCCACATATATTTACAATGGACTTACATAGCCAAATTTCAACAAAAGTCAAACTAAAGTACACAAGCTTAGGGCATACCCCGAGGGTACAACAGAAGAGTAAGTCTACACTACTGGAGGCTCTCGGCCAAACACCGCTGCATGCCCTCCGAACTAGAAGATGGAGGAGAAACTCCTCCTCTCCTTCTGTAACCTGTGGAGAGGTGTGCCCTCGCAAGTCACTGGCTCAGTAGGAAAATCCCCCAAAAACTGAGCAAACCAAACTCAAGTTCGAAAGCAGGAAGCTACACTAGCAATTTATAGAGTAAACTGAGCAGGATATGTAAGCTGTACATATCACTTACCATTTGCCGCTAACATAAACCAACTTTAATAAATAATCGGCAAACCACAACTCGGTGTACGTGCTAAAGTAGAGACCGCCACATTTGAGTCACGTAGACTGGTTCACGACACCAGCAACTGACTCGGACAAACCACACAGGTCTACCTCTTAGCCTCGCAGCCACGGACGAAATGTCCAGCTACCGCTCCACTAGAACAAGCCAAACAACTGTGGAATCCAACTAACACCACACTTGCGGACCACACTGCTGCAAGCCCATGCCTGACACCTTTAGGGACACTGGCCCGAGCTCCCTAGGGTGAGGTACTGGAAAATAGGACTAGCTGGGGCCCAGTACGTCTACTGGTGTCCGTACCCCCAACCACCAGTGCGCTACAAGAGACAAAACAACAAACTCTCAAAAGTCGTTGTCCCACTGTCGTTTTTCCCTCAGCCGGATGTTCAACTCAAACACAGGAGTGAGGGTGTCCAGGACAAACGACACAGACCTCAATGGTACACAAGTACCGGGACAAGTCCCGAGCACAAGCACACATGTCTGGCTCACAGAGAACCTGGGGTACCCAACTGAAGAGGTAACCACGGTAGGCGTCGTACTACTCACCACGCACACTCAAACCACGTGCATACCACACAAACCACGTGAACACCACGTCAACAACACGTGAACCGCATGCTAATCGCGTGAACAACACACTAACCATGTAAAAACATGCTCACCTCGTGAGCAACATGCTTGCCACAAACAACATGCTACACAAATGCTACCAGTGCCAACACACCACTTATATTTTCCATGCAAATAAAATACCGATAATTGGATAATCATGCCATTTAACAGAAAAACAATCCTCTCGGATGTGGGGCGACATAGGAAACTGTCACCTTCTGGTTGCGACACCCCGACATGTCGCATGCATAATCTGAACGCGACGGGTCCGCTTGTCGCGTTCTGAACGCGACAAAGGGCTCTGTCGCCTTCACAGGAAGGAACCCTAATTCGGGATGCTCTCCCCAAATCACCCCCACAAACCATGCAAACCACGTTTAATTTCTATTTTTCATGCTTTACTAAGTACCCTAACATGATATCTACTATTCTTAAAACAAATAACAACCCACACTTGCATCACACAGGATTACGTGATGTAAAACGGGAAGAATCTCCCTAACTTCGCGAAGAACACGAAAATCAAACACAACCTGACATCTCTCCCTCTTCGTGCGATGTCCTCGTGGCGAGACCAAACCGAAAACGACTCCCAAACGCCAAATCACCGGAGATCCCCGCAACAGTTCTTCTCCCTGGTCAAACAGAGCTCGCCCAACTCTGTCTGGCTGACCTGGGTTATGAACTGTTTGCAGTTAAGAACGTGATGTACCACTCCGTTGCGACCTGAACGCGACGGAGTAGGGCATCGCCTTCTCAAGGCCGACGTCAGCATGCCGCCCAGTGCGCGACACGCGGCGCGCATGCAGACAAACACCGCATCTTGGTTGACGAGTAGAATGCAACCACCAGGGCCGTCGCATTCGGAACGCGACGCAGACCCTTGTCGCGTTCACAACCAGTGAACCAACGGGTGCTATGGGCCTAACCTGCCGGCCCACTAAGCCCCAAAAACCTGCATACACACCTGTAACACACCACATTGGCCACATACCGGCCACCACAACCAAAAAACAAGGGATCCACAAGGATCCAAAAATGTGTGACTTTACATAACTAATGCCAGGCAATAGGGCTCGATCTGGTCCTAGGAGGTGCGCCCGAAAAGTGCCATTTGCCTGCAAGAGTTCAATGATCAGGATGTCGACATTACATCCAAGTGCCATGCTATCTAGATTAATCTATGGCAATCAATCACTATACTATTTTGTCTTGGTTGACAAGAAGATTGATCACACGTGCTATTTCTACTAGTGCACTTTTGTGCAACGTTACATGCTATTTCGTTATATGGCCAATCCGTTATTATGCTAGTTGTGCTATTTACATGTGAAAGTACTCTTGTTCTCTTGCTACCATGCAACATTACTCTCTTGAGTATACTTGATCGTTCTCTCTAGTTAGCCTGCTTGACAAGACATTAATCCCTTTAAGCATACATGTTTACACGAGATATTAAGTCCAACTGGGCGATTATCGCTCATCCTGCACTATTTATTTTATGTGTTTCAAGTGAGTCTGATGGAGACTATCACACTCACGAGGAAGGGAATGAGGAGGAGTAGGAGTGATCCCACTTTACATCAATCAATGCTTTTTAGTAGTAGATAGTTGTTAATTAGTCAGTATGTAATAGTTTGGATTTGAATAAAGTACTTTGGGCCCTAGTTATGGCTCTGAATTAGTGATGTAATAGTTGATTTGAGGAATTATTAATGAAGTTCGATTCTATTTGACGTTATTCCAAATTGTGCAATGGTTTGTTGTCTTTTACCGCTCTATACTATTTATATAACTGTATTACCGCTCAATATTCCGCGTCGGGGCGTTACATTATCTTTGGTTCCACTAACCCCTCACTGTGTGAAGAATTTTCAAAATATATGCACAGTGAATTTGAGATGAGTTTAATGGGGGATCTACAATTTTTCCTTGGCTTGCAGGTCAAACAATATGAAGATGGCTTCTTCATCAATCAAGAGAAGTATGTCAAGGAGCTATTGAAGAGGTTTTAGTTTGAACAGCCTAAACCTGCATCTACACCTTTGAGCACAAGTGTAAAACTAGAAAATGATTAAAAAGGTAAAATGGTAGATGCAGGGAGCTGTGTAGCTCAGGTGTTGTGGATCAAGAGTCAATTGTGTGATTACAATATTGACATTGGATGCACACCTATTTTATGTGACAACACTAGTGCCATCAATCTTTCAAAAAATCCAATTCAACACTCCAGAACAAAACACATTGAAATAAGACATCATTTTCTTAGAGATGAGGTTGCCAACAAGAACCTGGAAATTCTCAAAAACAATTTCAATTGACCTCTTTCAGTCCTTGCAAGTTTCTCTCTTCAAATGAATAGCATGGTGGTGCTTGCTTGATCATGTCTGTACTTTATTTGTGAAAATTGCTTGACATGAACATTTCTGAATTACTTGAATGCTCATTTCATATACCATGCATACATTATGGGGGAGTAAGTCAACAAATTTTTTTGAGTGAAAAGCTTGAGGGTCACTCTTTCACATCAATCTTGTTACCACTGAATCTTGTCAACATATCCCATTCAGTTGGTCACCAAATGACCCTTGTTCAAAAGCTTCAAGTCTGTAAATTCAGCTGCTATTGACAGGTATGAAGCCTGTTGTCGACAGATCCCAATATTCAGTACTGTCTTCTTGCTGTTTCTCAGTGCCTGTCGACAAACACACGTCACCTATCGACAGACACTGTATTCTTTTGAATTCCCCTCAGTTGAGTTCCAATCTAATTGAAAGTGTTCATTATCTTATTCAAGGGGGAAAATTGGGAACTTATGCTTCAATACAACCTTTCATACTCACATAGTAGTCAAGACATTGACTTAATCACAATGATTTTGAAACAATGTTCTTTGACTGAGTCTAGGTTGTATCATCTAGAACACACTAAACAAATCTAATGGCTTTAGAATGACTCTATTGAATAACATTCTTGTAGATGCTCTTATTTTTGAAATGGTTTGGCAAGTAAGAAGACTCTTGAACTTACTATTCTCAATTGGCTTTTGACCTCAAACATTTCTTGAACTTGATGTTTCAATCAAAAAGAGGAAAAAAGCTACCTATTTCTTAAACAATAAAAATATATCAAAAAAAGGGGGGAAACGACAGAGAAATATTGGTCACATACTGAGTAACCGGTGACATTGGCATCACAAATGTCTATCTTCGCGTCAAAAGTCAAACTGTCAACTCTGTAGAACAGTATGATGGTTAACTGCACTAAGTAACTGGGGGTAAGGGCATCACAAATGTCTACCTTCACGTCAAAAGGTGTTTGTAAACTGAATTACCACTTACCCAAATGAAATATGAACACTTATGCAAAACTGAAATAGAGTGAAGCCTCCATGTTTTTAATCAAGATCAAATTCAATGTTTCTTGTCAAATGCTAATTTGAATATTACTTTCAAGCATCAACTGAACATCACATCACCAAGAAATAAGTAACCCTTCAAAGGTTTTATTCAATGGGTTATCTTATATTCATCTACTTTTGTACGGTGTCCTCTATATGCTACATTTATTAAGATTCCCGGACTATTATCTCCAAACCAATGTGTCAAATGAAATGTGTTAATACTATTGTGTTTGACACTTTGTAATGAGTGTATATCACAATTCTCACCCTTAACATTATTTATGAACACTCTTTCTATACTCAATTCTGTCAAACTCTCTTTCTGGACACATTTTCTCAGTAGCTGTTGACAGCTGCCTTGTGCCTGTCGACAGATGGATTTCTGGTCCGTCCAGAACTTCAACTGGTTCACACTCTGTCTGGTTCTTGTGGGCCCTTTCCATTTGAAATGGGTTTTAAATAGCCCTAAATACTGGCCCACGACCCTTCACCCCCTCATCTTCCTTCAAACGTTGTTTCCATTCCTCATTAAATCCCAACCCTTCCTCTCTTCAACCGCACCCTCTCCATCCTCTCCTTCTGCTACTACTTTTCTTCTTTTCTCTTCCTACTCCTGATCCATCTGCTCTCCTCATCTCTCTGCCTCACATCCACCATGTCTACCCGGAGGAAGATGGCTGCTTCTTATCAACGCTACTCCTCGCAAGAAGCCGACGACAGCTCTAGGGCTCCGGCAGAACGGAGAAGCAAGCACCGGGCCGACTGCAACCCCGAACTCATCGTCCCCCCAAATCTGAAGCTCTGCAAGGTTTGCAGAGTCTTTAAGAAGATTATGCAGCCCCGCTATGTGGACTTCCCTCTCTAGAGGATATGTTCGAGGGTATGGAACCCCTCTTTGCTACACAGGGTTGGATTCCCTTTTTCAAGTCCCAGATGCAGTACTCCCCAACGGCCGTCTCAGAGTTCTTCAACAACCTGGGGATGACAGATGATCAGGACCTCTACACCACTGTCAAGGGTATTTCATTCCAAATCACCCCCAATCTCCTTAGCCGTGCTCTGTAGATACCCAAATCGGGGGCGAATATCCTTCTTACCCATCTCGATGCCTATCAGTATTACACTCTCATTACCCAACAGCCCTATGACTCCAGCAAAGCCTTTGTCAAGCTTAATGCCAACACCTTTCCACCACTCCATAGGCTGATCCATCATACCTTCACTACCCTCATCGCTCCCAATGATGGTAGTAGAGAACTTGTCACCGAAGTCCATAAAAGTATGTTCTACTACTTCCTTTAAGGCCAACAAATCAATTTGCCCAACCTCATGCTTGACCTCATTAAGCAATGCTTCGCCAATCCCTAAAGATCAATGCCTTATGCTTGTCCAATCACTTCCCTCCTCTCCTTTGTTGGAATTGAAATCACTGCGGGTGTGACTGTCACCCTCAAGGCAAGGAGTGCATACGACATCACCATAACTCATTGGATGGGCTACAATATGGTAGATGGCAGAGTCACCAGGACTCTCAAAGGGCAAGAGCCTGAAGATGCGCAAGCTACAGATGAAGAAGAGGAAAGTGAAGAGGAACCACCTCAGGAACACATGGATGTCTCGGGTGGTGATGAAGATGTACCCACTGAGCAAGACCCTCAACATGCTCCTCAATACTTGAGACAATTCTTGGCTGATTAATTTATTCAGTTCACTCAAAACATCAACGACAGATTTGATCAGCTCACACAGCATGTCAACACAAGGATGGATGCTCTTGAGGAAAATCAAGTTCAGATCCAGAGGCAGCTCACCCAACTTTCTTCTGATATTCATGGACCCCGTCATCACACTCCTCCTGGGAATGACAAACTTAGAAATGTATAGGGTGTCTTTCAGAATTTCCTTTTGATTGGCAATTGGGTTGTCAGAAGTGTCACTTCACATTTTCATGTTTTTGCAATGTAATGCTTGCCTATGTAATGTGTGCAATTCAAGCTTATCAATGAAATCACATTTTGTCTCTTCTATGATCTCGTGCATACTTTATCTTTTTGAATGTTGTCAAAAAGGGAGACATCAATTGTATTTTCATCATCATCAAAAAGGGGGGAATGTGAGTTATGATTGGCATGACATTCATGATGCTTAAATGTTTTTGTATGACATAATTAATTGATGTTGAGAAAATGTGATAAAATGACATGACACTTTGACAAAATGCATAAGACATACTTTCATGATATCTTATTTGAAGCTTCTTTTCTTGTAGGAAATCAAGTGAAATAGAAGTACACATCATGAAGAAACCTTAAGCAAAAAAGGTTATGGATAGAAGAGTTCGAGCAGCAGTTGTCGACAGCACCACTGCACCTGTCGACAGCCACTGAATTTCTTCCCACAAACATGTTCTGGAAAACCCAAGAAAGCAACAGTTGTCGATAGGCCAGGACCCATCTGTTGACAGCCATTGAAGACTTCAATCTGAAAGCTTCTGGAAAACCAAGATAACCAACAGCTGTCAATAGCTAGGTTTCATCTGTAGACAGCCCAATCTATTGTTCAGAAATTTGGTTCTAGAAAACATAAGTGTTGCAGTATATGTCGATAGCCGATGGGCAGTTGTCGACAGGTGCTTGTTAAGTCACAACATGTGACAATCATGTGATCTCTATTAGGGTGTCCTCTTCTCTCACGAATCCCGAGAGTTGTGTGAGACTTGGACACTCCTATATATAGATCTTTTGGACTCATTTTCACATCAAGCAGTCTCCACATCAAAACCAAAACCTAAAAGAACCAGAAGAAGATTTCCAGACCTCTGCTTTAAGCTTCAAACCTCAACAACCGGAAGATCTTTCTAAGAAGACAAGGTTGAAGCAGTTTTGTCCTCTAGGCTTCAAGCAACAATGTCAGATCATCTATGACTTGGAGTCTTACGATCATCATGATGGAGGATACAAGAGTTTCACCCATTCGACTTGTTCTCTCTACTCTGAACTCTTCCTGTTCTTGATCTTTTCATTTCACGTGTGTGTTGTTGGTTTGAGCAGCCTTTGTGCTCATTCCATATTGTGTGTGTTGATCTGAGATCTTGCTTATCTCAGACCTTTGTGTGTGTAGTGATTTGTGTTGAACTCACTTATAAGCAGTTTGGGCGTGTGTGTGTGGATGGTGACGTAGGATACCAGTTGTGTAGTCCAAACACCTTAAATTTCGTGTTATGTTTTTGCATTGATCTAACGTTAGATGTATGCTATGCACAATTACTTGTTCACACAACCTCCATACTGCTAATCTCCTAAACACATTCTTCACAACATTTAAGTCTAAACTTGATCCATATCTTTATAGGCTTTTCTCCAGTCTGTCTTAATCTCGAAAAGAAGGTCTGTTTGCTATTAATTGGCAGTAATCTATTCAACCCCCCCTTCTAGATTACTATCATAGCTAATTTCGCACACCTAACACAGCCATCATGTGGTGGGGCACCTACGCCACTCTCGCCACATCACCACAACAGAGGTGGAACTCGAGCACCTCACCATTTGGGGGAGGGTGGCACCTAGTAAGATTACTACCCGACCAAATTGGGTAGTAATATTT
The DNA here is from genome assembly GCA_014218235.1 of Colocasia esculenta. Classification (NCBI taxonomy): domain Eukaryota; kingdom Viridiplantae; phylum Streptophyta; class Magnoliopsida; order Alismatales; family Araceae; genus Colocasia; species Colocasia esculenta. The sequence goes on along the minus strand of CM024761.1, from coordinate 26,337,473 downwards.
TCCCATATTTTCAATAGGTAATTAACACCTATAGTAGACCGATATTTTTAAAATAAATAAATAAATAGAAATATTAGAGAAAATGAATTAATTAAAACTCATTAATCAAAAATAAGTAATGTGCTTTAATAAATGGTTCATATAAAAGTTATTGGGCCAAAATAGAAGTTTTAAAAGATAGAATAAAGAAAATACTATAACTTTGTAACTCTATTATTGCCTAAATTAACAAGGACAAATATCATTAATATAACTCATAATAAATCTAAAATGGACTCCTAACCCTACCTAGCTAGCTAGTCACGAAATTGAGTCCCTCCTAACCCAATTAGGAGTATTAAAGCTAGTAAGGTTGGATAAACATGGAATTCATAGTTAAATGGAAGTTAGAGTTGTATTAGGAAATAACTCACTATATGCATAAACACACCCCCAAACCCTTCATGGCCGATCCTATTGCTCTACTGGGACTTCTTAGACGTGGAGAAGAGGCCATAGAAAGGGAATCGTGGGGAGAAGGTTGCTAGAAGATCTGCAAAGCCGTTCTTCTCATTCTTACCCTAGGAGTTTACATCGTCCAAAAGTAGACAATCTCACAAGCAAAATTAATTAATCTTGTCTGTAGTTTGTTCTTGATCCCATGAATGAAAGCCCTCTCTTTTCCCCAATTTCTATCGTCCCGATCATGTCAATTTCATGGTTGAAGTTCTGTTAAGAACATGTACCCGACCCATCATGTTTAATTTAAATATCTGTCTATACTTGATCTTGTGCTATGAAAATTTTACTATATATGCTACTTGATGTTAGGAACTAATGACATACTTTTCCTCAATTTCTTTCATGTACCCTCTCCGAATTAATTCTCTTTTGATCACTGTGTCATGTTCTGTGTTCATCGTGAAAGAACCAGTTCATAGCATGTCAATACCATGATAAGATTATAATTACTATTTATTGTTTATACTCCTGCAAGTCTAGTTTCGTATCAAATTTGTTTCATGATTTTTCATCAAGTGTACAATGAGTTTTCTATTTTAAAACACCCATGTGTCAACCCTTGGAAAGTATGGACCGCAATCCAAGGAAATCTAATTTCCCTTTCGGACTCAAGCAGAAACCCTGAGAACACGACGGTCCGATAGGTCGCATTCTGAATAGGGGTCGCAACAAGGCAACCTGACATGCTCTGAATGCGACAGGTCATTGCGTCATGTTCTGTCTGTCTATCTGTCCCAGGGATCCTGTCATGTTCCTTTAAAGGCCCTGTCGCGATATCAACAGACCATGTCGCATTCCTTTAAAGGGTACGTCGCCTTCTGTTATTTTGTACATAAACCATAGAATTCTCATGATCTTGTCTTGTTACAGTCTCTATACATCTTGTTAATGCAGAAAATGCAGTAAATGGTTCACCTAATTATGATCATGTAATTATGCTATTAAAAGTCATACACTTGATCTTTTAATATCCATGATTTCTCTAACACATGCACACACTTGAAACCATCCATATTGATTTAAGATACTACATAATGCATCTAGTAGTTTGCTTCAATAATTATACATCATTGCTCTATTTTTATGGACTTGTCTTCATTTCTCTCATTGTTTTGGAACCCTGTTGCCGACGCTCCACTGTTTTAGAATTTCTCTAGAACGTCGAGCAACTTGTTTCTATATCACTCTCTCTTGACTTGGACAAACTCTCTGTCAGATATTCATTCTGTTGAACTAGTGAATCCTTGTTCAAGGCCTCCGTAAGCACCTCTATCCATGGATTCCCACATGGTCGACGAGATGGTTGTACCCTCAATACCCATAACCCCCTTCGGGATCAGTATGATCCAAACGGCCTTAGATTGTTCTCTCTTACCTTGATGTTATGCTGGACCTCTGGACTATGTTCGTAGCATGACTAGTGGTTGGTTAGTGAATTCTACCTGACTGTCAGCACCAATCATGCATGTTGTGCAACTGTTACTATTGCATGTTTAACGTTGTTTCATCCGCATTGACCTATATTTTTCATCTATACTCTAATTGTTTATCTATTCATGTTCTATAGACTCTCGTCTATTCATCAATTACTCTCATCTATGTCTTGGTACTCTCTATGGTCATTTGACTGATTGTCTAAAGATAAACAACATGACTAATGCTTGGCAATATAAGGGCCCCGGTCTGTTCTAGGAGGTGCACCCAAAAGTGCTAGTGTCTGCGGGAGTTACTTTACCAGAGTGTTTGACATTACACTCGAGTGCTATCTATCTCGACTATCTAATGACAATCAAAGTGCTATACTATACTCAACTCGTTGTGCTATCATATTATACTATTGTGCTATGGCCATCTTGCTCTCTATGCTATACTTGACCCTTGTGCTATTTGAAATTATATTTGTGTTATCACTTGCTCGACATTACTTGACTCTCTCTCTCTCTATCAATTGTTACTCTGCTCTTTAATACATTAACCATTTAAAGCTTGCCTGATCTTGAGATTTAAGTCCTACTGGACGTTATTGCTCACCCTGCATTATTTGATATGTGTTCTCAGGTGAGACTGAGGAAGATACTTACACTCTTGAGGATGGGGATCACCAGGAGTGATTCAAGAGTACCCTGGCGTACTAGTGTCATATTAGAGTCTTAGTTTAGTTTCTTCTTTTCATTCAATCTAATGATGTCAAATGGGCCATATGTAATGGCTCTGAATTAGTGGTTGTAATAGACATTAGTTGAATTATCAATGAAATACATTTGATTTAGCATTATTCAATTGTCCAATGGGTTGATGTCTATTATACGCTCTATACTTGCTTACTTGCAATGCCTCAAATTTCGATATTCCGCATTGGGGCATGACAGTTTTGTGGTATTAGAACCTAGGTTGTTCTTAAGTATAGGATGATCTAGGTTGACCTGCCTTGACTAGAGTCAATTTTCCTACCTATGTGAGATATGGCCAGAACCATGGGTAACTAGTTAAAATAAACCCACACATGCACAAACCAAGGATATTATAACATATTACATATCCTTTCCTTTTTGAAGGGAATTGAACCATAGCGATGACAGTGGAGAGTGGGCAACTATGCGACATGCAGCAAACCATTCAAGAACTCACTCGTGTTCTTCTGAAAGCCGCACAGGGTGGTGGTGGAAATCGCGGGGCAGGTCAACTGCATCGCAACTTCAGAAGCATGAACCCTCCTCAGTTGAGTGGAACAACTGACCCTGACAAGGAAAAGCACTGACTAAAAGAGACTAAGTGCATCCTCCGCATCATGCAATTCGCGGATAGTGACAAACTATTGCTGGCTACTTTTCAGCTAGAAAGAGAAGGCTGTGCATGGTGGGAATCTGTGGAAGCCACCAAGGCAGACGGGCAATTTACTTGGAATGAATTCAAAGAAGCTTTCAACTCCAAATATTTCTCTGAACATGTCCAGAAAAGGAAGGCCGCAAAATTTGCTGCTCTTAAACAGAGAAGCCTATCTGTGGCTAAGTACGAGGCACAATTCTCCTGGCTGGCCCGCTATGCCAATCATCTTGTCAACACTGAAAAGATGAAGGCTAAGCTTTTTCTTAATGGCCTAGAGCCACAATACATCACATAATTGGCCCCTCTCGACATCCAAACGTATGTCGAGATGGTTAAGAAAGCTCAACTGCTAGAAGATGCTACTGACTTCACTGATCGCATTAAGGGAAAATTTGTAAGGAAGAGCTGACACCTGGCTCTTCTAGTCCCAAGTACATTGACCTAGATGAAGTTCATGTTAATTGGGTTTAGAGTTATTATCCACATTGTGTTAAAGGTTTTAGCTGCTAACTCATGTGATAAACACTTTTGTCAACTCATAGAGGTCACTTTCATCACATTTGCTTCATCTTTTAAATGCATCAGGTTATTAAAACTTTGACATATATTGTGATTGAATGTCTTTGGTTATTAAACTTTGTTGCACAATCCAAAGATACAATATTTTTCTCTTATACTTTAATATCAAAGATCTATTGATTCTGATCAGTTCTGATCATTCATCTCCCAATTCCACCCTTGCTTACATGTCAGTCATACTTTGATCTCCATCCATTAATATTCTTGTATCACTTTTTCCTACTTCTTCATTGGCACCATCATCGGGTGAGAGTGTTATACCAAGGGGGTGACTACTTGTTGTTGATTAGGGGGGAGATAGAGTCTTTTTGTTGTTATCAAAAAGGGGAGATTTGAGGGGAACAATATAATTGCAACTGCAAGCTTTTGTAATGATTGCAACTGTTTGCAACAACAACTCCATGCTATCCTGTTGTCCATATTGTGCAAATTTCTTGCTTGCCAATCTCAAAACAATGTTTTACATGACCTTGTGCTCTCTTGTCATTTATACTTTCTCTTCATCTTTTTGATACTGTCCAAAAGGGGAGAAATATGAATGTATATTTTGTCATCATCAAAAAGGGGGAGAATGTTGAGTTACGGTTATTTAAATAACCATACTCACTGATTTGATCATTACTTTGATCTATTTTTGATGATAACAAATACTCACTGACTTGATCATTGCTTTGATCTATTTTTGATGATGACATAATTATGGTCATTCATGTTAAGCTGTTCTTAATGATGACACAATTGTTTTTGATAAAATGACACAATGACACAATGTGATAAAATCACATGACACTATGACAAAATGTCTTAGACATATGCCTACATGATATCTAATTTGAAGCTTCTTCCTTATAGGAAATTACATGAAAAAGGAAGTGCACAATATAAAGAAACCTTGAGCAAAAAGGTTCTGGATAGAGGAATTCAAGCAGCAGCTGTTGATAGCACCACTGTACCTATCGACAGCCACTAAAGTCCTTCCTATAACCAGGTTCTGGAAAATGAAAGAAATCAGTAGTTGTCGACAGACCAGAACTCACCTGTCGACAGCCACTGAAGAATTTCATCTCAAAGTTTCTGGAAAACCAAGATAAACAGTAGTTATCGATAGCTAGGTTGCATCTGTCGACAGCCCAGCCTATGGTTCAGAAATATAGTTCTGGAAGGCAGATGTGTTGCAATACCTGTCGACAGTCGATGAGCATCTGTCGACAGCCCCCGTTAGGTTGCAACACGTGAACAACATGATGTCTTTATTAGGGCGTCCTTTTCTCATGTACACGAATCCGAAGAGTTGTGTGAGAATAGGACACTTTTATATAAATACTTTATAGACTCCTTTTCACAGCAAGGAGCCTCCACATCAATTCCCAAGCCTAGAACAAGAAGAAGAAGGTTTCCTACTCTCTGCTCCAAGTCTCAAGCATCAACAATAAGGAGATCTATCTAAGAAGACTAGGTTGGAGCAGATTTGTCCTCAAAGCTTCAAGCATCAACATCAGAACTTACAGCTTGAAGTCTGAAGATCATCTAGACGAAGGACTTGAAGAGTTCATCCATTCAATCTGTTTCTTTCACTCTGAACTCTTCCTGAACTTTAACTTTTCGTTTCGTGTGTGTGTTGTTGGTTTGAGCAATCCTTGTGCTCGATCTGAATTGTGTGTGGTGTGTAGATCAGATCGAGGTTAGAGGATCTGATCTTCTGTGAACTTGATCTAGTGTGTGTGTGTGTCTGAGCCTATGTGTTGTACTAAGTCTTTGAGTAGTGTGTCCTCACTATGTAAGGGGTGGACGTAGGAGTCACTGGATGTGATCTCCGAACCACCTAAAAATCCTTTGTGCACTGTGGTTTGATCTTGTGTTGCGCTAGATGTATGCATAGGGATTTCTCCTACACACTACTTATTAATTTGTTCACACACGTTAATCACATGTTTGACGCTTACACTGTTTGATAAAATGATTGACACATTTTAATAACACACATTGCATCAGATCATAGGAGTTTTAATTGAGTAGATTTCTTAATCCGAAGTAATTTTTAAATTGCTTAAGTTTCCACTACAAATCTATTCAACCCACCCCCCCCCCTTCTAGCTTTGCCATTACCGAATATCCGATCCTAACACCAAGCTGCTCAATGGCAAGAAACCACCTTTTAACATCACTGAAGGGTCAACTCAGGACAAGAAGCCTAAAGTAATTGTCCCCACTATCATAGCCAAATGCAACTGCAAACACTGGGACAAGCTAGGTCACACTGCTGATGAGTGTTGGAGGAAGGTAGGCGCATGTTTGTGCTGTGGGAGTCGCGAGCACCGCATTCTCGAGTGCCCTCTATTAAAGGAGGATGAGAAGTGCACAAATGTGCCCAAGAAACAGGGTAGACTGCAAGCTCTGTGTGATGAGGAAACCATTGAGGAAGTTGCGTAGTGGAAGGTACATTACAAATTTCTTCTCAATCAGCATTTGTTTTGTTTGATACTGGCGCTACACATTCGTTCATATCTCAAGACTTTATTGATACCTTAAATGTTAAACCTGCATCTATGGGTTATGAATTCTCTGTCACAACACCAATGGGAGAAAAAGCCAAACTTAATAAATACTACCCATACACTGATGTCATAATAGGAGACCATAACTTGAAAGCTGATCTAGTATGTATGCCTATGGACTGCTATGATGTGATTTTGGGAGTCGATTAGCTATCCACCCATGGAGCTAGTGTTGACTATAGAAGAGGGAAAGTTACCTTTAGTGAATTCTCTAACGTATCATTCACTAGGATTAGACATAAGAAAAGAATGTCTCTAGTCTTTTCCATATGTGCCCGCAACATGATAAGGAAATGTTGTATTACTTTCCTTGTGGACATGGTGATTGAATAGGAAGGATCCAAGATAGAAGACATACACATAGTCCAGGATTACCCTGACATTTTCCCTGAAGAGCTGTCGAGAATTCCCCCTAAACGAGAAGTAAACTTCTCTATTGACTTAATCCTTGGAGCTGCTCCAATGTCACGTCACCGTATAGAATGTCACCTGCCGATTGAAAGAATTAAAGCACATTGATTGAGTTGTGATAGAAAGGGTTCATTAGACCAAGTATTCCCCATGGGGAGCACCTATCCTATTTGAAATAAGAAGGATGATCTATAAGATTATGCATCGACTAGCCAACTGAACTAGTTAACAAATCAAGACAGTACCCATTACCTCGAATCGATGAACTCTTCGACTAGATATCTGGAGCTCAATACTTCTCCAAGATTGATCTCAGATCTGTATATCATCAAATGAGAATCAAGGACAACGACATCTACAAAACGGCTTTCAGGAGTAGTTATGGACACTATGAATTCATTGTCATGCCTTTTGTTCTAACCAATGCTCCTACAACATTCATGCAACTCATGAACAACATATACTGGCCATGCCTTGATAAGTTCGTGGTCTTCTTCATTGATAGTATTCTGATATACTCTAAGACCAAAGAAGAGTATGAAGAACATCTGAGGATAGCTCTGCAAGTCCTACACGACAACCAACTATATGCTAAGCTGAGCAAGTGCGAGTTCTGGCTCGAAGAAGTATCCTTCTTGGGCCATGTCATCTCCAAAGATGGCATATCTGTTGATCCCTCCAAAGTTGAAGTTGTGATTAATTAGGAGAGACCAACCAACATCATAGAAATCGAGAGATTTTTTTGGACTTGCTGGCTATTACGGCAGTTCATAAAAGACTTCCCAAAATTACTGTACCTCTCACTCACCTTACTCGGAAGGACAATCCCTATGTCTGGAGCAAGGAGTGTGAGAAAAAGCTTCCAACACTAAAGACACTTAACTTCTACCCCTGTTCTCGCACTCCCTATAGAGGGAAGGTTTCTCAGTCTATACCAATGATTCGGGAATTGGTTTAGGCTATGTGCTGATGTAGAAAGAGAAGGTCATCCCTTATTCTTCAAGACAACTAAAGACTCATAAAGTCAACTATCCCGTACATGATTTAGAGTTGGCTGCTATTGTCTTTGCATTAAAGATCTGGAGAAATTATCTATATGGTGAGCAATTCACTGTCTATTCAGATCACAAAAGCTTGAAATACTTATTCTCTCAAAAAGAACTCAACATGAGGCAAAGGAGATGGCTAGAATATTTAAAAGACATTGACTTCAACATCCAATACCATCTAGGCAAAGGTAATGTTGTGGCTGACGCTCTTAGCAGGAAGCCCATGGCATCTCTATCATGTCTAATTCTTTGCGAGATGCAACTATTAGAATAATTCACAAGGTTAGACTTGAATATTGAACATAGAGATGAACAAGTCATGGTTGCCAATATCAATATCCGATCTGACCTGCTTGTGGAGATCAAAGCTCAACAAGACAACGATCCATTCTTGATTCGTATCAAAGAGACCCTAATAGAGAAACCCGATTTTGCTATGACTGAGGATGGAAGATTAGTATTCTAAGGAAGAACCTGCATTACATGACAATGAAGATCTCAAGAGAGCTAATGGATGAAGCTAATAAAACTAAGTACAATATTCATCCTAGCACTACCAAGATGTATCAAGACATGAAAAGAACATTTTGGTGGCCAAACATGAAGAGGGAAGTTGCTGAGCTTGCTGCTCATTGTCTTGTCAACAAGTATAAACAGAACACCGACACCCTGTAGGTGTACTAAGACCTCTAGAAATCCCAGAGTTGAAGTGCGATAGCATTGGCATGGACTTCATCATAGGTTTACCCAGGACTTGAGATGGACTCATTGCCATATGGGTTATTGTTGATAGACTAACTAAATCTTCACATTTCCTGCCAATAAAAGGTAAGTGGACAATGGACGTATTAGCTACTCTGTATGTAAAAGAGATAGTGAGATTGCATGGAGTGGCGTCATCCATGTCTCAGATCGAGACCCATCATTTACCTCTCATTTCTGGAAAGGACTGCAAATTGCACTTGGTACTAAACTCAACTTTAATACTGCTTTTCATCCACAAACAGATGGACAGACTGAGAGGATAAATCAAATTGCAGAAAAGATGTTAAGAGCCTGCACCATTGTCACGTCCCAACATTTAATATATCTATAAATGTCGTAACGTGATTGAACAAGAAATCAAGTGTAAAATTTTGAACTTTTCGAGCAGAAATTGCTGATGGAAATTTACTAAATAAAAATTAAATTAACTATCATTCTTTAGGTATTACATGATTCTTAAATTATAATTCAAAGGCAGACGCTGCAAAGGTTTATCTCTCAGCACACAAATCCAGATGTCCTGCCTTCTAGAGCTACAAATTACCTGGGAAAATGTAGGTATGAGCAATCTTGCCCAGTAGGATTTATCCTCCAAAATCAAAGAATATAAAAGTTTACATGAGTCAAAGATAATTGTGGTACAAGAATGTATTAAGTACTGGGTACAAGTAACAGAGAATGGTACGAATCAGGCTGTAGATGAATTGAACCATGATTATCAAACAGTGACAAGAATAAAATAATATGCCAATGAACTGACATATAGTGACCATCAGTGAAATAGCAAAACATGAGCGTATCAACAATAGTTCAGAAGAAAATAGAGAAAGTGTTTGTATACAGATGCCCTGTCCACTTCTCAAACAAGCAATAAACATTCATGTCTCCACATAATTCATGGAAATGTCGACCAATTTAAAATATAGTGGTGTCATGCCAAACTCCCAATGGATCCATACTGCTCTGTGCAGATAAAACGAATTCGGGTGCTCCTCCGAGACTGGATCTGCCACATTTGCACTGGCATTAGTCCATGAGAGTCCGAAGACCCAAACTACATCATCCCATTCCATTTCTAATAACCTACATATATGGTACTTGAGCACTCATCATAAGTAAAATAAATATCACAGACGCAAGTTCTATGATTAGTGTTAAAGATCTCCAGAACGTTATAAAACAACATTTTTAGGATGTCCAAGATAACCCAATGATGGCTATAACTGATTCATTCCAAGGTATAATAGTTTAGAATACAAGAAATGGAGAGGCAACTTGTTTGGACAATACAAGAATGTGTCAACTTTGATTTATGAAGAAATGGTTCTTGTTGACAACATAAACTGGTGGTTGTCACCAGCCACTGGTTGGCTGTCGATAGCTACTGGTCATCCAAAACTATATTATGGAATCTGGCCTTTAGCTCTAGACAAATACTGGTAGTTGTTGACAGACAGCTGGTGGTTGTCGACATATATGTTCTGTCTATCGACCATCCACTGGTGGTTCTGTGTTCTGGAAGCAAGGGTACCTGTCAACAGATATGTTATGTCTGTCAACAGCCACTGGTGGTAGTGAATAATTGCATAATTGTTATGATAATCGTGCCATTTGATTGACAAATAATGATAATTTTATAAGTTCTGTTATCATTTCATTACAAGTGCGGAAATTGATCAAATCTCTGTTGTGTTTATTTGCAGGATTATGGGCCAGAAATAAGTTGTCAAATGGCCAATAAATTTGATTGGATCAAGAGAGAATAATAAGATTCTTTATTTTTTTTTTTATATTCCCTCTCTCTCTTTCTTTTCAAAAATACTTTCTCATTTTAAAATCTCCTCTCCTATTTTCTAAAAATCTCTTTCCTTAATCTTCCCCCTTCCTCTCTTTTCTCTAACACTTTATAAACTTTCTCTCCCTCTATTCTCTCTCTCTCCCCCTCTCACTTTCTCTCTTCTCCTCCGGCGATCTCCCCTTCCTCCTCTTCCTCTTTCCCTTCTTCTTTCTCTTTCTTCTTCTCCCTCTCTTGCTCCCGGTCTCTCTCTTCCCAGGGAACAGAACAGCAGCAGCGCCGCCCCGCCAGGCGCGCCCCGTCCCCTCGCCGCTCCGCGAGCGCCCCCCTGCGCGCCCCCGCCAGCGCCCGCTTGCCCCGGCCCCCTGCTGCCCCGGCGCGCGCGCCCCCAGCCGCCCGGCCGCCTCCCCCGCGCGCGACCCGCGCCCAGCCCGCCTGCCGCGTCCGCCCCGCCGCTGCCCTCTCCCCTCTCTACGTGCATGCATGCACGTAGAGAGGCTCGCGCCTCTCTCTCTCCTCTCCTCTCGCGTCTCTCATCTCTCTCTCCTCTCTCTCTCTTCTCTTCTCTCTTCTCTCTCCTCTCTCTCGCCTCTCTCTTCTATCTCCTCTCTCTCTCGTTTCTCTCGCCTATTTTCTCTCTCTCCTCTCTCTCTCTCTCTCCTATCCCTCTCGCCTCTCTCTCCACGCTTCTCTCTTCTCTCCTCTCTCTCACGTCTCTCTCTCTCTCTCTCCTCTATCGCTCTCCTCCCGCTCTATCTCTTTTCTCTCTCTTCTCTCTCCGCTCTCTCTCTTCTATCTCTCTCCCTTCTCTCTCCTCTTCTCGTCTCTCTCTTCTCTCTCCTCTCCTCTCTTCTATCGCTCTCTCTCTCTCTTCTTTCTCTTTGCTTTCTTCTCTCTTTTCTCTCTCCTTCCATCTCTCTTATTTCTCTCTCTTATTCTCTTTATTTCATGTATTTCTTATGGCTTTGGATTAGAATACACTCTTTGTGTTATCATTTTGTTATTGTTTAATAGATTATAGTTTTAAGTTGTATCTTGTGTTCTCTCCTTCCCTCTCTATCTCTCTCTTTATTTATTTACTTAGCTTAGATTTATTTAAACACAACTTAGTTTTAATATCACCATGTTATTTTCTTAACTAACCCCCAACGTTTTCACTCTAAATCTAGTTCTCCGTGGATTCGACTCGGCTCTCACCACTTAACTATTGTCAAAATAATTAAGTGTAGGCCGATAATTTTGAGATTGTTAGTCACGTTTGTAACGACGCATTCGTGGGCTATCAATTTTGGCGCCGTTGCCGGGGAATTAGATTTTTTGTTTTTTGATAATTTTGGTGTTTTTTGTATATATTTAGGCTAACATTTTCTTTCTTTTCGTAGGTATCAAATAAAAGTGAAAAAAAAAAACCCGAAATTGCATGAAAAATAAAAAAAAATGGTTAAGTGAGGTGAGTTTCCTTCTCTCACTCTTTCCATTTTTTCATTTCTAAAAGAACGAGGGATTGCGTTGAAGGTAAGTACCATTAAAACCCTCTTGATTGAGTTTCCTTTTCTTAGTTGTCATGTTGTCATGTTTAATTAATTAATAAAAAAAAAAAAAAATCAATCACTTGAATCCAATAAAAGATGTCATGTCAAGACTAGAAATTTCCATCTTTAGGACATGCATCATTTAGATTTTTCATCTTTAGGTAATTTTTTCTTTTGAAAAGTTTCCTTTCTTGTCGAAGATTGCGGGAGGCAAGGTGAGAATCTCAACTTTCTTAAACATGATCATGCATTGCCATGCTTGCATAGAATCCCTTGCTTGATTTTGTGGTGTAAACATCATTTCTAAATACTTTAAGGGCAGTTCCTTAACAAGATAAGGTGGGGATTTGATCACCCTTCCTTAGCCCACAAACCACAACTTCCAGCATCTTTTGCATTCCCAAGCCCAATAAAAGAAAGTAGAAACTTGACCTAGGGTTCGCTTTGAGACTTAGGCCCACTTGGGCCCACTATCAAGTTTGGAGACTGGTGTCTAAGGCTAGAGGTTTATTGGCAAACGCCTAAGTGGACAAGTGGTTACTTAATTAGGTCCCTGTGAGAGCAGGGGGAACCTCCCACTTTCCCACCTCTTACCTGGCCAGTTAACGAGCTTGAGAGTGGATTTGAGTTAGGCCTCAGTTGATTAGTGAGAAATCAAATATTATGTCTTAGGGAACCATAGGTGTCATAGGATTAATTGTTTGCTAACTTGTGTGAAAATATTTTAAAAAAATCAAATATTTCAAAAAAAAAAAAACAAAAAACAAAAAACAAAAAAGAGCTTTATGTGGGTTGCCAATCATGGTTATGAAATGGGCACATCATTTGGACAAATTGGATCACCCACTATGGTATGCACTCTCAACCTCACACCACTTTATCCATCACCTCTACTTACCAGTCCAATGGCTCCAAATGGACTCAAGCCCATCTGATTCATGGTCACCCAATTAAGATCACATGTATGATTCGGAACTCTTATGGAAGAACAAGAATTTGTGTATATAAATCCTTTATGAGAATCTTCCTTGCATCTAGAAGAAACTCACATCAAGTGTACATGAACATAACTACTAAAGACATGAACAAAGTGAAAGAAGAGAATGAATTCACACTTCTAACAGCCTTACTGAACACAAGTCAAAGATAATACAAAAGTAGGCGATTATCCTCAAAGATTCTAATAGAAGGTGGGAACAAGGGAAAGGAGAATCCTATAGAGCATGGAACAAATAGGAAATGTGGGTTTATATGGATGGAGAGACCACAAACATGAAAATAAGAAATTGCAGAGGAATCATAGGGAGGAACCTACTTAGCCAAAAATGGAATGCAAATCCTCCTATATTCCAGGTAAGAGGATGCAATAGTAAGAGTTGCAATGATAGTAGTGGCAACAACAGTAGCCGTAGCAGCAGTTGCAGCAACAGTAGCCGTAGCAGTAGTTGCAGCAACATTAACCGTAGCAGTAGTTGCAGCAACAACAACAACAATAGCAGCAGTTGCAGCAGCAACAACAATAATAGCAGCACAAGAGGAAGAACAACCAAACTCTCGTGAGAGCAAACTAAGAGAGTTTATATAAGCCCCAAGTTTACATGGATGACTGACACGTAATCCTCCATCCATCATTGTAAAAAGCCCACGCGTTGAGGATAAAACCCCTACTCTCCCTACTTAGCCACATTCACAGTGAGATTTTCACCTCTAACACGTATTTATGATACCTGTAACTCACCTATACAAGGGGTAGATGTCTTACATAGGCAAGACTACGTAAGCAAAGAATTTTCTAAAAATAGATTACGTAATTGGGAGATAAATCATCTGGACCCTTTGTCCTTATATTTTTGTATCCAAATAATTTCCAATCAAGTTGAAATTTCAAACGTAAGCTAATTGAAAGGTTTAACAAATTATGATGATTTTAGTTTAATTTTTGAAATTAATTTTTCATCCAGTAAAAATTACCCAGAAAATTATTGTGTCGACTTAATCTTAATATCCGTGAATCAACAATTCAGGATATTTATGTTTCTAGAATCAACACATTTTTTTGAGAATTATGGTCTTTTCAGATTTCAATTCGTTACCGAATTCCGATGGCGCCCTGTCGGAGTGCGCATATTTGAAAACAACATTGGAATTATATTTAATAATAAAAAAATAATCCTAAGGATAATTGTGTCTCATGAAAATGATTATGTTTAATAAACAAAAATCATTACCTTATTCTCCATTTTCAATATATATTATTTTGGGATGTTATAGTTACTCCCCCACTGAAAAAAGAGTTTGGTCATCCAAACTCCATGACTAGTTTGGATAGATCACAAGGATTATGTTTTCAGCCTTTTAAATTTCACTCTGTCTAGATTAGTCTAACCAATCTTGTCATGATCATTATGTCATACGACGTGTACACCCACAATATATCTTGTTGTCATGACATCGTCCGTTGATGAGGATCTAAATATTAGCATTTTTAGATATTAAGGAGCCATGCTGTGATCATGGGTTCAATTAGATACAACCTCCACTATGTTCTTTATTTCTGGTAGTAGTATATTAAATATTGAGTAGATCCTTATTAATATCTCACTATACTAGAGGTCTTCCCACTAAGAAATAGCCTTAATTCTCAGAAAGTTATATGGATACATATTCCTTGGAAATGGTAATAAAGCAAGACGAGAATTGTGAATATTGAGAATATGATGATAGACAACAAAGATTATATTTATCACTTCTAATATTTCCATGTAGTTCCATTTTCTCTTAATCATCAGTTGGAACTACTCGCTCTAAGGACTGAGCAAGGTTGTTCATTGCATATTGAACCTCTCTCCAATGTGTTTCTTCTCCCATCATGCTGGGTTGAGCAAACAAATTTAAGTTTGGTTAATCAACATGCAGTTCAAAACTCAGCTTTTCTAACTAATACTATTAATACAACTGTTACCATGTCTATCTAGTTACTTGATACATTGATCTTCGTGATTAAATGATGTCTTTTCCTTAAAGGATTTTGAGATATGACACATGATTTATCGATATCCAACTTTACTTATCTAGCTTAACCTCAGGCTTTCTACCCATCCTCACAGGTCACTACAGGATGTTGAAAACCAATAACTCTAAAGTGTTTGGATCCTCAACCGATGCTTTGATACCATTCTGTCACGTCCCAGCATTTAATATATCTATAAATGTCATAGCGTGAGTGAACAAGAAATCAAGAGTAAAATTTTGAACTTTTCGAGCAGAAATTTCTCAAGGAAATTTACTAAATAAAAATTAAATTAACTGTCATTCTTTAGGTATTACAAGATTCTTAAATTATAATTCAAAGGCAGACGCCACAAAGGTTGATCTCTCAGCACACAAATCCCGATGTCTCGCCTTCTAGAGCTACAAATTACCTGGGAAAAAGTAGGTATGAGCAATCTTGCCTAGTAGGATTTATCCTCTAAAATCAAGGAATATAAAAGTTTACATGAGTCAAAGATAATTGTGGTACAAGAATGTATTAAATACTGGATACAAGTAACAGAGAATGGTACAAATCAGACCGTAGATGAATTGAACCATGATTATCAAATAGTGACAAGAAGAAAATAATATGTCATTGAACTAACATATAGTGACCATCAGTGAAATAGCAAAACATGAGCGTATGAACAATAGTTCAGAAGAAAAAATAGAAAGTGTATGTATAGATATGCCCTGTCCACTTCTCAAGCAAGCAATAAACATTCATGTCTTAACATAATTCATGGAAATGTCGACCAACTTAAAATATAGTGGTGTCATGCCAAACAGCCCGTGGATCAATACCACTCTACACAGATTAAACAAATTCGGGTGCTCCTCCCGGGACTGGATCTGCCCCATTTGCATAGGCATTAGCCCATGAGAGTTCGAAGACCCAAAAATACGTCATCCCATTTCCATTTCTGATAAACATAAATACATGGTACTTGGGCACTCATCAGAAGTAAAAGAATATCTCAGGAAGCAAGGTTCTATGAGTTAGTGGTTAAAGATCTCCAGAAGGTATAAGAAACAACATAATTTAGGATGTCTAAGAATAACCCAAGGATGTCTGTAAATGATGATTAAATGATTCATTCCAATGGTATAATAGTTTAGAATCCAAGAAAATGGAAAAAGCAACTTGTTTGGACAATACAAGAATGTGTCAACTTTGATTTATGAAGAAATGGTTCTTGTTGACAACATAAACTGGTGGTTGTCGATAGCCACTAGTTGGTTGTCGACAACTTCTAGTCCATCCAGAATTGTATTCTAGAATCTGGCCTTTAGCTGTCGACAGATACTGGTAGTTGTCGATAGACAGCTGGTGGTTGTCGACAGATATGTTCTGTCTGTCGACATCCACTGGTGGTTCTGGGTTATGGAAGCAAGGGTACCTATCGACAAATATGTTCTGTCTGTCGACAACCACTGGAGGTATCTACAGACACTTCTGGAAGCAGTAGCCTTGATAGAAAAAGCATAGAAGTCTAGTTAACTCCGACTTCATGGAAGTCGAAGTATCACTAACTCCGACTTCATGGATGTCGAAGTATCACTAACTCCGACTTCATGAAAGTCGAAGTAGCACTAACTCCGACTTCATGAAAGTCGAAGTCCAGCTAACTCCGACTTCCTGTCGACAGATATGTTCTGTCTGTCGACAACCACTGGTCTTTTATTTTTGGAATGGTTTAAAACTGACTAAAGAGACTCTTCTAAGAGTTTCTTCTGTTCCATGAAGGATTAAACAACAGTTTGTGGGTCCTAAGTACATTTCTTTACACATCCTTCATGAAGAAATGAATAGAACAAAGAGAGAGGATCGTTACAGTATGGGTGATGTGGAACTCTTATGGATGAAAAGGAATTTGTATATATAAATCCTTTATGAGAATCTTCCTTGCATCTAGAAGAAAGCTCACATCAAGTGTACATGAACACCAACTACTAAAGACATGAACAAAGTGAATGAAGATGAATGAATTAACACTTCTAACAGCCTTACTGAACACAAGTCAAAGATAATACAAAGGTAGACGATTATCCTCAACGATTCTAATAGACGGTGGGAACAAGAGAAAGGAGAATCATACAGAGCATGGAACAAATAGGAAATATGGGTTTATACGGATGGAGAGACCACAAGCATGAAAATAAGATATTGCACAGGAATCATAGGGAGGAACCTACTTAGCCAAAAAAGGAATGCAAATCCTCCTATATTCTAGGTAAGAGGATGCAATAGCAATAGTTGCAATGATAACAGTGGTAGTAACAACAGTAGTTGTAGCAGCTACAACAACCATAGCAGCAGTTGCAGCTGTTGAGTTCAAATGTGTATGATGATTATGCTTAATGTTTTTGATGATGAATGACTTAATTGATATTGCATTAATGTTTCAAACATGAGAAAAAATGGTCAAGACATAAAAGAAATGAACAAATGAAAAATACTTGTATAACCATCTATGTATTCTTTATATCTCACTTGAAATGGTTTTCCTGTAGGTGTGAATGAATACACAAGACAAGCAACCAAATTCAAGTGCAAAAGAACTTGAAAAGCACACCAAGTGGTCATGTGTCGACAGACCCAAAGGCATGTGTCGACAGATAGACCAATCCTGAACAAACAAGCTATTGGAAACACAATTGAAGCAGTGGGTGTCGACAGTTGAAGTATGCTTGTCGACAGCAACAAATCGCTTGTTGACAGATCCAGTTTTCCAGTAACAACATGGTTCTAGAAACCAGATGTCAGCAGTACCTGTCGATAGCTATGAAGCACATGTCGACAGACGCAGAGAAAAGTCAGAAACGTGATAAAGATATGATCTGTATTGGGGTGTTCCCTTTAAGTATGACTCTCCATACTTGGACACCACTATATATAGATCATATTGAAGTATTTTCGCAGCAAGAAGGCACCATACCAAAACCCTAACCAAAGGTCAAGAAGAAAAGCTTCTCTGTTTCAACTCTCCATCCTGTTCGAAGAAGATCCATCTCGCAAGCAAAGTTGAAGTTGGTTCATCCACGATTCAAGCTTCTACGTCATCTGATCATCATCAACTCGAAGTTTGGAGTTCTTCTGGACGACCACCATAAAGAGTTCACATCTGGATTTGTTTCTTCATCTCAGAACTCTTCTTCTTCTATACTTTGCAATACTTTGTGTGTGTGGCAGTGGTTTAAGCGTCCCTTGTGCTTGATCCACGTGCGTGTGGTTGTTCTGAGTGCGTGTTTTCCTCATACAACTTGGTGTGTGTGTTGTAGGTTGAAGTTGCTTGATAAGCAATCTCTCCGTGTGTGTGTGTGGACGGTGGACGTAGGATACACGAGGTGTGTACACCGAACCACCTTAAATCTTCGTGTCCTGTGGTTTGCACGTTTCTACGATAGATGTTTGGTAGGCACGAGTGATTGTTCACACGCTAGGTAGGTTGCTATCGTTCTAGTCACAATCAGCACACACATCAAAGTTCTAATTTGATATACAACTGTTTAAGTTTTCGTCAAGTTAGTGTTAGCATTCAAAAGAAGGTTAAAGTTCTTTTAATTGGTAGTAATCTATTCAACCCCCCTTCTATATTACTGTCTTAGGTGATTCTGCACACCTTTCAATTGGTATCAGAGTGAGGTTTCTCTGATTTACAGCTTTACTAGCTTGATCTCACGATCAGGTGTGATCTTGTTTAATGGAAACCAACAAGGGATTTATGGCTGAAGGACACTCAGTGTCCAGGCCTCCCTACTTTGATGGCACTGACTATACGTACTGGAAAAACCATATGCAGGTCTTTCTGAGAGCTCAAGACTATGAGCTATGGAAGATCGTCAGCAAGCGGCCTTATGAGATGCCCGCTGACGAAGATACCTGGACAAGAGAGCAAATCCGCAAAGGCACCTTGAATTGGAGTGCATTGAACATGATGCAGTGCATTGTGCATCCAAAAGAATATTCGAGGGTCTCCACATGCAAGTCAACAAAGGAAATGTGAGGCAAGCTGGAGCTCATTTACGAAGGTACGTCTGAGGTAAGAGAAACTAAAGCTAACATGTTAGTATATGATATGAGATGTTTAATATGAAAAATGAAGAAACAATTTCAGATATGTTTGCTAGATTTATGATCATAATAAATGGCTTGAAGGGTCTTACGAAAGAATATAGTGAGAGTGACTTAGTAAGGAAGACTCTTCGGTCTCTTCCATCATCTTGGTATGCTAAGGCCACTGTCACTGAGGATTCTAAAGACCTTTCCATAATGAAACTGGATGAGCTAATTGGATCCCTGATGACTTATGAAATTAATCTAAAAATAAAAGAAACTGAGGTTAATCCTAGAAAATCCATTGCTTTAAAAGCCTCTAACAAAAGTTCTTCAAGCTCCAAGAAAGAGGCTCAACAGGAAAGTAATCTGAACCGTCTAGTGATAGTGAGAATAATGAAATGGCCATGCTCACTAGACAGTTCAAAAAATTCCTCAGGTTCAAAAAGAAAGGCTCAGGTAACTTCAAAAGTTTTCCAAAGAGAGATTTCTCAAATAAGTTTGAGTCTAATAAAATTTTTGACATGATTGTGTGCTATGAGTGCAAGAAACCAAGGCACATGAGAGGTGAATGCCCAGAGCTCAAGAAGAAGGTGAAGAAGGACAAGTTCACTTTCAAGAAAGCCAAGGCCATGATGGCGACTTGGAGTGACGAAGATGAGGAGGATAACGCTCAAGGAGGCTCTGGAGATGACGAGATCCAGTGCTTAATGGCAAGGAGTGAGGACTCCAATGAGGTAAACTCTTCCTTTGAAAATTACACTATTGATGATTGGGAAGAGGCTTATACTTTGATGTTTGAAAAATTCCGTGAATATAAAAATGAAAATAGAGCACTGAAAAAGAAGATCACCTCACTTGTTGATAGCACATTTAATGATGATCAGATTGCAATTCTAACTAAAGAAATTGAGCTACTGAAAATTTAAAAGGAAAGCCATCTTGCTCAAATGGATTGCATTAAGGAAAAACTCCAGGAAAATGTAAAAGAAAAACAAGTCATAAATACACTTGTAGAGACTCTACAACATGAGAATCTAGAGATCCAAAAAGAGATGGAAAAAGCTAAAGAGGAACTGAAAGGAAAAACAAAAGATGTCTCAAGATTAGTAAAAGGAAAGCAGAATCTTGATGCAGTGTTGGGAGTTAAAACAAATGTAACAAGGCATGGGCTTGGATTTCAACCAGAAAAACAAAAGAAACTTGGAGAAAAATTGATCATATCTTTTGTTGATTGTAGTCCAAGTACAAGTAAACAAGCTCCAACTAAAAGCAAGAATGCTCAATCTAAAGATAAGCAATTGCAAAATAAACAAAAAACTTCATCTGTTCAACAAGCTAAGAAAACTGTTGACAAACCCAAAAAGACCTGTCAACAGGCCTGAAAATATGTACAAAAAGGAATTCCAACCAAGCACCAAAAAGGCCAAAAGCAATCACAAGTTAAATACAACAGTAAGAGGATTGTAAAAACTCAAAAACCATCATGCAACTGTTGTAAGAAACATAGACATACTGAAACACAATGCTGGAATAATTTGAATAAGTTGAAATGTAAACAAGTTTGGATTCCAAAGCATTTACTTTTTAGCATGAATGAAAGATTGGGACCCAAAGTAATTTGGGTACCAAAACCTCTTGTCTGATCCATCTATGCAGGAATGCCTAGTAGCCCAAAATCAAAACAAATGGTAATTGGATAGTGGCTGCTCGAGGCGCATGACGGGCGACAAAGATAATGTAAGACCCAGCTTCCCGGCTTTTCATCTAGTATCTTGGATTACTGGCCACTAACACGTCCAGGCTGGAAGATGCGTTAGTGTCGCATCGTGGGTGCGCGACGCGACAGTCATCCTTGTCGCGACAAGCATGTGCATCGCATTCTTCTGGCTCCCGGCTTTCTCGTCGCGTCTTGTTGTCGCGACCGGTCAATGGGTCACGATAGCTTTCTGTTGTTTCGGTCGTCTGACGCCTGTCAGGGTGGCAGGTGTGTCAGTACGACCTGTCGCGTTGTCGCGGCGCCCCTGGGGGACGCGTTCTTGTCGCGATGCGTTGACCCATCACGTTAAGGTTCTTAACGCAACGCGTCGCCCCGTCGCATCTTGGGTGCCGAAGGCTTAAGGCCTTGGCCAATGACCCCTTCCCCCCTCTTTCCCACTTTTCCCCTCTTTTCTCTCCTCCGGCGGTGCTCTGCCTCCCCAGGTGAGGAGGAGGGCCGTGTATGGTGCCGTGGCATCGTGGAGCTTGCGTGGAGCGAGGAGGTGGCCAACCGATGTGAAGGGCCCCATTGGGGTTCGTTCTTCGTGAAAGGTAGGGATTACTTGAACTCTTCTCGATCCGGGCAGATTGGGAGCCCCTCGGGGTTTGTAGTTAGTGTTTACTACTTTCCCATGCTCCCCTCCCCCGTGTGGTGGTGTTTGTAGCATGTGGGCGGCCCTGGGATGGAGCATCCCATCGGTTTGCTTCTCTACTGGTGTCGCAACCGCGGGGCGCGTCGCGACACCATAAGAGGCGTCGGCCCGGTCAGGCGTGACCTTATCGCGACGTAGTTTCCTGTCACGATAAGGGTCGCTGTCGCAACGCTTTTTCCTATCGCGACAAGGTTGCTATAGCGACGCGCTGCCCCGGCGTGACTGGGTGGCTGTCGCGGTGCTCTTCCCCGTCGCGATGGCATCGCGACGGCCTAGGGGGACGCGACAGTGCCTATGTGTGCCTTGGGTGTTCCGTGGTTCCGGTTGGGGTGTCGGCGTGTGCCCCATGGCTGGCTTGCCCTCGGGACCTTCAGGTGTGGAACGCGGCAGGTTGCCTGACTACGTTCAGTGATTGAAGGTGACACCTTCGTGGCCGTGTCCTGGCAGTGATGCCAGGAGGGTCGCGTCTGTCTAATAATCGATTGACTGGTGGTCAATCGATTATTAGCAGAGTGATGGGTTTCCATACTGTCCGGTGGTGTTCCGAGGTTCTAGTCGTTCGTGCGTGCCTTTGTTGGCCGACGGCCCTTTTGAGGGTCCGTGCGTGCCTCTCACTTGCTGGGCTTGTCGTGGGTTACAAGCCAGCAGTTCGTCATGGTTTTGTTGTGCTTGCCCCGCTTGTTCGCCCGGTGCTTGGCACTTGAGGGTTTCTCCCGTTCGGAGGTTGTCTCCATTCCCTGGGACTCCCATCCTCGGGAGCCTTTGAGGGAGAGTTCGGGGCTACGAGCGTGCTCGAGTTGGCAGTCGATAGAGCGAACTCTAGAGCTAAGGGGAAAACGAGGTTTGGACAACCTCGCGGAGTTTTTCCCGGCACAGACTAGACAGTCCCTTGTCTCACTGCCTCGCTCTACATTGGTTCTAGAGCCACATAGGGAGGTCAGGCGTGGGGTCGCAGATTGGCCAGGCTGCGGTGTTGTGTCTGTTGTGTGTTCTTTAGCGGTTCTGTCTCGCTCTTCCGGGGAGGTTGCAGGCAAGAGCCGGCTGGCGAGCGGAGAGGGTGTGGACGGCGCGTCCCCCTCTTAGTTGCCAGTGGCGGTGGCTTGGTTGTTGTTGTTGTGACGGTGTTTCCTCACGACGTTTCCAAGTGTTATCCGTTGCCCTTGCTTACACGGAGGTTATAGCCTGGCTGTGTCTAGTCTCTGTGGGCGTCGTTAGTCTGGCCTTGTGTGGACCCGTGATTCTGGTGGTTTCCGCTCGGTGTCCTCTAAGTTCCGTAGTCCCGTTGTTGGGTGCCAGTCCGTGGTGGCATCGGTGTGTGTGGCTTCCCGACCTCGCGCTGTGTCCGGGGTTCAGGGTGGTTCTGTTTGTCGGCCCTCGACCTTGTGGAGGTCTGAGGTGGCCGTGCTTGTGGTGAGACGTCGTTCTCACCTGGTTGTTGCGTGGTCTCGACGAGTGTGCTGAGGGTTGCTTCCGCTTTGTGCCTGACACCGTTAGTTTCTGTGGGAGTCGTGTGTGTGTCACGACCTTGGTTGGTGGTCGTGGCATTACACTGTTCTGTTCCGCTGCTTTGTAGTACCCTGCTGTAGGTGTTCCTCGCTTTACAGCTTTCTAGGGTAGTTTTCTATTTTCGGAGTTCCTACTGCTCTGGCCGGTGAGGGACTGGTAATCCCTATTGGGCCTTGTTCGCGAGGCTTACCCCCCTACTTCTTTCAGCTAGGGGCTCGTCATCGCGGGAGCTCAGTGTTGGACGGGTTGGGGAGGTGACTGTGGCACCGTGTGTTGTCAGCAGCAGTGAGAGCGAGTGTTGTGAGCTCTTGTACTTGAGTGAGTAGAGAGTTGTGCTTTGTAAGTCCTCGGGGTATGCCCCTTAAGGACTGCACCTTTCTTCTTGTACCTGTGCTTTTGCTTGGGACATGTTGTACAGACTTTTGTATATTGTATACATTGTTATAGTTATTCAAATTCAGTACATATCTCACTAGACTATTTCTTCTAACCTATCCGGATCTTCGGATTCAGGGTCCCTGGCGGGGGTTCGGGAGGTCAGGTCGTTACAGTGATATCAGAGCGGGTGTCTACTGAGATTTGTAAGGAAGTAAGAACTATAGTTGTCCCAAAGAAAGGTACTAGTACGTTGCTGACATCGTCCGACTAGTGTTAGGCTTGTTCTTTCAATTGTTTTGTAGGTGTGCGGCTTCCCTGCAAGATTCAAGTGCGAGCTGCAGGTGGGTTGCAGCTATTGCTGTGTTGCGCGCGTGGCGAGTGTGGTCGCTCGGCGTGTTCGTGTCGTGGTGGCGCAGTTGGCGCTGGACTCGCTGGCAGTGGTCTTCCCTGTGTGGAGGACGGTTGGAGGCAAGTCCAGGTGCGGTGCTCCTGGTTGTCTTCGTCATATTTGGGTGTGCATGCTGCTGTGGCTGAGAGAGCTTGCGTGTTGTGTGGCCTTCACCGGTGCAGGGTTGTTGTCTGTGGAACCGGTCAAAGTGTCCTTGCCTTGTTGGTTGTTCCCCTATTGTTGGGGTGTGTGCTGTGTTGGTCTCTTGTCTGTGCGATGTTGGGCACTGTGCTCTGCTTGGTCAGCGTTGTTGCTCGAGTTAAGCAAGTGTTCTGTGTGCCGTGTTGCATCGCTGGTTGAGCGTTGCGACACTTGCCTGTGGTTGCTGTCGGCTTGGTGCTGAAGGGTTGCGGAATTCCCTATATGGTAATCTAGAAGGGGGGTTGAATAGATTACTGTCGATTAAAAATGTTTATCACTTTCTTTTCTTTAAAACACAGATTATCAAAACAATATTAAACTCTAAGCTATGTGTGGATGTGTGTGACTTGATGATAGATAGATAGCAAACTACAATACGTGTGTATAGACGCCGTGCCTACCAAACATCTAGTGTAAAAGCGTTCAAACCACGAGACACGCAGATTTACGTGGTTCAGAGTACACAACTCGTGTATCCTACATCCACGGGCCACACACACACGCAGAACAATCTGCTTATGAGCTAGTTCACAAACTACAACTCACACACACGTGTTATCTGATGTGCAACCACGATCAGATCAACACCCACACACGTGTATCAAGCACAAGGACTGCTTGAAACACAACACACACACACACAGATATGAAAAAGTAGAAATAGAGAAGAGTTTGAGAGTTGAAGAACAAATCCAAATTTGTAAACTCTTCTGGTAAACGTCTGGCTGGACTTCAAGCTTCGTCTTGATGATCACAAGTTGATGGAGACACTTGAATCCACGACGTTCAGGCTTCACCTTCCGCTAGAGAGACATCTCTTCTTGGTTCTGGGCGGTAGGTTGAAGCAGAGCAGCAGAATAAGACTTCTCTTGAGAACTCTTTAGGGTTTTTGCTTGGAGGCTGCTTGTGTACGAGATTTGCTTCAAATGGATGTTTATATATTGGTGTTTACATATGGAGAGACGTGGTAGAAGGAAACACCAAGTTTGGTAACTTTCAAACTTCCCGTATATGAAGCTTCTGTACGTCTGTCGACAGGTCATACACCTGCTGTCGACAGGGATCAACAGTGTGCCAAGTTCCAGAAGTCTGGAAGTTCTGTTGAAGCTCTCACTTTGTGCATCTATCGACAGGTGCCTTGGTGCTGTCGACAGGCACATGTTTTCCAGAACTGTGATTTTCTGAATGTATGCTTCTGTCGACAGAATGCTTTGTTGCTGTCGACATGGCTTGTTTTCCAGAACATGTATGTTGCTGACTGTTGGTATCTGTCGACAGGGTCTTTATGGCTGTCGACAGGTACACTGTCTTTTGACTTTTCTTGATCTTTCATACTTGTTGTTGGCACATGTCTTGCATAGTATATCTCCTACATTAGTAAACATAGTTAGTGAGATATTATGAACATATATAATCAAGTATTGTACCAAGTTATTGTGACAAGTCATTTGTATGAAGATCTCATGCATTAAACTCAATTCACATTGTTCACATTTGTTTACATTGTTCATCAAAAACATGTTGTATTTATTATTTAGAATGTGAACCCAACATTCTCCTCCTTTTTAATGATGACAAAATTAATCAATTAAGTAAGTGCACAATTGAGTTTTCTCCCCCTTTTGACAACATCCAAAAGCACACACCAGAGACACATGTATTATGCATAGAACAAAGATTTGCATTGATTTTCCATAAGGCATACACAGTACATGAGGTGCTAATAGGAGAAATTACATGTAAAGGGAAAGACATGGCATGATGACCATTTGAAAGCAACATTACATAAAACAGAATAGGAGTCAAATGAAACTAAGATAACAGGACTGGAGTCAATCCTAGACACATAAACTAGCTAAGCATCTTTATCAGCTGGCTGTGTAGGACGCTCAGTAATAATGGTGTCGACAAAAAAAAATTCTGCCGGCTGTCGACAGGAGCCCGGGTGCCTGTCGATAGGGACAAACAAAAAATGAATTTTTGTTTTTGTTTTGGCATTTTCTAAATTGGAACATCTGAGCAGTGGTTTATGGAAGGTGTATAAAAGGTGAACACACATTGTAACCTACCATATGCATGGATATGAAAAGCAATTTCATTTTCCTTAATGGTTTAAACGTAATACTTAAGGAGTCTTAAGTTAGAGCATTAAGAAAACTATTTACTTAAATTGAGGAAAGACACGGTCACCCGTCTTGAGTAAACACAGTATAGGACAATACAATCCCCATGTTATTAATGGTCAAATGATGCATGAACTACATGTCTAGATTTCAAGATAATCAAAAACATTAGTGACCCTGAGATGTATCACTTTATGGAGGCTTCACACTATTTCAATTTTCTTTATTTGCAATTCAGAAAGGCAATGGGAAAAAGTGGTACTTAAGAGGACTTCACACCTTTTGATGTGAGGATAGACATTACAAGTGCCCATACCCCCAGTTACTCAGTGGAAGTGTCTAGCATACCGTTGTACAGAGTTGATGAGTGAGCCTTTTGACGCGAGGGCAGACATTTGTGATGCCCATCACCCCGGTTACTCAGCAAAATACAACATTGCTCTATATTTATCCCAAAATTTTGATTGACTTTTGTCCATTTGAATTGTTTTATTTGGAAATAGGTAGCTTTTCTCCTTTTTCTTTGCTTAACAACTCAAGATCAAAAGATGTATATGATCAACATTCAATACTCGACATAAAGTTCACTGAACATAAGACTCATGAAGTTACTTGAGAACGGTGGTTGCTGATAATTGCAAATTTTTTAGCGTTAAATCTCATATATATAGTTGAGTTTAGACATCTGTTGTCTATAAATAACAAACATTTTGAGTTTAATTTTCATTACAACCCTAAATAGGTTTTAGAGCTTATTAGTTTTGGTAGAATACATAAATTTTCATTCATTTAATAAAATCAAACATTTTTTGTGAATAATTTGATTAATAAAAAGTATTTTCTTTTACAAACACATTATACATAAAACTTTGATTCTTATAAGCATCTTTTAATTCTTACAAACATTAATAAATCAAAATTTTACATAACCCACCCACCCCACCCCATTAAATAAATAATAGTCACACCCAATCATATCACGCCACAACCCCATTTCCCATCTCACCATTCTTTAAAAAAATTGCCGATATCATGTTCTCCCATTTATCTATTTCTATTTTTTTTAGGCCTCATCCACAGATGGGGAGAAGCTTTGTGAAGTGCCCAGTCATGTGTGCTTGGCAGCTAATGGGTAGAAGAGCTCTGGTGATTTGGGCTATCTGGTGCGGCTGTGCCAGGCGCCAAGGTGCAGTGGCTGGGCGGCCAGGTGGAGCCGGCCAGGGTGTGTGGAGCGCTGGCTGGGTGCCTGGGCCAAGCGGCTGTGTGCGATGTAGGCATGCCATGGGAGATGGGGTATGCCCAGACGATGGCGATGCTGGGCCGGATCTGCGGCCAGGGCCGAAGGCAGCCAGATCTGGCTGAGGTGGCGCGGTGCTGGGTTGACCGAACATGGAAGCGCCCTGGTGTGAAGGCGCGGCTGAACCAGGAAGCAGATGGCATGGAGGAACTCCTGTGCGCGGCCGGGTGTGTGCAAGCGGACCAGCTGAAGCAGGTGCGATGCGGCTGGGGCGGTTGGAGGCGTGCGACGCAGGCGATGGGCTGAAGCTACTGAGGTGGCGATCCTGGTGCTGCTGCGTTGGTGATCCAGGAGGCAGGAAGCAGTGACCCGGGTGCCTATAAAAGGACCCCAAGGTCCTCTTCTCCGGGTCAGTTCAATTTTTAGGAAATTTTTAGGATTTTAATTTCTCCAGTTTAATTGTTTCAAACAGAGCATGAGAGTGTTGGTTAGTTCAGCATTTTGGATTTCTTAGCTTCTTCCTGTTCTTCATAGATCTTGGGTTTCACCGTTGGAGTTTTAGGATTTTAGTTTTTGCCATTAATTTCTTCTGTAATTTTTCTTTGAGCAGAGGTTGGAGAGTTCGGATTGTTGGGATTTTTAGTTTTCGCCATTAATTTCTTCTTCAGTGCAGATATTGGTTGGTTTGATTTTTTTTGAGTTAATTTTAGTTTTCCTGTTATTCCAAAGTTCAGAGAGTTGAGAGTTCGATTTTATAGGATTTTAGTTTCTTTCCATTTTCTATAAGCTGCTGCTGTGAGGGGATGAGATCCAGATGTTTGATTGGAATTTTTTAGACTTTGTTCTTCCAATTTTTTTTTCTCTACTCTGTGAGAGATTCCAAGAGCTTGGCCAGGGATTTACGTTGTTCTTTCCTTCTGTGCTAATTCCCAATTTCTTCAGTGTTTTAGATTTCAATCCAGTGAATTGTTCTATTATTTCTTTTGCTGTAAGGGGTTCGATATTTTCTGGGAAATTTCTCTGGTTCAGCATCTGTAAGGGTTGGGGATTTTTGTTCTCTGTGAATGATTGGGATGTGGTTTGGCACCCGAGAGATTTGAACATTTCTTCTTAATTTTGCTTCTGCTGTTGGCTGAGCAGGAGGAGCATCTTGAGGGATTTGGAGTCTTAGTTTCTTTTCTTTGTTCCTCTGGAAGTAGTTCATCAAGTTGGCTGGTTCAGAATTTTCAGATGTTTAGCTTTTACATTTCTTCTGTTCGTTGTTCATCAGATCTGTGTAGTTCAGTGATTTTGAGAGTTTGATCTAGTAGTTTACTTCATTTCTTCTGAGTTAAATTGTCCATTTCTTCCAAGTATATGTTTTCTTTTCTTATGTTGCTTGTCCGGGAGATTCATGTGAGAATGCTGAGTGTAGTGTGAAGAAATCAAATGTTCTTTCTGCTGTTGGTTGAGCAGGAAGAGCATCTAGTGGAAACTGTGGCCTAAATGTTTGTTTCTGAATTTTTGTCAATTCTTTCTGAAGTATCTGTTCGATCTCGAGCTGTGAGGGTACAGTGATACCAAGTTTATTGTCATTTCAATTCCACTTGTTCTTTCATTAAGTTTGATCCCTCAAGATTGTGAGGGATTGGATCAGTGTTGTTTACATATTCACTTTTAACGCATTGTCGATAAAAATTTCAAGTCAAAGTAGTTTAATTCAAATTCTATTCAGCCTCCCCGTAGACATGACATGTTCTCACCACTGTATGAGTTCATCTTTGTAATTTTATTTTAGTGAAACAGTATAGAGGAAGTGCGCATATTGATTCGTGCGACGAACTCTGGACAACGAAAGTGCAGAGTCAACAATGCCGCACGCGTTCATCTTGGCGCCGTTGCCGGGGAGGCATTAGAGTTTGATTTAATCTGCTTTCATTTGATTTCATTTGCATTGGGCTTCTATTGACTTGTTGTTTGACTTTTATTTCAGATTTGCACATAAGGAGGAACTTGGAGATTGGGCTTGGCATTTGAGGCCCATTGGAGGAGAGAAGCTTGCTGATTTCTTTTCTCAATTGTTTTTAATTCAGTTTTTTTTAATAGAGTGTGTGAGAGAAGCTTGTAGTGAGGTTTTCATGTACTCTCTGTGCATGTATAGAGATTTCTTTTCAGTTGGCATGTAATAATTGGACTTTTGTGGTTTGTGTGGTTTGAGAATTAGCTTATAGTATCATCTTATATTTTCTTAGTTTCATTCATTTAATTCAAAAACCAAATAAAAATTTAAAAAATCTAAATCTTAAAAAAATAAATTCAAATCACTCTTTCATGTTAGCCGTTGGTTTGTAAATAAAACTTTCATTTCTCAAGATTAGAATCTCATGTTTTAGGACATTCATCATCTTAATTGTCATTTGAATTTCATTTCTTTCTTGCATTGAAGAGTGCGGGGGAAAGGTAAGACTTCCATCGCTCGTTTCATGCATTAGACTTAGCATTAGACAATCTCTTGTTTGAAACTTGATCTGTGCACTTCACATTTGAAAATGGAACTGCTTAAGGGCTTCACCCATTAGAAAAAAGATAAGGTGAGGGATTTCATCACCCTTTCCTTTGCCCAAAAATCACAAAAATTTTCCACATTCTTGCATTTGCCTAAACTTTCAATAAAAACCAGTAGACGTGGCCTTAGGGTTCATAATTAGATTTATCCTTTCTCAAATTCAAAACTTCTCTTTATGTCTGGTGTCTAGGATTAGAGGTTAAAAAGCTTACGCTTAAGCGAGCTAGAGGTTATTTAATTAGGTCCTTGTGAAAGCAAGGGGGGCCTCCCTCTACTCCACCTCTTACCTGGCCGGTACAAGAAGAGTTAGGATTGAACTTAAGCAAGCATAAATTTGATTTTGAGAAAAATAACATAGGTCCAAGGAACACTTAGTGTCTAGGTTAATTTGTTTTGAAAGTGTTTGCTTATTTGTGTTTGTTCATAAAAATTCAAAAAAATCAATAAAAATCTAAAAAATTCAAAAATCAAAAATAGAAGGCTTTTCATCTATGCATGCTTGGTAGACGCTCCCAGAATTTAGATTTGGCCCAACCTATAGACGAGATTGAAAGATTTTTCCATAGGATGGCCAACCAAAACCAAAACCAAGTTGCTAGGAATGTAGAAGAGGCTGCACCCAGACAAATGAAGGAATACTTCATTCCTTCTGACTATCAACCTGCCACTTGCATTAGGCCAGAAATTCCTGCAAATCATTTTGAGATCAAGCTAGGAACCATTCAAATGTTACCATCTTTTTATGGCAATCCCAATGAAGATCCCTATAGGCATATAGATGAGTTCCTAGAGATTTGTTCCACTGTTAGGATCCAAAATTTCACTGAAAATGCCTTAAGATTGACTCTATTTTTGTTCTCCTTAAAAGACAAGGCCAAACATTGGTCAGGAACCATAGGGAGAACCATTACAACTTGGCCAGAAATGCAGCAGGAATTCTTGAAGAAGTTTTACCCCATTGGCCGAATAAATATAATGAGAAGAGCAATCACTGGATTCTCCCAACACCCGGGAGAATTAATGCACGAATCATGGGAGAGATTGAAGGAGTTGCTCAGAAAATGCCCCCATCATGGTCTGTCAAGGTGGCAAATTGTTCAAGCCTTTTATGAAGGACTGACTGAATCAAATAGGCAAATGGTTGATGCTTCGTGTGGAGGAGCATTTATGACTAAGAGTGAGGATGAAGCATATAATCTGTTTGAGACATTGAGTGAGAACTCTATCAATCATGCCTCACTCCACTCTTATGAGAGAGCACTAGGACCTATAAAGAAGGAAGGGATGTATGAATTAAGAGATAGGGGAGAATCAGATTCTAGGGTAGAAGACATGTTAGCTAGACTTGATCAGAGATTGGAGCAGAAGTTGGAACAAAAGTTCGATCAATTGCTATCTTTGACTGGGCAAGTCACACCTAAATTTTCTCAACCACCTGAAACTTGTGCTATGTGTGCTAGCCCAGCTCATCTCACTAGTGCTTGTCCCACTACTGCCCAATTACCTCCTTTCATTTAGGAACAAGTCCAAGCTGCTCAAGGCTTCTACAAACCCTCCTATGATCCATACTCTAACACATACAACCCTGGTTGGAGAAACCATCCAAACTTTTCATGAAAAATCAATCTGAACAAGTTTCCCAACCTACCTTCAAGCAATCCATGTACGGTCAATCATATCCCAATCAGAATTCGGGATTTGGCCAATCTTCTAACTCAAAACCTCCACAATTCCAAGGAAGTCAAAATTCCAATCAATTTGCTCATACAAATTTCCAACAACCTTCATATCAACCACCACCTCCTCAACCTAATTGGGATGATAAAATGAATCAACTCCAAAACATGATGGCGACTCTATGCCAAACTGTTCAAGAACAACAAACTCAAAATCAAAATTTTCAACAAAATTTGGCAAGGATAGAGTCCCAAATTACTGATGTATGTCAAAGGAGGGAGTCCGGTCAGCTGCCCAGTCAAGCTGTAGCAAACCCAAGGAATAACCCTCCCGGATTCTATCAGAACCAGCAATACCATCAGGCCCAGGGGTACAGACCACTACCTGCTAGACCAAATGCCCCTCCACCACAAAACACGCAACAAGCTTTTGTTCAGAACATTCCTGCACCACAAATTCAGAATCAACATTTACAACAGGATCATCCTCCTGCCCAAGCTAGGGGCCCCCAAGTAGAAGATGTCAAAACTGTGTCAACTTTAAGAAGTGGAAAAATCTTGATAAATCTTCACCCACACATGTCAACATTGAATGAGGATAAAGAAAATGAAATTGAAGAGAATGTTGAAAAAGAAAAATCCAAAAGAAAAGAGAAAATGACAGAAGAATCCCTAGACAAAGTCAAAATGAATGAAAACCCAAACTGTTACATTCCAAGAGTCCCTTTTCCTGAAGTTTTAAAGCCAAAATCCAAAAACAAACCAACTGGCAATGAAGAACTCTTGGAGCTTTTTAAGCAAGTTCACATCAACATTCCTCTTCTTGATGTTATCAAGCATGTGCCTGCTTAAGCCAAATTCCTAAAAGAAATGTGCACTCCAAAACGTGAAATGAGAAATAAAACTGAAACAATCATTCTTCCCGAAACTGTGAGTGCCATTATCTTAAATCAACTCCCTAAAAAGCTCAAAGATCCAGACACTCCACTAATTCCTTGCACCATCGGTGGAGTCACTTTTCAAAGCAGTCTTTTGGATTTGGGAGCCAGTGTCAATCTCCTACCTTATGCTATTTTTGAGAAATTCAAGTTAGGAGAATTGAAACCCACTTCTGTCGTCCTTCAACTAGCTAATCGTTCTGTTACCACTCCTAAAGGCTTAGTTGAGGACGTTATTATAAAAATCAATGATTGTTACTTTCCTGCCGATTTCATCATTTTGGACATGAACACTTCTCAGGATTTAACTCAGTCCACCATCATCCTTGGTAGACCCTTTTTGGCTACAGCTAGAGCCAACATTAATTGTGCTACTGGGATGATGGATATATCATTTGGAGATGAGCGGGTTAGTATCAATATTTTTAAGGCATCCGGGCACCATGATCAAGGAGAGAGTTGTCTAGTGGTAGATTCCTTGGAAAAATCTTGTGTGAAAAAAGCAATAGACCAACCCTGTGCTCTAGGGTTTAAGGGAGAGAATAATCCAAAGCCAAAGCCAAAAATCTATAAAGCCAAAGACAAAGCATTCCATGACAAACACATTCATAGAAAAAATTTCAAGTACATGATCAAGTCTGGCTATTTAATTCTAGGCTTCGTGGAAATTTGAAGTCCCAATGGGATGGTCCTTACACTATTGTCAAAGCTTGTGATAATGGTGCTGTCATTATTCTTGACCCAAAAATTGGACATTCATTCACTGTCAATGGGCAAAGGTTAAAGCATTTCTTTGAAAGCCCATCTTCTGTAAAAATTGAGTATACCAAGCTAGCTGAGCCAAATGAAGCCTAATTGTGTCTGGCTGAAGACGATAAACTTAGCGCTTCTTGGGAGGCAACCCAAGTGTACAGATTTCCTTCATCAGGTAATTCTCTGTCTTACTTTCTTTTCCTGTGAATAAGTAGGGGGGGAGAGGTAGAATAAGCATGCATTCATAGTCCTCATCCCAACCATTGCTTCATATGCAAATAAAAATTTCACAATGTTTCATCTTTGAATAAAAATGCGTGGCTTTGCGCATCCCAGACTAGGTGTATGATCTTTAACCATTAATATTTTGTGGTTGTCACACTCCTTTGCAAACATCCATATTAGGTAGCCTCTAGTAAAGGATTTCGTGTACTTCTTGTCTACCTTATGTAAGGATTTATAGCGAAGAAGTTTCATACACACACTACATAGCCACTAAGACTAGCTGAACTCGAATGAAGCAAATTTGCTAAGGCTAGTAGGAGAGAGGTGATTAGTTTTCTCCCCTCCCCGTAAGTGAATTGCGAAGGAAGTGAAGGCATGTGATCAAGGAACTTGACTGTTCATCCTTCCGTAAAGAGGAAAAGAAAAGAAAAAGCAAAAGAAAAAAATTTATCCATGAAAAATTCCCCGGATCTGAGTAAAGTTGGACTCGCTACTCTTAAAAAGTGATGGGTTGTGCAGGATTATGGATGAAAAAGAAAGAAAGAAATTCTGAGTGCACAAAGTGCAAATAAATAGGCAAAATCCTCAGCTCAGAGAAATAATCCTCAAGGAAGTTAGGCATATTGGAACTGAGAGAAACAACCCGATCTGACTGAGCAATGATCTTATTCCACAATTCTTTTCTTCTCCCTCGGATTAATTTAATCTCAAATACTAGCTGAGGCAGAGGAGCTCCAGGAGGGCTGATGTGAAGTCTTAAGTGTGCTAACACTCGTGCAATAATTTCTTGTCATAAGTCCTTACAATTAGGAAAGACATATCTTAACATTAATCTTTTATATGATGGCTGTTTAGCATGAGACATTACATATTTAGTCCTACATTCGGAATAATTTTCATTGCTAAGGGACTAGCAATGTTCAAGTAGGGGGGACTGATAATTGCAAATTTTTTAGCGTTAAATCTCATATATATAGTTGAGTTTAGACATCTGTTGTCTATAAATAACATACATTTTGAGTTTAATTTTCATTACAACCCTAAATAGGTTTTAGAGCTTATTAGTTTTGGTAGAATACATAATTTTCATTCATTTAATAAAATCAAACATTTTTTGTGAATAATTTTATTAATAAAAAGTATTTTCTTTTTACAAACACATTGTACATAAAACTTTGATTCTTATAAGCATCTTTTAATTCTTGTAAGCATCTTTTAATTCCTACAAACATTAATAAATCAAAATTTTACATAACCCACCCCACCCCATTAAAAAATAATAGTCACACCCAATCATATCATGCCACAACCCCATTTCCCATCTCACCATTTTTTTAAAAAATTGCCGATATCATGTTCTCCCATTTACCTATTTCTATTTTTTTTAGGCCTCATCCACAGATGGGGAGAAGCTTCGTGAAGCGCCCAGTCATGTGTGCTTGGCAGCTAATGGGCAGAAGAGCTCTGGCGATTTGGGTTGTCTGGTGCGGCTGTGCTAGGCGCCAAGGTGCAGTGGCTGGGCGGCCAGGGCGTGTGGAGCGCTGGCTGGGTGCTTGGGCCAAGTGGCTGTGTGCGATGCAGGCATGCCATGGGATATGGGGTATGCCCAGACGATGGCGATGCTGGGCCGGATCTGCGGCCAGGGCTGAAGGCGGCCAGATCTGGCTGAGGTGGCGCGGTGCTGGGTTGACCGGACCCGGAAGCGCCGTAGTGTGAAGGCACGGCTGAACCAGGAAGCAGTTGGCGTGGAGAAACTCTTGTGCGCGGCCGGGTGTGTGCAAGAGGACCAGCTGAAGCAGGCACGATGCGGCCGGGGTGGTTGGAGGCGTGCGACGCAGGCGATGGGCTGAAGCTGCTGAGGTGGCGATCCTGGTGCTGCTGCGTTGGTGATCCAGGAGGCAGGAAGCAGTGACCCGGATGCCTATAAAAGGACCCCAAGGTCCTCTTCTCCGGGTCGGTTCGGTTTTTAGGAAATTTTTAGGATTTTAATTTCTCCAGTTTAATTGTCTATATTTTATTCTTTCAAACAGAGCATGATAGTGTTGGGTAGTTCAGCATTTTGGATTTCTTAGCTTCTTCCTATTTTTCATAGATCTTGGGTTTCACCATTGGAGTTTTAGGATTTTAGTTTTTGCCATTAGTTTCTTATGTAATTTTTCTTTGAGCAGAGGTTGGAGAGTTCGGATTGTTGGGATTTTTAGTTTTTGCCATTAATTTCTTCTTCAGTGCAGATATTGGTTGGTTTGATTTTTTTTGAGTTAATTTTAGTTTTCCTGTTATTCCAAAGTTCAGAGAGTTAAGAGTTCGATTTTTCAGGATTTTAGTTTCTTTCCATTTTCTGTAAGCTGCTGCTGTGAGGGGATGAGATCCAGATGTTTGATTGGAATTTTTAAGACTTTGTTCTTCCTTTTTTTTTTCTCTGCTCTGTGAGAGATTCCAAGAGCTTGGCCAGGGATTTGTGTTGTTCTTTCCTTCTGTGCTAATTCCCAATTTCTTCAGTGTTTTAGATTTCAATACAGTGAATTGTTCTATTATTTCTTCTGCTGTAAGGGGTTCGATATTTTCTGGGAAATTTCTCTGGTTCAGCATCTGTAAGGGTTGGGGATTTTTGTTCTCTGTGAATGATTGGGATGTGGTTTGGCACCCGGAAGATTTGAACATTTCTTCTTAATTTTGCTTCTACTGTTGGGTGAGCAGGAGGAGCATCTTGAGGGATTTAGAGTCTTAGTTTCTTTTCTTCTGTTCCTCTGGAAGGAGTTCATCATGTTGGCTGGTTCAGAATTTTCAGATTTTTAGCTTTTACATTTCTTCTGTTCGTTGTTCATCAGATCTGTGTAGTTCAGTGATTTTGAGAGTTTGATCTAGTAGTTTACTTCATTTCTTCTGAGTTAAATTGTCCATTTCTTCCAAGTATATGTTTTCTTTTCTTATGTTGCTTGTCCGGGAGATTGATGTGAGAATGCTGAGTGTAGTGTGAAGAAATCAAGTGTTCTTTCTGCTGTTGGTTGAGCAGGAAGAGCATCTAGTGGAAACTGTGGTCTAAATGTTTTTTTCTGAATTTTCAGTCAACTCTTTCTGAAGTTTCTGTTCGACTCTCGAGCTGTGAGGGTACAGTGATACCAAGTTTATTTTCATTTCAATTCCACTTGTTCTTTCATTAAGATTGATCCCTCAAGATTGTGAGGGATTGGATCAGTGTTGTTTACATATTCACTTTTAACGCATTGTCGATAAAAATTTTAAGTCAAAGTAGTTTAATTCAAATTCTATTCAGCCTCTCCGTGGATATGACCTGTTCTCACCACTGTATGAGTTCATCTTTGTAATTTTATTTTAGTGAGACAGTTTAGAGGAAGTGCGCATATTGATTCGTGCGACGAACTCTGGACAACGAAAGTGCATAGTCAACAATGCCGCACGCGTTCAGTTGCCTACAAAGTAGGTATTCAAGAGGTTAGGTGTGAATCCCAAAAATAGTTCAATGTTTTCAGAATGATATAGCCTAGACTCAAAAAGAGTAGTATGTCAAAATCATAATGGCATAGAGAATAGCTTTACTATCATATGAATATGATGTAGTTAAAGAAGTGAGCTTGCTCATGGAGTGGGAAATTAATGAAGAATGATGTTCCTGGAATTAAGTTTGTCTGTCGACAGGTAGAAATGGCATGTCGATAGATGAACACAAACAGGAAGTTGAGGATTCTAGAAAGGCAGAAACTCTGCACATCTGTCGACAGAAGGAACTGCACCTATCGACAGATCTACACAGTGTGCAGAATGAGTGTTCTGTCTGGCCTGATCTGTTGACAGGGTGCTTGTAGGCTGTCGACAGATGCATGTTCAGAGGCAGTTTAAGAATAGAATGAAAGGCAGAATTGATCAAAGGTTGTGAGGGAATTGAGATAGATAAAATTTGAGTGATTTCCTTCACATTAGCATTCATCTAACCTTAACTTGCTCCCCCATAATGTGTGCTATTTTGTACAAAGATACTCAAGTTCATGAAGATAAATTTGCACATATAGACCAATCAAATAAGCACACCAAGCATGTAGTAAGACAGACCATCAAGTGTTTTTAGATTTTCAAAGAGAATTTTGAATGGGCATAATTGTAAAGAAACTAATTTCATATGTAGAGTACATGCCACATGACTATGGATACTTGGCGGAGAATATTTTCTCATGCATAATGAAAGTTTCCAAATAAGCATAACTTGTTCTTCCACACATCACCATTTGATATACCTCATAGTTAGGGCACACAAGGGACATATGCTTAACATTTGTGTTAAGTTTCATTGCAATTTGCATAAACCCAATTCTCTTCTCAATGTGGTGAATCTATCTTCTGCCAGAGGTTTGGTAAAGATGTCAGCAAATTATTTTTCAGTGGGTATGAAGCTAATTTTCAAGGTTTTATTGGCTACCTTATCTCTCAAGAAATGATGACGAATCTCTATGTGTTTTGTCCTAGAGTGTTGAATGTGATTCTTTGATAGATTGATTGCACTAGTGTTGTCACATAGAATAGGTGTGCATCCAATATCGATGTTATAGTCACACAGTTGACTCTTTATCCACAACACTTATGTCACACAACTCCCTGCAGCAACATATTTTGCCTCTGCAGTGGAGAGTGCAACTGAGTGTTGCTTCTTGGATGCCCACGAAACCATGCAACCACCAAGCATTTGGCAATAGCCACTAGTGCTTTTCCTGTCAATTTTACATCCAGCGTAGTCTGCATCAGAATAAGAAATCAACTCAAAACTACTACCTGCTGGATACCAAAGGCCCAAGTCATACGTACCTGAGAGATATATGAAAATTCTCTTGACTGCAATTAAATGGCTTTCCTTTGGACTAGATTGGTATCTAGCACAAAGACAAACACTGAATTGTATGTCCGGTCTACTTGCAATAAGATAAAGGAGTAAGCCAATCATACCTCAGAATTGTTTGGCATCTACCGATTTACCTTTCTCATCACTTTCTAGCTTAATGCTTGTGCTCATTGGTGTTGAGGCAGGCTTGGCTTGTTCGAACTAAAATCTTTTGAGCAGTTCTTTTACATATTTCTCTTGGTTGATGAAGAATTCGTCTTCTAACTGCTTAACCTGAGCCGATGATTTGGCCTTTGTGGTTGCCTCCGAAAATGACTTGACCTCCTTCTTTTTCCACGAGCATACATAATTTTCCTTTGTCGCCCATCATGTGCCTCGAGCAGCCACTGTCCAAGTACCATTTGTTTTGATTGTGGGCTGCTAGACATTCCTGCACATGTGGATCAGACAAGAGGTTTTGGTGCCCAAATTACTTTGGTCCCATGGTATCATTCATGCCAAATAACAAGTGCTTAGGAATCCAAACTTGTTTGATTTTTATTTGGTTTGGGCTATTCCAGCATTGTTTTTCATTGTGCCCAACCTTTTTACATATTTTGCATGATGATGATTTTTGAACAACATTGGGCTTTACCTTTTTAGGAGCATGCATAGGCATTTTACCCTTTTGTTGCCTTGTTAGTTTAGATTTAGGAGGTTGATGTTTGTCCTGTCTTGGGCTTGTTGCAAATTCCTTAGATTGACTAGGAACAAACTTGATCATTTTAGGTTCTTGTTTCTTACCCTTTGAAGGATTTTTCTTATTCTTTGAAGGGGTTTGTTTACTTGAACTTGGGCTGGAATCAATGAAATCTGTTAACAGATTTTTGCCAATTTCCTTTGGCCTTGCATTTTGAAACCCAATCCCATGTCTTGCAACAAAAACATTTGAACCTAAAATTGCATCCAGATTCTTTTTACTTTTGACAAAACTAGATAAATCTTTAGACTTACCTTTTATGTCTTTTTCAGCTTTTTCCAATTTCTCCTTTAGCTTTTCATGCTCACTTTGAAGATTTTCAAGAGAGTTCATTAGATCATCTCTTTCCTTTTGAACTTCTTGAAGTTTAAGTTTCATGCTATCCATTTCTTCACTGTGTGTTTGTTCATCAAGCTTCATCATTTCAATCACCTTATTCAAGGATTCAATTTCTTCATTATTGCTAGTTTCATGAACAAGGGAAGTGATTTTCTTCTTGAGTGCTTTATTTTCAGACTTAAATTCACAGAACTTTTCAAATAAGACAGTATAAGCTTCTTCCCATTCATCAACTGAATAGCTTTCAAAGGAAGAATTTACCTCATTTGAGTCATCACTTCTTGCCATGAGACAGTGGACTTCGTCATCTCCGGAGGTAGCTTGACCGTTCTCGTCTTCATCTTCATCACTCCAAGTGGCCACCATTGCCTTGGCCTTCTTGAAAGTGAATTTGTCCTTCTTCAGCTTCTTTTTGAGCTCGGGGCACTCTCCTCTCATGTGCCCTTGCTTCTTGCACTCATAACAGACAATCTCAGACTTTTTGTTAGTATCAAATTTATTAGCAAAGTCTTTCTTTTGGAAAGGTTTAGAGTTACCTGTACCTCTCCTCTTGTATTTCAGGAATTTTTTGAATAGTCTAGTGAGCATAGCCATTTCATCATTTTCACTCTCACTAGACAATTCAGTCACATCACTTTCTTGAATTATCTCCTTTTTGGAAGCTGAAGAACTCTTCCTGGAAGCCTTCAAAGCAAGTGACTTCCTAGGATTTTCTTCAGTTTCCTTTCTTTTGACATTCAGTTCATAAGTCATCAGAGAACCAATCAATTCATCTACTTACATTTTTTAGAGGTCTTTGGAATCCTCAATGACAGTGGCTTTGGTGTTCCATGAGGATGGAAGAGACCGAAGTATCTTCCACACCAAGTCACTCTCTGAGTATTCCTTTTTAAGACCTTTCAATCCATTTATAATTATCATGAATCTAGCAAAAATGTCAGAGATGGTTCATCATTATTCATTTTGAACATTTCATATTCTGAAATCAACATGCTTACCTTTGATTCTCTTACCTCAGACGTACCTTCATAGATCAGCTCAAGCTTGTCCCACATCTCCTTTGCTGAGGTGCATGTGGAGACTCTTGAGTACTCCTTTGGGTGGACTGTGCACTGCATCATGTTGAGGGTGCTCCAGTTGAGTGTCCCCTTGGCGATCTGGTCCTTAGTCCAGGTATCCTCATCCTGAGGCAATTTGTATGCTCCTTTTCTGACTATTTTCCATAGTTCGAAATTTTGCGCTCGTAGAAACACATGCATCCGATTTTTCCAATACGGATAGTCAGTGCCATCAAAGAAGGGTGGCCTGGTCACTGAGTGTCCCTCGACCATATACCCCTTGTTAGACTCCATTAGACCGTGAATCTCCTGATCGTAAGATCAAATAAGTAAAGCAGTAAATCGGAGAAACTCAGCTCTGATACCAATAAGCAGTAAATTGAAGGGTTGTAGAATTCCCTATATGGTAATCTAGAAGGGGGGTTGAATGGATTACTGTCGATTAAAAATGTTTATCACTTTCTTTTCTTTAAAACACAGATTATTAAAACAATATTAAACTCTAAGCTATGTGTGGATGTGTGTGACTTGATGACAGATAGATAGCAAACTACAATACGTGTGTATAGATGCCGTGCCTACCAAACATCTAGCGTAAAAGAGTTCAAACCACAAGACATGCAGATTTACGTGGTTCGGAGTACACAACTCGTGTATCCTACATCCACGAGCCACACACACACGCAAAACAATCTGCTTATGAGCTAGTTCACAAACTACAACTCACACACACGTGTTATCTGATGTGCAACCACGATCAGATCAACACCCACACACGTGTATCAAGCACAAGGACTGCTTGAAACACAACACACACACAGATATGAAAAAGTAGAAACAGAGAAGAGTTTGAGAGTTGAAGAACAAATCCAAATTTGTAAACTCTTTTGGTAAACTTCTGGCTAGACTTCAAGCTTCATCTTGATGATCACAAGTTGATGGAGACACTTGAATCCACGACGTTCAGGCTTCACCTTTCGCTGGAGAGACTTCTCTTCTTGGTTCTGGGCGGTAGGTTGAAGCAGAGCAGTAGAACAAGACTTCTCTTGAGAACTCTTTAGGGTTTTTGCTTGGAGGTTGCTTGTGTACGGGATTTGCTTCAAAAGGATGTTTATATATTGGTGTTTACATATGGA
Source organism: Colocasia esculenta (assembly GCA_014218235.1). Classification (NCBI taxonomy): domain Eukaryota; kingdom Viridiplantae; phylum Streptophyta; class Magnoliopsida; order Alismatales; family Araceae; genus Colocasia; species Colocasia esculenta. Next base: position 26,295,868 of record CM024761.1, on the reverse strand, counting down.
GAGACGTGGTAGAAGGAAACACCAAGTTTGGTAACTTTCAAACTCCCGTATATGAAGCTTCTGTACGTCTGTCGACAGGTCATACACCTGTTGTCGACAAGGATCAACAGTGTGCCAAGTTCCAGAAGTCTGGAAGTTCTGTTGAACCTCTCACTATGTGCATCTGTCGACAGGTGCCTTGGTGCTGTCGACAGGCACATGTTTTCCAGAACTGTGATTTTCTGAATGTATGCTTCTGTCGATAGGAGGCTTTGTTGCTATCGACAGGGCTTGTTTTCCAGAACATGTATGTTGCTGACTGTTGGTATCTGTCGACTGGGTCTTTATGGCTGTCGACAGGTACACTGTCTTTTGACTTTTCTTGATCTTTCATACTTGTTGTTGGCACATGTCTTGCATAGTATATCTCCTACATTAATAAACATAGTTTGTGAGATATTATGAACATATATAATCAAGTATTGTATCAAGTTATTGTGACAAGTCATTTGTATGAAGATCTCATACATTAAACTCAATTCACATTGTTCACATTTCTTTACATTGTTCATCATCATCAAAAACATGTTGTATTTATTATTTAGAATGTGAACCCAACAGGTGATGGCTGGTTGTGAGCTCTGGTGAGGTGCTCTCGGAGTTCTTCTATAAGACCCTCGAATTTCCGTCGCATTATTTGTAATTATGTGTGTGTATTTATGCTTGTGTATGTATGTACATATTTACGTACGCATTAATTAGTATAATTACGTGTGCGTGTGTTCATATTAAGTATAAATAATGTATGTATTGCATGATGATAGTATGGATACAATACCATATGTATATTGCATGTATAGGTGCATGGTATGCATGGTTTTCTGCATAATTTAAAGTTCTGGCCGAAGGCCACCTTGGCGTCAAGCCCAGGCCGTTTAGGTGGTGTCAGCGCCCAGACCTGGACGCCAACACTCATCCCGGCGTCCAGCGATATGGACGCCAACTTCTCTGACCTGCATGCGTTGCAGAGCCAGAAAATCCGGGAGCAAGGTATGGCCACCCATTGGGGGATGTCCCCCAACGGCTCTAAGGGTGTCCCATCACCCTAGTGAGTGGGAGAGAGACCCTCCTAAATCTTGAACCCGAATTGGACTCTCCCACTCTTCCCTTCACCCTTGCAAGAGGAGAAAGGAGAAAGAAAAACCCTATGAGCAAGTCTGTGAGAAAACCCCATCTTAGCACCCTCAAATCCGAACCCTTGGAGTTTGATCTGAAGATCTTCCACGACAAGGAGGAAGCTGGAGCAAAGGAGAAGGCTTCCCCATCGACCCCTTGCTGTGGAGCTCATCTAAGAACCCGGAGGAAGTGATCTTTGGAGGGAGTTCTGCAACTTCTTGGGACTGCTCAAGGAGGTCTTCACCGAGCCATAAATCCCTTGGAGGAATTTTAGAAAGGCAAGTGACCTATCCCTGATGTTCCCTTATGAGTCTAGGTTGGTTTTGTGATTTTTATGGATTTTTCCTCGAGTCCTAGACCCTCCTATTCACCCAAGATTCAGAGCTCGGGTCTGTGTTTCTGCACAGACCTGGTTCGACGGCAAGGTCCCTGGACGCCTGTGATGAGCTTGGCGTCCATCGACCATGCCGCTGACCCTGAGTCAGCGGCCAGAGACCGCCGCCGAGTTCTTCTGGACAGAACAGTGAGCTGTTCTGTCCCTCTTATACATTAATTTCGGTATGTTTTACGTGATGAGGATATATGGTAAACCTTATACTCTATGTATATTGTGCATTGTGGTGTGTGGATGAATGTGGTGTGATGGTGAATGTGGAAATGGTATTCCTTAAACTTGTGAGCATGAATTGTTGATTCTTGCAAAATTAGTTTTAATGATTAGAATTGTATGAAAGCCTTGGTTTTGGTCTGATCATGAAAGTCAGTGGGTCAATATATGTGTTTTGCAAATTTGGTAAATTATCCATGCTAGTGTAACGTGCTAATAAATCCGATTCGGTAGAATAAAATGAAAGCATGTAAGAATGGGTTGTAGGGTTCAATCCATAGATGTATGAATTAGGGAAATTTTGTATTCTCAGTTCATGCATATGTGAATAGCTTATGTTTAAACAGCAAGTGGCAAATTTGCAAAATGTGTTAGACCCATGTTAACTTAAGTTGTTAATAGCAAGCTAATTATGTGTTTTATTTTCTGTAAATCCTATTTAGCTCAGAAAAATCTGAAAAATTGAGGGTATGACCTTGAACCCGAAAACAGAATGTGGTTAAAATTTCAGGTCATTTGGATCAGTAAATAAAAAGTTATGTATTTTCTTGTGAAATGTGATAATTCGTGCATATGATCGTAATGTGATTAGATTTTTGTTTAAACCCAGCATGATTAGTGTGTTTACTGTGTGTTAAACCTTGAAATTCTGTAGTACCATGTTAGGAAAAACAGAGGTGTTCATGTGAGTAAGAAAGTGAGTGAGATGAAGTGTTATGTGTAAAACCAAGTGTAAAACAGTAAATGTGTAAATGTGTAACTGTGCCAATGTGACACTGCTTCCGTAGAGGGCAGTGGAGCTGTATCAGGGAAAAGTCCCCCTGATAAAGTTCATTGTGTTAAGTGACCCTAAGGGCATTAGGGGGAAATCCTGGAGGTGGACAAGTACCACTGGTTAGGGTGGAGACTTGTTCTCCCGGTCTGCGCAGTCCAAGAGTCGCCATTGGAATGCCTAGATGGCGTCTATGTGTAATGTGATGTGTATATGTCCTTCTTTGGTGGTTTGGACTATGTGTCACGGCACCTAAAAATGTGTAAAGTGTAATGTGAAATGTGTATGTGACCATGTGTAAATGTGTAAGTGACATGTGAATGTGTATGTGTAAAGTGAACCATGTGAAAGAGAAAACTTGTGCAAATAAAAAATGTGAAACTAAGGATGTGGAAATGTGTTATTGAAACCTATGTGATACAAATCTGAAACCATGTGAATTCAGTAAATTCATGTTATTATCATTATGTTTAATGTGCAAAGATGCTTAGAATCCATGTTAGGGATAATTAGTGAACACGGGCACAAGACTGCATGAATGGTTGTTGATGTGATATGTTTTATGCATTGTTGTAGCTCTCATGCTAGTTGTGTTTCCTGTCCATGTATGTAAAAGTTCATGTTGATAGCTCTCATGTTTTGATTCTTTAAAGATTAAATTTTCATGAGTAAATTGAATAGAGACCATGTGATAGGTGAAGTTTATTTTAGAAATCTGAAAGCATGAGTTATGTATAAAATTGTAGAACTTTCATGATAGGTTGACAACTTGAAATGACTAACATGCTATGTGTGGCTAATTGTAATGTGCATGTAGAAACCACTAGGACTTATAAGTGTATATCATGAGTAGTGTTGCTTGCTGAGTCCTTGGACTCACTCCTTGCTTCGGCGTACAGGTATAGTTGGTGACACGACACCGCTTGAGGAGACGGTGGAGACGGACTCCGAGCGCGGAGACTAGCTAGTTGTTGGAGTTCTTTGAGATTGTGTATTTCATAGTATGTAAATTGGAACATTGTACTAGAAGTATCATGAAAAGGATGTATAAGTGTGGACATTTGTATTTAATTTCAGCAATTTAAATCATGTGGATTTTTAGTTCTTTTATGTTAATTGCGAACTGCATGTATGTTTAATGTGGATGATGAATGAATGAAGACATTGGTCTTTTACTTCCGCTACTCTGTTGTATATTCGCGTGTATCTCAGTTGTATGTATCGTTTGGGTAAATGTCCCACTGTGAGGACTCTCGCTATACCGACGTGGGTTGGTATGACCGTACCGGTGTATCGAGGGCCGTCACGTCTTCTATGTTGGTTATGATGGAAGTGAGGTTTCCCCATAACTGTGTTGTGCTCATTTCTAGTTGCTGTTGCGTTGCCCTCTGGGTTGAGGTGCATCGCTTGGTCGCCCTGTGTTCTGGTGAGGTTTCCCAGAACCTTTTCTGTTGTTCTGGTGAGGGTTTCTCTCAGGACTATTCCATGTTCGTTTCTACTGTTGAGGTGCTGCCTCAGGGTTTGAGGTATGCTGTTGTTTTGGCTGGTGCGTTCTGGCGGGTTTTCCCAGAATGGTGCCTTGGTGGTTCTGGTGGAGGTTCTCCCCGAACCGGCTTGTGTTGCTTCTGCTTGTTGCAGTGTTCTCTCTGATGGTCCGTATTGTTTGGTCGTTTGGGTTGTGCATTCTGGTGAAGGTTCTTCCCAGGATCGCCCTTTGTCGCTTCTGGTAGAAGTTCTTCCTAGGAGTGCTCTATGCTCGTTTCGGGCCACCGTTGTGTTGCCCCTGTGGTTCGATGTGTGCCGTTTGATTGGGCTGCATTCTGGTGAGGTTCTCCCAGGACGTCTCTTGGTGCTTTTGGTAAAGGTTCTCCCCAAAGCTACCCTGTGTTTGTTTTGGTTGTCGCTGCTCTCTCTCTCTCTGTGGAGATGAGCTGTCGTTGTTGTCGGGTTGGACTGTCTGTGTTATAGTCAGCTTGGGCGTTCTCGGTCAAGGTATTGTGCACTTAGCAGTACGTCTGGCTGCCTCGTTGGCCAGCTTGTCTCGTTGTTCATTTCTGAGATTTCTCGGCTGCGCTAGTGGGACTTCGTGTGTCCCCGTGGTATGGGTGGTTTGCGTCGTTCCCTGTGCCCAACGTGCTCTCCCAGATGGTGGTCTGGTGAGTGCAATGGGTGTTTGGCTGGATGTGCTTCTTGTGGAAGCATCAATCTTGCGTTGTGGTTTTTCCTCTTGCGTGTGGAAGAGACTCGTTGCGTTGTGTCTTCTTCCTCTGCTTTTCGTTGGTTGCTCATGGTGGTGATTCTTCACTGTGGTGTTGTGTTGCCAAGGTGCGCATTGTTGCGACCTTCTGGTGGAGTCATTTTCCCTTGAGCTGTTTTTGGGTTGATCTGGTTGCTCCCCTTGTGTTGTCGTTTTCTTGTGGCATCGTGGGTCGGTGGACCTGTTCGTGCCATTTGTCGTTATGATTGTTTCTTGCTGCCTACCTGAACGATTTAGGACATTGGGTCACTATTGGTTTAGTGTGAGGTAGTACCGTTTTCTTGTCAGGTTGCATGCGTGAGCGTTGCTCTGCTATGCACCGATTTTCTTGTTTGGCTTGCTTGTGAAAGCGTTGTTCCGGTGTGCACTCGATTGTGCCTCGGCTTGTGTCTTGGAGGCTTTATGTGTCATCGTTTTGGTGTTTGGCCTCTCTATCAGTCGCGATAGAGGTGGTGTTTCTTGCTCTTGCGCGCCAGGGAGTCACTGTGGTTTTCGCTCCCCGTGTGGCTGAGTCGGTGCTTCGTGTTTGGTGTGTTTTTGGAGCCGACGCGGTTGTTGTGCTCTTGAAGTTGTTGGCTTTGTGCATGTTTCCGATGCGGGTCTCTGGTGGGGAGTCCCCTTCGGTGGGCCCTGTGTTGTCTTGGGCAGTTGGTGCAGTTGTGTGTGCTGCACCTTGAGCGTTTTTTGATGCTTCATGTTTTTATGCCTCAAGGGCTGGGGCTAGCATGGCCTGTTGTGCCCTTCCAGGCTTGCGGTCCTTTGCATGTGGCTTTTGGCGGGTTTCTGGTGAAGAGTCCTTCCTGTTAGCCCGTGGTGTTGTTTCGGCCGCTGGTGCACTTGTGTTGCACTTTGCTTAGTGTTGGTGCTTGTGGTAGCACCATGTGCTCGTGCTCGAGTGTTTAGGTTTTGTGCCGCCTGGAGCCTTGGTGCATTGTGTTATGCCTTGGGTGGCTCCTGGTGCTTGTGATACCACCATGTGTTGTGCCGTGTTCCTTAATCATGAGCTTTGTGTGTCGTTTCACGACTTCGCTCGGTGTTGGAGAAGTTGGGCTTTCCACCTCTGGGACATATGTGCTAGCCTGAGTCTTGTGGTTGTACTGTTGCCGATGTGGGGTGGCTGCTTTGCTTTGCCTAGGTAGCCCTATCGGTGGTACGCCAGGCTTTGGTCATAGCATGTGTCTTAGTTTTCCCTCTCGCTTTGGGAGCCAGTGTGTTTGGTTGTAGTACCCTACTTCGGTCTGGGTCCCTCTGAGGTCGACGTGTTGTCCTCGACCTTTGCAATTGTTTTGCTTCCTGTGTGGTTGTGCATCTTTCTGGTGGTTGGCACGTTGGTACCCACGCTGAGCTCCGTGGGCGCATGGCGATTGTGCTGTAAATTTCCTCGTTGGTTCTCCGCTGTGCGTGGTGTTGGTGAGTCTGGAAGCCGATGGCGGAATCTCCTTTCGGTTCGTCGGTGACAGTGAGGCTTATTGGCTTGCTAGTACTCGACCACGTGGTTTGTTGACGTTGTGAGGTGTCTGGCTTTGGCTTAACCTCAGACGTCTTTCGTGCTTCCATCGCGGTGTGCCACGTTGTGGAGCGTGTAACTCCCAGTTTTTGTGACTCCGCATGCATTTGGTGTCCTTGTCGGATCACGAGGACAGTTTGGGCGAGACCTAGTGGTGACAGTGGATACCGTTTTCGCGTGTTGAGGTTTCTCCGCATGCGTTTGCTATCCATGTTGGACCGCAAGGAAGGTCTGGGTGAGACCTAGTTGTGACAGTGGACATTGTTCCGTGTGATGTGGATCCTCCACGAGCGTGGTATTGCCCTGGTTCTCGTCCCTAGCGTGGCCTCTTGATTGGGCTAGTGACCGGTGCTAGCTGTTGCTAGTAGCATGAGGCCGTTCCCCTGAGACTTGTGGTTGGTTCTCAGGTGTTTATCGTGTGGCTGTCAACAACTGCCTACTCTGTCAGGTTTCGTTGGCGATAGAGTGAGTTGCTGACTGGAGTTTCTCGTGTTGCTGTCGGCAACTGCGTCCTCTGTCAGGTGTTACTGATGACAGAGTGGGTTGCTCGTTGGTCGGTCCCAACAGCGGGGTCTGTTAGTGGCTACAATTGTGCAGTTTTTGGTTGGCGTTTTCTGCCGCTCAGGCTAGTTTTGGCGTTCCTCGACACTTGTGGGGTTTTCGTCCCGATTGGATGCCCCAAGTGTGGCTAGAGTGAGCCGTTGGTTTACTGGCATCGTGTGCACCGTGCGTGTTTGGCTGTGTGATTGTCGCCACGAGGAAGTCGTGTTGAGACTTAGTGGCTTAATCGCATTGGTCTTACGTTTACTCCTTGTGCTTCGTTTCGTGCCTCAGGATCTTCTGCGCTTGCCCCAATTTCGAGGCTGAAATTGTTTTAACGGGGGTAGGATGTATGACCCGACTTCCTGGCTTTCCGTCCGCTTTCTTGGATGACTGGCCACTAACACGTCCAGGCTGGAGGACGCGTTAGTGTCACATCGTGGGTGCGCGACGCGACAGTCATCCTTGTCGGGACGAGCGTGTGCGTCGTGTTCTTGTCGCGCCCAGCTTTCACGTCGCATCTTGTTGTCGCGACCGGTCAACGTCTTGTTGTCGCGCCCAGCTTTCTATCGTTTCGGTCGTCTGACGCCTGCCAAGGTGGCAGGTGTGTCAGTACGACCTGTCGCAGTGTCCCTGGGGACACGTTCTTGTCGTGGTGCGTTAACCCATCGCGTTAAGGTTCTTAACGCGACGCGTCGCCCCGTCGCGTCTTGGGTGCCGAAGGCTTAAGGCCTTGGCCGGCGACCCCTTCCCCCTCTTTCCCTCTTTTCTCATCTCTTCTCCCCTCCGGCGGTGCTCCGCCTCCCCCTCTCCCCTTTGTGTGTTTCAGGCGAGGAGGAGGGTCGTGTGTGGTACCGTGGCTTACGTGGAGCAAGGAGGAGGTAGCCAACTGACGTCAAGGGCCCCATTAGGGTTCATTCTTCGTGAAAGGTAGGGACTACTTGAACTCTTCTTGATTCGGGTGGATTGGGAGCCCCTCGGGGTTTGTAGTTAGTGTTTACTGCTTTCCCATGCTCCCCTGCCCCGTGTGGTGGTGTTTGTAGCATGTGGGCGGCCCCGGGATGGAGCATCATTTCGGTCTGCCTCTCTACTGGTGTCGCCACCGTAGGGCACGTCGCGACACCAGAAGAGGAGTTGACCCGGTCGGGCGCGACCTTATCGCGACGTGGTTGCCTGTCGCGATAAGGGTCAATGTCGCGATGTGGTTGCCTGTCGCGGCAGGGTTGCTGTCGCGACGCGCTGCCCTGGCGCGACAGGGTGGCTGTCGTGGTGCTCTTCCCCGTCGCGATTGTATCGCGATGGCCTAGGGGGATGTGACAGTGCCTATGTGTGCCTTGGGTGTTCCGTGGTTCCGGTTGGGGTGTCGGTGTGTGCCCTAGGGCTAGCTTGCCCTCGGGACCTTCAAGTGGGGAATGCAGCAGGTTGCCTGACTACGTTCAGTGACTGAAAGTGACACCTTCGTGGCCGTGTCCTGGCAGTGGTGCCAGGAGGGTCATGTTTGTCTAATAATCGATTGACCGGCGGTCAATCGATTATTAGCAGAGCGACGGGTTTTTGTACTGTCCGGTGGTGTACCGAGGTTCTAGCCGTTCGTGCGTGCCTTGCTTGGCCGACGGCCCTTTTGAGTGTCCGTGCATGCCTCTTGCTTGCTGGGCTTGTCGTGGGTTACAAGCCAGCAGTTCGGCGTGGTTTTGTTGTGCTTGCCCCGCCTGTTCGCTCGGTGCTTGGCACTTGAGGGATTATCCCGTTCAGAGGTAGTCTCCGTTGCCTGGGACCCCCATCCTCGGGAGCCTTTGAGGGAGCACTCGGGGCTACGAGCGTGCTCCAGTTGGCAGCCGATAGGGCGGACTCTGGAGCTGAGGGGAAAATGAGGTTTGGACAGCTGCGCCGAGTCATTTGTAGAGCTCTCTTATCTGGGTCTGGGATGCCAAGGCTAGCTGGAGTTCTTCCCGACGCAGACCAGACAGTCCCTTGTCTCACTGCCTCGCTCTACGTTGGTTCTAGAGCCGCATAGGGAGGTCAGGCGTGGGGCCGTAGCTTGTCCAGGATGCGGTGTTGCGTGTGTTGTGTGTTCTTTGGCAGTTTTGTCTCGCTCTTCCGGGGAGGTTGGAGGCGAGAGCCGACTGGCGAGCGGAGAGGGTGTGGACGGCGCGTCCCCCTCTTAGCTTCTAGTGGCGGTGGCTTGGTTGTTGTTGTTGTGACGGTGTTTCCTCACGACGTTTCCAAGTGTTATCTGTTGCCCTTGCTTACACAGCGGTTATAGCCTGGCTGTGTCTAGTCTCTGTGGGCGTCGTTAGTCTGGCCTTGTGTGGACCCGTGATTCTGGTGGTTTCCGCTCGGTGTCCTCTAAGTTCCGTAGTCCCGTTGTTGGGTGCCAGTCCGTGGTGGCATCGGTGTGTGTGGCTTCCCGACCTCGCGCTGTGTCCGGGGTTCGGGGTGGTTCTGTTTGTCGGCCCTCGACCTTGTGGAGGTCTGAGGTGGCCGTGCTTGTAGTGAGACGTCGTTCTCACCTTGCTGTTGCATGGTCTCGGTGGGTGTGCCGAGGGTTGCTTCCGCTTTGTGCCCAACTCCGTTGGTTTCTGTGGGAGTCGTGTGTGTGTCACGACCTTGGTTGGTGGTCGTGGCGTTGCACTGTTCTGTTCCACTGCTTTGTAGTACCCTGCTGTAGGTGTTCCTCGCTTTACAACTTTCTAGGGTAGTTTCCTATTTTTAGAGTTCCTACTGCTCTGGCTGGTGAGGCACTGGTAATCCCTACTGGGCCTTGTTCTCGAGGCTCACCCCCCTACTTCCTTCATCTAGGGGCTCGTCGTCGCGGGAGCTCGATGTCGGATGGGTTGCGGAGGCGGCTGTGGCGCCGTGTGTTGTCAGCAGCAGTGAGAGCGAGTGTTGTGAGCTCTTGTACCTAAGTGAGTAGAGAGTTGTGCTTTGCAAGTCCTCGGGGTATGCCCCTTAAGGACTGCACCTTTCTTCTTGTACCTGTGCTTTTGCTTGGGATATGTTGTACAGACTTTTGTATATTGTACACATTGTTATAGTTATTCGAATTCAGTACATATCTCACTAGACTATTTCTTCTAACCCTTTCGGATCTTCGGATCTATGGGTGGCGACGCGAACTTCAGAGTCCCTGGCGGGGGTCTGAGAGGTCGGGTCGTTACAAATAAATTCTATTTGCTGGTTGAAAAAGATGGCGGACATGTTGTGTTTGGAGGTAACAACGAAGGCCAAATAATTGGTACAGGTAAGGTAGGTAAGTGTGCTTCCAAGTCAATAGATAATGTGCTTTTAGTTGATGGTCTAAATCACAATCTCCTGAGCATCAGTTAGTTATGTGATAAAGGCCATCAAGTCATTTTTGAGTCAAACGCATGCCAAATCACTGATAAAGTTTTTGGAGATGTCAAGTTTTCTGGTAAAAGAGTAAATAACATCTATCTAGTTGATCTAGATGAACCAGACAACAAAAATTTGTGTCTTGTTGCAAATAGGCAGGATGAATTGTCTTTATGGCACCAAAGGCTAGGCCATGCTCGCTACAATGTGTTGCACAAGATAATGACGATGAAACTGGTAAGTGGACTTCCTGAAATTTCTTTCAATAAAAATGTGAGCTTTTGTGATGTATGTGCACAGGGAAAATAAACCAGAAAATCATTCAAATCCAATGCTCCCATAATCACTTCAAAACCTTATGAATTGTTGCACATGGACCTACTAGAACACTCAGTCTCAATAGAAAATGTTTTGCGTTTGTCATTGTAGATGATTTTTCTAGATTCACTTGGGTTAAATTCATAGCTCATAAAAATTAAGTTCTAAAAATTCTTGAAGATTTCTTTAATAAGATTGAGCATGGGAACATAAACAAGATATGCTCAATCCGCACTGATCATGGGGGAGAGTTTGACAATAATTCTTTTTCTGATTTCTGCAGGAACCAAGGCATTGATCATAAGTTTTCCTCTCCAAGGACTCCAGAACAAAATGGAGTTTGGAGAGAAAGAACAGAACCTTGGTGGAAATGGCTTGTACTCTTCTGATTGAAAGCCAACTCTCAAGGAGTTTTTGGGCAGAAGCTGTAAATACATCATGCTACATCCTAAATCGAGTCATGGTAAGACATGTGATGAAGAAAACCCCATATGAGCTCTTGAAATGTAAGAAACCTAGTATTGGGTATTTCAGGATCTTTGGCTGTAAAGTTTTTATCCATAACAATGACAAGGTTGATTTAGATAAATTTGAAGCCAAAAGTGATCTAGGTATTTTTCTAGGCTATTCAGAACACTCTAAAACTTATAGAGTGTTTAATAAGAAAAATAGAACTGTGGAAGAGACTCCACATGTTGTTTTTGATGAGTCTCATGCTAAGACTAACAATTCAAATGTTTCTAGGCATGATGAAGAAGAAGGAAAAATCTTTCAAGATCAAGATGAGAAGCCACTGTCGACAGACCAAGAAGTGACTGTTGACAGGCCTAAAGAAGCTGACCCAAATGTTCAAAATCCTCAAGATCAAATTCCCCAAGAACAAATTCCTCAAGAGCAACATCCTCAAGAACGAGATCAACCGGGCTCTTTAACAATCAGAAATGTCAGGTACTCAAAAGATCACCCACTTGAGAATGTAATTGGAAATGTAATTGATAGAGTTCATACTAGGTCTCACTATAGACACATAGTTGAACAAGATCATTTAGCGTTTGTTTCTTAAGTAGAACCTAAAAATGTTGAAGAAGATCTAAAAGAAAACTCTTGGATTGATGCTATGCATGAGGAACTCGGGCAATTTGAAAGAAACAATGTCTGGAGCTTAGTTCCTAGGACCCCTGAAATTTCTGTAATTAGAACAAGATGGGTATTTAGGAATAAGCTAAATGAAGAGGGTAAAGTGGTGAGAAACAAAGCTAGACTGGTAGCCAAAGGGTATAATCAAGAATTTGGGGTAGACTTTGAAGAATCCTTTGCACCAGTAGCTAGGCTTGAGGCAGTTAGAATATTGTTAGCATATGCATGTTCTAACAAATTCAAACTTTTTCAAATGGATGTTAAAACTGCCTTCTTAAATGGTTACATCAAAGAAGAAGTCTATGTTTCTCAACCACCTGGATTTAAGGATAATGATAAGCCTAACTATGTTTATAAATTGCACAAAGCTCTCTATGGTTTGAAATAGGCACCCCGAGCTTGGTACGACAGACTGAGCAATTTCTTGGTTAGTAAAAACTTTTCAAGAGGTAAGGTGGACCAAACTCTCTTTACTAAATGTGTTCGTAATGATATAATTGTTGTTCAAGTCCATGTGGATGACATTATTTTTGGTTCCACTAACCCCTCACTGTGTGAAGAGTTTTCAAAACACATGCACAGTAAATTTGAGATGAGTTTAATGGGAGAGCTTCAATTCTTTTTTGGCTTGCAGGTAAAACAATATGAAGATAGCTTCTTCATCAATCAAGAGAAATATGTCAAGGAATTACTGAAAAGATTTCAGTTTGAACAAGCCAAGCCAGCCTCTACACTAATGAGCACAAGTGTAAAACTGGAAAATGATGAGAAAGGTAAAATGGTAGATGGAAAGCAATTCGGAGGTATGATTAACTCTCTCCTTTACCTTACTTCAAGTAGGCCGGATATACAGTTTAGTGTTTGCCCTTGTGCTAGATATCAATCTAGTCCAAAGGAAAGCCACTTGATTGCAGTTAAAATGATTTTTTGATATCTCTCAGGTACACATGATTTGGGTTTATGGTATCCAACAGGTACCGATTTTAACTTGATTTCATATTCTGATGCTGACTATGCTGGGTGTAAAATTGATAGAAAAAACACTAGTGGGTATTGTCAATTTCTAGGTGGTTGCATGGTTTCGTGGGCATCGTAGAAGCAACACTCAGTTGCACTCTCTACTGCAGAGGCAGAATATGTTGCTGCAGGGAGTTGTGCAGCTCAAGTGTTTTGGATCAAAAGTCAATTGTGTGATTACAACATTGACATTGGATGCACACATATCCTATGTGACAACACTAGTGCTATCAATCTTTCAAAGAACCCAATTCAACACTCAAGGACCAAACACATTGAAATTAGGCATCACTTCTTGAGAGATGAGGTAGCCAACAAGAACCTAGAACTTGACTTCATTCCAACTGAAAAACAATTGGCTGATATTTTCACCAAACCTTTGTTAGAAGATAGGTTCACCTCCCTAAGAAGAGAATTGGGCTTGTGCAAAATTCAATGAATCCAATACCAAATTAAGGAGTAAATGATCCTTGTGTGTAGTGACTATGTGGTATATCAAATGGTGACATGTGGAAGAACAAGTTCGGCTTGTTTGGAAACTATCATTATGTCTGAGTAAAAATTGTGAGGACTGGGAGGGGAGGGGGAGTGGTCCCCCCCTTTCCCCATGCACGTTGGGTGCAGGGGAGCCCGGAAAGGCCGCCTGGCCATTTCCGGTAAGAGGGCAGGTCCTCCTTCTCCCCCCTCTCTCCCGGTTCCCCCTCCTCATCACCCTCTTCCTTCTCCCCCTCTGCGGATCTCTTCCCCCCAGTTCTCTCGGTCTCTCTGTCTTTCCCTCCCTCCCTCTCTCAGGCGGTTCTCTCTCTCTCTCTCTCTCTCTTTCTCTCTCTCTCTGTGCATTGCCGCTGCCGCCGGCGACCTTGGAGGGGCCCGTCGCCGGGGCTGCGCCGTGGAGGAGGACGCCTCCACTGTCGTCCCTGGAGGAGGGGCCGCCGCGTCGTCGCTGCGCCGCCGCGCCGTTCGCTGCCCGGAGCCCGCGCATGGAGGACACCGTGCGCGGTGCCGTCGAGCGCCGCCATCGTCCGTGGGAGAGAGCTCCGTCGATGTTCGTGCAACCGGATGATCCTACCGTCGAGGTAGGGACCCCCCTCTCCCTCTCCGGCGTCGACCGGACTTCCCCTCCCCCTGTGCGCCGCCGTGACCCCCCGCCTCTCTCTCTTCCTGCTCCCGTTTCCTCTCTCTCTCCCTTTCTCTCTCTTCTGCGCAGGGCCTCCGGGCCGAAGGTGCTTCCGGCGAGGGGAGCGCCGCCGGCGGCCGCTGCGCCGTCCGACGACTCCCCCTCCCGCCGGCGCCGGCAGTGGCCGGCCGGCCGCCCCCTCCCCTCCTCCTTCCCCTCTCCTCCCCCGCGTTGCAGAGGAAACGAGAGGAAGAAGAAGGCCGGCGCAGTGCGCCCAGATCCGGCTGGGATCTGGGCGACGCACTGCGCCCTGCCCCTGGTGCACTGCGCCGGGCGCTGCCCTGGGGCTCCCCTGTGGCACATTGTGCCGGCAGACCCTTTTGTGGGCCTTTTGAGCTCCGTTTCGCGTGATTTTTACGCCGTTTCGCGGTTTTCCGTGTGTCGACGCTACGGCTGTGCTGGTGGGCCAGCCGGGATTGATGACTGCCGTACCTTATTCCTCATTTTTCGAGCCCGCCCGGGTCAGCTCCGATCGGGTCATTGACCTTTTGACCCGGACAGTCGCGCTGGGGTTTCCGGCAACCGTGGGGTGAGTTTCCGGGGCCGACCGACGACTGTCCGGGGTGGTATATTAGCTTTTCATGGTTGAATGTCAATCAGGTACTTTAGCGAATCCGTTTCCGCATCGAGTTTCTGTTCTGTACTCGTGACGCTTGTGCTGACTCCCTAGCACTGCGCCTTACTAGTCTTCGCCCGGTGCTGTGGCACTTGAGGGCTTGTCCCAGCGCACGGTGCGGTTTGGGTTGTTACGTTCCCCGGGACCCCCATCCTCGTGGGCCCGTTGAGGGGGTCTCCGAGCCATGAGTGCGTCCGTCGAGCGTTTCTCCGGACGAAGGGGAAAACGGTGTTGGACAGCGGCGTTGAGTCGTTTGTTGAGCTCACTTAGTTGGTCCGGGCCCGCGGAGTTTGGAGTGTCGCGGTGCGGGCCAGCTAGTCTGTTCTCACTGCCTAGTTTAGTTGTGTTGTTCTTGTTTCCGCTGTCGAACCGGTGAGGGGTTGGGTTCCCTACTGGGCTTCGTTCGCGAAGCTCATCCCCCCTTACTTCCTTCCAGGTTTGAGCTCGAGGGAGCCGGTGCTCGTGTTCGGACGGTCTGCGTCTTGCCGCTTGTGGTCAACAGCGTTAGCAGTGGTTAGTACTTTCTTTATTTGCACTTGAATTATTATCTGGGACTTTGTGTGTATTTTTATTCTGTTGTTGTATTTCTTTATTTTGTTTAGCTATTGTAACTTGTTGTATATCTCACTGGACATATTTCTAACCCTTCCGGGTCTTCGGATCCGTGGGTGGCGGCTCAAGGGTCAGGTACTTGGAGGGTTCCGGGTATCGGATTCTTGGGTCGTTACAAAAATACTCCGCCAAGTATCCATAGTCTTCTTATACATAAAGGTCATTAACTTCATAATAGGGTAATTGGTTTCTTTTAGTTTTGGCACATGTATCTCTTTATAAATAATGAATGTTGGTGCTTTCATGCTTATGGATGTCTCTTTTGTGTGCAAATACTTGGCATGATTGTGCATATCATTGATTGAGTTGCTTGAATGATGAGTCATCACATGCACACACTATGAAAGAGTAAGTTAAGGCTGGTTGAGTGAAATTCTTAAGGGATACCCTTCATATTCATTGTGTCATTATCCCTCAAGCATGTGGTTTACATCTCTCTAAACTTCAAGCCTCAAAACTGGTTTCTCAAGCAGCTGTCGATAGCCAGAACACCATCTGTCGACAGCCAAGCCTTCCCAGAACCAGGTTTCTGAAGAAATTCAGAAGCTTTTGACAACCCCATTCTAGTTATTGACAGATGTCCTCTCCTAGAACCACCATCTTTCTAGCTCTCAGTACCTGTCGACAGGCACAATCCTACTGTCGACAGATACACTTTTTCTCTGAATTTCTCATCTTTCCACATCATTTCTCAATGAGTATGTCCATAACTCTTTGTCAAGGGAAGAATTGAGTATTTATATTAAGTTACAACCTTTCATACTCACATAGTACTAAAGACATTGATTTTGAAATAATATTCTATGTATGAGTCTAGGTTGTGTCATCTAGAAAATATTGAACAAATCTAATGGCTTTAACCTAACTGACTTGAATAACTCCCTTGTGGATAATCATTTTTCTGAAATGGATTGACAAGTAAGAAGGTTCTTGAAATTAATGTCTTTCATTGGCTTTTAACCTTACATAACATTTTGAACTTGATTTTAACAACAACAAAAAAAGGGAGAAACTACCTATTTCCCAATTTATGAAAATTCAAATAAAACACATATGAAATGGGAAATGACAGAGCAATGATAAGAATCACTGAGTAACCGGGGACATGGGCATCACAAATGTCCGTCTTCGCATAAAAAAGTCTTTTTATTATCTCTGCACAATGGTATGATGGTCACCTATACTAAGTAACTGGGGGTACGAGCATCACAAATGTCTACCTTCACGTCAAAAGGTGAAAGTGAACCTAATTACCACTTTTTCTCTAACATGTCAAAATAGTTCAATGCAAGAAATAGAGTGAAGCCTCCATGTCTTTAAATCAAGGATAAAGTGTTGTGTATTGTTAATTACTAAATGAAAACACGTTATCCTCACTAACCAACTGGACATCACCCACTAATGAATATGTTTTTCTACAATGCTTTTATTCAAAGGGGTTATCTTTTATTCATTTGCTTTTGAACGGTGTTTTCTAAATGCTACAACTTAAGAATCCCGTGGTATTATTTCTTAACCATTGTAGATCATTGATGTGTCTTAATATTAGTGGGTATGACACTTTGTCACGGGTATATACCAGTTCTCAACCTTAAAATCTCTTATGGACACTCATTCCCCATCAATTTCTGTCAAAATACCCTTCTGGAACAACTCTGGACAGTAGCTGTCGACAGCTACAATGCATCTGTCCACAGCCGGATTTCTGGCAAGACCAAAAGTCCAACCGGTTCATATTTTGGCCAGATTTTGTGGGACCCTTCCATTTCAAACTCTTCCTAACCTACTTAAAAGGGATCCCACGCCTCCTCCACCCCTTCACCTCCTCCAAAAGTGGGCCCTTCCCTATTTCAACCCCAAAACCTTCTTTCTTACAAACTGCAATCTCCAACTCTTTCTCTGTTCTTGTCTTTTGTAACTCGTTTTGTCTTTCCCCTCTTCCGTGCTCATCCCCACTCTGACCCCTTCCACTCCCATGGCTCCCAGGAAGAAGATCTATGCTACACATCAACGCCATGCTTCACCCGAAGCCGGCGAGTGTTCCAGGGCACCTACAAAGCGTCGGAGCAAGCACCGGGATGACCGTCTACCGGAACTCGTTGTTCCCCAGGGTCTACATCTCACCATGGTGCGGGGAACCTTCCAGCGCTTCGTCTAGCCACGCTACGTGCATTTTATCTCCCTGGAAGATATGTTCCAAGGTCTGCAGCCCCTCTTCGACACCCAGGGCTGGACCATCTTCTTGTACTCCAACAAGTGGTATTCTCCGACCGCTGTGACAGAGTTCTTCAACAATATGGGGAACTCCTCGCATGATGAGCTATATACCACGGTGAGAGGTACTTCATTTCATATCATACCCAACCTCCTCAGCCGTGCCCTACAAATTCCGAACTTCGGTGCTGACATTCTTGTCAACAGCCCTTCTGCATCGAAGTACTACAACCTTTATCACCCTACAGCCATATGATTCTACCAAGGATCATATTAACTGAATGCCAACTCCTTCCCTCACTTCACCCGCCTCATCCATCACATCTTCACCACCATCATTGCGCCAAAGGATGGCAGTCGGAGCTTGTGACTGAGGTTCACAAGTCCCTTTTCTTCTTCTTCCTCAAGGCCCAACAGATTAATCTGCCTGTTCTAATGCTTGACCTTCTCAAACAATGCTTTCGTAATCCAAAGAGGTCAATGCCTTACGCTTGCCCGATCACTTCTCTCCTTACCTTCATTGGCGTCAACATTCCTGAAGGAGAGCTTGTTACTCTCAAATCTCGTAACTCCTATGATCTCACAGCTGCTCATCGGATGGGTTACAAGTTGATTGACAAGAAAGTCACCAGGGCTCTTAAGGGTCAAGAGCCAAATGTGGAAGAAGAGTCAGCAAAAGATGAGGATAGTGATGAAGACTCCCATGTTGAGCCAATGGATGCTCAGGGAGGAGATGCAGATGTTCCAGATGCACTCGCACCTCAGGTTGCTGGGCCGGATACTCAGGCTTTCTTGGCAGATCAGTTGGCACAGATGACCCAGTTGTTTACTGCTCACTTTGATCAACTCAACACGAGGATGGACAACCTTGCTGATTCACAAGTGAACCTTGAGCAGAAGCTTGATCACCTCACCAAGGAATTCCATGACTTTCGTCATCCTACTGCTCCTAGGAATGACGATGCTTAGCATGTCTAGGATTTATAAGGACTCATGTAGTTCTTTTCATTAGTTTGGGTCATGGGTTATCACTTATGTCATTTCCTTTTTTTTTTTTTGCTTTTTGTGTCATGTAATGGATATCTTTTTGAACTGTGTAATTCTCAATCCAATCAATGAAATCACAGTTATTTGCTTATTTCTATCCATGTGTGCATGATTTATCTTTTTGAATGTTGTCAAAAGGCGGAGAAAACATCAATTGTAATTTTGTCATCATCAAAAATGGGGAGAATGTTGAGCTCAAATGTGTATGATGATTGTGCTTAATGTTTTTGATGATGAATGATTTAATTGATATTGCATTTTTGTTGCAAACATGAGAAAAAATGGTCAAGACATAAAAGAAATGAACAATTGAAAAATGCTTGTATAACTATCTATGTATTCTTTATATCTCACTTGAAATGGTTCTCATGTAGGTGTGAATGAATACACAAGACAAGCAACCAAATTCAAGTGCAAAAGAACTTGAAAAACACACCAAGTGGTCATGTGTCGACAGACCCAAAGGCATGTGTCGACAGATAGACCAATCTAGAACAAACAAGCTACTGGAAACACAATTGAAGCAGTAGGTGTCGACAGCTGAAGTATGTCTGTTGAGAGATATAGGTTGCCTGTCGACAGCAGCAAATCGCCTGTCGACAGATCCAGTTTTCCAGCAACAACATGGTTCTGGAAACCAGATGTCAGTAGTAGCTATTGACAGCTATAAAGCACCTATTGACAGATGCAGAGAAAAGTCAGAAGCGTGATAAAGATATGAATTATATTGGGGTGTTCCCTTTAAGCACGACACTCCATACTTGGGACACCACTATATATAGATCATATTGAGGTATTTTAGCAGCAAGAATCCACCATACCAAACCCTAACCAAAGGTCAAGAAGAAAAGCTTTTCTCTGCTGCTCTGCTTCAACTCTTTATCCTGTTTGAGGAAGATCCATCTCGCGAGCGGAGTTGAAGTCGATTCATCCACGATTCAAGCTTCTACGTCATTTGATCATCATCAACTCGAAGTTTGGAGTTCTTCTGGACGACCAGCACGAAGAGTTCACATCTAGATTTGTTTCTACAACTCAGAACTCTTCTTCTTCTATATTTTTCAATACTTTATGTGTGTGGCAGTGGTTTAAGCGTCCCTTGTACTTGATCCACGTGTGTGTGGTTTTTCTGAGTGCGTGTTTGCCTCAGACAATGTGGTGTGTGTGTTGTAGGTTGAACTTGCTTGATAAGCAATCTCTGTGTGTGTGTGTGTGGACGGTGAACGTAGGATATACGAGTTGTGTACTTTGAACCACCTTAAATCTTCGTGTCTTGTGGTTTGCACATTTCTACGATAGATGTTTGGTAGGCACGAGTGATTGTTCACACGCTAGGTAGATAGCTATCGTTCTACTCACAATCAGCACACACATCAAAGTTCTAATTTGATATAAAATTGTTTATGTTTTCATCTAGTCAATGTTAGCATTCAAAAGAAGGTTAAAGTGCTTTTAATTGGTAGTAATCTATTCAACCCCCCTTCTAGATTACTGTCTTAGGTGAGTCCGCACACCTTTCAGCAGCAGCAGCAACAACAATAGTAGCACAAGAGGAAGAACAACCAAACTCTCGTGAGAGCAAACTAAGGGAGTTTATATAAGCCTCAAGTTTACATGCATGACTGGCACGTAATCCTCCATCCATCAGTGTAGAAAGTCCACGCGTTGAGGATAAAACCCCCTACTCTCCCTACTTAGCCACGTTCATAGTGTGGTTTTCACCTCTAACACATATTTATGCTACGTGTAACTCACCTATACAAGGGGTAGATGTCTATGTAGTCCAACTATGTAAGCAAAGAATTTTCTAAAATGGATTACGTAATTGGGAGATAATTGATCTGGACCCTTTTTCCTTATATTTTTTGTATCCAAATAACACCATAAAAAAAGCACCATTACCGACGGATATATATTCATCGGAAATTCCGACGATATTCGACGGAAAATGTGCATTCAGAAAATCATCGAAACTTCTGACGGAAATATTTCCATCAAAACATCCGTCGGTACTGAAAGATTACCGACGGAAATATTCAGTCGGAAGTTCCGTCGGTACACCCCCTTTTCCCTCTCCCGCCATCCCCATGAACCCACTCCTCTCTCTCTCTCTCCACGCGCTCGCCGCTCGCCGTCGTGCCCCTCATCGCTCACCGCCGCGCCCGCTCGTTGCCTGTCGCGCCACACCGCCGGCCGGCCCGACTGGCCCACCCGCCGCCGCCGTGCTCCGCCACCGGTGCGCCATAAACGCCGTGTATGTACATCTGCCCCCCCCCTCCCCCCTCCCCGTCCCAGCCCCCCTCCCTTGTAGCCCCCCCCTCCCCTCCCTTCCCCAACCGGCGACCCCCCCTCGGCCCCCCGTCCCCCTCCCGTCCCAGTCCCCCCCCCCTGTCCCCCCCCTCTACCTCCCCTCCCCACCCCTGCCACCCCCCCCTCTCCTGTCGCCCCCCCTCCCCTGTCACCCCCCCCCCTCACACCCCCCCCCCCCCCCCTCTTGGCAGCCCCCCCTCCCCCCCTCCCAACCCCCCACCCCCTCCTGGCAACCCCCCTCCCCTTCCCAACCCACACCCGCCCCCCTCCCCCTCCTGTCACCCCCCTCCCACCCCCCCACCTGGCCCCCCTCCCCCTCCTGGCAGCCCCCCTCCCCCTCCCAACCCCCCACCCGGCCCCCCTCCCCCTCCTATCAGCCCCCCTCCCCCTCTATTTTTTTTTTCGGAATAGCTGGCAATATCCCACATTAATCCTTTTATCTCCTTCTCCTTGCCCTATATTTTCATGTTCAAATGGATCTTCTAAAGAGCCAAAATTTTGGTAATTAGCATATCATATAGTTCACTACAAAAAAAATGACCTATAGCTTCGCATAATAACCGTAGGTATATGCCACAAAACCGAAGGTAAAACCATTTACCTACGGAACGCGCTACGGTTTGAATCCGACACGCATGCGCCCGTGACTAAAGGCTATACCCACAGAAAAATAATCGTAGGTATATATCAGGTTATTCATACAAATATTAACCGTAGGTAAAGAGTTATATAAATCATAGGTATTGCTATCTATACTTATGGTTTTATAACCGTAATAATATGTTTTTGAGACGATGATAAATAAATGTAAGTATAGAGATCATCTATACTTATTGTTTCATAACCGTAGTAATATCATTTTTTGAGATGATAAATAAATGAATGAAAAATATTACAATATATATACTTACGGCTTTAAAATATTGTATGTAATGATATTTAGTCATGAATATTAAAACCGTAGGTGTTTTTTTTTTTTTTTTTTTTTTACAAATATAAACTAAATACCTATCCACATCTGATGTAAACATAAAATACAAATACATATATATTAACATGGCTAAAATAAAACTCAAATTCATCTACATCACATAGGCAAAACAACATTAAAATCCATAATATTCACATTCACATCCATAACATTCACATGTCCACTCAAATATCCAATGTTAATAAAAACGTTGGATGACATCAAGTTCCAGAACTATTCCCCTTTGCTGAATTGCAGAAGGTATCTCAAAACCTAATGGATAATTTGTCAAAATGCTACTAAAAGGATGTAAACTGGGAGAATAAACTTCATAAACGAATACTCTACAATGAAAAAAATGGCATTGACTTTACCATAACTGAAGAAGTAAAAATACAAGCATTTACAACTAATTTTACCAAACCAAAAACATGTATGAGAAATAGGAAATGGTCACATAGCCAATCTTAATTTGAAGATTTGATTCCCCTGTATACAAATTAAAAAAAAAAAGATAAAACGCGCATCTATCAAAATTAAATTCATGGAAGCTGTGGTAAGACATCACCTGACATGCCATTTGAGTGGCATTCTACACAAGAAGACATACAAATCCATCTAAGTACAGCTGACCCTGCAGTTCACAGTTCATATTTTCTTAAAAGAATATAAGATCTTACATCCATAGCAAGAAAGAACAAAGCATATTAGCATCCACACATACATGGCCTCTGTATATCAGCAAGCGTATTAGCATCCATCCATACATACATGGCCTCCAGTAAAGGCCCATGGCAACATATACAAGCACATGACCTCCATAACAAAATAAAAAGTCATGACAAAAAAAAAGGCTACGTGTGTATTCCAAAATAAAAAGTCTACTTTAAAAAAAAGTTAAGTGTATCTCAAAATAAAAAGTCTATCTCGACAAAAAGGACCACTAGTGTATCTCAAAATAAAAAAGTTCGTCTAGCAATGTTCATGCATATAGTCAATGTGTGTAGTCCAGCAATGTTAGTCAACATAAAGTTGAAACCGAGCAGCATCATGGATGGACCATAACCTGAAAAAAAAAATCATACAAGGCTAAAAGTTACAAAATTGAAGACATAGAAAGAAATGTTAAATTGGAAGAAACCATAATACTTGAAGTATAATTTGCGGTTGACATATTTCCAAGATCGCCATTTATTATTCACATCTTGGAACACCCATTTTTTCCTTTCATCTGAGATATCATATTTTCTCTGATCATAACATGAAAACATAATACTTAGAGCCCAAGCAACATAAGTGTAAGAATATAGACTAGTGTCGAAAATATGACCCAAACATGCTTCTGTCAAAACAACAGGAAAAATAAATTAAAAAATGTGAACTTTCCCTGCAAACTTCCCA
Source organism: Colocasia esculenta (assembly GCA_014218235.1). Classification (NCBI taxonomy): domain Eukaryota; kingdom Viridiplantae; phylum Streptophyta; class Magnoliopsida; order Alismatales; family Araceae; genus Colocasia; species Colocasia esculenta. Next base: position 26,272,878 of record CM024761.1, on the reverse strand, counting down.
TTTCCCACCTTTTTGGCTTCTACATGCTCTCCTTGCTCTAGAACTGGTTAAATGTAGAATTAAGCTCGGCAGAACCCAGCCATCCCCAGGCAGTTCCCAACTTTCCCAATCCCCACCCTCGTAGACTGGAAGCAAAGGTAGGGTTCCTTCCCGATCACATTTTTACCCACCTATCACATTAAACAAAAACCCTTGACTCACCTGACATATAGGAAAAAAAGACCATTTTTTGGCTTAAGCAAATGTAACATTATACCCCACCCTCTGTGCTGGGTACACTGACTAGGATTTTACCCCCATCATACATCTTCTTAACAAGATACTCCTTTAGTTAGTCTATACTGTTCTACCAAAATCAGTTTAAAATTAACTATGCATTTACACAGGTAAGAATCTTACCAAACCAGCCCTTCAAGAGGATGTGAAGAGAAGGTAAGAGGGTGTTCATGGTGTGGCCATATTTAACCCTATATAGAAGGCTAAAACTGGTGGTCCTGCTTGTCTCTCCATAAAATATCTGGCCTTGTCCAAACTGTGGACCTGTGGAGGAAGAAGAAGTGGGCGTTAAAAAAAAATGAAGTTTTGAGGGCAGATGCCAACCGGGAACTGTTCTCACAGATCATAAGCAGAGAGAGTCATAAAAAAAAATAGATTGCTGAGAGAGTCACCAAGAGTTCCATTATAAGTTGCTGAGAGAGTCACCAAGGAGTTCCATTATAAGTTGCTAATGGCATTCTATTTTATCTACTTGGTGAAGCGTCATATTTATTTTATCTTGATATGCAGGTTCTGGTGGATGCTTCTAGGTGCTCCTTTTTTATCTTATGCTAGCTCTATTTTCTCTTCTTAGAACACGGTGTTTGTGGTGCATGAAGGATTACTCAATGATTAGCTGCTTGCATCATATATAGGTATGTTTTTACTTGCATTTATTTCATATATAGAACCTCATTCCTTGATCATATATCTGCTTATAATAATGAAGGATGACGACAGATCTAAGGGGGTATGTTAAAGAGGTAATATATGTTAGATCAGAAAGATGGCATCAGCCCTATATACGTACAACTGGAGAACATCCAGATCAAGAACAAAGAGGAACCATATATAGACATATGAGGTCCTCTCCACCTCCACAACTAATTTCAACTGCAGATGAGAGTGGGGGAAGAGTACAAGGCACTGCCAAAATGTAGCCCAACACTTCATCTCATCCTTGAAACCATTGAGAAAGGTTGGAATCTCCAACTTCTAACCCATCCTGTAGTCTGTACTGTCAAAAGAGAACCTGTAGATCGGTAGATGGAAGACGTTTTTTTTTGGTGAGTCAATTATTTTTAATTATCCATTCATATCTTACAGGTACATCAGGAGGAGATGGAAGATGCATATGAAGAAGGAAAGCAATCAAGCTCATGCTTCTTATATGAATGCCATTTACATTTACTCTCTTGTCAGAACATGAATGGAAATTGTGGTGTGTATATGTTGGGATCTGAATATATGTATCTCGCGACCACATTGACGATCCAGCCTTTCAAATCTGAAAGCCGGCAAAATGTAATCAAGAAAGATCGTTGTTGCTTCCCTATATATCCTGAAAATTAACTGGATCTTGTGAATGTTCTTGCTATGATTAGCAAAGATTTGGGTTTTTTGTATTTTTCAGATTTTTTTATGTTTAACCCATTTTTTTACTATGTTCTTGCTATAACACTGCACATATTTGGGTGATTTTATGATTTTTTTCAGATTTTTTTATGTATTCTTAACCCAAATTTTTATGAATGTTCTTGACTTTTTGCCATGATCATCATAGATTTGAATTTTTTTAATTTTCTAGGTTTTTTATGTATGTTTAAAAAAAATTTCTTGTATGTTCTTGCTATAAATAGCATATATTTGGGTGATTTTTTTATTTTTTTCAGATTTTTTAGATTTTTTTAATGTATGTTTAACAAGATTTCGTGATATTCCTGCTAGTTGCTGTGACGCAGTACAAATCTGGGTGATTTTTTTTAGTTTTTCAGATTTTTTTTGGTATGTTTAACCAGTTAGTGTGGTATCTTTAACCAGTGGGATCCAGATCCGGATCCAAAATATCCTGTTGAGTGTGCATGAAATTTTAAGTTTTTTAAAGATTTTATATTGTATTTTTAAGATTTTTAAAACAATTTTATAATTTTTTTAAATTTTCTATCACAAATAAGATCCGAATTTGGATCCGGATCCGAAAATACAATTTCGGATCCTGATCCAAATCGGTTTCGAACTGGTGACTAGTTTTGGATCCGGGTCGGATTTGGATTTGTTGATTTCGGATCCGGATTTGGATCAAAGAGGATCCGACCCGGATCCGATTTTCTGACACCCCTAGATATGAGGCAGACCCTTTAAATGAAAAAAAACCAGATTTTTTTGGTGCTTGTGGGGTTTGCATTTTGGAGACTGCTGGTGAGGAGAACTAATCAGGAGCAATAAAATACCAATGGTGATGTTCCACTCACCAGATCAAGTGACTGTTGCCCATTGTTATAAATAAGAGAAAAGGACAAGTAGTCTTTTTCAGGGTTCAAATATCTCTTAAAAACAGCCTGCAGGTGTACACAATTGAACAAATGGTGACAGTAAGATATGGAGGTTGAAAACAATTCATTTTTAAGTTATGTGCATACAGTTGAAGTGTTGAACAAAGTCAAAAACTAATATCCATCTGTAAACATGAAAATACCAAGGAACTCACAGTTCGTTGACCAGGTATAATGCCAGAGATAGAGGCCAAGTTTAGATGCCTTTCTTCTCCATGTGAAAGCCAGATTAATGATGTTTCATCCTGCAAAGGACACAATGTTGTAGATGACAAAGATTTCAATGTAACAAAAATGAAAACATTTACCTATATAGTGTGACAGTGAACAAAAGTTACTGCTTTATTCATTATCAGCATAAGCTTTACATATATCTAATTCTGAATAATCAATCATGAATAACATATACCAGATACTAAACTGAGGTAAATCTTGGACAGCGTGCAGTCAGTTAAAAGAATATGAAACCCGACAAGAGTATTCGCAAGCACAAAGCTGCTTCTTGGGCCATATACATTTTCATGCAACAAGGGAGGAAACTGAGACAAAAATAAACTGAGACACAATCCCCATGCACAACATTATTTACCACAACAGATAGACAGGTTTTACATCTTCAAGGACATGGCATAATGGGGTGGCACATGCCTTTAGGGCAATTTCATTCTCCAAAATTGTTTTTGTTTGAACTTTTGTTCTGATTTTTAACAGTGCTTTATTTCAACGGTTTATGTTATTTGCGAGCATTGATCATTTCAAACAAACGCCATGGTGATTACTTCCATCTTCAGGTAAATACTTTCATCTTCCCCTGCCAACTTGCATTCATATTCTAATATCCCTCCACAGAAAGGGTTCCTGTTACTCCCATCCCTAATTATTATTCAAATGAGACATTATCACTAATTTAATAACAAAAGTAACAATAATTTCTAATAGACATTGACTGAAGATTAATACTAAGAGTCTCCATTATAATCATCTCAAAGATTTTATTCAGCCCGCCACATTAAGACAAGCACAAACCAGGAGTTCTCAAAAACAAAAAGGAAAACAATACAAGAATGAAAATGAAATGTACATGGGCATGAAATGTGGAAAAAATCACGATACATGAAGATGTCAATATAAAGAAGGCAGAACTTGTTTGATTGACTTCATGAAAGTAACCTAACAAAAAGTAGCCAAAATAACATGACATTATTTAGGTCAATAATATTCCAATATCTTCTTGTCCAATGCTGCAAGCATAAAATAGACCAGGATATAGCAGAGCAACCAGACAGCAGGGAGCTGTGATGTGATCTCTTTGCAAAAAATTGGAGCCAGAAAGAGTCAAGTAGATATTGTAACTACATTCACTTGCATTTTTGCAGTTTTATTTCATTCTGAAGGTCATTGTGGATTGCACCTTCAGTTTTATTGCGAATAAACATATTCATGTGGGACAGTGGAAGTAGGGGTTCCTCTCTAACACCAAAGAAGATGCATACAATTAATTCAAGAGTATCAACCTCCTTTATCCAACTATCAGTTGGAAGCACCTAATATGTGATAACTTCAGTTGTAAAAGGAAAGTCAAGGCTTGGAGAGAGTGGTAATGGGAGTTTAGTGCACTGCCTTTTTTAACAGTTTTTTTTCTTGTCTCCTTCCCAGATGTCAAGGCCATAACTCTTGATATCAAATATGCAAGTCTTTGAGTTGAGAACAAAGAGCTAAGAGTGATCTGAATGGGAGGGACGAGATATGATATCTTCTCCAAGAGGTCACATTGGTGTATGGTCAGGGATTCCCTTACCATGCAGAATACAGATGTTTTAAACAACTCGGTGTCCCCAGGAGGATTTTTAGAGGTTTTTTTCTGGGTTTCAACCCGTGTGGGTTCTGTTGGTCGGGCGGTGGTCTAAACCACCACACCACATACCAAAAAAAAAAAGCTACCACACATTTTGGTTGAAGAAATTTTTTAACTATTAGATGAAAACTCGGAAGATGTAGATTGTATTATGCTTTATTCTTAATCACTTTATGCTGAAAATACTTTCAGATATTAAATAGACGATGTGACTGAATGCAGAAGGGTCAGAATTTATCATCTGTGTTCAAACTCAGTCACCTTATAGACCCCATTAAATGCCTATCACACAAATCAACTCACTCAAAGAACCCTTTCATCATACGTCCAACTGAACTTGTTGGACATCCAACATCTCTCATTAAATCCTCGAATTGCCATAAACTAGATGTCTGAAGTGCTGTTGAGAACTTTAACATCTTTTATTCAATCTTCTTTGCTTGTCAATAGAGTACGTAGTTTTGAAGTCAAGATGTCTGAAGTGCTGTTGAGAACTTTAACATCTTTTATTCAATCTTCTTTGCTTGTCAATAAAGCACGTAGCTTTGAAGTCAAGATGAGAAAATTATATCACTCATTTTTTAAAGAAAGCTATATCTCTCAAATAATAAGAAAAAAGAACTTTAAAAATGTTCATCTCTATGACTGGAAGTGTTACCTCTCTTGTATTAAATGACACAATAAACCAATTAAAAGAGATACACCATTATGACTCAAAGTGGATGACGAAGATAGTACAAGGTAAGATTGATAGTAAAATGTGAACCACATATAAAAGAGAGAGAGAGAGAGAAAGGAATTTGCTACTTTCCAATTAAACAAACAAGATAGAAGAGAATAGAACAGACCTGCTCGGTATCACGCTCAGCATTTCCATAGCTAACAGGATCTGCCATTCCATCTGAAAGAGATCCTGGAAAACGTTTTATTTACTCTTTAAGGGCCCATATTTTAAACTGTATTCTAACATTTGTTTCTTACTTACTAAAAATTACTCTAGCTCTATGCATTCTATTCTGGTCTCAACTTCATGTTCAGAAAATTCTGTAAATAACAGAAGCGTGTTCTTATAACAAGTGTAATTCAAGTTCAGAGGCAAATGGAACAAACTGTGAGAAGCACCTAATAAAAGAGGTCAGTCAACATTCTAGAAGAAACCACTTCTAAAAAAAAAAAACATTATAGAAGAATCCATTCTCCAGATATTTTCTGCATAAATGTTCTTAGCCTTCTATCCGGTGTCAGTGTGTCCGCAACTGAACCATGTAGATCCTTCTCCAGCTCCCGTGCTGATCCAATTTTCAATGAAGGTAAAAATGTTACAAAGAAAATTATAGCATAAATGGCCATAGATACCCAAAAAGAGAATTTCCAATACTTGTCCAACTAATGTGCACAAGACAAAAGCCCAATTCTGCAGCAGAAGAATGCTAAAAACATTTTGATCATTCAAATCATTTTATTTAACCAAATCACTTTTTGAACATTCTCATCAAACTAAGGAATTGAAAAATCAGAAGCTCCTCTTGACTTACCTGAGGCATTGATTCGCAAAGTTGCATGCCTCTGGTCTGATTCTTGCATTCCATTTGAGAACAGCTGTATAATGAAAATGAAAGGGTTTATTTGAAGTAGAAAATAAATGCTGAACTCGCCCCCAAGATAGCCTTCATATGAAGTGGAAAATAAATGCCTTGGACATGACCTAGCCCCCAAGATAGCCTTCCAATTACCTTGTAGAAGAATGGGCTTTTTGCTGCCAGGATAGCTGAACTAATGAATATAGATTTGACTCTTAGAACAGTTGAACAGTCCATGCTCCACGCCGGTTCATTACTTTGTGGAGCATCATCACCTATAATAAATAAATCCATGTAACCCCAGTAAACCCAGGAAAAAATAGAAGGAAAAAAAAAAAGTCCACAGTATTATATAAGACATTGCAAGTCTGATCACTGCCTATGACCAAAAAAATAAGAAACATTCATCCCAGATTTAATTAAGAAACAACTCATTTAAGTTATCTTCCATTAGCACCCAGTGAGATTTACATGTCATCTTGCAAAACAATGTTGTCAATAAAGTTAAATGGAAAAAGAGGTCATAAGGAAGTATAAACTAACCCCTTAAAAGGTTAAATGTATTTATGTGTTGCATCTGAACATGTCTTTGATGGGCCCCATCACTAACCTGTTTATGAGTATCAAAGCATACACTACAAAACGACTAGTCCCCTTTTCTCCTCTGGCACACCTACCACTATAGAAGAGTCCCTTATGGTACAAAACTCATCTGAGAGTTTCATCCCCAACATATGTGAACTATCAGAAAATAAACTCTCACTCAACATGCATTTTAAATGGTCCATTATACATTAGAAGTTTATGTGATATAAGAAGATATCCAATTTTTAAAAACACAATATAGACAATGCGTCTCCCTCGTGATTCTCATATGCCACACCCTCATCCGAATCAGGCTGGTTCAGGTTCAAAATCTGGTCACTGCACACACCAAAGGCTGCAGGAACAGAAAAGCCAATATACCATTAGTGAGAACAATAGCTTACATATCAAAGCAAAGAATACCATTTAAAGAACTGAAATCCACCACCCACGTCAAGAATCAGACCTAGACAGCAAACCGAACTGCCGCAGAACTCAAGAGTCCTCCGGTGGAAACAAACACTAAGGGAGCAATCTAAGAAAGAAGGTAAACGAAATGAGTTTAAAACTTCAAGTGGAACAGCGGAATCCACTGCCGCTCCATTTCAGAGATGCTCAGGAGAAGGGAGGCCGAGTCTAGACCGTCCCCCTCCCCCACCCCAACCCCCAACAGGGCCAACACTGCTGCCGCAAAGCCCAGAACAGCTGAGAGGATCCCCAGGAAGCCCACCACCGTGCACACCAACAGGACCTTCCTGTCCATCTCCCCAGGAAGCGCCGCGCTGACGGAGGAGGGCACCTGCATGGACGGCTTCACCGGCGGTAGCTCCATGGCCGGCGGCGTCAAGACGGCCGTCCGAGGCCAGATGTGTGCAGTCCGCCCCCCCCCCCCCCCCCACCCCCCCTCCCCGCTCCCCGTCCAGCACCTCCTCTCCCTCCGCTTCTCCCTCATCCCCCCCCCGTGAGATTTGAGCCAAGCGAGAGAGAGAGAGAGAGAGAGAGGCCAGATCGTGCCCCCCCCGGTGAGATCTGCACTCCGCTGCCCCCCCCCCCCCACCCCCCGCTCCCCGTCCAGCACCTCCTCTCCCTCCGCTTCTCCCTCGTCCCCCTGTGAGATCTGAGTATGCCGCCCCCTCGACCCCCCCCCCCCCCCAGCAAGCGAGAGAAAGAGAGAGAGAGAGAGAGAGAGAGAGAGAGAGAGAGAGAGAGGAGAGCGAGAGATAGACTGTACATACCAGAGGGAAAAAGCGAGCGCCGGTTGTGGAGGCCAGACGACGTCGCCGGTGGAGTTGCCGGCGTTGATCGAGAGCGAGGGAGTAACCAGAAGGTGCAGAACACCGCCCAAGGGAGAACCCCACCCTTTTTATTTCCCGCCCAATGGACATGTATTGGCGCTCTTATATACCACGGTTCCAACTTTGCTAGGATGTCACAAGTACATCAATACCTATATTTAATAGCTATCTATAGGTATATACATTTTTTGTTACATTTACTAATAAACCATGGCTAAAAAGAAACTATTCTCTCGCACTTTATAAAACCGTAACTATATCTTCGTATCTACATATGGCTAAAAAAAACGTGTGTATAACCTTAGAATGAACAGATTTAACATGTATAAGTGGGGTATATACCTACGTATTACCCTACTGTAGGTAAATTCTATAGGTATAGTCCCAATTTGTTGTAGTGGTTGTTAGCAACAATTTCTTATTTTATCTCTTTTATCATGTAATTGAATCTGATCAGTCTTTAAAGACAAGTTCTTGAAATTTTTTGGTACAACTTTTGATGTTTGAATAATAGAACTATGAATGAATATGTTGAGAATGAATGAGAACCAAATGTACATGTGGGTTGTTGAATGTATTAGTTCGGGTGAATATGTATGAATGAATATGTTTTGATATGTTGATAATATAAGTGTGGTTCTATAGATGTATATGATAGGGGATAGTGTATTTGAATGTGAGTGTAATATAATGGGTGACACCATAGAAGTCACATGTTCGTAAAATTTCATAGGAAAATATATAATATAAAGTATAGTTATAGATAAGGTATATTACATACGCCATCAAAGTGTAGATGTGAATAGTGATGGTCAGTGATCTTTTTCTTACGGCTATTTTGCTGACACTATATCAAATACATTTTTACATGGCTTATGTGTTTTTAATGAATAAAAAATAATCGATTGGTCTTACACTTGTTTTATTTTTTTATTTATTAAAATACTAGTTTATTACACCATTTGATGAAAATTAAAATTTTAATATCCACTTTGAAAACTTTTAAGAAGATTTCTTATCAACTATTATCCATGAGAGTTGAATTTTTGACATCTTCTTAATGTAAAGTGAAGTGTTACTACACTTGTCCTATAATTAAAATGAGGTGGTTTATCTATCCATAACACTACTACTGAATAATGGCCATGACCTTGTAACATAGTGTTTGGGTGGGGAACTGAGTTGTTATAATATAGGAGTCCATCATTGCATTTTGTCTTTATCCTCGTTGAGAAAAATTGAATCCTATTAGAATTCTTTAGTTGGAACAATGAACAATTAAATAATTAAATTAAATTGTTATTCTAATTTTTTCATGCAAGTAGGATTTTAATAATGATATTTGCTATAATTAAATATATCTCTGTATTTAAAATATTTAGAAGTTAGAACGAACCCAATAAGAATAGGAGTTCCAACTGCAATAGAAAGGGGGTTAAAAGTTGTAAGGCATGGTTGGTAGTTTGTGTTCTTGATCGAACAGGGTCGGAGTTTTATTACCCAATCCGAGTTGTCTTATGTGAATAGGGCTATCGATTAGTATTACACATCTCATTTTAATGTATTTGTTTAGTATTGCACTTGTTTATATGTAATTCATTTACATGTATGTGTGAATTTGTTTTAATATTGCACTTATTCACATGACATATTTTGTTTTCATATTCCTTTCATATTTATGTGGGTTTTAAATTTGATCTATGCATGTATAGCAATTTATCACTGCACACACCTTACGAGAGCGTGTTAAGCCTGTGTCAATGAACCTTCCCGTTCAAGACTTTGGGATTGATGTGCATGAGTCTTATTTTCAATGATGAGAACGTGTATATCTAACTCAAAGTCTTGAATTGTCCCATTTTGGACAGTCTGTGAATGTTTAATCGCAGTTAGGTGGTCATTTACTATGTGTTTGTATTATTTGTTGAAAATTTCGGGTGCTTCTACTCACTCCTCTCTGATATACCTTTATTGATTTAGAATATTTTCTTAACCACTTATTAGTAAGTGTTTAAGAAAATATCTTAATCAATAAATATTTTTGGTATATCGGAGAGGTGTGGGGAGATGCTGCCGAAATTTTCAGCAAATAATACAAACACATAGTAAATGGTCATCTGAGTGCGATAAAATATTCACATATGGGTAAAAAGTGATAATCTAAATAATATGTCCTACCTATTCATTTTGACTTACTCGAACAATGTGAGGGTGTGTTAGATTTTAACTCGTGACATGACAATTAATCTGTGTAGGAAAAATGTCTTATGAGAATCGGTCATGGATGTACTGTGGATTAGTTAATGGAGTTGTGACAGAGGAGTTTAAAGACGGAGTTGATAGTTTCATTCAGTTTGCATTGAGTATTTCATCAGTAGCAGTTGATCCGATGGGTAACATCTAATGTCCGTGTTCGGCTTGTAAGAACAGAAAGTGGATATCGACATGGGATGTGCAGCATCATTTGTATACGAGAGGATTTGTTGCCCATTATGAGTTATGGTCGTCTCATGGTGAGTTGCATATTCAGTTGTCTGAACCAGCCAAGTTTGCCTCCACAAGTACGTACGTAGACATGGTTGTCGATGTTGTTGGTCTGGAGTTCAATATTCATGATGACCAAACAAATGATGAAGTGCTGAATGATACAGCTCAGAGATTTTATCAGTTACTTCGAGATGCTGATGAGCCATTATGGGATGGTTGTGAGAAGCACACACGGTTGTCTGCAGTGTCGCAGCTACTTAATTTGAAGTCCGAATTTCATATGAGCGAGAGTTGTTTTGATCGGCTTCTCTTACTCGTCAAGAGTATGCTTCCTCAATCAGAGAGGTGCCTGATGATTTTTACCGTGTGAAGAAGATGGTGAATGATTTGGTGCTTGGTTTTATGAAAATTGATGCATGTCCGAATCACTGTATGTTGTACTACAAATGATGTAGATAAGACATCATGTTGTATTTGTAAGCATGATAGATTCAAGCCTAAGAGAGGGGACAAGTCAAAGCAGAAGGATGTTCCATATAAGTCATTGCGGTATTTTCCGATCACATCCAGATTGCAACGGTTGTTCATGTCCCTGAAGACAGTTGGACATATGACTTGGCATGCGGAAAGAGTCTGTCGTGACTTTGGTGAAATCAGTCATCCTGTCGATGGTGAAGGTTGGGCTCATTTTAGTCGTACTCATCTTTACTTCTCAAGGGATCCATGCAACGTGCGGCTGGGTTTATGCACAGACGGTTTCAAACCATTCGGAGGCTCGGTGGCATCTTATTCATGTTGGTCAGTATTCCTAACACCGTACAACCTTCCGCCAGGCATGTGCATGAAGCGTGAGAATCTATTCCTTTCACTGCTGATTCTAGGTCCAAAAAGTCCAGAAAAAAATATAGATATATATCTCAGACCGTTGATTGATGAGCTGAAATTGTTATGGTCAGATGGGGTTCTCTCTTATGATGCATCCAGAAAACAGAATTTCAATTTGAAGGCTACATTAATGTGGACAATAAGTAACTTCCAGCGTACGACATGTTATCTGGCTGGAGCACACATGGGAGGTTGGCATGTCCTTATTGCATGGAGGATTCTAAATCATTCGTGTTGAAATCTAGGAGAAAATCATGTTGGTTCGATTGCCATCGTCGGTTTCTACCGAGTGACCATCCTTTCCGAAAGTAAAAGGATTCTTTTATGAAAAATACAATTGCGATGGATGAGGTAGATATGGAACGGGTGTCTGGTGGAAACATGGTGTGGCTGGTCCAGAACTTACCGACTGTATCACAACTGGCTGGTAGTACCCGACAAATCCCCGGCTTTGGGAATGATCACAATTGGGTGAAGCAAAGCATCTTTTGGGAATTGTCTTATTGGTCAACACTTTTGATACGACATAACCTAGACGTCATGCATATAGAGAAGAATGTTTTTGATAATGTGTTCAACACAGTTATGGACGTCAAAGGCAAAACGAAGGATAACGTCAAGGCACGAATGGATTTGAAAGTACTTTGTAGATGTCCAGAACTAGAGCTACAACATGTTAGTAAAAAAATGGTGCAACCTAAAGCTTCATATGTGCTTGGGGCTAGACAGATTAAGGAAGTGTTGCAATGGTTGAAGCAATTGAGATTTCCGGATGAATATGTCTCGAATATTGTCCGTTGTGTAAATGTCAACGAGGGGAAAATATACGGAATGAAGAGTCATGACTGCCTGTTTTCATGCAAAGACTGATACCAATTGCTTTTCGTGAGTTGTTGCCGAAGCAAATATGGGGAGCAATGATTGAGCTGAGTCAATTCTTCAGGATTTTATCTGCATCAGAACTCAGACTTCATGACTTGCAAAATATGGAGCAAAATTTAATACAGACAGTCTGTAAATTAGAGAAGATATTTCCTCTGGCATTCTTTGATTCAATGGAGCACCTGATCATCCATTTGCCATATGAGGCTAGGGTTGGAGGACCAGTACAATTTTGATGGATGTATCCGTTTGAGAGGTATATTCCTGTCGGGTTTTTCTGCGCCTTCCGGTCCCTGCTTTATGCAGGACTTATTTTTAAGTCTCTGCTGTTAACCCCTATTATCCTCCCCGTTATCCCAAAAGTGTGTAACCGTTATCCCAAAAATGTATAACTGCGTAAGTACGTACTTACACAGTTACATGTGTAACTACGTAAGTATGTAAATCCTGTACCTGTGTAAGTATGTAATTACATACTTATGCAGTTACACATGTAACTTTTTAAATACCTAACAATTTACAAAAATAAATATTTACTTACTTACTGTAAGAATTACCAATCAATCCCTAATTTTTGGGGATTTAGTTTTAGGTCTTTAAGTTACATAATTATAGAAGAAGGGACTTACATAGTTTCAGATGGGTTTACCTAGTTACAACGGACTTACCTAGTTATAAAGTTGCATGTATAATTACACACTTACGCAGGTAGGCCCTTTTGTACTGTAATTACCTAGTTACCAGGGACTTACCTAATTACATAGTCCGTGAGTTACATACTATGTAACTCTATAATTACATGTATAGTTACAGAGTATGTAGTTACTGAATTACATTTGTAGTTACATAGTATGTATATGTGTAATTGCACACTTACATGCAGTTATAGAGTTACACATGTAACTATGTAACTACATACTTACGCAGTTACAGGAATTACATATGTAACTCTGTAACTTGGTAAGCCCTAGGTAATATTTGGTAACTAGGTAATCCCTGATAACTAGGTAAGTCCTTCTAAAACTATGTATGTATGTAACTAGGTAAGCTCTAATTACATAGTCACAAACTTATAAAATCTCTATGTAGTTACAGAGTTACATGTGTAACTGCATAAGTATGTAATTATATACTTACGTAGTTATAGGAATTACATACTTATGCTGTTATACATGTAACTCTGTAAATATATACTTACACAGTTACATATTTAACTGTGTTAGTACTTCATACCTTATTACATATATAGTTACAGGAAGAAATAATTACAAAGAAGGTGTAAAAAATTTTGTACTTACATACTTACAGAGTTACATATGTATGTGTAGTTACATAGTATGTACATGTGTAATTACACACTTACATGTAGTGACAGAGTTACACATGTAACTCTGTAGCTACATACTTACGTAGTTACAGGAATTACACATGTAACTCTATAACTAGGTAAGCCCTAGGTAACCTTTGGTAACTAAGTAAGCCCTGATAACTAGGTAAATCCTTCTGAAACTATGTAAGTATGTAACTAGGTAAACCATAATTACAGAGTTACAAACTTATAAAATTTTTATGTAGTTACAGAGTTACATATGTAACTGCATAAGTATGTAATTACATACTTACACAATTACATGATTTACATACTTACATAATTATACATGTAACTCTATAAATATATACTTACGCAGTTACATATTTAACTGTGTAACTACTTCATATCTTGTTACATAGTTACATGAAGAAATAATTACAAACTTAAGGCGTAAAAGACTATGTACTTACATACTTACAGAGTTACATGTGTATGTGTAGTTATATAGTATGTACATGTGTAATTACACACTTACATGTAGTTACAGAGTTACATATGTAACTCTGTAACTACATACTTACGCAGTTATAGGAATTACATATGTAACTCTGTAACTAGGTAAGCCCTAGGTAACTTTTGGTAACTAGGTAAGTCCAGATAACTAGGTAAATCCTTCTGAAACTATGTAAGTATATAACTAAGTAAACCCTAATTACAGAGTTACAAACTTATAAATTTCTATGTAGTTACAGAGTTACATGTGTAACTGCATGAATATGTAATTACATACTTACACAGTTACAGAATTTACATACTTACGCAGTTACACATGTAACTGTATAAGTACGTACTTACGCAGTTACATAATTTTTGGATAACGGTTATACATTTTTTATGTAACGGGAGAGGATAACGGGGGTTAACAACAGAGACTTAAAAATAAGTCCTGCATAAAGCAGGGACCAGAAAGCGTAGAAAAATCTGACATGAACTTGAAAATAATGTGAGATCCGTGACTGCTGGGGATCAATAATTAATTCTCCCTTTCTTGAAAGACTTGCTACTTATAAATGTGTGAGGATACCTATCCGATGCCTGCTGTCATTGGGCTGTAGTGTCCACCGCCACGTGGTTGAATGGACCCCACACCGCTGTAAAGATGGTAACCGGACTGCATCTTTACACCGCCACGTGGTTGAATGGACCCCACACCGCTGCAAAGATGGTAACCGGACTGCATCTATATATATTTGAAGTATTTCTCATGCCATTGTTAGAACCTGGAAGGTGTTTACCCTTCTTCTTGACCGGTTACCACTAGACCACTAGTACCGCAAGTTAATAAGAGAAATATTTGCAACTCGACCGAAAATTACTCACAAAATAGGTGTTGGATTTGCTGTTATGATGGCAATATATCTCTTTAATTATGAATGTTGATATTATTTGGCCGACTGAGCAGCAGACGTTTCTCGATTAATAAAATGTAGGTGGGTAGGCATAGACAAAAGTAACAAAAATTTTCATTGTTGATTCACATAAGACGACAAATTTTGACGGAAAAAATTTGTCATTAGATCTTATATATTCTGAATAAAATTTTTCGTGAAATTTTGTCGACCGAATCAACTGAAACTTTGTGAGATGACTAGATACTTATACTACATCATAACATAGAGCAAGTACTAATCATGAAACAAACACTTCAGTCGAGGAGACGCCTAGAAGGTGACCAATTAATACAGCTATTGCAGGTTGCAACTAGGGGTGTCAATGGGTGGGCTTGGGCTGTCCCAATTTAAATCCAGTTTAATCCAACACTAAAATAACACAACCCAAATCCAACATAAATTTAATAGATCAAAGTAAAACAAATTCGTGGTAACTCATTGGGACCCGTTTCAGCCCATCAAACTAATATGTAGATAGATTCACTATTTTAATTTAAGCATATTTTAATTTAAAGAGAACTGTTGGTGTGGTGGAAACCGGTTTCTTTATTTAAGCATATTTTTAATGCATGTGTAGGTATGATAGTTATTGATAGATATGGTTGTTATTGATGTCTCTTAACTCAATGGGCTAACCCGAGTCCAACCCATCAAATGATTGGTTTGACAAATAGGCTTCAAAAGAGATCCATGGGCCATCATATTTTAACCCAAATTGAGTCTGGAGTAGACTACTCATTGGACTTCAAATTAACTCAGTCCATTGACACCCCTAATTGCAACCACAGAAATACCATTTATTCTACACATTCTAGAGAAGAATTGGCTAATAACATCGACGTCTCGTAAGAAGGTAGATTGGTCCATGTGTCTTCCGAATGAAGGTGCGCGGATTTCAGCTACATCACGCAGCCTAATCTCATTGTTTAATGTCAGATCCATAGACTAGTAGCGCAAGCTGATGACCGAAGTATCCAGCACTGAGACCATGATGTACCATCGAACTTGGGAACCTCTAATTAATTAAAAAGTTTTTATTTTATTGGACTTAACCGCGGGTCGCACTTGGTCTTCTTTTGCAGCAAATGATAGACCACTGGCCACATTCAACGGAGTCAGCAAGGTGTTTGGTGTATTTGACAATATTTTAATAATTATAATATATTTATAATTTTTCATATAATGAAAATTTTAATTTAATCTCAATAGCATAGCATTAGATTAGAAGCGATCTGATCCAACCATCTAGGGGGTGAAGCGAGCGCCCATGACAACGGTAAAGGCCTAGCTAGTCTTGGGTGTCTTTCTTTTCCTTTTCTCCTTACTACTACCAGAAGAGAGGAAATGAACAAGGTTGATAGGAACTTGCATGCAAGTGGTTCTTAGGGTCATACATATATTGGGACCTTCAGACACATCCTGCCAAATGACGTCGTATGAAATAACAAAAATCTGCCATTCTCCGCTAGGATTATGTCTGGTAGCATCTTAGTGATCGATGTGTCTCATATATAAACGAATTGATTACCAACATGTATATATGGACCTTAAACATCAGAAACTAATGACATGTGCTCCTTGAGCTCTTAATTTCGACAGCCGGCCTTGACGACGTGTTTGGTACGCAGTGGAGAAATTTCCATCCAACTTGTTCTTCGGACAGTTTGGCAGCAGGGTTCGGGCGCATTCCAACCTTGTGCAGTGTTTGTCGAATTCAGATATATAGATTAGTGTAGAACACTGTTTACTTTCTTTCTTGTTAGTCTTCTTACACTATGGAGTAGTGCCAAGATACGTACATCATATCCATCCATCCATATTAAGTATATTTAACATTTTTGTCTACAATGTTCTGACCTAACCGAAGTTCTCTTGGTATATATATATATATGTATGTATATGTATATATATATATGTAGATGCAGTTAAGACATTCCATTATTGTAGGCGCAGATTGGGGCCTACCCTTTCTTTCCATGACCACTCAATGTGGTTAGGCTATAGCTTTAAAAGATTGCGGCCATGAATAGTTACCTAAAGCATATACATAAATAGTTTTATAAGCATGGGTTTCAAAGAGGGAGGACTGCGTAAATACACATGTATTGGGACGTACGGTGCTTTACATGCAAACTAGATTTACATCTCTTGGATGCCCATGAGCAACTGAGCTAACTGTAAAAGTGATTCGATGATAGTTTATGACTATGTTCTCACTGACTGGTGTTTGGAAGATTAATATGCGTTAAGTTTCCCATTTTGGGCACTTGAGCTGGAGGAATTGAGACATGTGCTGCCTTCCATCTGAGTGGTCCAGCTATCCTTTTTTCCTTTTTGTTTTTCCTTACGAGAAAGAAAGCAGGTTCATTTATTCGCCACGTATAAGGGAAAATATACGGAGTCTACTACAAGCCTGAATAAAAGACGAAGGGCAGTTAGCTAGGAATGTCCCAACTCTCATAAAGATGTGCCTTAATCAGCACAATAATGAGCAACATTATGAGTAGAAATGGTAGCTGATCTAGGAGCAAGGCTTAATTTGTTGTCATACTGAGCACATTATAAGAAACATGACATATATATCAGCAACTCATAACCGTTGACAAAAGATCGAAAATCGTTGATATATATGTATGTCAGCGGCCTTTTAATCGTTATAAAATTGTTGACAAATTGATCGTCGACTAATATTTGTCAACGTCAGTCATTAATCGTCGACAAATAAGTCATATGTTAGTGGTTAGCATCTGATGACTATATTGGATATATGAATAGATAATAGTCGTTGACATATAGAATATATGTCAGCGACTGTTGGTTGCTGACATATGAAGAATATGTCAGTGGCTTCTTCCAGTCGCTCACAAAGATATTTTTTTTAAGAAAAAAAAAAGAAACATTGTCGCCTTCTCTGCCCCTGCAACCCCCCTCCCCCTGTCCCGACGTTGTCCCCCACCTCTGCCCTCCCCGCCGTCGCCTCCCCTGCCCCTGCAACCCCCCTCCCCTGGCCCTGCATCCCCCCCAAGTCTCCCTGTCGCCTCTTCCTTTACCAATTTAGGGTTTGCTCTTACAATAACGTCTCATCTGAGCTTTCTTACGCAGGACGTGTTCATCGCAAGCACCGACACAGGAACCCTGGCGCTGGAGTGGGGGATGGCAGAGATGGTGAGGAACCCCAGGGAAATGCGCAAGGCCCAGGTGAAGGTGCGTTGGGCGGTCAGGTAAGCAAAGTTCATGGAGGATCGCCAGGTCCAGGAGCTCCACTACCTAAAGCGAGTGGTGAGGGAGGTCCTGCAGCAGCACCCTTCGGGGCTCTTCCTGCTGCCTCGAGTGAGCAAGGAGGACACTAGGGTCGTTGGGTTCGACATGCCTCCGAACACGAGGGTCACCATTAATGTGTGGGCGATCGAGAGGGACCCGAATGCTTGGGAGGACCCCGACGCATTCTTACCTGAGAGGTTTTTCGGCCAGCGCCGTCAATTTTCGAGGGTAGCACTTCCAGCTACTGCCCTTTGGGGTCAGACGGAAGGGGTGCTGTGACGACCCTCTGCATACCGGTATGATTATACCAATCCCCATCGGTAAAAAGGGCGTCGTCACAGTGGGACATGTACCCAACACTGGTCAATAGGTTGATATGTACCTGGATAGCAATAGAGTACAACGGAATAAAATAAACAACTCAACTCTTAACCCGTCACCAACACACATTCCACAATCTAAATAGCGAAATGGAAAGACAATGTCCACATTAATACAAAATAAAGAGAACTACAATGTCCAAATATTGTCCATACAATAATCCTTTTTGTGCAAAAGAAAGGTACAACTGGTGACCGCTCCACAAAATAGTCTTCTATATGATGATCCCCGTCACGCTTCCTTCTAGTGCGCGATACCTGTCAACCTGTACGCCGAAGCAAGAGTGAGTCCAAAGACTCAGCAAGCAACACTACCCATAACATACACGTATAAGTCATAGGGGTTTTACATGCACATTCACAATTTTCAAAACATGACATACTAGTCATTTCCGAAGTTTCAACCTATCATGAAAGTTTGACAAGTTTATACATGGATCATGCTTTCATATGTTGTAGGAATAAAATTTACCTATCACATGCTCTCTATTCAATTTACTTATGAAACTTGTCTTTAAAGAACCAAGACATGAGAGCTACTAACATGAACATCGTGCACACATGAAAGGAAACACAACTAGCATGGATCTTACATGTTTTTAGACAAATACATGGACATTTCTACATACTTAAGGTTGCTGATTTCACATGATTCAATGGCTATAAATCTACACATGAGAGCTACAACGTTGCTTAAAACATATCATATGAACAAACAATCATGCTATCTTGTACACAAACTCATTGGTTACCCCTAACATGGATTCTAGACATTTTTGCCCATAATAACATGATGATAATAACATAAATTCACTAATTTCACATGATTTTAGGTTTGTCTCACATGGGTTTCAATAACATATTCTCGCATTTTCAGTTTCACATGATTGCACACTTACTCATTCACATTGTTCGCTTTTACACATTTGACATGTACGCATGTTCACACTCACACAATTTACTCATTTCCACATCATTTTCTCTACCACTTTTCCTTATCACATATCACGTCGATTGCACTTACCACGTGCATCTTGGGCACTTACCACGTGCCATGTTCACATATTTCACACTTTATTCATTTTCATTACTTAAATAATTCGCCATGACACATAGTCCTAACCACCAGTAGAGGACACTAACAAATATCTCATAGCTCGTGCTCATTCCTTAGCACAGCTCTCAACACAACTCATAACACAACACATGACACAACCATACACATACTCACCACCTAGGCAATACAGCGGTGAATCTTGGTAACTGCGCAAACCGGGAGAAGCCCTCTCCACCCTATCCAGTGGTACTTGTCCACCTCCGGGGTTTTCCCAATGCCTTTGGGACAAACTTATATCACATGGAGCCTTCTATAGGGACTTTTCTATATACGGCTCCCGATGCCTCTAGGGTAGCAGTGTCACATAGGCACAACTTTTACACTTTACTCATACCGAGTTTTAACGTGTGGTTTACACATAACACTCACATCTCCTTCGTTTTCTCATGCACAATGCGTCTTTGTTTTTCTCCTAATCATGCTACTACAGATTACAGGAGTTTAACACAGTAAATTCACCAATCAAGTTGGTTTAAGACAATAACTAATCACATTACGATAATACACGTAATTATCACATTTCACATGAAAATACATAACTTTTTATTTACTGATCCAAACGACCTGAAATTTTAACCACATGCTGTTTTCGGGTTCAAGATCATACACTCAAATTTTTAGATTTTTTTGAGCTAAATAGAATTTACAGAAAACAAACATATATTTAGCATGCTATTATTAACTTAAGTTAACATGGGGTTTAACACGTTTTGTAATTTAGCCACTTGCTGTTTAAACATAAACTACTAACATATGCAGGAATTTAGGATACAAAATTTCCCTAATTCATACACCTATGGATTGAACCCTACAAACGTTCTTGCATGCTTTTATTTTACCGAACCGAGCTTATTTACAATTTGCAGAAGCATGGATATATTACCAAAAATTGCAAACACAGATGCTGACCCACTGATCTTCATGATTAGACTAAAACCAAGGCATTCATACTAATTCAAATCATGAACAAGGATTTGCACGATTATCTACAAGTCATGCTCACAAGTTTAAAAGATACCATTATCCCACATTCACCATCCCACACCACATTCATCCATACATCACAATTAACAATATACATAGAGTATAAAGTTTACCATATATCCTCATCACGGAAAACATATCGAAATTAATACATAAGAGGACAGAACAGCTCACTGTTCTGTTCAGAGGAACTAGGCGGCGGTCTCTGGCCGCTGACTCAGGGTCAGCGGCATGGTCGATGGACGCCAAGATCATCACAGGCGTCCAGGGACCTTGCCGTCGAATCAGGTCTGTGCAGAAACACAGACCCGAGCTCTGAAACTTGGGTGAATGGGAGGGTCTAGGACTCGAGGAAAAATCCATAAAAATAGCAAAACCCACCTAGACTCATACGGGGACATCATAGATAGGTCACTTGCCTTTCTAAAATTCCTCCAAGGGATTTATGGCTTGGTGAAGACCTCCTTGGGCAGTCCCAAGAAGTTGCAGAAACGTCCTCTAGATCGCCTTCCTCCGGGCTCTTGGGTGAGCTCCACAGCAAGGGGATGATGGGTAGGCCTTCTCCTTTGCTCCAGCTTCCTTCTTGTCGCAGTAGATGGTCATCAACCTCCAGGGGGTCGAATTTGGGGGTGCTAAAAGGGGTTTTTCTCACAGACTTTCTCTAGGGTTTTCTTTCTCTATTTCTCCTCTTGCAAGGTGAAGTGAGGAGTGGGAGGGACCAAATTCGGGTTCAGACCTAAGGAGAGCCCCTCACCCACTCACCATACCGATTTGACAACCTGAGAGCCGTTGGGGAACATCCCCCAATGGTGGCCATACCTTGCTCTCGGATTTTCTGGCTCTGCAACGCATGCAGGTTAGAGAAATTGACGTACATATCGCTGGACGCCGGAGTTAGTGTTGGCATCCATGTATGGACGCTGACACTGGATCAACGGCCTGGGCTTGACGCCAAGGTGCCTTCGGCCAGAACCCTAAATTATGCAGAAAACCACGCATACCAAGCTTATATACATGCAATATGTATACGGTATTATATCCATACTATCACCATGCAATACATACCTTATTTATATTTATATAAACACATTGACGCTGATTGGCCCTTCGGCCAGAACTTAAAACATGCAGAAACTATGCTTACTCTATATATATACATACAATGTATAAGGTGTAACATGTACATTACCATACCAGGCAATCAATATCATTCATACCTAGGCATACACAAGCATACATAAATACACTAAGATAGATGTACGTAGATATCTACCTATGCGTACATGATGTTTTACATAAGTGTGACCCAACACACGGCAAAGTAAATGACAAGAATTATGAGGGCTTCGTAAATCATTAGGAGGTGATATGAATTATGCTAGCTAGGAATAATCTATTCGATAAAATAGTCCTTGCACACACACACTTGATTTGACATATATATAGTATACACACACGGGTGTAGCATACTTATGTACATTATGCTTGGAATAGATGGATACAACCTGCGCATCGGTAATTAGATTAACTTACACAACTTTACCTAACATTGCTTAAGTACTGTATGCATAGGATTCCTTAATATGTACTATATGCATAATTTAGCCAATGGCTATTCTCACCTAAATATCATAAAAATACATGCATGTTATTCTTGAGGAGTATAGAATTTCAATATAAACCACTAATTACACCTACCATGCTTGAACTCTTTATGCATATGCAATGTACGAAGTACAATATTCACATTAGCTAAACCATGCAAATGAGCAACGCTTACAACTAATCATACACATGCATACACAAATACACCAAGGTGTTATGCATGTAGAATTAGGTATACAATTGTCACACGCACAAGATAACATACATACGTACATACACATATGTACTTCATACACTCCCATACAAATTCCATGAAATATGTAGTATAGGATATTCTTCAATATTTAGATAGCACACGCATAGTATTATTCAAGTATCCTAAGTCAGAGATTCTTGGTATTCATAATACACCTCTAATTAGCTAATTGTTCACTTCTACATTAATCATCATATACACCTATGTATACATATATAGATATTCGCACATGCTCATGCTCAAAAGAAGGATAAAACTTATAGTAGGCACAATGAACTACGCATGCTAAGCACACAACAACCGAACACCCAACACACCATTCGTATACATACAGATATATAATGAGAATAAAAATCCGGGGTCTTACAGGTGCCCCGGGGTGTGGCTTGTTGGATCGATGTCAGTAGAGCTTTTCACCTAGAGGGGGTGGTGAATATGGGTATCTTATCATGGAAGCTAATTTAACAATTACTTAAGAGCACACGTTAGTATATGTTAGTCAAACCACAGAAGTCACAAAAGTTTTATCTAGATTTGGACCTTCCTTCCAATAGAAGCTCTATGTCTAGTTCCCAACAAGCCAAGCTTAGGATTTCACTATCTTTTCAAAGATACAACACCCTGGTACTTACTAGTCTTCCCTTCTACAGAAGGAGAAAAATAAGCCACTAGTTACAACTAGCCTTCTTTTTGCAAAGGAGAACATACCACCAAGACTACTTTGGCCTTACCTCTTCTAGAAGGGTACACACCCTACTCAGCAAGTCTTCCCTATCTAAAGGGCTGCACTTACTTTTGATAAGCTTTTTATATGGAGGACTAGACTTCAGAAGGACTCCAGACTGGAACAATAAGACAAAGAAATTCTAGTCTGAAGAAAGACTTCGCAAGTCTAAGAAGAGAACCTTTACAAGGCGAAATTGAGCAACTGTCTTACTGCATGCACAGGCAAGGCTTCAACGCAGTGACCATGTAATGTCTATGAAAAAGAAACTTGACGCAGCGCACTTGCACATTTTTTCACCTCTTCTCATGTATGTGCTTATATCTCTCTTTTGCTTTCTTGTATATGGCTTGTTATCTCTTACACTCGTGTGTTTTTGATTCTTTCAACTATCTTTATGTTTATAGGCTTCATCTTTGTAGTCGTTGTTTGATCTGTTTGAATCTATCCATTGGAGAGATAGTCGTTGCTTGATCTGTTTGAATCTATTAGTTGGAGAGATAATCATTGCTTGATCTATTTGAATATGCTCATTGAAGAGATAGTCGAGCATGTCTTCTATCGAGGGTGACGTGCATGTCTTCTTCCAAGGGCGACGTCATATCTTTTTACATTCACATTGATCAGACACTTCTTGCGTTGATGCTATTTCGTCTTTATCCTGAAAGAAACAAGTTTCAAGATATACTAGACTGGGTCTAGTATGTTAGCTACAGATATGATCATAAGTACTTGTGAGATATTTCAAATATTGACGGCTATCTTCTATGCACTAGCAATTAATGTTCTGTGGAAAAAGGTTCTACGTATAGATATTATAGAATATGTTATAGGTAGAGATCGTGAGTGCAGTTCTAACAAAAGACAATATAAATGTTCTTGTGGCAGATGTCAGAAGACTTTTTTCACAGACTTTGACTAAGGCTTCAGGATACGGATGAGACAAAGCCATAAAATATTTTATATTTGAGAGCTTTTGTAAATTAAGAGTGAAATACAGAGCAATTGAATTTTAATCATTTGTACTAAAAATTCGTATTTCAAGATATAGTTGAATTCAGTAATTTGATCATGAATTTTACTATAAATGAAAAATGTCATGAATATGATGAAAAGATATCATATAACTAGTATATTCTTCATTTTATCTAGTAAAGATATAACATTATTAGTCGAGGTGACACAACAGATATGATGAAATGAACTTCGAAGTGAACTTTGTATATCACGTTATTAACGTGATCAGTCGAAGTGAGATCTTCGAGTTTTACTTCGTATATAACGAATTGAACTTCAGATATGATGAAGTGAACTTTAGATATCACAATTTCAAGATGATCTTCATGTTTTACTTTACATATGACGAAGTGAAATTCGGATATGATGAAGTGAACTTTGTATATTATGATTTCAACATGATCAGTCGAAGTGAGTACTTTGTGTTTTATTTCGCATATGACGAAGCTAACTTCGGATATGATGAAGTGAACTTCGTATATTTCTTAGGCAAACGAAGTTGTACTTAAGATTTCTGAGAAGAATAATTTGTATTACTGGGTATGCTTTTTAGAGATTTTATTATATGACATGTAAGAGAGAGAAATATAGTATTTGACATGTTGTGTTTATAATTAGATGTATGTTCATTTTGTAGTCTTCAAAACTATTATATGTTATAGTTTGAATCTGTAAATATGCAATGTATATTTTGAACAGAGGTTCAACAGGGCTGAGGACGGCGGTGGTGGAGCTCGCCCTCGCCAACATGCTGCACTGTTTCGACTGGGAGGTGCCCGGTGGGGGGGAGGGGAAGACCTCGACATGGAGGAGGAGTTCGGGATCGTCATCTGCAGGAAGCATCCCCTCTTGTTGAGGGCCACTCTGTGGATGTAGGGAGGGGGCATGGTGGGTGGGTGGTGGGTGGTGGGTGGGTGGGTTTTTTTTTTATTTATGAAAAGTTATTTTTCAAAGAGCGGGAGATTGCTCGCCACTTTTTCAGATTTTTTTAAAGTATATGTCAACGACTTATACAACTACTGACAAATGTAACATATGTGAACGACTATTCATAGCCATTGACAAATATTGAGAAGTTACTAACCGAGTGAAAAACTCCCGCCATTTTTTCATCAACATATGTCAACGGCTACTGGGATCTGTTGACATAAGCATAACATATGTCAACGACTACTGCGAGTCGTTGACATATGTTATACTTATGTCAACGACTACTGAGAGCCATTGACATATGTTAAGCTTATGTCAACGGATCCAGTAGTTATTGCCATATATTGCACTTATGTCAATGAATACCAGTAGTCGTTGACATATGTTGATCAAAAAATGGCGGCATTTTTCCACCCGGATAGTAACTTCTCAATATTTGTCAACGGCAGGTGGGTGGGTGATCCGAGCCATTAACATATGTTGATCATATGTCAACGACTTCAGGTAGTCGTTAACATATATCTTATATATCAACGGTTGTTTCTAGCCACTAACATAAGGTCGTTGACAAATCTCATTTCTCATGAAGTGGTAGAGCAATCATTAATCACTTTAACCACTACGACAGCATCACTAAAAAGAATAACAGGGCTCTTTAATGCCAATTCCCAGAGCAAACATTCAATGATGGCATCGTCTTCAGCTTCCATAGGTGAAGAGAAACACCAAGTGTCTTCTAAGGATGGCAAAAAAAGTGATTTGGATTATTTAGCAAATAATCTCATTGATTGAAATTTTGGCAAATCATTTCTCTCTCTCTCTGTCTCTCTCTCTCTCTGTCTCTCTCTCTCTCTTTCTTTCAATTAATAGAGTTACTTGTCAAACAACTCTTCGCAGCCCCAGATGGAGTTCGCTCGGAGCAAGCCATTGAAGAACGTCACCTTGGTGATGCGGGCTGCTCGTTTCGGGCCCATTGGGCAACGACCTGTCCCATGTGCGTCTGCAACAGTTGGAGCCTAAACATATAGAAAGCAATCCCCGTCCTTTTTTGATGTGGCTGACAAGGATGCGGTCTATTCATCCTTTGGTAGCCATAAATTTATATCATGTCAAAGTCGTAAAGGGGAGGATAGATTGCGAATAAGAAACACAAGATTAGCATGCCTAGAAGACAACTGTTGTTTCTTTTTATTGATGAACTAGATGTCTTTCTAAGCAACACAGAAACCAAAGTTGGCCGAATTATCGTATTATGCATTGGCATCAGAGCATTTTAAAATATATTAATATTTTAGTACTAACATATTTTATTTTCATAATTCTCAAACATATATACTCAACTTGATTTAACATGGTGACATCACAAAATACAGGATTAGCTGATTTGGATTCCCGTTTTGCCTAAAAGTAGTCTCATAAGATTAATGGCTCATAAGATAATGGCTTATATCTCTTTTGTTTGGCCTTCAGATGCTCCTTTGATGTTAAAAAAAGTGAACACAAGATTAATACTTTTTATTACCCTCTATCTTCTAGATATGTGGACCACTTCTTGGTTGGTGAAGCACAAGTCAGGTGCATTGTTGATGAGATAGAACATGTGATCACAGCAAGCACAACGAGAGAGAGAGAGAGAGAATAATTGGAATTTCTTTGCAAGTAACATCAATGAGACAATTATTTGACTCCTTCTTTTGGCTTCCCTTAATAAGCTAACAATCCTATCATAGAAAATATAAAACAAAAGAGAGAACTCTAGAAAAGCTCAACTACAAATAAAGTACTGGTAGTATAGCTTTTAAAACTCATTTATCATGGAAAACATTTCTTCCCTGGATATCTTAGATCCTGTGTCTTTGCCCACAAGGGTGGTGGGAAGCTTGATTTATATAACATAAAATTTCCCTTTCAAGCTTCTTTATGAAGTGGGTTGCAGCAACTCTATGAGAAAAAAAAATCTCCTCTTTAATTTGCTGTCTTTTTATTGGTTGACAAGATTATCTTGGCATACCTTTGTTTCATGTGAATGCTCATTTAAAGAAGAAGCCCAAATGTTTAGCTTCAATTGGTACCTGAATTTGTCCTTGGGCATCATTGTGGGGATTGCAGTCAGCTTGGCCTCATCTCCATAGATGGTGTTTGGCGCATGGTGAACAGTGGACTCAAACTCAAGTTCTTTTAGCCTAATTGAACCCACTCTCATCATGCAGATGAGAGGGCAGAACTTTGTGAAGAGGTCCTCCAAATCCAATTTTATTGATCAAATCCACTTCTGGAGGCTTTTGGCAATGCAAGAACAGTGAGAAATGATAACTCAAGGTTTGCATTGGTTACTTGAAGATGAGACATGCATACTTTCTAATGTGGTAAATATAAGTTATACTTTTAAGGCCGAGCTTCTGAAGATGGTTTGTCTGTGGGACTCCTGTTGATTTGCATGAGTTGCACAGTGCAAGATCGGCTTATTTGTGTTGATGGGATTGAATCGCTGTTAGTTGATTCCATTTCCTGGCCCTTTTTTTGACTGGAACCATTATGGCCCTTTTAAGACCAAGAATTTATTTGTGGCATCTGCCACCGTAGGAGGGAGGGCCCTGCCCATGCAACGGCCCCTTACCGTTTGCATGGGGGCACCAGAAAAAGGCCGTCGGGCCGTTTCTGGTAAGGGGGAGTGACACAATTATCCAAGCCTCTGTCTGAGGAAGTGTCAATCCTTTTTGAGCATGGGGAGTGAAATAGAGAAATCATAGATGGTGAAAGAGAAAGGAAAATTGATCAAGAAAGTTCGCTGGGATGAGAATGGAACTGGACTTTAATTTCTAAACTAAGTCTTTGTTCCAAGAAATAGACAATTACCTATTCAGCATCTCCAGCAAGTATTATGAGAAAAATTTAAAGGTTTCTATCTGGGAATGTTCCACATACTCCGAATGAAAATTGATTCATTTCTTGAACAAACTTGAACTGTTGATCAGGATGAACAGTTTTACCAGTTAGTCTCCCAGAGTCCATGCTATTCATGGGGCAATTTGGCATTAGAGTAACTTCTTCACATAGGTAGGATGGAATAATTGGGACTCATGTCCAATGTATGTTTCCCTTACTGTTTCCTCATTGCTGTTCATTTTGCATACAATAGCCAGCATAATCTTGCTCCTCCTAGAAATAAGTTTCATGAGCTACTGAATGTTCTGGTCACTAAAACATCTTAATCCCCAGGTGGACTATTTAGATCTTTTAAACAACCCCATCATTTTATGTATCAACATAAATCTATACCATTTTTGTTCTAAATAAGCTAGAAATCCACATGAGGCATGAATTCGAAAAGACTGACCCAACATAAATTGGCAGAAAACATTGTACTCCAGGATAGGGGTCATGATTGACAACAATCTATCTTCTTCATCTACTTATATTTAAAGTAGTTGTTTGTTAATATAAGCAATTGACTAATGGACATTAATTTTTTATGTTTCCTATGAAGATATGGTGTGTGGAGCACGATCGGACTCCAATTTTGGAAGGAGCAGCAATGGGAGGGGTTTGTTCCAGGCATCAAGTATACATATTTTTCTTAGTATTTTTCTTTGTGTATTATTTATACATATTATTAATGCCATTTAAATTGTTACAGTTTCTAGTTCTTCATTTGTCCCTCCTCCTATAGCAGCAGGTATGTATATTAAAGTAATGTCATTCATTGTGCATTGATTCTTATGCCATAAAATTCTTACAGGTTCGGGTGAGTTTACACCTCCTCATCCTAGAGTACTAGATATGTATATTTCAATTTGTAAGTATTTTTGTAGTCGTCATTTATATTCTTGTACATTGTATATTTGAAGTTGTATTTTCGGTCTCACCCAAACCTGATTTGTTCCAGCACGGTCGGGGTGATTATTGTGACTTGTGAAAACTCACGGAGTTCAATTCGGACTCCCGGTTTGAGCTCGACACTCAAATTCATCTTAAGTGTGACCAAAATATATAGTGTGACCAAAATAATGACCGAAAGTGAGTGAATAAAAATCTATAAATTTAAATAATTTATTGCTTATAATAATATTAATTTTAACTTATTATTGTTATATATGTATTGTAGGTTCCTTCATCGGGTGGTGAGGGAGGAGACGAGCACGAGGATGAGCACGAGGATGAAGATTCATGATTTTTATTTTTTTATTATTATTTTGTTGGACATTTTTTTATTATTGGGGACATTTTATTATTGTGATGTTGTAAACATTTTTATTATTGTTGTGGATATTTTATTATTGTTGTGTTATGGATATTTTTATTATTATTGTGTTGTGGATATTTTTATTATTTTTTGTCTTATGGTTATTTGCTAAAATGTATATATATTTTTAAAATATATATTAAAAATTTAGAAATCGCTTAGTGACCGAAATAATTCGGTCATTGTTCGGTCCCTAAAGTAGTGATTGAACAGTGACCGAATTCGATTGATCACCATCAATGACCGAAATAATTCGGTCACAATTCGGTCACTGATAGTGACAGATCGAATTCGGTCACTATTTTGATGAACAGTCTATCCCCATGTAATTTAATTACTTTTATATTTTGGTGATTAACAAAACTATGATAAAGGTTACTAACACATTTTCTATGAAGTCTAACAGGAAATAAACCAAGGGAAAACAAGCCAATCAAGTAAGTATTCATCTCCAACAACAATGTGAACTCATCGCATCGATTTGCCCTCACAACGATTCGTTAAGTGATCGCATCGATTTGCCCTCACACGATTCGTTAAGTGATCGCATCGATTTGCCCTCACAACGATTCGTTAAGTGATCGCATCAATTTGCCCTCACAATGATTCGTTAAGTGTTCGCATCGATTTGCTCTCACAACGATTCGTTAAGTGATCACATCGATTTGCCCTCACAACGATTCGTTAAGTGATCGCATCAATTTTCCCTCACAACGATTCGTTAAGTGATCTCATCGATTTGCCCTCACAATGATTCGTTAAGTGATCGCATCGATTTGCCCTCACAACGATTCGTTAAGTGATCGCATCGATTTTCCCTCACAACGATTCGTTAAATGGTTCGTAACGATTTGTTCTCATAACGATTTCTTTAGTCATCATAACGATTTGCTCTCATAACGATTTTTTTAGTCATCGTAACGATTTCTTTAGTCATCATAACGATTTGCTCTCATAACGATTTCTTTAGTCATCATAACGATTTGCTCTCGTAACGATTTCTTTAGTCATCGTAACGATTTACTCTCGTAACGATTTCTTTAGTCATCGTAATGATTTGCTCTCGTAATGATTTCTTTAGTCATCATAACGATTTGCTTGTCATAACAATTTCTTTAGTGATTCGTAACGATTTGATCTCTGCAACAATTTCTTTAGTAATCACATCGATTCCTTTAGTAAGAACAACTACTTGTTCTTAACGATTTGATTATAATGACTTGTTCATAATGATTTGCTTATAGAATCATAACGATTCACTTATTAATACTCAGTGATTTCTTAAGCCAAATATAACAACTTGATATTTGACTCACTTTTGGCTGCGTTGAAAAGTCAAAGCTTTTTCGCACATCTTTCTAATGTCTGTGCATTTATTACTCTGAACGTATCTCTATATTCATGCAGATGATATCTTCTATTCTCGTGCTTATTCTGTAAACATCTTTTTGGAAGAACAGAATGAAACTTCTACTTCTGTATAAAATCAATCTAACGTTGACTGACAACAAGAGATAGCTTAGCTGTCTATTGTTTAGCATTTAATGTATGCAGGTCTCTGACAACATTCGTCATACAACGTTGGACAAAATAGAAGCCAAACGATACTACAGAAGATCCTATCTCTCTGCGTGCATAAATGGATAAAAGACTGTTGACTGGAAGCTTCTATAGTACCATGTAGTCTAACGCAAACCAGAGCTTAGAGACAACGGGCACTTCAACGTTCGAATTTGAAAAGGATGATATAAAATAGGATATTGAAGCTTTAAAAGAACTCACCTACAGAGAACAAAGTGCATGCCAAGTGAAATCGTCTTCAGCCTCTCTGAGAGCCAAGCAAACACTTCCATTAGTTTCAGCTCTAGCTCTCTGTGCTTAGTGTAGATCTGTGAGAGAGCCTCTTGTTCTGAGAAGAATCCATTATTGTAGATATTGTTCTTCTCAGTCCTTGCTTCAGATCAAGTGTGTTCTATAAGCTTGATCTAGGGGCATCTTCCTCTTGAACATTTTTCAGGTGGTGTTCCCTTCAGTTGTGAAGGAAGACCTGGTGTGGTATCCAGGGTGGTGTTCCCTTCAGTTGTGAAGGAAGACCTGGTGGGGTATCCAGGGTGGTGTTTTTCCCTTCATGTGAAGGAAGACTAGCTGCGGCTGGGTGTAAGGGTCCTTAAAGGGGACAGTACCCTTGGTAGTGAAATCCTGAGATATTGCTCAGGGATTGGATGTAGGACTCATGTGAAGAGGAGCTCCGAACCAGGATAAATCCTCTTGCAGTGTGTGTGTGCTTGTTTATCTTTACATTTATTTTCTTACTAACACTAACAGCAATTGAAGTGTGTGTGTAGTGAATGTTTTTGTAAGCAGGTATTAGTTGACTAAATTCTTTTTAAAAGACCCATTCACCCCCCCTCTAGGCTTGCTAGCTGGGCAACATATTTTAGTGACCGAACAGTGACCGAATTTGATCGGTCACTATCAGTGACCGAAATAATTCGATCACAATTCGGTCACTATTTTAGGGACCGAACAGTGACCGAATTATTTCGGACATTGATAGTGATCGATCAAATTCGGTCATTGTTCGATCACTATTTTAGGGACCGAACAGTGACCGAATTATTTCGGTGACCGAATTAGTGACTGAATATGTCGGTCGCTGATAATGATTTTCGGCGACTGAAAGATTTCAGTCACTAATCGGTCACTATTTGACCGAAATTTTTCGGTCACAGATTTGTGACCAAAAATTCTTCACCGAAAAATTCGGTCTCTATTCGGTCACTATTCGGTCTCTGAGTCTTTAGTGACCGAATAGTGACCGAATAGAGACCGAAAATGTCGGTCTCTAAATACGCTTTTCTTGTAGTGTCCTGGGACAGCCGACCACATCAGAAGATTGAGACCGACACTCCATCAGCAAGCCTCAGCTGGCTAAATCCCCTCCTAGCTCGGCCGCCTCAACCTGCTCGGCCAGGAATTCAGGTCGGCTAAGGCCGACCTAACGGCTAAAACAAGCGTCTCAGAAAGGAGCTCTTGAGGGTAACGAGGAAATACGTAAATACGAACCAATCGATGCGATGCTCCGGCAGGTTGGCTCCATCCCTGGTAGAAGCCGACCTCATAAAGGGTACTAGCCGATGACCTATCTTTAGGTGACATGGACATTATACATTCCGGTAACAGGGATCAGGGGGTTCATCACTTTGCATCTCGGGCCTCGCAATAGCTCGGCCTGGGTGGTTTCTTCGTCTGACCTCAAATAAGAGTGGCTGATCTATTAGGCACCTCGGGCCATCTATCAAAGCTCGGGCAGGACCGACCTGGTACTCGGCGCATTCTTGTGACCCATAACGGTCTTCACGTGGGCAACTGGAAAATGAGGCAAGGTCGAGGATCACGGGACCGATAATTGCAGCCATTAATACCACGATCTCATTGATCTGGCATGCCGGTTATGGCCACGATCTGGCGTTAATCGCGGGAAGTGCCAGCGAGATTGACGGGCTCGTCCAGCTAATGCACAGATATCCCACCACTATATAAAGGGCGGACACTCCACAGAAAAAGGTACGCTGTTCTACCCCATGCTAGGCCATTCTGCTCGGCTAGCGACTGACTTGAGCGTCGGAGTGTCTCCCCGCCGAGGCCACTCGGCGGGCTTTGCAGGTCAGGTCGGAAGTTCTGAACAAGCCTGATCAGTGATAGCGGCCTCGGAAGCATCACCGGGAACCTCCTTGGCATCCGTAGCCTGCGTCCCGATGGCGCCTACAGCCTGGTCGTCCACACCTTCCTCGGAGGCCCCATCTTTGTCATCTTCTAGATCAGGCAGATCGTACTCAGGGTGGATCTTTTGGATACACTCGAGGCAGTGATCATATCCAGCCTTGAAGAGTTTGTCCACCTCTTCATTCAGCTCCTCGGAATCGCGGTATTCCACGATAACCCTGTCGCGCTCCTCCTCGGCCAGCTTCGAGCTCTGAGCCTTGGCCGCTTCAAGCAATTCCTCCTTCGTGCGAAGAGCCTCTTTGAGATCCTCGATGGCTCGCGTCATCCGAGCGGCATCCTCCTCGGCTCTCTTCATCTTCAGCCGTTCAGCGTCCAAGAGCATCTCGGCTTCTTGGGCCCTTTTCTCGGCCCCCTTAGCCTTGTTTGTGGCCTCGAGGACTCGCTGATCGGCTACCACCTGAGACTTCTCAGCTTTTTTAAACAGGGCCCCGATGAGGCCTAGCTGAGTCTGCACGGAGCTGGAGAAATCTTCCACTATTTTGTTCGCTCTCTTGGCCGAGGAGTAGGCCAGCGCACTTACCGGGGTCGCCCGACGAGCCCATTTGGTCATCGAAAGCTCGTCCATTCGCACTGACGCCGGACGGGAGCTCGTGATCGGTTCATCATGGTGGTCGCAGGCCGATTGCTCCATCCGTTGTTCTCATCCCCCTCCTCTAGATGTCGTCGGTCGAGGATCCAACGATCGGCACTTTGCATCCCGAGCTTAGTCGCCAGCTTGCTCCTCCCTAGAACGCTTGGATGGCCTTGAGGCGCTCTTTTTGCCACGACCCGAGAACCTCTATACTGCTTGATCTGCGAGTGAGATCCCACATCTTGGGCCAACGTCGGGAGCAGCTGATGACTTGCCCTTGTCGGCCATTACTGCGGGGAGAAGCAGGTGGTCAGTGTTCAATCGCATATTGTGTAAAGATGACGTATCACGTATCGCGACGTCGGAAGGGAAATCAGACCTTTGTCGGCCTAGGCAATCAACTTGAATAGCTCGTCTGAAGGTTGATACAGGTCGGGTGGATCCAGCACCTGTAACAAATCAAAATCCACGAGCTCGGATTCTACAAGGTTCGGAGCTCGGAAGGCTTTGCTGCGTATGTTTACCGAGGACCAAGTGGCCGGAAAAGGCCACACTGCCGAGCAGTGAACGAAAACGAAGTGCCTCTTCCAGTTATGGACAGAGGAAGGCATTCGGCCCAGGATTTGTCGGCTAGACCGAGCTGCAAAGTACAACCAGTAGCCAAAAGCTTTCACTGAGATGCAGTAGATGAAAAGCCGCATGGTAGGAAGGACCTGGGCAAGAGCTGCACAAACTGCTAGAAAGCCGACGATCGACCTCCAGGAGTTGGGAGTCAGCTGAGACAGAGCGACCCCCAGTTTGAGGAGGAGGATAGTAATAAAAGGGTGTAGAGGGAACCGAAAGCCTGCTCGAACGGCCTCGGTATAGACACAAACTCCGCTTTCCATTGTGTAATGGGCACGGAGCTGTTCCGAGGCGTACACCGTGAAACCCTCGGGGAAGATGAGACCAAGGTGAGTCTTCACCCATTTGACGGTCTTGTCGTCGGTCTCACAGCTAGTGTCGGCTACATTGTCGGCCTGCCGACGAGAACCTGAGGTATGGGAAGAAGGCTTCTTGGGGATATATGACCCAGAAGTGACCTCGACAGAAGATTGCTTGGGGTTATCCGACGACTGGCCATCGGGCCAAGAAGTCGATGAAGATATTTCCTTAGAAGGAGGACAATCCCCAGACATGGAAACTTCACGAAAACGAGGGCCTGAAGAGGAGAACGTACAGAAACTTGAAGACATTGCTTACCTCGGAAGGAAGCAAGCGAAGAACGAATGAGAGCACAGGCAGAGGAGGTCGGCGCCGTTGTCGTCGGCATGTCGGCTGGTCGACTGGAGAGTAGTCGCGCGGGAAAGCAAGGGCAAGCTTTCGACAGCAGACCCTGATATTTATAGGGCTAGGGGACCAATCGAATCCTACAGCAGAGATCCGACTTCTATGTCAATGATTAAGATCTGCCCGCTTGTCATTACCGGATTGGCTATGGGGTGACCCCTCGGATGTCGATCCGCACAGCCAACGAGGAGCACCGTGATGGCGCTCGGGAAACGAGGAGACGGTATTATGACTCCGCCGCGTACGAAGCATTGCAGGGTGGCTCGTCAGACGAAGCAACGTTTGGCGGCTCTGACGAGTCCATGACATGTCATTATGGCAGGGCGATGTCCGGCGCCGTTGTGATAGGCCACGTGGGTCACCTGCACCCCGTGGCAAAGTAGGCGCTTTCAACAGGAAAAATGTAGCTTCACCTTGGCCCGCATTCACAGTCCAACATGAACCTAGGGGGCCAGTGATATGGGGGTTTTCAAGCAGGTCGGCTATCTCCTGGGACAACCGACCACATCAGAAGATTGAGACCGACACTCCATCAGCAAGCCTCAGCTGGCTAAATCCCCTCCCAACTTGGCTGCCTCAACTCGCTCGGCTAGGAATTCAGGTCGGCTAAGGCCAACCTAACGGCTAAAACAAGCATCTCGAAAAGGAGCTCTTCGGCGTAACGAGGAAATAGGTAAATACGAACCAATCAATGCGATGCTCTGGTAGGTCGGCTCCATCCCTGGTAGAAGCCGACCTCATAAAGGGTACTAGCCGATGACCTATCTTCAGGTGACATGGACATTATACATTCCTATAACAGGGATTAGGGGGTTCATCACTTTGCATCTCGGGGCTCGCAATAGCTCGACCTAGGTGGTTTCTTATGAGTCCGACCTCAAACAAGAGCGACTGATCTGTTAGGCACCTCGGGCCATCTATCAAAGCTCGGGCAGGACCGACCTGGTACTCGACGCATTCACGTGACCCACAATGGTCTTCACGTGGGCAACAGGCAAATGAGGCAAGGTCCGAGGATCACGGGACCGATAATTGCGGCCATTAAGACCACGATCTCATTGATCTGGCATGCCGGTTATGGCCACGATCTGGCGTTAATCGCGGGAACCGCCAGCGAGATTGACGGGCTCGTCCAGCTAATGCACAGATATCCCACCACTATATAAAGGGCGGACACTTCACAGGCAAAGGTACGCTATTCTACCCCATGCTAGGCCATTCTGCTCGGCTAGCGACTGACTTGAGCGTCGGAGTGTCTCCCCGCCGAGGCCACTCGGCGGGCTTTGCAGGTGAGGTCGGAAGCTTGGAACAAGCATCACACGTCAGCCAAGCGTGCCTCAAATGGGATTCACCGGCTTGGTCGTCTCGGCTCACCTTGACGAGAAGCGCCTCAACAATCACCTCGGCCTGAGCTGACCTATGTTACTTTTTGCAGTAACAGATAGTAATATGAACATAGAATTGAGAACATTTACTGTATGTCTTATGTGATGAGAGGGTAATAGGAGAGGCATTGAGGTTAATGAACCAATCCCAATCCTTGCTCTTTCTAAGGAGGATGGTGTAGGTGTGGAGCTGTTGGCCACCATGGTTGGCTCCTTGTAGGTGATCGATAGCAAACACAAGGTCCTCCTCCACCTATTGC
The DNA here is from genome assembly GCA_014218235.1 of Colocasia esculenta. Classification (NCBI taxonomy): domain Eukaryota; kingdom Viridiplantae; phylum Streptophyta; class Magnoliopsida; order Alismatales; family Araceae; genus Colocasia; species Colocasia esculenta. Next base: position 26,236,110 of record CM024761.1, on the reverse strand, counting down.
ACTAGCTCCACCCTCCCCACTGCCGGCGACTCTAGGTTTAGGTGATCCACATATTGGTTCCTCGAGTGGGACAAGGAGCATAGGACCTGCCAGAGTTTTTCCAGGTCCCCCATTGGACCCTGACACCAGGTAGGCTAGCCGAGGCATGACATCACTGGCTAGCAGCAGCAGTGGCATTGGGGAGAAGAGTGTTGACCCGAAGAAGTTTGTGTCGGTTTGGCTCAAGGGAGACTTGGAGGGGAAGATGGAAAGGATAGAGGTGGAGGAGAGGAGGCCCATGTAGAAGAAGGTGACGAGGAGGAAGACGTAGAGGAGGGAGCTCACCACTACGGGGAAGGCCCAGTTCTTCTCCATGGCTAGAGGTATCAGTAAAGCTCTGGTTTTCCACAGCTCCCCTCCTCCTGGTCTTTAGCAGCACAGTAGAGTTGGGTAGTTGGTTAGTAGCAACGGCCCTTATGAGCCTTGTGTCGTCACAATCTAACTTGAACTCTCTAGGTGTCTCAAAGCACAGGTTGGAACAGAGGATGCTGAGGATGGAGGTAGAGTTGTTAATGTACCAGTCTTCCTCGAAGATAGGATTCAACCCAATGAACCCACCCAGCTCACTATTGACAGTGGTGTGCCCTCTTCCCAGCCACCATAAGCCGATGTTCCCTCTCTCAAAGTGAGGTGATCTTGTGGAAGATTGGAATGACCAGTGGGTGGGCCTCCGACAGAGTAGGTGATCGACAGAGGATCTATAATGTGGGGGCGACAACAACTGGTAGTGGGGCTCTGATGGCCGGCCAAGATGGGGCTGTGGTGGGGGGTGGGGGGGGCGGGGTTCTCCAAGCAAGGAGGGGTGGCAAGTAGCTTGGGTATTTTAGTAACTTTGCAAGCGCGGTTAACTGGAGGAAAGAATATGCCATCGAATATTCTTTTTCATTACCATATGTAAACCACATGGGTTTTTTTGCAAGGGTTGAGGTTTTGAGGAATTTATATGGAAATAGTTAGATTTGTTAAACTAATATATAATTAGTTAAGTTTATAGAGATTAATATGTAAAAATCCCTTCAAAATAATGAAATGGTCGGATTCAGGCCTTCAATTTAAAAAAAAACCATCCACATTACCTTTTTTTTCCCTCCTCAGTGTTTCTCACAAGTGAATCAACAAACACATTTGAAGACGTGCATTTCATGGCTGTAGCTTCTGTATCCAATAAAACAAAGTCACAAATTGAAAAGTAGTCTCGATTCTCGAAAAGCCGCATCTTCAGAAGTTCAAAGGCATTGGGTGAGCACTGCAGGGGGGGGGTCCCTTCATGCAGTAAGAAGCTTTGTTACTGACTTACTGTGTTTCTCTAGGACACCAAAAAGCAATGCGCAGATGAATTTTACTGAGCATAGAAGCAGGGGAAATCTGCTTGTGTTCAAACACAATAAGCAATAAGGCACCTGGTGGTGCGGACACGAGACACATGCGACTCCGGAGCCACGGACCCGCCGAGCTGATCTCCTTGTGGTTGGGAGATGACGACGCACTACCTAGCTAGCTCCTTTTATTTATTTGTCATTAGTCTAGTGTGTTTTATCTTCTATCAGTAGTTATTTGTCATTTTGAGGTTTTTAGTTCTTGTGATGTATTTTGTGGGTTAGGGTGCAATTATATGTACCCTATATATATGTGTGTATGTTTGAGGGAAGGGGATGATGCATATTTTGAAGAAATTTTGCCCTAAGAGCTGCTGCAGCCGCCTGTCTTCTTCCTCCTCCCTCCCTCCTGCTTCTTGCGGCTGGAAGGTGCCGTCTCCACCACCTCTCTCTCTCCTCTGGTTTATCTCTCTCTCCCTTGTTTCTCTCTCTCTCTCTCTTCTGCATTCTCTTTTCTCCCCTGGTTCTCTCTCTCTCCCTCCCTCACTCGCCTCTCTCTCTCTGCCGCGCTGCTGCTTCCCTCTCTCTCTCCCAACCGCCATCTCTCTCTCTCCCTTGCTGCTGCTGCGGCGTCCCCCCCCCCTCTCTCCCTCACTCGCTCTCCCTCTGCTCTCCCTCACTCTCTCCTGCCGTCTCTCTCACTTCTTCCCCCCCCCCCCAGTCGCTTCCCCTCTCTCTCTTCCCCTCTCACCCGCACCATCACCTTCCCCTCCTCTCTCTGCGCACCCCACGCCACCCCATCACTACCCCTTCCTCCGCCGCGCCTTCTTCCTCCCCGTTCTCTCTCTCTCTCTCAGTTGCGTGCCCCTGCGCGTCCCTGGGCGCTCACCCGCACGCCAGCACCACCCCCCCCCCCCCCCCCCCCCCCCGCGTGGACACCTACGGTCTGCGCACCAGGGCATCGCACCCCAGAACGCCCACCAGTGTAGGGCCGCCATCCTCTCCGACCTCCCGTCGGCACCCACGTCCGCACGTGGAGCTCCGTCTGCACACCGCCCCAGTGATAATTGCATAATTATTATGAATAATCGTGCCATTTGATTGACAATAATTGATAATTTCATAAGTTCTGTTATCATTTCATTACAAGTGCGGAAATTGATCAAATCTCTGTTGTATTGTATTTGTAGATTAATGGGCCAAGAAATAAGTGTCAATGGGCCAATGGATTGGATTGAAACAAGAGAGAATAAATGAGAGATTCTAATTTTAAAATATCTTTTTCTATTTCTCTCTCTTTCTTTCTAATTTTCAAAACACTTTCATTTTAATCTCTCTCTATTTTTAAAACTATTCATCTCTTTTCTCTAACACTTTATAAAACTCTCTTTCTCTTTCTCTTTCTATTATTCCCCCTCTCACTTTTCCAACTTTTCCCCCTCTCCCCTCCGATCCCCTCCTTCCTCTCCTCTCTTCCCCTTCTCTTTCTTCTTCCTCTCCCTCGGTTTCTCTCTCTTGCAGCAAAGTAGAAGCAGCAGCGCCAGCGCCTGCCCCGTGCGCCTGCCCCGCGCGCCTGCCCAGGCCCGCCAGCGCCCCCGCGCCTGGCCGCCTCCCCGCGCGCGCCCCGCGCCCAGCCCGCCTGCCGCTGCCCTGCCTCCACGCGCCCAGCGCCCCGCCAGGCCGCGCCCAGCCGCCCCACCTCTTCTACGTGCATGCTTTTGCATGCACATAGAAGGCGCCGCTCCACGCCCTCTCTCTCCTCCTCTCTCCCACGTCTCTCTCCTCCTCTCTCCGCTCTCTCTCTTTTCTCTCTCTCTTCTCTCTCCTCTATCGCCGCCTCTCTCTCTCTCTCCTCTATCGCTCTCTCTCTTATCTATCCTCTCTCTCCTCTTTCTCTCGCACGCGCTCTCTCTCCTCTCTCTTTTCTCTCACTCTTCTCTCTCCTCTCGTCTCTCTTATTCTCTCTATTCTTTTTCTCTTTATTTCAGTGTAATTGTTAATGACAGTTGGTTAGAATAAAATATTTGTTAAGTATTTTTGTTATTTAGTAGATTGCAGTTTTAAATATTGCTCGTGTTCTCTCATTCACATTTATCTTTCTCTCTCTATTTATTTACTTAGCTTAGATTTATTTAACGCAACTTAGTTTAAATATCACCACATTATTTTCCTAACTAAAAACCCAACATTTTCAACTCTAAAATCTAGTTCCCCGTGGATTCGACTCGGCTCTCACCACTTAACTATTGTCAAAATACTTAGTGTAGGCCGATAATTTTGAGATTGTTAGTCACGTGTTTAACGACGCATTCGTGGGCTATCAATTTTTGGCGCTGTTGCCGGGGAATTAGATTTTTAGTTTTGATAATTTTGGTGTTTTTTGTATATATTCAGGCTAACATTTTCTTTCGTTTTGTAGGTATCAAATAACAAGTGAAAAAAAAATCCAAAAATTGCATGAAAAAAAAAGGGGTAAGTGAGGTGAGTTTCCTTCTCTCACTCTTTCCATTTGTTTTCATTTCGAAAAGAACGAGGATTGCGTTGAAGGTAAGTACCATTAAAACCCTCTTGATTGAGTTTCCTTTTCTTAGTTACCATGTTTAGATAATTAATAATAATAAAAAAATCAAAAAAATCAATCACTTGAATCTAATCAAAGATGTCATGTCAAGATTAGAAACTTTCTATCTTTAGGGCATGCATCATTTAGACTTTCATCGTTAGGTAAGTTTCTTTTTTGAAAAGTTTTCTTTCTTGTCGAAGATTGCTGGAGGCAAGGTGAGAATCTCAACTTTCTTAAAATCATGATCATGCATTGCCATGCTTGCATATAACCCCTTGCTTGATTTTGTGGTGTGCACATCATTTCTAAAATATTTTAAGGGCAGTTTCCTTAACAAGATAAGTGGGGATTTGATCACCCTTCCTTAGCCCCAAACCACAACTTCCTGCATCTTTTGCATTCCCAAGCCCAATAAAAGAAAGTAGAAACTTGACCTAGGGTTCGCTTTGAGACTTAGGCCCACTTTGGCCCATTATCAAGTTTGGAAACTGGTGTCTAACGCTAGAGGTTCATAGGCAAACCCTAAGTGGACAAGTGGTTATTTAATTAGGTCCCTGCGAGAGCAGGGGAACCTCCCACTTTCCCACCTCTTACCTGGCCAGTTAACGGCTTGAGAGTGGATTTGAGTTAGGCCTCAGTTGATTAGTGAGAAATCAAATGTTTATATCTTAGGGAACCATAGGTGTCATAGGATTAATTGTTTGCTAACTGTGTGAAAATATTAAAAAAAATCAAATATTTCAAAACAAAAAAAAAATAAAAAATAAAAACAAAAAAGAGGATTTATGTGGTTGACAATCATGGTTATGAAAGGGCACATCATTTGGACAAATTGGATCAGCCCTTATGGTATTCACTCTCAACCTAACCCACTTTATCATCACCCTCTACTTACCAGTCCAATGGCTCCAAATGGACTCAAGCCCATCTGATTCAGGTCACCCATTAAAGATCACATGTATGATTCGGGTGGAGGAATATGTTGACCCTGCTACTTCTCATCACCTCCTCAACCCTGAACAGACCCAAACTTTCATGTGTTATCCACACCCACTCCTTACTCAAAAGTTGACCAGGGTGTCTCCCCTAAAAAATTGAGTTTACTCTATCAAGATCCTCAAGGGGAAATTCAAGGACCCTTTCTAGGTGCCGAAATCATATCATGGTTCGATCAAACAATTTTGGCATTGATCTTCCGGTATGCTTAACAAATGCTCCTGAAGGCCACCCTTCCAACCACTTGGAGAAGTATGCCGCATTTAACACTTAGAGATCAACCTATTCTGGCCCAAGCCCAAAGCCCACCTATCCACAACTTTCAACATTGGGCCCAATGCCAAATTGATATTCATGACAAAAGCCATCATGAGGGTTATGTATATCCACAGTCCACTTATACTCTCCCCCACAATCAGGCCTATTTGATGATCAATTTGGGCAATTTATGCAAAAATTCATGATAACCAACAATCTTTGAGCACACATTCACCCAACAACAACAAGAATTGGAGCAATCCTTTGTCAAAACTGACCTCCTGATTACTCAACTGATGGAAATCAGAAGGAGGCATGATAGTCAGTCACCATGCCAACCCATTGACAATCATGCATATCATTATCTTGATTGTGACCAACAATTTGACTCTCAAATTCCATCCACAATTTCTCAGTCCAACATGATTGTGGACACGCCCACTTGAAAATGAGAGATACTATTAATGAGTCAAATCAAGAGGAGATGGGTGCCACTGAAAATCAATCCATGTCTTGGCCCAACTTGAAACTGACCATCAAGAAGACTCCATCCATAATGTCATATTTGAGGAAAGCTCTAATGAGTTAGTTGAACTCAGTTGGGGGGAGAGGAAAAAGAGTGTCATCTAGATGTTAGGTCCAAGTTTGATGCGACATTGTTTCAAGAGGATGACAAAGAAGATGTGAGTGTGGAGAAAGAGCTGGTGTAATCATCAATCATTCTTCTTGGGTAAGAGATGAATTAGCAATTCTGCCTAAAGTCCACATTGACTGGGACTCTCTTGATTTTGAGAAAGATAGAGAATTCCTACCTCTCCTTGAACTTGACAAATCCAATATGTTCATGGACATGCTACCACTAGCTGATTGGTCAACTGCACTTGAACCTTTTAAGCATCCTTGTGTTGAAAGTCATATTCATTTCATTCTTGATCATGCTACTAATTTTGACTCAAGTCAGCCTGTGGAGTTCAAGCAATCCTCTGAGCATCCAATTCAATCTGACCTCAATATCATGAAAGAGGATCTGAAAATGGAAGTTGTGGGTGAAAAGGAGAAAATAATCAAGTCCGCATTGATGTGTTCAACACATACAAAGATTTTAAGTGTCAAATGAATATTTCTCAATTAAAGATATGATCCTGAATGCCTCAATTTCTCTATCATTTACTAATCTGCAGGGTACATTTGGACCACTTGACCCACCATGGTTAATGATGCCTTAAAAGAAAAAAATTTGGCGTCAATTGATTGGGGGTGTTACGTGACCCTGTTACCCCCATGTGTCTGGCTGAAGACATTAAACTTAGCGCTTGTTGGGAGGCAACCCAATTTTTTTTTAGGAAAATTATTTCTATTGATTTTGTTTTTATTTTGTGTCTTAGGTTTGCTGGCCACTATCCTTTGATGAAGTTAGTGTGCAACCACCCGCATGTGATCATCAGGTTGCATCTCTCCTTTCTTAACTTACATTGGCTTTATTCTATTGTCATTACTTTTATGCCATTGAGGACAATGTCATTTAAGTTGGGGGGAGAGACCAATTGTATTTCAAATTTTTGTCCCTAACGTTGTGCTTCATGTTTCATATTTCATGCAAGAAATTTTTTTTTTAGCTTGACTCATAGTGTGTACTTGTGAAGGTGGTGAGTTGAAGGGGTGAGTTAACTAGTTATGTTTTTAGCATCTTCCTCAAAATACATTTGAAATTTCATCAACACAGTAAAGTATTATTTTGAGCTATTCAAATGGATGATGAGAGTTTTATCGAACATTCAGGTTGATTGATTGATATTCTACATTCCTATTGATGACCAATCGTGGGGAAAAAGCTACCTGCCTACAAATAAAAAAAATATGTGGAGTAGTGAAAAAAAAAGGAGAAAAAAAAAAGAAACATGGAAAATGCCCCTGATCTTAGTAACCGGGCCTGTGGCTCCTAAGGTAAGAGTTGAGGCTCGCGTCAAACGGTGAAGGGAAGTGCAGCACCATGTAAATGAAAAGAAAATAAAAAAAAAGAGCATGAAAAAAAAAGAATTAAGCAGAGTGAAAGCTACCTGTAATTCGAGGATCGAATTTAAAAAGTGTTGAGTTGATACCATCCTTGAGTGATAAGTAAAAAGCCCATGCATCCTCTTATTAATGCTCAAACATTATACAAAAAAATCATGAAATTTTGTGTGTATCTTGAGGAACTGTCTAATGACATGAACTGACATTTTTGCCTTTGACACTCTCGATTGGAACTTGAAATACTTATGACCAAGCATTCTCATTCTTACTTTCTTGTCTTGAAATATGATATTTTAAACTCTTGTTTGTCCCAATTATTTACTTATGTGCATTGCTAAGGGACTAGCAATGAGTAAGTTGGGGGGTGTGATAATTGCATAATTGTTATGAATAATCGTGCCATTTGATTAACAAATAATTGATAATTTCATAAGTTCTGTTATCATTTCATTCCAAGTGCGGAAATTGATCAAATCTCTGTTGTGTTGTATTTACAGGATTAATAGGCCAAGAAATAAAGTGTCAAATGGGCCAATGGATTGGATTGAAACAAGAGAGAATAAATGAGAGATTCTAATTGTAAAATATCTTTTTCTATTTCTCTCTCTTTCTTTCTAATTTTCAAAACTCTCTCATTTTATCTCTCTCTATTTTTAAAACCCTTCCTCTCTTTTTTCTAACACTTTATAAAACTCTATTTCTCTTTCTCTTTCTATTATTCCCCCTCTCACTTTTCCAACTTTTCCCCCTCTCTCCTCCGATCCCCTCCTTCCTCTCCTCTTCTTCCCCTTCTCTTTCTTCCTCTCCCTCGGTTTCTCTCTCTTGCAGCAAAACAGAAGCAGCAGCGCCAGCGCCTGCCCCGCGCGCCTGCCCAGGCCCGCCAGCGCCCCCTCGCCCGGCCGCCTCCCCGCGCGCGCCCCGCGCCCAGCCCGCCTGGCCGCTGCCCTGCCTCCACGCGCCCCGCGCCCAGCCCTCCTGGCCGCTGCCCTGCCTCCACACGCCCAGCGCGCCGCCAGGCCGCGCCCAGCCGCCCCACCTCTTCTACGTGCATGCTTTTGCATGCACGAAGAAGGCGCCGCTCCACGCCCTCTCTCTCCTCCTCTCTCCCACGTCTCTCTCCTCCTCTGTTCGCTCTCTCTTTTCTCTCTCTCTTCTCTCTCCTCTCTCTCGCCTCTCTCTTCTCTCTCCGCTCTCTCTCTTTTCTCTCTCACTTCTCTCTCCTCTATCGCCGCCTCTCTCTCCTCTATCGCTCTCTCTGTTATCTATCCTCTCTCTCCTCTTTCTCTCTCACGCGCTCTCTTTCCTCTCTCTCTTTTCTCTCACTCTTCTCTCTCCTCTCGTCTCTCTTATTCTCTCTATTCTTTTTCTCTTTGTTTCAGTGTAATTGTTAATGACAGTTGGTTAGAATAAAATTTGTTAAGTATTTTTGTTATTTAGTAGATTGCAGTTTTAAATATTGCTCGTGTTCTCCCATTCACATTTATCTTTCTCTCTCTATTTATTTACTTACCTTAGATTTATTTACGCAACTTAGTTTAAATATCACCACATTATTTTCCTAACTAAAAACCCAACGTTTTCAACTGTAAAATCTAGTTCCCCGTGAATTCGACTCGGCTCTCACCACTTAACTATTGTCAAAATACTTAGTGTAGGCCGATAATTTTGAGATTGTTAGTCACATGTTTAACGACGCATTCGTGGGCTATCACCTAGCAGCACCCCGAGCACCGCGCCACGAGTTCGTCGTCCCGGTTCAGCTTTGGCCAAGTTTGCAGCGCTTTCGTTGGGTCCCTCCAGCAACACCGAACACACGCCTCCGACTTGGTGGACCCGACCAGCAATTAGGTACCTGGTTACTCTCATAAATTACCATGCTTATTTAGTATCTGCTTCGAGTTTTCCGTGCTTGAGTGAGAGAAAGTTTCCTTCCACTTAAAGGGTTCACTGTCGGAGTTATAAATATTGTGTGTGAAAGGTTCCCATATATTATAAACTGCCATCTGATTTGTTAACTATCGAACTGTGCCCCATCTAGCGACCGGTCTTCACTCGGCCACCATCCGCCGTTTAAATCGAGAAGGATAGGCGAAACGAGCACTTACTATACAGGTTGACCCTACTTAAAAATCATGTTGTATACGTATGTTTATCTGCCCATTAAAATTAAAGAAAGTCAATTGATAAAATGTCATTTAAATGTCGCCTGTCCCGCATCAATTTTTTGGTATCAGAGCATGGTTCTAGGTAGGGTGTGTCTTATTTAGTTAATTTCATGCATATTAGTTGATTAAATTTTTTTTTTATTTTTGTTCTTTAAAACAACACAAGAAAAAAACAAAACAAAACAATACCAAAAAAATAAAAAAACCAATCACAAAAGAGAGGTCTATGTTTACACAGTTTGCATTAGTTTGTGTTCTTACAAGTTGAGGTCTTTGGTACATTTTCCCCTTGCATCACATGGCATACCCAGTTGGTTCTAGATGTCGCCAAGCTTCTTCCACTACCTTAGATCAGTATCGAAACCACCAGATTTATAACTCCCACTATGCAGATGGTGAAGCACTCACATTTTATGGATCCAAAGAACCCCAAGATTACCTTGATTGGGAAATTGAAATGGACTCATACCTTGATAGGGATGACTAGTCAGAGCTCCAAAAGGTGAGAATTGTCACAAGAAAATAAAGGGGGGGCGAAAGTCTTGGCTCGATGATGAGAGATGTCTTGTTGCCCGGATGCAAGAGTCTTTCACGTGGGCCACTATGAAAAAGAAGTTGCGAGAAATATACTTCCCACCCACTTTCCAGCAACAATTCTTAAGCCGACGGTCTGAATTTCTACACTCTCGCACTTACATCACCAACAAACCAAACTCCCCACGTGCGTAAAATACCAACTCTTACTCTGACACAGTCTGTTCCTGTCCAGAGTTGCCACTCCTAATTCCTATGATCTTTCTGGCCAAATCCAATCCATCCTGGAAGAAGTGAGGAAAATAACGTGCACTTTACAACCTCAAGAGTGTCACGTAGAATCAAGTCAAATGAGTGAGACGTCGACATCCACTCAAACTCAGCCTGTCCTCGTGTCTAGTCCTGACTCAAATGGTCCTGCGACATATGATAAATTGGACTCACTAACTTTAGCTGTCCCAACTACCACTTCTCTTGCTCCTTGCTCTATAAATCCATGTGAAAGCAATCTTGGAAAACCTCTTCCCATCTCCATCCCAGTCCAAGACAAAAATCTCTCTGCCCTTTATGACACAGAATCTCCCAATCATGCCCTAACTTCTCCTCCACTTGAGCAAATTAAGCACCACGATAAATGTTTCAGATGCTATGGAGTTCATCATTCCTCATGGCCATGCTCAACCAGGGTATCTTTTACGGGAGATGTAACTATACAAGGGTCATTAGCTGATTGGTTGAGAAAGGCCCCAAACCCGAAGAGCCTTATCTGGTATAACACAATCTTCCCACCTGCCAAGGACCACAACTATCAGCTTATTTCTCTACATCCTTCACAGATGTCCTATCGGTCATTTGGCTTCATTGATGACTTGGGAGGCCTCCTGAGATATCTAGAGTGGCAGTTGACCCTGACTAGTATGCTGACCCAGATGTCAAGTAACACAGGGTGCATTTGCTTTGTTTGTCCTGCCATAGGTTCAACATCATCAGTCTGCACAGTTGGCCATTGCACTAGCCAAATCTTATTGTTCTTGCCGTTACCCAAGAATATGAGTCAACCCAATTCCAGGTGGATGTCTCTCCATCTGCAGAACCCACCCTTCAAGATAGTGCTGATCTCCACAAACCAACAATTGTGCCACATCCTCCTAATGATATCTTTACTGTTGGTCTTGTAGAGGAGACATGTGATAACAAGAGCCTAAATTTTTATGACCCTTTTCAATGGGAACCAACATTCCAGTTGGACTCCATTCCACTCCTATATAATGACAAGCTGGATCATTCAAACCAACCCCCAGCTTGGCAACATTTCTTGAACACAAATCGGGTATGGAGTACCACAAGGCACAGTAAGTGGATAGGGTTGTGTCATGCGTCGTGTCTAGCATTGCAAATAGGCCTAAGAATTGGTGTGATGGTAGATCTAGGCCCATCCATGTTTGTCAAATCTGATAGAGTTTATGCATATGTTGAATTCACATTTGGATGTCCAGGCCCTCCTTGTCACATACAAACACTCTCAGAAGTCTCATCCCATTCATGCACATATTTGGTTCGTCTTTGGTGGACCTGGACCACCCATTCTACTTGCATTCAAAGAGTCAAATCAATCTCCAATCAAACATGTGTTGAATCACAATAGTCAGCAAATTGACATAAGTAATGACATGTATAAAAAGTGGGCAGATTCTCATCGCCGACACCAGAATTTCAAGAGGGAGACTTTGTTATGGTCAGGTTGCGAGCTGAGCAGTTCCCCTCTGGAACTGTGAAGAAGCTCCATGCTCGAGGAGCCGGCCCCTTCAAGATTCTTAAACGGGTTAGATCAAATGCCTATGTTGTGGACCTTCCACCGGAATATGGCATTAGTTCGATATTTAACATATCAGATCTGGTGGCTTATAAAGAACTGACAGCAATACCCAACAACCCCTTTGAGCCTTCTTCCCCCCTTAAAATGGACCCAACACCTGAATGTCCACCAGCCAAAAATCCAATATGGCACGAGCAGATAGAGCAAATACTGGATGAACATGTGATCTCCACGAGGAGCCGAGAGTACCCTCGTTACCTTGTTCGCTGGAAGGATCGACCGCCGTCAGAGGATACTTGGATCACCAGGGAGGAGCTACAGCGCATCGACCCCGACTTGTTGGAGCGACATCAGAGCGGCATCAGCACACACTCGACGGAGTCGAGTTCTCGCCACCCAGGGAGAATTGATGCGGACACGAGACACATGCGACTCCGGAGACACGGACCCGCCGAGCAAATCTCCTTGTGGTTGGGAGATGACGACGAACTACCTAGCTAGTTCCTTTTATTTATTTGTCATTAGTCTAGTGTGTTTTATTTTCTATCAATAGTTATTTGTCATTTTGAGGTTTTTTAGTTCTTGTGATGTATTTTGTGGGTTAGGGTGCAATTATATGTACCCTATATATATGTGTGTATGTTTGAGGGAAGGGGATGATGTATATTTTGAAGAAATTTTACCCTAAGAGCTGTTGCAGCCGCCTGTCTTCTTCCTCCTCCCTCCCTCCTGCTTCTTGTGGCTGGAAGGTGCCGCCGCCACCACCTCTCTCTCTCCTCTGGTTTATCTCTCTCTCCCTTGTTTCTCTCTCTCTCTCTTCTGCATTCTCTCTCTCTCCCCCGTCTCTCTCTCCCCTGGTTCTCTCTCTCTCCCTCCCTCACTCGCCTCTCTCTCTCTGCCGCGCTGCTGCTTCCCTCTCTCTCTCCCAACCGCCATCTCTCTCTCTCCCCTGCTGCTGCTGCGGCGTCCCCCCCTCTCTCCCTCACTCGCTCTCTCTCTGCTCTCCCTCTCTCTCTCCTCCCCTGTCTCTCTCACTTCTCACCCCCCAGTCGCTTCCCCTCTCTCTCTTCCCCTCTCACCCGCGCCATCGCCTTCCCCTCCTCTCTCTGCGCACCCCACGCCACCCCATCACCTCCCCTTCCTCCGCCGCGCCTTCTTCCTCCCCGTTCTCTCTCTCTCAGTTGCGCACCCCTGCGCATCCCTGGGCGCTCACCCGCGCACCAGCACCACCCCCCCTGCGTGGACACCCACGGTCTGCACACCAGGGCATCGCACCCCAGAACGCCCACCAGTGCAGGGCCGCCGTCCTCGCCGGCCTCCCGTCGGCACCCACGTCCGCACGTGGCGCGCTGTCTACACACCGCCCCAGCAGCACACCCGAGCGCCGCGCCACGAGTTCGTAGTCCCGGTTCAGCTTTGGCCAAGTTTGCAGCGCTTTCATTGGGTCCCTCCAGCAACACCGGACACACATCCTCTGACTCGGTGGACCCGACCAGCAATTAGGTACCTGGTTACTCTCATAAATTACCATGCTTATTTAGTATCCGCTTCGAGTTTGCCGTGCTTGAGTGAGAGAGAGTTTCCTTCCACTTAAAGGGCTCACTGTCGGAGTTATAAATATTGTGTGTGAAAGGTTCCCATATTTTATAAACTGCCATCTGATTTGTTAACTATCGAACTGTGCCCTATCTAGCGGCCGGTCTTCACTCGGCCACCATCCGCCATTTAAATCGAGAAGGATAGGTGAAATGAGCACTTACTATACAGGTTGACCCTACTTAAAAATCATGTTGTATACGTATGTTTATCTGCCCATTAAAATTAAAGAAAGTCAATTGATAAAATGTCATTTAAATGTCGCCTGTCCCGCATCACCTGGTTTTCCAACGATTCCACGTTTAACTGTATTTTTTTTGTGGTTGAAAGACTACCAAGGTAGTCTAAGTACATGACCTTATAAGGCAAAAGATAAAAATAAGAAAACCTAAGAGAGAACCACTGTGATATACCAATTAAGCTACCAAACTAGCAGCCTACCACGTTATGGATCCTTTTAAGATGGCTCCCAATTTCTCGAAAATCCCTCTTCAACCTGGCCCCCCGTAGTACGTCTGCTAATGTTTACCTTCCAATGCCCACACTGAGCTTCTGAGGCAACCATATGGCTCCTTTGAGGTGTACTTTGTCCCTTTCCCTTGCACAAGGATCAAGTCACCTGTACCATGCATGTTCCATGTTGCCCTCACACTGTTTTGATCCAGGAGAAGCATTTAGTGCACGAACGCATTGGCGCTGCCCCATTGGGCAGCGCTCGGGTGCGGGGCCTAAGTTTGGGGGCGTTGTCCCCCTTGCCCAGGTACCCGAACATATATCCTCACTTTATCTCTGATCTATCCTAATACCAAACATATCATAAGTATTTTCTTTGATCCAGTCCATTGATGCCCAAACCTGCTATACTCCTAAGCTCACTAGGAAAAATTGTGCTCCAAATGATTTTAAATTTTACTTTTCTAGCTTCCACTGCCAACCAGTCTGCAGTGAAGTTCATCTGCTTACTTGTGTGGGATACTTTATGTACATAATCCGAAATCTATAAGCCTTTTTCTGCAGGTGTAACTCTTTCTACCTTTACGCTGGCAAAATCAGCTGTGTTGTCCCACTCAAGGTGGATTGTTGGTAACGGTTCTAACATTGACTTTTTTATGATGTTTGAATTGGTGATAGACCTCTTGTGCATTACTTAAAGACTTCACATAGCACCATCACTCCGAATTCCGCTACTGTGCAAGAGGTTATGAATAATGAGGATCATGATCTATGGCAATCTTTGAACATTAATATGGGTTGGCTAAGGATTAATCTCATGGATGGTTGTGATATTGTGTCTGGACCCCTAGTCCTAAGGGTGAGTTTACTGTTGGTTTAGCTTACTCTGCAATCTATCCTCAAGGTCTTTAGTGTTCGGAGTGGAACAAACTTTGGCATCCTGCTATTTCTCCCAAAGTCTCCATTTTTATATGGAAGTTAATTCATCGAGTTGTGCCGGTTGATAGTAGGATTGTCGATTGTGGTATTCCTATTGTCTCAAAATGTGTATGCTGCAATAACCACCAGCATGAGGACCTAAATCATCTGTTTCTTGATAGTGATATGGCTCAGGATCTTTGGAGATGGATCTCTCCCCTAATCTCCAACAGAGTCAACCTCAATAACTAGATTACCATTAGGTGTTGGAGTTTTTTATCTGCCTACTCTTTGAATTCAGCATTCCACTTCGTTGGTTTTTATGCATTTATCTTGATGATGTGGGAAATATGGAAGGCTAGATGCAGTAAATATTTTGAGGGTGTTCCTTTCACTAAGCATCGTATGATCAGCAACATTATCTTTTCTCTCAATTCTGCCCTTGGAAAAATTGTGTTTAAGCGGCCAATATCTCAATATCTCAAGCTCATGCATAGATTTTACTCTCTTATAATGTCAAACCAACTGTCAAGCTCAAGCAGTCCATCTTGGTGCACTGGTGTCCGCCTTCCACACATTTCTGTCTTAATGTTGATGGGGCTTCTAGGGGCAGTCCTGGCCCTTGTGGTGGTGGAGGTAGTATTAGAGATGAAAGGGGCAACTTTAGAATGGGTTTTACGGTTTTCTACGTTGTAGGTAATATTATCATTGTTGAAACCAGGGCTCTCCATGATGGGTTGTGTATGGCTAAGGATAATAATGTTATCTTATCTGTTGTCCTTGTTGATTCTACAGTTCTGGTGGTTTCTATCTAGCACAAGGCCCCTCCTTCCTGGTCCATCTTACCTTGGTGGCATAACATTATGAAGTTGATTGAAGATTTGAACTGTCAAGTGTCCCATATCTACATAGAAGAGAATCAAGTTGCTGATTCATTAGCCTCTTATGCTTGTCTATCCCGTAAGAGTCAAGTGTTCCTTAATGTTTCAGATCTTCCACCTTTAATCAGAGGAGTTCTTGTATTGGATAGGACTGGCTTGCCTAAATTTAGGAATGGCCCCTAACTTTAATTTTTCTGATTGTGGGGTTGGGCTTGGTTTTGTTTTTCTATCACTTGATGTATTGGTTTCTTTTGGTAGGGGTATGCCCCGGTGGTCTTGTACTTATATCTTTTCATTATTAATATATCAGGCACAGGTGATCGTACTAGGGGAGTGATAACACTACCCCCCTCTAGGGAGCAGTGCACTTAACTGGTTCGCTGACCCTGTGACCTCTTTTTTTTTTTTTTAAGCTTCCAATACCCTTTGAGAATCTGCTGCATTCTAGTTACCAAGCCGACTATTTCTAGAGGAAAATTCTCACTTCTCAGCAGTGCATTGACTACCTCCAAGTTATCACCTTCCACCCAGATGCCCTACCCATTTTCCTCCCTGCATTCCTCTGCTACTTCCAAACTAGCTAGAGCCTCCACGGCCATAGCTTTTAACACTGAGATATTACCCAGATAAATGGCACCAGCTCTGACAATTTTCCCCTCACTATTTATGATAAGAAAACTTGCTCCAGTTTCCTTTTGTTATTAAACATGCACCGTCTAACCCACCCCACAGTTGGACACTAGCATTCCTGTCCTCAATAATTTTTCTATTCCTAACTCTCCAAATGAGATCTAAGGTGCATGCCAAGAAATTTAACTACATATGTCTGTACCAAGAAATGATAATCCTTTTTGTCCTTGCCAAAGGGAACCTGAGTCCACAAAAGGATCCTCTCTGCCAGAGACATCATCTGGTCATCCATTATGAGTGTCAAATATGATGCAAACCACACAATTCTAGCTCATTCACAGTTTAAGAAATTGTGCTCCATTTATAACTGTTAGATGTTGATCGAGGTGTGTACCTCGTGCGTTGCGGAATCTCGTAGGATCAGGAAGAAGGCTACAAGAGTCTTCTTCGTTGTTCCTCGCTCCAAACGTCCTCGGGATGCGACGGTGATGTCCTGGGAGAGAAGCCTTGAACACCTTGTGTGAGTGAGAGAGAGAGAGGTAGACTTGCACAGTCCCTGCGCAGTTCTTCCAAGAGAGAGAGAGCACTCTTCTTGCATGCGACTGGGAGAAGGACTGCAGAACTCCTTTCTGCGTTGTGTTCCTTTTTCTGGATCAACCTTGTCCTTCTACTTCTACGGGAGAGCCGTTTCACCGAGGAGGCAAAGTCCTCCTTTTCTGGGACACAACTGCACTGGCGGTTGTGTCTCCAGCCAAAGGTTGCCTTTGGTGCCCACGAGGGCAACCAACGGCTGTTGGTTAACATCTCCCACTTGCCCACAGAGGGCACAATAAAATGTCAGTTGCTCACAAAGGGCAATACATCTCTCGACACTTGCTTCTCAATCATACATACGACGAATGAAGTGAGCGACCTTACGAGAGTCAGCACAACAAATGAGTAGTGATCTATTAAGTTATCAGCAAAACTAACAGATCACAATACTCCAAAGGAACCCCGTAGTACCCTAGATATCTTCAATATTCACCAGCTTTGACATCCTGGATCTCTTGAAACTAGCGACGTCAAAACTCAAACATTTTGTATTCACGACTTTATCGCCACTAAGTCGACATAGTCCCTCGAGGTGTGAACCACAAAACATGGTGCAATATTTGGATATCTTTCTTGAGTTCTCATGTCAATTCAATTAGTCTTGACCGCTTTCCTAGTCATGTCCCGCTGGACTGTATCAACCATAGCCCTAAGGAGCATGCTAAAGTAGCAACATCAAGCTTCTTTTTTATGACATAGATCTCAAGTCCTAAGGGTACAGATGGATCAATGAACTATGATCCAAGAGCTCACTCAATGATGAAACAGAGATCTCATTCATCATTCTCTTCAAGGGTCGTTTTACGCACATGTGGTATGTACACATGCTACGGTGTTCTTCCATCATGTTAGATGTTGATCGAGGTGTGTACCTTGTGCGTTGCGGAATCTCGTAGGATCGGGAAGAAGGCTACAAGAGTCTTCTTCGTTGTTCCTCGCTCCAAACGTCCTCGGGATGCGACGGTGATGTCCGGGAGAGAAGCCTTGAACACCTTGTGTGAGTGAGAGAGAGAGAGGTAGACTTGCACAGTCCCTGCGCAATTCTTGCAAGAGAGAGAGAGCACTCTTCTTGCATGCGACTGGGAGAAGGACTGCAGAACTCCTTTCTGCATTGTGTTCCTTTTTCTGGATCAACCTTGTCCTTCTACTTCTACGGGAGAGCCGTTTCACCGAGGAGGCAAAGTCCTCCTTTTCTGGGACACAACCGCACTGGCGGTTGTGTCTCCAGCCAAAGGTTGCCAAAGGCAACCTTTGGTACCCACGAGGGCAACCAACGGCTGTTGGTTAACAATAACCATACCGCGCAGAGAGAACTGTCGGTATGACAAATTACTGTTTATCTCTTCCATCTTTTTTAACTAAAATTTATATTTTTTTTACTGAGCCGGATTGGTATGAAATAGTACACTTGATACCGTATCATTTCATAAGAATTTAATTTGATATGATAAATCGGTTCGGCCAACTATAACTCTACTGTTTCATCAAGTTCATTAAAGATAGGGCAGTCATCTTCGTCATCATCTTTCTCCCTTTCCAAAATATAATAGATGATCTAAGAAAATATTGATCGTACCGCGTAGATCGGCTATATCAAATTTTTGTTGACGCAAATCAAATTGAAATATATTATATCGATATATTTCAATTGGAATGATCTAATTAAATAATAATAATAAATAGAAAAGAAATAAAACTAAAAAATTATAATAATTTGTATCATATCAATCGTGTCGCTAAAATAAACAGCAGCATGGTCAACCATGATGTGGAGCGATATATATGTGGAGAAGGGGATGGTGTGCTCTGAACATGGACGGCAAATTATGACTTCCAAGGATACATATATAATATCACCATTAATTTCAAGCCAAAAAGGAACAAAGAAGGCTAAGTTCAAGGTGTTCTATAGGTCACCTCACCGTGTTATGTCTTAGAAGACGAAAATCTCACGTTCGATCTCTAGTTACGAGCGGTGAGAAGATTGGGTGCAAGTGGGATCTTGACGACATATGACAGGGATATTACGTATCTACTCGGATTTGACGTATGTAGTGGGGTTAATTTTCTTCCCTCTTTCGTATGATTAAACATGTGTGAATACACCTAAGATGTGTTCTTAGCTTGGTGCGTTGCTCAGCAATCGATCAAAACATGATGGAACCTTCAAATCAACGGGAAGAATATATCTTCTTCAGGACGGACAGAGCCGAGATCTTTGAAACAAATCGGAGAGTACGTCAGCAACTACCATTTTACCAAACACTCACTTGTTGTGAATATATAGCTAATTATGATGTGCTCACTTTTAAGTATCATTTTTAAGGGTTGTGTTACAAATTATTGGAAACATTGTAAAATATCACCAAATAATTTATTCTTTATGTTTGCATCAACTATTTTACGACATTTTCCTTGCATTTGGCATGCGGTAGATGTCTGCATTTTCAAAATCAATTGACTTATGTGACATCTCTTGTAACTTGTTTCGAATATCATTCATAAATTATTGAAGATCAAAACCAGAAAACTTAAAATCAAGTATGGGAAAGAAACTGGCCAGAATTGTCAACCTAAGGGGGGAAGGGGTGAATTGGGTTGATACTAAAAATTGAAACTCTTTTTCTCAAGCACAAAACTTGAAAAAGAAAAATAATTAAAGATGCATGAGAAGATCGAGGGATTTAAAGATACAAGGGAAACAATCACCCGCAAAGAGATGGTGATTTTGAAAGTAGTTCGGACACTCACCTATGTCCACATCCTATGAATGTTTTGGGCGCTCTCCCCGTTACAAACATAAGTACTAATCATCTATTATACCCGTTTGTTATTAAGGTGTAAGCTCATCTTATAACGCTGGACGCAAAGATGCATGTTAGCATATCTACCCAACTTTGACGTCAACTCCCAATTCATTCTCTTTGATGTAACACAGCCAAGAGGGTTTCAAACTTCAAATCTCACATATGTCAGACTGGATACTTGGATTTAGCCAAATCCACCTAGATCTAGAAGGTATGACTTGATGTAGACCCTTCCATTATTGCAGCCCAACAACTAGAAAAATTCTGCTAGGCTTTCAAAAAATTTAGTTCTATGAAATGGCTGTACACTTAGGCGTTTGTTTCAACGTAAAATCTCACGTCAGAAAAGATTTTCTAAAAAAACTTCATGCAATTACTTGTTTGGTACTACTGAAAAGTTAATTCATGAAATTTTTTTACATAAAATTAAAGATTTTGACATCTTTGATGAAACTCCGTAAACCATTTTCCTTTCTTTTTCTTTCATGTAGAATTTTTATAAGTGTGACTACAATCTTCACTACAATGTTCGGTGTTCAGCATCAGATGCTCGACAGTCGATATCTGGCGACCGACGCCCGACGACTCAGAGACCGGCGCTCAGCGACCTGACGTCGGACGCCGACTGTCAGACAACAGACGATTGGGTGGTTGACATGCGAAATGTACTTTTTATTTTTTAGACTTCTATTTATTTTTTAAATAATTAGTTTTAATAAAATATTTTACTGGGAAACAAAGATAAAAAAAAATCAGTGAAAACTACTATAAGGAAAGGACAGTTTAGCGACAGAATTATTCTGATGCTAATCTGTCACTATTTCGTCATAGCGGCAGAATTAACCTGACGCTATATATTGAACGCTAAGCAAGGGTGGAGAAACTTCAATTGCTACTCCGATTAGCACTGTCGCTGCATCCCGTCACTAGTGGGTAATCTTTTGTTGCTATTTCGTCGCTAATTTAGAGACAGATTAGCGACGAAAATTGACCATCCTTAACTCCATCGCTAATTGATATTGGTCACGGGCGACAGAGTATACTCTTGCCGTCTCTATTATGTCGTTGTTTCCTCGCTAAAGAAATAAAAATTTAAAATTGTTATTTTTAAAAAATATATATTTTTTGATCTTATATACATTTTCATATCACAATTCACTAAAAAATAAATATATCACAATCACCATTCAAACATAACACAATCCTATGAATAATTAAGTAAAATATCAACATTTCACATTAATTCAAATATTTGTTAAATGATTATCAACAAATCACAAAAGTATTTGCATAAATAATGAAGAAGATAAAAATAGAAAAGTCTAATGACGAGACTCCTAATCGTTTGCAAGATGGGCCTTGTGGTCATCACCATTCGCATCACTACTAGGCTGATCTCTACTGACCTACAAGCAAAAAATAATTATTAGACATGTATGAAGTTGAAGAAGAAATGAGAGATCATTTTACATTAACGAACTATAAACTTAAACCTAAATACCCAAGCCAAATCCTAATCAAGAGTTCGATTTGGACTCTGTCAGCTCCTACATACTCAGTTTGACTCTTTCTACATGTTGAAATTGTCTACACCATGAACAAACATTTAATTCTATTTTTGGATATGTGTAACCTCAAAATTGATAGATTAATAAACCTTCAAACTCTAACGCTCTATTATATTATAATATGAAACCTATGAACTTCAAATACAGAAAATTGTTAGTTTATCCATCTTCCTAACTATTATATTGGGTGTGAGGTAGATCGCATCCAATGATCTGAAATCACCCATTATATATGAGTTACATGTTTACATCCATAATAAGTTGTATATATACATATATATATATATATATATACACACACACAATGTTCAACAATGAATGATATTAATATATACATTATAATATTTTAGCGAGAGAAAAATTATGTTGTCGTTGATCTATCGCTAATTTGTCACTAAATAGCGGCGGGTCACCAACCAGCTCTTCCACCACACCCTCAGCACTGACGGTCGCCAAAATGTGGGACGTTGATGGTTGCCAAAGTGTGGGAGTGCAAAACTCCGTAGTTAATTTGTCATGACCCGATCTTTTCGGATCCGTGTTCAGTGGTTCTGGCGTGGTGCTCTTGACCAACAGATGGTCACTGGGGCCTTAGTCGTGGTTTTCGTGCATTGGGTGGTGTTGTGGGCCGGAGGTTCTAGCCCAAACAGCCCATTGGTTCACTGTTTGTGAACGCGATGGAGCAGTATGTTGCGATTTAAATGCGACGGTCTCCCCTGTCGCGATTCACAGAACCACCTTTGTGTTAAACGACGCTTTGGGCTCCGATTGGCGATGGCTAAGGTGGTCTTGTTTAAGAGTAAAATGCGACGTCTACCAACATTGCGATTTCAATTGTGGTTTAAGTGCTCTGTTTCGCCCAGACAGAGCGGAGGAGCTCTGTCCAGGCGAAGGGGGAGCTACTGAGGGGCTTCCTCCTACGTTTCGGCTTCCTGGAGGTTCGTGTGGCATGGGTTCCACGCGAGGATGGCGTCCGAAGTGTGGGTGCGCAAGCAACGTGGTGTTCTTTGCATTTTTTGGGCTCTCCGAGTTGGTGGGGAGACTTCCCCTCTTGTTTATTTTGTTTTAATTGGCTTAAGGGGTGAAATCCATGTTGGGGGGTGTGTGCCATAGTTTAGCTGTCTTATTTACTGTTTTAATGGCCATGTGATTGAGATTGGAATGGGTTTTCTGGTGGTGACGGTGCGTTCGGTTTGTGAGCTGAGCTCACTGTCGCATTTGAAACGCGATGTGGTGCACAGTCGCGTTCATGGTATGAACGCGACGCCATGCATCATCGCATTTTAGGTTTTGTTTGGTGTGTTGTTCTGATTGGCATGAGCGCAACCGTTTGGTCCGTCGCATTCATGGCTGGTATCGATTGGTGTTCTAATTGACTTTGTCGCGACGTATCGCATCGTCGCGATTCAAACTCCGACTATCGATTATGGCTTGAAGGTGATGTATTGGGCCATCGAGATTATGTCTCGTCACTGGGCCTTGTCGCATTCTGGTTGAAGTCGCATTTGGGCAAGTCGTCGCAATTTGAAAGGTGACGCCTGTGTCCATCGCGTTTCTGCTTCAGTGGTCTGTTGGTGGTGGTTGGGCAGTGAAGTTCCAATGTGGACTTAGCCCTGGTTATTTGGTGATATTTAAACTGGTTTAAGTGTTATATGATTAGTAAAGCATGTGTATGATTTAAGAGTTGTTATGTGAATAGTTAGTAAATCGTGTGATTCATGTTAATATTGTTATTACATTAAGTTAAGTGGTTAATGTGTCATTGTGGATTAGTGTTGCCATGGAGGTCGTGACACGATCAATGACAGGCAAGGTTATTGTATGATAATGTGGTTCATGTAGGTATCTGTGTAGGTTGGCTTGGAGGTCACATGGTGATCAGTGAAGAGCTAATCATGACACTTGTGTACCGTGATTTGTAGTAAAAGTTGTATAAGTATGTATCGTGGTTTGTGCGTTTGCCGAGTTTGGTGGTCCGGCGCCTATCTCAGAATGCCTCTTCAGTCAGGTATCCTAGGTTCTGTATGAGTCAGGCACATGTGTTGCTGTGGATGGGGTGTGTCCCGGTATGGTGTGTACCATCGAGGTCTGTGTCGTCTTCCTGGACACCCTCACTCCTAAGTTTGAGTTGTACGTTCGGCGGAGGGAAAGACGGCAAGCGGCAGCAATGTGTGTTTGTGGGTGTGCAGTCACTTGTAGCGCCCTCATGGTTGGGGGACGGACACCAATAGATGTACTGGTCCCCAGCTAGTCCTGTGTTTCTAGTGCCTCACTTTAATAAGCTCGAGCCAGAGTCCCTGAAGGTGTTAAATGTGGGCCTGCAGCTGTGTGGTCTACAGGTGTGGTGTTGGTTGGTCTCCACTATTGGTTGGTTTATTTGTGTGTTTGTGGAGCTGTAGCTGGATAGTGTGGTCTGTGGCTATGAGACTGAGAGGTGGTTCTTGTGCTGTGTTGTCTGGGTTGGATACTGGTGTCATGAACCAGTAGTCTATTCTCATATGGTGGCATCGTTCCTTTTCCGACTTGTGTTTTGCTAGTGACCGTGGCTTGTGAGTGTTGACTCACCGGGTGTGGTTTTACCCGTTGTAGTTGTGGTTCCATGGTGGTACATCATGGTGGTAGGTACCTGTACCCTTCGTGGGTAGTCGTGTACTAGCCTCTTCAGGTGTTTAAGTGAACTTGTGTTTTCTGGAGGTCGTGTGGTGTGACCTTCCACACGTCATGTGTTGTACCCTACTTAGGGTATGCTTCTGACTATGGTTTTGATGTGTGTGGATTGGGATGTTGATGCCAGTTCTGTTACCCTACGGGGGTAGTTTGCCTGTGAGGCATGTAGCCAAGGCCGTGGTTTGCCTGTGAGACTTGTAGCTTAGATAGTGGTCTGCCGGTGAGGCTAATGGTCGAGGCGTCCTAGTTGTTGGGCAAACTAGTAGTGCTGTGCTAGTCCTGTTATTCCTCTTACCATCTGAGATCTATATTAGCTGATGTAATTATGTTTTAATTACTATTAATCATGATTATTGTGAGCATGTTATGGTTTGACTATCGGTGTTGCCAATGAGACCCTTTAGAGTTGAGGTCTCTATAGTTTTCGGGTGTTGTTTCTGGGAGGTCCCTACTAAGCCAGTGACTTGTTGAGGCTCACTCCCTTACAGCTCTTTTCAGGTGTTAGCCGTTTGTGTGGATTGCGGAGGCGTTGTGGCAGACTTGTACCACCAACAGTAGAGTTAGTTATGGTTGTGTGAGCTTGTGCTCCCTCGAGGTATGCCCCAAGTAGTTGTACTCTTTTCTCTTGGACATGTAATATTGTATTGGGACAGTTGTATATTGTTGTATACAAGTATGAGCACATGTACTTTCTTGTGTCTTATACATTTGTTGTTGTCATTTATATTCTCACTGGACACTTGTATGAGATATCCCTTGCGAGACTTCGGTCTGATCATGGGAGGCGAACTTGGATATGGTTGAGCATAAATATCTAGGGCCGTTACAGTTGATATCAGGGCATGCTTCAGTTAGAATATGGAAATACATTGAGGTTACAGTGTCCCACGACATGGTTTAATGTCCACTACTAGTAGTAAGTCTAATGTTTTGTGTGGTTTAAAGTGGTTTTCACATGAGTTTCTGGCATGTGAATTGTGTGCCTATGTTTGTTAAACTGGCAATTGTTAGTAATGGCAGAGAAATGGTGAGGCTTGTGGTATATGTTGAGAGGTTATACCAATGTGCTAGTCTGCAGTTAAAGTGTAGTTGTTCAAAGGTTCTTAGTTACATAAATTGAAAGGATTAGTGAATTCATATATGGAATTCAGTAAAGGTGTTTTAGTGAGTATAGAGTTGGCAGACATAGGTATAAGGTAATGGTGCGATAGAATAGCAGAGGGAATAGCGTTATCATGTGGAATAGTATGTGTTAAGGATTGTGATCGAGAAAGTAATAGAGATAATTATTGTGTTTAAGATTTATGTTAGTAGGTGTTAAGAAGTAGCTTGGACGATAATGTAATTAGTGATATGAAAGGTTTGGAATAATTAAGTGAGGTAGATTAGCTTTAGATGAGGTACTGGTAAACAGAGGAGTAGTGATTTCTGGCAGTCAGATTAAGTGTGCTTTGTGATTAGAGATGGTTGTAGTAAAGAGCTTGAGAAAAGTGTTGTTGTGAGTAATGATGATAATGGGAAATTTGATATAGAGATCCATGTAAGTATGTGCCGAGGTGACCAGTTGGGTAAAGAAAGAGTAAAGGAAGATCAGTGTGTAGTTAGATTTTTCTGAGACTTTCACAAGAAAGATATTCACTTGGCAAGTGGCAGTTTGTGAAGATTCCACAGAATGATTTGTTAAACAATGAAGTGTTGAAGATAAGATTAGTGATGTTTAGCAGTTATTGCAAAATCGATGGAAAAGTGAATGCTGATATTGTAAAGTAGCAATGTGGAATAAAGGAATCAGACAGAGTAAGTTATTGTATTTAAAGAAATTAGTTTTTGTTTATGGCTATGGCAGTATTTTAGTGAAAGACGATTGTACATTAAAAAGAATTGCAGTGTGAATACAATGGACTTAGCCAGACAGTAGAATAATTAATAGACATGTTTTGCAGAGATGATATTATGTTTAATGCAGTTGGCAGGTTATTGACCAGAGAAAGAACGAATATAGAAGACTATGAAACGAATACAATTAGATGGTTCAGAAAGTGTTCAACAAGAGTTTGCATGCCAGAGCACAGAAAGTGATTTAGATTGAGCAGATGTATGTTTCTGTAAAGGTATTTTAGAGTTGATGTAAGAATAAAAGGCAGATCATTACATAATAGTAAGAAGATTAGAGTATAGCATAATAGAATAGAAAGAGCAATAAATGTATGGAAATTGGAATTGTTAAGCACATAAAGGAAAAAGTGTGATCAGTTAAATAGTGAAAAGTTGGGGTCAGGTGGTACCAGATTGAGAGAAAGTTCGGTAAAGTTGAAGGCAGAATATGTGCAGAGTTAGTTGAGCAGTTTTATTTCCCCGATAAGAGAGTGCAGTGTCATAGCAGTGAGAATGGATACATTGAAGGGTTATGCAATAGATTTGTTAAATCAGCCAGAAAATATTATTTAAAGCAAGGAATGTATATGAAGAGCAAGATATGTCAGTAGCGGTATGACAGAATTAAGAATTTAAGTATGTGGCACAACCAGAATTGAAATATTGAGAAAAGCAGATGAGAAATTTCAGTATTTTATTCCAGTGTTAATTGATTGAGCAAGATGAATTGAGAAGTAAGTAAAGTTAGAATTGAGTCCAGCTGGAGTTAGAGTAATAGTGAAAGTAGAAAGTAATTGAAAGCAATAATGGGAGCAGAGTTTATGGAATATTTTTCCAAGTATCTAGTGTAATGAGAGTAGCGCAGCGGAAGAATGGAAGATGTAATATTCACAGGCTATCAAACGTTTGACTGATTAGAGAAAAGTTCAAGGTTTTTGCTCAGTTAAATAAAGAAATAGTGGTTCTTGGCTAGATATGAGTTTAAGGCAGCAGGAACAGAATGGTATAAAGAGGTAGAAAATTTAGACAAGGTAATTTGATTTTCTTTGAGAAACCGGAGATTGAGAATGTAAATAAAGATGAGGCAAAATAACAGCTGACAATGATAGGCAGATAATGGGATGCAACTGAGAAATCTGAGAATTTAAACATGGTTTAGCATGGCAGAATATCTAAGGGTAGCAATTTATGGTAAATTGTTCTCAATAAGTAAAATGACCTAGAAAAAAATGTTGTAAACATAGCTAGGAAATTGTGGAAATAGGTTGAGTCCAAGGAGATAAAGCGCCAACGACAAGGTAGAATTGCCTACAATTGAAAGGTAAAGAAAGAGTAGATTGTATCAGTTAAAGCAGAGCAGCTGTGAAATAAATGAAAGAGAAAAGAAAAGCAAGACCGGCACGATAGTGAACAAATTAAGTCAGCCAGTGAAAGATGGTTTGAAAGGCAAGGGCAGAGGAAGAGTATCCTTCTTGTTTTTAACTGGCTTCATATCTTTTTAGGTGATAGTCAGGCTTGCCGTGGTTCGTTTCTGAATGTCGAGGACGACATTTCTTTTTAGGTGATAGTAATGTGATGACACGATCTTTTTGGATCCGTGTTTAGTGGTTCTGGCGTGGTGCTCTTGACAAAGAGATGGTCACTGGGCCTTAGTCGTGGTTTCCGTGCGTTGGGTGGGTGTTGTAGACCAGAGGTTCTAGCCCAAACAGCCCGTTGGTTCACTATTTGTGAACGTGACAGAGTAGTATGTCATGATTTAAATGCGATGGTCTCCCCTGTTACGATTCATAGAACCGCCTTTATGTTAAGCGGCGTTTTGGGTTCCGATTGGCGACGGCTAGGGTGGTCGCGTTTAAGAGTTAAATGCGATGTCTGCCTACATCACGATTTCGATTGTGGTTTAAGTGCTCTGTTTCGCCCAGACAGAGCAGAGGAGCTCTTTCCAGGCGAATGGGGAGCTGCTGAGGGGCTTCCTCCTACGTTTTGACTTCCTGGCGGTTCATGCAGCATGGGTTCCATGCGAAGATGGCGTTCGAAGCGTGGGTGCGCCGTCAACGAGTTGTTCTTCGCATTCTTCAGGCTCTCCGAGTTGGTAGGGAGACTTCCCCTCTTGTTTATTTAGTTTAAATGGTTTAAGGGGTGGATTCCATGTTGGGGGTGTGTGCCATAGTTTAGCTTTCATATTTACAATTTTAATGGTCATGTGAATGAGATTCGAATGGGTTTTCTGGTGGTGATGGTGGGTTCGGCCTGTGAGCTGAGCTCACTGTCGCGTTTGAAATACGACGTGGTGCACCGTCGCATTCATGGTATGAATGCGACGCCATGCATTGTCGCGTTTCGGGTTTTGTTTGGTATGTTGTTCTGATTGGCATGAACGCGACCGTTTGGTCTGTCGAGTTTATGGCCGGTATCGATTGGTGTTCTGATTGGCTTTGTCGCGACGTATCCCATCATCGTGATTCAAACTCTGACTATCGGTTTTGGCTTGAAGGTGACATATCGGAACATCGTGATTATGTCACAACACTGGGCCTTGTCGCGTTCTGGTTGAAGTCACGTTTGGGCAGGTCATCGCAATTTGAAAGGCGACGCCTGTGTCCGTTGCATTTTAGCTTCAGTGGTCTGTTGGTGGTGACTAGGCAGTAAGGTCCCATTGTGGACTTAGCCCTCATTATTTGGTGATACTTAAAGTGGTTTAAGTGTTATATGATTAGTAAAGCATTTGTAGAATTTAAGAGTTGTTATGTGAATAGTTAGTAACATTGATGATTCATGTTAAGATTGTTATTACTTAATTAAGTGGTAATGTGTCATTGTGGATTAGTGTTTCCATGGAGGTCGTGAGAGATCAATGATAGCAAGGTTATTGTATGAAATGTGGTTCATGTAGGTATCTGTAACGTTCCGACTGTTCGGATCTTTGTGTCGTGCTTGTGGAGGCTAATGTGGGCTGATGGCGTGTGTAGCAGGTGTTCTCGCAGGTTGTGAGGCTTCGTGGGCCAGCAGTTTGGGCCTGGAGCACTCACTGGTTCACTGTCTGTGAACGCGACAGTGAGGGGCGTCGCGTTCTTAACGCGACAGTCTAGGGTGTCGCGTTCTTGGAACCGTTGTTTTGGGCGACGTCTGCATGCACGCCGCGTGTCGCGTGTGGGGCAGTGCTTGCTGACGTCAGGTGTAGGAAGGCGATGGTCCACTACGTCACGTTCAGGTCGCGACGTAGAGCTGCGTCACGTTCTTAACCGAGCTGTGTTTTTAAAAAGGTTTCAGCCGAACAGAGCCTTTGCAAGCACTGCTCAGCTAGGGAGGTTTTGCTGCGGAATTTCTTGGTTATTCGAGCTGTTGGGCGTTGTTGGGCATGTTCTCGCCGCAAGGACACTACATGTAGCAGGAGGAACGATGTGCGAGATTCGTACCTCGCGTTCTTCGTGGAGGTAGGGAGATTCCACGTGGTGACATCGTGTGGATCGCTTGTGGTTGTGTTTCGTTGTGTTATTCACTTTCCAGACACTAGATACCATGCTAGGTTATTCATTAAAGCATGTAAATGGATTAGAACCATGGTTTGCAAGGTTTTTGGGGTGATCTGGAAAAGAGGTTCCGAATTAGGGTTTGCGCCTATGAAGGCGGCAGACCCTCCCATCGCGACAAGGTCGTGACAGGCCGACCTGTCGCGTTAAGGTTTCTTAATGCGACATATTGGGGTGTCGCGACCTGCAGGCGACCTGTGAACCCGTCACGACAGCAGCCGAGAGTGCTTTTTGTGTGTATTCATATGTGTGTTGCTATTCGATTATCCGGAATTGTATAATGTGGCTATGGAATGTGGTGCATGGGCACCTGTGGCACTCGAGGAGCGTGTTGTGTGTTGTGTGTGCGTGGTATTCACGTGGTTGACGTGAGGTTTCACGTGGATTATGTGGTGTTCACGTGGTTTGTGTGTGCGTGGCAAGT
This sequence comes from Colocasia esculenta, assembly GCA_014218235.1. Taxonomy (NCBI): domain Eukaryota; kingdom Viridiplantae; phylum Streptophyta; class Magnoliopsida; order Alismatales; family Araceae; genus Colocasia; species Colocasia esculenta. The sequence continues at coordinate 26,206,467 of CM024761.1, read as the reverse complement.
AGTACGACGCCTACCGTGGATACCTCTTTAGTTGGGAGCCCCGGGTTTTGTGTGAGCTAGGTACATGTGTGTGCTCGAGGCTTGTCTCGGTACTGGGTACCGACATGGTCTTGTCGTCTTCCGGGAGAGGGAAAGACGACAGTGGGACATTGACTAGAGAGAGTTTGTGTTTTGTCACTTGTACCGCGCTCGTAGTTGGGGGAGGTGGACACCAGTAGACGTACTGGGCCCCAGCTATCCTGTTTTCCAATTCCTCACTTTAAGGAGCTTGAGGCAGAGTCCCCAAAGGTGCCAGGCATAGGCCTGCGGCAGTGTGGTCCACAGGTGTGGTGGTTAGTTGGTCTCCACAGTTTCTTGGCTTGTGTTTGGTGGAGCGGCAGCTGGACCTTTCGTCCGTGGCTGCGAGACTTGGAGGTAGTCCTATGCGGTTTGTCCAGGTCAGTTACTTGGTGTTGCGAGCCAGTTTAGGTGACTCGAGTGTGGAGTTTTCCTACTTTAACACGTACACCTGGTTGGGTTTGTCGTTTATTTATTACTGTGGTTTCTCTTAAGCGGCAAGTGGTAAGTGGTATTTGTAGCTTTATATCCTGCTAGATAGTTCTTTAAATTGTTAGTGTAGTCTCCTGCTTTACTACTTGTACTGTTTTACTCGATTTTTAGGGGAGTTTCCCTACTGAGCCAGTGACTCGAGAGGCTCACCCCTACCCCCCTTTCAGGTGAGGGAGAGCAGGAGACCTCACACCCGTCGTCTAGCTCTGAGCCGCATCGTAGTGGAGGGTCTGCACCATCGGCAGTATAATTTTCTTACTGTTGTACACCTCGGGATATGCCCCAGGTTTCTGTTGTAGTCAGGTTACTGTTTATTATTGGCTATGTACATTTCATGTAAATATTTGTGAGATTGACAACATTATATATATTTCAGCTGTTTCCTTTATATTTCTACGGACTTGTGAATGATATCCTTTGCGAGGCTTCGGCCCAATCGCGGGAGGCGGAGTCATGTTAGGTTCGTTATTGGGTTAACGGGTCTGAACGGAGAGGACCGCTACAGTTGGTATCAGAGCAAGGTCCGTGTGAATATAAAGGAATCGGAGATTGCATGGCCATTACTCTACTCTAACCCACTACTAGTAGTGACCCTGGTTTTGTATTGATTTATTATATGTTGTGTTGCTGGAATGATGTTTGTGCAAGATTAGAAATGGCAGATGGAAGGGATTGGGGAGGTGGTGGAGAGGAGTCTGGAGAGGACCCTGCGTAGAGGATGATAGAAAGAATTTGGGAAACCTTAACAGAAATACGGGTGAGGATGGATCAGCAGGCACCGGTACAGCCAACAGCAGCAGTACCACCAGTTGCAGAGGAGGCAGTGCCAGCAGTGCCAGTAGCACCACCACCAGGAGTTGAGGTACCACCCTACGTACCTGTACTCCCAGTACCAGTACAGCCAGTTGGTGTAGATTACCCCACGACGTTAGTAGAAAGGTTTCTGAGGTTGCAGCCCCCTACGTTCTTAAGAGGCCCCAACCTACATACAGCAGAGCACTGGGTGCATGAGGTTGAGAGGGTGTTCGTGATGATGAGGTGTTCATCGACAGACAGGGTGATTCTAGCCACCTATCAGTTACGAGGGTTTGCGCAGGAATGGTGGAGGCTGAAGATGCAGACGGTTTTTGCAGGCAGGGCAGATAATACCATTACCTGGCATACATTTTTGTTAGTTTTCTATGATGCTTTCTTCCCGGTGCAGATTCAGCAGATGAAGAGAGAGTAGTTTAGAACATTGCAACAGGGGAATCTATCGGTGTTAGAGTATCAGATGAGATTTATGGAATTAAGTAGGTACGCCCCATACGTGGTGATAGACAATACCATGATGGTGGAGTACTTTATTAGGGTTGCGGACAGAGCTACAGGATGCAGTGATTCCCCTTATGTGCAAGACAGTGGAAGAAGCAGCGCAGTGAGCAGCAATATTAGAGAGAGTCCTGCCATCCACCGCTACGTGAGGCTGCATCACCGGCGTGATCAAAACACTTCCTTGTGCACATGTATGGCCCTGGTGATCACCTCCCACTCATTTATTTGTTGGTTTCTTTATTTTTCTCTCTGGTCAACCTGGTCAAACGGGAGTCAAAGAGCGAGAGGAGGTCAACCAGAAAACGCCAACTTCCAACGAGGGAGCCACTCAACGTTCAGGGAACCTCCGAGGTTCATTCGGGGGCAGAACGGGACGTCCACAGCTCTCCTTTGGAGATCACGGTGGGACCACTGCTGCGGTTCTTAGCCTGCACACAGGTAGACGTCAAACGATCTTGATGTTTACCCAAGTAGACGTCCACCTTTCCTGCCGTCTATTTTTTCTTAGCATCAACATCCTGTGCCGTCAACATCTAGTCAGCGTCCAACGATCCTGTCGTTTACTTGCTTCTGAAGAACTTGATGTCGCTGGTCTTTCGTTTACTTCACAGAAGTTGTTTTTTGATCTATTTTTCTTTCTGTTTGCTTTCTTTTTGATCACTGACGGTCCTGAGTCACGAGGTGGGTATATTTTCTCTTCTATTCTAGCCTCCCCACACATTTTAGGATACCCCTTCTTGATTCACAATCTTTTACTCGGGGATTCCCTCTCAAGTAAATTGGATTGGCTTCAAGAAGAACTCCATAAGTCCCTAAATTCTGTGGATTCCTACACGGTATGGGGCAGGAGGACCTTTACCCTCCTAGTTAGTTCGCCTATTCACCCAGTTTTGAGTGAGAGGTGAGAGAATTATTGGCCTTCATAAGTTAAGTTAACACACAACTTTAACTTTTAAAAATTTTGGGACGTTGTTTGACCACATTGTTTGTGTAAAAATCCACATTTCTTCTAATAAATGTAGTTAATCAGCCTAATCATCTTAAAATCAGTAGGTTATGTGCTAATGGACGCTTAGTTGAATTCTGTCACCATGACTAACAATCTGGATTTTGAATATGATGATAATATCAATGATGAATTTGTCAGAATGATTAACTCTAACATTCAGCCCGAAGAGTCTGTTCAATCATCTTCTCAAGCTGATAACGAGGAGGTGAGTTTGAGGGTCAATCCCACATATGCCCAAGAAGCCCAAGATGACCTTGAATTCTCCAAACTCTTGTCCTGCTATTTGCCTGAGGGTTTCTATGCTTTCCAAGCATACCGTTCGGGTGATGGCTTCCCATTCCTCACCATCTCCTTTCAATGCCTCTTCGTCCAGGCCCACCCCTAGGCCTGTCACTCTATTCCGGGTTCCCATCTCCACTCCACTTCCTCCCACTCGTGCACCAACTCTCATTCCAACTCCTCCCTTTGTCTATCCACCCTATTTCCAACCCACACCCCCGACTCAATCGGAATCCATCTCCAGGTTGGAGATGGAAGGTCTCATTAGGAAACTCTTGGCTGAGTCTTTGTCCTTGTCCAAGCCTCATTCCCTTCAAAACTACTGCAAGCTCCCAAATACATATTTTCCCTCGGGTTTCAAGGCCCCAAAATACCGCAAGTATGACGGGACCTCCGACCCCCAATTCCATCTTGCTGGCTTTCTCATGGATTCCCACTGGTGGTTATATGATCAGGTCCTCATGGTTCACCTCTTCCAACAATCGTTAGAAGGGGAGGCTTTGAGGTGGTTCACCTCCTTACCCGCATCCGATCTCGTTAACTTTGACATTGTCTCTGAACGCTTCATCTCTCACTTCTCTTACATGGTCACCCATGTCCCCACACTTCCTGACTTGGTGGCGGAAAAGATGAGGCCAGATGAAGACTTTGTCACCTTTGCCAACCGTTGGAGATCCATGGCTTCGAGGGCTGACCTCCCCATCCTGGAGTCCTAAGCCATTACCATGATAGTCACCAATACCACCCCTTTGCTCAGATCCATATTGATGCTTAGTGAGTTTCCCTCCTTTGCACACCTTTATAATCGAGCTAGGGTTGTTCAAAACCAAATCAAGGATTCCTCCCTCTTGCCATTCTTTGAAGGGAAGCCTAAGGGACGCAAGGCTTCTGCGGCACCTACCACCGAGGGGGAGACCATCAATGAGTTCATTAGTGCTTGCAGTCAGCCACTAAGGCCTCCTAACAAACCCTCCACTCCCACCTCCAATCCTCACCAATTCCCATCACATCCCTCTAGGCCCTACTCAGCTGTTCCTCCACCTTCTGGCTATACCTGTCCCAGTCCCAAGAGATCTCACTATTTTGCTCTCCCTGAATCCCTCGGGGACATTTTCTTTTCCCTCATGTCTTGCGATGCCATCCATATTCCCCCACAAAAGGAGGGTGTGCATCCTAGGTCCGACACGTCAAAGTACTATCCTTATCATAGGGCCCTCGGTCATGAAATCTACAACTGTTTCACCTTCCGTGACTGGGTATACGACATGAATGATCAGGCTAGGATGAATTGGGACAAGGTGAAGGTTGCCATTGCCAAGTCTAGGTATACAAGAAGGGATTTGGGTATAGTACAAAACCCCCTCCCCAACCACTAAAACAACAACAACCCATCCTCCTCCAAGCCCCAGGAAAAGGTCAATACCATGACGCATCAAGAACCTCGGGTTGTGAGGAGAGAACAACAGTGGGGGGTAGAAGCTTTTGAAGAATGGTACCTGTGCCCTTCCGTAGACTCCCAGGAACCTTCCACCACCATAGATGCTATCCTAGAGGAGCGGCCCCTAGTGCTTATCTGACCCGCTCGCCAGGACACCCATTCTATTCCCAGTCCCTCTTGATGATCAGTCCATCCCCATATAATTTTTATTTAATTATATACAATTTTGGTGATTAAAAAAATTCTAACAATTAGTGTCTAACAAGCTTTTATGAAGTTTAGTCACAGGAAGTAAATCAGGCAAAATCAAGAAAATATGTAAGTATTTCTTACACTGTAGCATTTAAAGTATAGAGCAGGAAATTTCTCTAAGTACACATCGACTTCCTATGTGTCATAACAATTTCCACTTCTATCAATTTCACTTTCACAAGGATTTAATAAAGTATCATACTGATTTCAGTTTTATAACGATTTCATAAGTGTTGCATCGATTTCGATCTTACAACGATTCGCTAAGTGAGCATTCAATCTCACAACGATTCGCCAAGTGAGCATAACGATTTCGATCTCACAACGATTCGCTAAGTGAGTAGAACGATTTGATTGCCGCATCGATTTGTTAAGTGAGAACAACGATTTGCTTTCACAACGATTAGATAAGTGAGAACAATGATTTTCCATCACAACGATTTGTTAAGTGAGAACAACGATTTGCTCTCACAACGATTCGAAAAGTGAGAATAACGATTTGCTTTCACATCGATTTGATAAGTACCATAATGACTTGGTCGCCCTAACGATTTGATAAGTTTCACATCGACTTGGTCACCACAACGATTCGATAAGTTACATAACGACTTGGTCACCATAACGATTTGATAAGTTACCTAACGACTTGGTCGCCGTAACGATTCGATAAGTTACTCAACGACTTGGTCAGTGTAACAATTCGATAAAGCAAACAACGATTTGATCACTGCATCGATTCGATAAGTGAAACAACGATTTGATACCTGCAACGATTTGCTTATGTGTGAAACAACGATTTGCTCACAATGATTTGGTTATAACGACTTGCTTATACTCTCATAACGATTTGTCTCTACAACGATTTGATTATGATTGTATAACGACTTGTGTTCACATCGATTTGTTTATGGATGAATAACGATTTCATGGACTACAACGACTTGGCATTCAAACATGTCATAAATATTTTGAAAGTCAAAGTCCTCCCGCGTGTTTCTCTAATATCCATGCATTTAATGTAACTGTACATTTCTCTGCACAATGCATATTTGGATATCCTCTATTATCATGCTTCTATATGAAACACTTTTTGTATAGCAGAATGCCATTTCCATTTTTGTGAAATGTCTACTTCATGGATTCAAACGTTGACTGACAACAAGAGACATCGTAGCTGTCTCTGATTTAGCATTTATTATGTGCAAGTCTGTGATAGCACAGCCCCATACAACGTTAGACAAAGTGGAAGCTGAAGGATATCAAGAAGGGTCTTCTCCTTGCGTGCATGGAACGTAAAGGACTGTTGACTGCAACATACCTGTTGAAGAATAAGGAGAACCATGCAGTCTAATGTTCACTAAAGCCTAGAGACAACGGTCATCTAAATGGCTAATTCAGCAAGAGAAGATATATATATATATATACAAGACTGAAGACTCTTGAAAATAAAATTTTTGAAGGATTCAAAATCTCAACGAAAAATCTAGAAGTGATAGAGTCTTAGCAAAAAGAGCTTCTTGCTTTCCACTCCAACCTTGTAGCTCTTGCTCTCTAGTGCCTCATTGTTGATAGTTTTGGAGAGCCCTTGTGATCTGAGAGATTTCATTATTGTAGATCTTTCTCTCTTAGTCACTGCCTCAGATCAAGCATTTGCTATAAGCTTGGTCTAGGGGCATTTCGCCTATTTTTCTCACTTCCTTGTGAAGTTCCTCTTCTGTGTGTGAAGAGAAGACCTGTTGCGAACAAGTGCTTGTAATTCCCTTCGTGTTGAAGGAAGACCTGTGTATCAGGGTGTTGTTTTCCTCTTCGGGTTGTGAAGAGAAGGCCAGTTGCAGCTGGATGTGTAAGTGTCCTTGAGGGGGACTGTACCCTTGGGTAGTGAAATCCTGAGTTGTTGCTCAGGGACTAGATGTATGACTCCTTTGGAGAGGAGGTCCGAACCAGGATAAAATCCTCGTGTTGTGTGATTGAATGTTTGTGATTATTATCTTTTCTTTATTACTAACACTAATAGTCGAACGTAGTGTTTTGTGTTAAACATTTTTGTTAACAGGTTTAGATAATCGAATTATAAGAATCCCATTCACCCCCCCCCCCCCCCCCCTCTGGGCTTTCTAGCTGGGCAACACCTCTACCTATGAGTCACCCGCCTATGGCTCCCAACCTCTCCAACTCATTCTCCCTAGGTCTCAGGAGGACGTTCATGTCACCCTCCGAAACCGGATTGTTCCCCCACTCCCACGGCCATCTCAAGATGAGGAGGACAATGGACCCCCGCCACTTTCCAGCACCGAATATGATATTCTTCAACACTTAGACAAGACTCCCGCAAGGGTTTCTATTTTAGAATTGATTCGGAAGTCACCATCACATCAGTCCACTCTCCTCCAATTCCTCCAAAAGATCATGGTCAATGATGACCTTCCTGCTAGTGGGGTAACCAATGTCATTCTTTCCCTCACCTAAGGACCCTCCATCTTCTTCTCGGACAAAGATCTAGCAGCCCCCGAGTGTCGTTCACTTCCTCTTTGCCTCACCGTCACCCTCAACGGGGTCTCGGTGGACTCCACTCTCATCGACACCAGGGCATCCATTAATGTTTATCCGATGAAGACCCTTAAACAATTGGATTTAGGGTAAGGAAACCTGGAGAAAATCTGCTCCACAATCGTTCCCTATGACAACTCCAAGAGGGTTGCCAAGGGAAAGATTGCTCTTCAACTGGAAATAGGACCAGTTACTATGTCTTCGGAGTTTCTAGTCTTAGATGTCGATCCGGCCTACAAGGCCATCCTCAGTCGTCCTTGGTTATAGCAAACTCTAGGAGTCCCTTTCACTGCCCATCAATGTTTCAAGTTTCCATTCAATGGGCGGATCATTAAAATCAAGAGCATCCCTACCGTGGAAACCCTCAACTCCATCTCATCGGAGCAAATGCCACACCTATTCATCTCAGACAAGGCGAAGAAGCCCATCATATCCATAATTGATCTTCCATCTCCCCTTTATTTGAACCAACCCCCCTTCTTAGATGAGGAGTATGAGACCACCACGTGTCCTCAAGGGAAAGGCTGGGAGGTGATGGCGTAGATCGGCTACATTCATGGCCGAGGCTTGGGTAGAGATAGGCAGGGTCCTGTTAGAAGTGTCCAAGTGAAGAGGTTGTTAGCTAGGGTCGGTTGAGGATTTCATCCTGACCTTATTCATCTAGATCCATTCATACCTTACACACCTCTTACCTGGACCCTGAAGGAGCATTTCATTCAGGGACCCATTCAACTGGGAAAAAGGGTGCCCGTTGTAGAGGAACTGTCTGAGTCGGAGAGTGAAGAAGAGGAGGAAGTTGCTGAAATTGAGGAAGTCTGTGATGGCTTCGGCTTTCTCTCACTCTTTGATTCCAACCTCCCATCTCCATCCCCATCTCCATCTCCTTCAGCTGAAGTGTGCTCGACACACGAGTTTCCTTCTCCAACCACTTCCCTCCCCTTTCTTTCCCAACCTATCCTCCCTCCATTCCTTACCTGGCCAGTCAGGGCAACCCCAAGCCAACAGTTCATGGCTTTAAGCCTTGACTCCAAAAAAAAATGCCAATTTTCAAATGTGGGAATGTGAGGTCTCCATCGAGCATCCTTCCTCTGTGGAGTCTCCTCCGATCGGCCAGGGGCCGACTCTCTTCAGCTTAAACTCCAATTCTTGCCCGTCTAGGGGCACTTCTCCTGTACATAGTTTTGTACATAGTCTTGTACATAGTGGTTTAGATTCAGGCTTAGGATCAAGTCTAGGGTTAGGTCTATGTTTAGAAAAGTCTAGTCCCTCTCAGCCATGCATTCACAAAGAGAAGGGTAGGCAAGTCCCTGCCCGATATGCTTTGGCCTTGGTTGAGAGGTGTGCTATGTTAAGTCAAGTCCTAGAGTTTCTTGAGGAACCTGCTCTTGTAGAATCTGATTTTGAAAAAGGCGACTCTGTAGATGACGGTTTAGGGGTATATCTGCTAGATTTTGATGAGAAAGATGAGCCGGGAGATCTTGGGTCAAAAGAAGAGGACCCAGTGAGCTCCTATGTGGATGGCATGAAGAGGTTTGATGACCCAACCATGGCTGCAGACGAGCCAACCAAAGAGATCAACCTTGGCACCGAAGAATCCCCGAACGTAGTCTTGATTAGTGCCAACTTGAGCATAGAAGAAAAAGAAACCATTGTAGCTATCCTTAAAGAATTCTCCGATGGTTTTATCTGGTCCTACGAGGACATGCCGGGGCTTGACACCTCTTTGGTCGAGCACTGTTTGGTTTTAAAAGCCGATGCAAAAGCCGTCAAACAAAAGTTAAGGAGGCTACACCCTAAGCTTGCACTCAAGATCAAAGAGGAGGTTAATAAGTTGCATAAAGCTAAGTTCATTAGGGTTATGCTTTATCCACAGTGGGTAGCTAACATCGTCCCTGTGATAAAGAAGGACGGTAAGGTTAGGATCTGCATAGATTTCTGTGACCTTAATTATGCTTGCCCTAAGGACGATTTTCCTCTCCCCTAAATAGATGTCCTAGTAGACAATACTGCCGGTTTTGAGATTTTGTCTTTTATGGATGGTTTCTCTGGGTATAACAAGATCTATCTGACAGAGGAAGACTAGGAGAAAACTTCTTTCACCATGCCCTGGGGGACCTATTGTTATGTCGTGATGCCATTCGAACTGAAGAATGAGGGAGCAACCTATCAAAGGGCGATGATGGAAATCATTCATGACATGATGCATGTGCACATGGAGGTCTACATTAATGATGTCTTAGTTAAATCTAGAACTCGACATGGTCATGCTGAAGTCCTCCGGGCAGTTCTCCAACGGTCTGGAGAGCATAAGCTTAAGATGAACCTCAAGAAGTGTGTTTTCGGAGTATCCTCAGGAAAGTTTCTTGGGTTCATAGTTAGCAAGAGGGGAATTGAGATCGATCCCAACAAGGCCAAAGCAATAATCGACATGCCTCCTCCTAGGAATATCAAGGAAGTTAGAGGGCTAATTGGTAGACTTCAGTTCATTAGGAGATTCATTTCTAAACATTCAATCCATTGCAAGCCCTTCTATGAGATGCTTAGAGGAGAGGCTAAGTTTGATTGGAACGATAAGTGTCAAAAGGCCTTTGAAGAATTGAAGAGTTATCTTTTCAATCCCCCTGTTCTCGCTCCGCCAGTCCCAAGTAGGCCTTTATTGATCGTGTCAACCACTGAAGATTCTACTGGAGTAGTCTTGGCCCAATATGACGACAAGAAGTAGGAGAGAGCGGTGTTTTACCTATCCAAGTTGTTCAATGAAGCTGAGAAAAGGTACACTGCCATGGAAAGGATGTGTGTGGCCGTCGTCTGGATTGCCCAGAAGTTGAAGCATTACTTCCTAGCTCATGAGGTGAAGCTTCTGACACGAATGGACCTAATTCGGTACTTGCTTGAGAAGCCCGTTCTGACTGAGTGTTTGATGAGGTGCCAAAGTTTCCTTAATCAATTTGACATCACCTACGTGAATCAAAAGTCAATCAAGGGGCATGCCATTGCCTAACATTTAGCCCACCATCCCTTACCTTCATGTTCTCCCATTGACGAAAGCTTTCCAGATGAAAAGTTAGGAGCCATTATTGATGGTGAACCTTCATGGATTCTTTACTTTGAAGGAGCTCTCAATTCTAAAGGGAGTGGAATAGGGGCAGTCCTCCTCTCATCGGAAGGGGTAGTGATTCCGCACGCCTACTGTAAGGCCCTCTAATTTCCGTCGTATTATTTGTATCTATGTGTGAATAATTGTGCTTATGTATGTATGTACTTATTTACGTACGCATTAATTAGTATAATTACGTATGCATGTGTTTATATTAAACATAAATAATGTATATATTGCATGATGATAGTGTGGATATAATACCATATACATATTGCATGTATATAAGTTTGGTATGCATGGTTTTCTGCATAAATTAGGGTTCTGGCCGAAGGCCCTATTGGCGTCAACCCCTGGCCGTTGAGGTGGTGTCAGCGTCCAGCCCTGGACGCCAACACTCACTCCGGCGTCCAGCGATCTGGACGTCAAATTCTCTGACCTGCATGCGCAACAGAGCTGCAAACTTCTGAAACAAGGCATGGCAACCATTGGGGGGATGTCCCCCAACGGCTCTAAGGCTGTCTAGTCGGTATGGTGAGTGGGTGAGGGGCTCTCCTACACCCTGAACCCGAGTTGGCCTCTCCCCACTTCTCATTTCACCCTTGCAAGAGGAGAGAAGAAGAGAGAAAAACCCTAGAGCATTCTGTGAGAAAACCCCATTTTAGAACCCTCAAATCCGATCCCTTGGAGCTGGATTTGGAGATCTTCTGCATCAAGGAGGAAGCTGAAGCAAAGGGGAAGGCTTCCCCATCATCCCCCGACGTGGAGATCACCAGGAGCCCGGAGGAAGGCGATCTTGGAGGCACTTCTACAACTTCTTGGAACTGCCCAAGGAGGTCTTCTTCGAGCCATAAATCTCTTGGAGGAATTTTAGAGAGGCAAGTGACCTATCTATGGTGTCCCCGTATGAGTCTAGGTGGTTTTTGACATTTTTATGGAATTTTCCTCGAGTCCTAGACCCTCCAATTCACCCAAGATTTAGAGCTCGGGTCTGTGTTTCTGCACAGACCTGGGTAGACGGCAAGGTCCCTGGACGCCCAGTTCATCCTTGGCGTCCATCGACCATACCGCTGACCCTGAGTCAGCGGCAGAGACCGCCGTCTAGTTCTTCTGAACAGAACAGTGAGCTGTTCTGTCCCTCTTGTATATTAATTTCGATATGTTTTATGCGATGAGGATATATCGTACACCTTATACTCTATGTATATTGTGCATTGTGGTTGTGGATGAATGTGGTGTGATGGTGAATGTGGGGTAATGACATCTTGTAAACTTGTGAGCATAACTTGTAGATAATTTTTGCAAATCAATGTTCTATGATTAGGATTAGTTGAATGTCTTGTTTTCAGTCTATTCATGAAGAATTGGGGGCATGTATGTATGTTCTGAATTTTTGGTAATTCATGCATACTTGTGGAATTGCTAATAAGTTCGGTTCGGTAAAATGAACCATGTAAAATGGTTTGTGGTAACGGATTTATAGATGTATGAATTAGGATGATGTTGTATTCTAAAATCATGCATTAGTGGTCTATGTGCAAAACAGTAAGTGGATAAATTTCAAAATGTGTTAGACCCATGTTAGCTTAAGTTGTGAATAATATGCTAATTAGGTGTTTGATTTTCTGTAAATCCTATTTCTCAGAAAAATCTGAAAAATTGAGGGTATGATTTGGAACCCGAAAACAGCATGTGGTTAAAATTTCAGGTCAATTGGAACAGTAAATATAAAAGTTATGTGCTTTCATGTGAAATGTGATAATTCGTACATATGATCGAAATGTGATTTGATTTTTGTTTAGACCCAGCATGATTGGTGTGTTTACTGTGTGTTGAACCTTGAAAACTCTGTAGTACCATGTTAGGAAAAACAGAGGTGTTCATGTGAGTAAGAAAGTGTGAATGTGATGAAGAGTGTCAAGTGTAAAACCATGTGTAAAACGGTAAATGTGTAAAAGTGTAAGCTGTGCCAATGTGATACTGCTTCCGAGAAGGCAGTGGAGCCGTATCAGGGAAAAGTCCCCCTGAGAAAGTTCATTGTGTTAAGTGACCCTAAGGGCATTAGGGGGAAATCCTGGAGGTGGACAAGTACCACTGGTTAGGGTGGAGACTTGTTCTCCCGGTCTGCGCAGTCCATGAGTCGCCATTGTATTGCCTAGATGGCGTCTATGTGATATGATGTGTTTGTGTCCTTCTTTGGTGGTTTGGACTATGTATCACGACACCTAAAATATGTGTAAAGTGTAATGTGTAAAGTGTATGTGACCATGTGTAAATGTGTAAGTGACATGTGATGTGTTGTGAATGTGTATGTGAAAAGTGTAAACATGTGAAAAGAGGAAACTAGTGTAAAGAAAATGTGAAATCCTAGATATGCAAATGTGTCATTGAAACCCATGTGAGACTAAATCTGAAACCATGTGAATTCAGAAAATGTATGTTATCATACTCATGTTTATGTGTGTAATAGTGTTTAGAATCCATGTTAGGAACAACAAATGAGTATGTGAGCAAAATGGCATGATGGATTGTTCATATGTTATGTTTAAGCAACGTTGTAGCTTTCATGTGTAGGTTATAGTCATTGAACCATGTGAAATCAGCAACCTAAAGCATGTGAAAAAGTTATGTATGTACTTAAGAACATGTGGAATCCATGCTAATTATGTTCCCCGTTCATGTATGTAAATTGTTCATGTCAATAGCTCTCACGTTTTGATTAAAGTCTCATGAGTGAATTGAATAGAGACCATGTGATAGGTGAATGTTATTTTTGAAATCTGAAAGCATGCATTATGTATAAAATTGTAGAACTTTCATGATAGGTTGAAAACTTAAATGGACTAGCATGCTATGTGTTGCTAATTGTAATGTGCGTGTAGAAACCATTAGGACTTGTACGTGTATATCATGCATAGTGTTACTTGCTGAGTCCCTGGACTCATTCCTTGCTTCGGCGTACAAGTATAGTTGGTGACACAGTACCCTCGGAGGAGGCAGCAGAGACGGACTCTGAGCGTGGAGACTAGCCAATTTTTGAGTTATTTGTGATTGTGTGCTCCATAGTATGTACTTGAACATTGTATTAGAATTACCATTGAGAGAATGTAATATGTGGACATTTTGTATCTCTATTTCAGCAAATTAAATCATGTGAACTTTAGTTCCTTTTTGCAAATTTCGAATTGCATGTATGTTTAATGTGGATGATGAATGAATGGAGATAGTTCTCTTTTACTTCCGCTACTCTGTTATATATATCGCGTGTATCTCAGCTGTTTGTATCGTTGGGTAAATGTCCCACTGTGGCTGGCAGCACTCGCTATACCGACGTGGGTTGGTATACCGTACCGGTATAATGAGGGCCGTCACAGAGATTGGTATCAGAGCGACCGGTTGAGATTACACATGAATATAACTAAGTCATCATCCCCATTGCATGCTAAGTATGTCCACATGTGTAGAAAACATTAATAAGAAGTGAAAAAGAGATAAGAAAATGGTTAGAAAACTTAGTAACCTAGCTCTAATGGTGGCTGAAATTTTATGACAGCCATGGCTTCCCGTGGACGACGTGGAGGTGCGCCAACTCGCGACGACGAGCAGAGGCGTGATGATCAGGCGGAGCAACAGGCCCCAGCACCGCGAGGCCCTGTGCTTCCCCCACCACCGCCAGTGGACTATGGAGTATTCATGCAAGGTCTGGTGCAAGCCATGCAGACGCAGGCCCACCCCAGGCAGCACTCCAGGCCCAGTTGGAGGCCCAGGTAGAGTAATAAAACACCTAGTAGTTGCTATTTAAATTGCATGATATTGTGTTTATTGTATATTGTTATTGTTTAATGTAGCAGGCTCAGGCCCCAGCTCAGGACCATGGTGGACCTTCCATCATGGAGCGATTCAAGAGGATGACCCCACCCTCTTTTAAGGGGGAGAGTGATCCGCTTTTGGCAGAAAGTTGGATGAGGGAGACCGAGAAAATCTTCCGAGCTATCAGGTGTCCTGATGAGGACAAGGTGACCTTAGCCACCTACATGCTACAGGTATGTTTTGGTTTATGCTTGTATGTTGTTTGTCAAGTTAGAATTGTTGGTTAGTGCTTATGAAGTGTATTGCAGGAGAGAGCTGATGTATGGTGGTCCTCCCTACTGCGTACGCGCTTCGAGGACGGAGCAGTAGATGTGGCATGGGACGTTCGTGAGGCTCTTCCGAGCCAAGTTCGTCCCAGAGCACGTCCAGGACAAGATGGAGCAAGAATTCCTTTCCCTGACGCAAGGATCAATGACCGTCCTGGAATACGAGGCAAGGTTTTCTGAACTTTCTAAATATGCACCGCATATAGTAGAGGATGAGCGCAGGAAGACCAAGAAGTTCGTGATGGGTCTCAAACCATCACTGAGGACGAGGCTCGTGGCGTTCGACCACCGCACGCTAGACGAGGCCCTCAGCGCAGCCTGCAGACAGGAGGGAGAAATGGAGCAGTATCTGGAGGAGAAGAAGGCTTCGCAGAAGAGGCCGGCAGCGACTTTCCAGCGGCAAGATAAGAGGAAAACGGTGTACCAGACACCGCAGAAACAAATGGCAGTCAGCAACTCTCAGGTACCCTTTGTACGTTCCCCCGGTGCGAAGAGAGAGTGTCCCCATTGTGGGAAGACCCATGGAGGTTCCGAGTGCTGGTTAGTAGCGGGTAGATGCTTAAAGTGTGGAAGCAGCGACCACAAGATCAAGGATTGCCCAAGACTTCAGCAGGAAGCTCAGCGAGGAGCGCCAGTACCAGCAGTAGCGGCAGCCGCGCCAGCTACAGGACGACCAGGAAGGCCTCGAGCCCCAGCTCGAGTGTTTGCGTTAGCTCGTGAGGACGCCGAGTAGGCAGAGCATGTCACCGAAGGTACAGTTTTACTTTTCGGTGTGCACGCTCGGGTTTTGTTTGATACGGGTGCTACTCACTCGTTCATTTTCGAGCGGTTCGCTAGGCAGTTAGCCCTAGAGTCAGGCATAGAGTCTGAGGAGTTAGAGGTCCCTTGTCTGTGCACACCCCTGCGGGTACGGTATCGACTAGGAAGTGCATTCCGTCGTTACCTGTGTGCATTGAGGATAGGTTCCTAGATGGGTGGTTCTTCTTGCTAAAGATGAAGGATTATGATTGTATCTTGGTCTGGATTGGCTAGAGGAGCACTATGCGTTAGTGGATTGTCGTAGGAAGAAGATTGTTTTCCGCATTCCTGGTGAGGATGAGTTCTCTCATCCCTTGCCAAAGAACTTAGCGGGAAAGTTAGTCATCTCTGCCATGAAGGCGATGCGCATGGTGAACAAGGGTTGTGACGCATTTCTTGCCAGCGTTATGCTAGTACCCGATGCTGGTTCGTCACTGGCTCTTGCAGAGATTGATGTGGTGCAGGACTTTCCAGATGTCTTTCCCGATGACTTGTCTGGATTGCCACCGGATAGGAGATAGAGTTCACTATAGAGTTGCTTCCAGGCACCTCTCCTATCTCGAAGGCCCCATATCGGATGGCCTCTGCAGAATTAGCCGAGTTGAGGAAGCAATTGCAGGAATTACTCGATAAGGGATTTATTCGCCCTAGCGTTTCCCCTTGGGGCGCACCTGTATTATTCGTCAAGAAGAAAGACGGGTCACTTCGGTTGTGCATTGATTATAGGAAGCTAAAACCAGGTGACTGTGAAGAAAGATATCCCTTACCTCGGATTGATGATCTGTTTGACCAGTTGCGAGAGGCATCAGTCTTTTCCAAGATTGACTTGCGATCTGGTTATCATCAGTTGAAGATTAGGAGTGAGGATGTGTCCAAGACGGCGTTTAGAACCCGTTATGGACATTATGAGTTTTTGGTTCTTCCTTTCGGATTGACCAACGCCCCTGCAGCGTTCATGGATCTCATGAACCGGGTGTTTAGTCCGTATTTAGATAGCTTTGTTTTGTGTTTATTGATGACGTGTTGGTCTTCTCCGGATGAGGCCACACATCGTCAGCATTTGAGGTTAGTCTTAGAGGTTCTCCGTGAGCACAAGCTGTATGCGAAGTTCAGCAAGTGCGAGTTCTGGTTGCGCGAGGTTCACTTTCTCGGGCATGTTATCTCCGGCGCTGGTGTAGCTGTTGATCTAGCAAAGATCCAGGCAGTATGGATTGGGATGTTCCCAAGACTCCTTCGGAGATTCGTAGTAGTTTCTTTGGGTTAGCTGGTTACTATCGGCGATTCATTGAGGGTTTCTCATCCATCGCCGCCCCTATGACAAAGATGACCAGAAAGGTGAGAAGTTTGTATGGTCTGAGGCATATGAGCGCAGCTTTCAGCTATTGAAGGCTAAGCTTACTTCTACTCCGGTATTGGTATTGCCCAGTGGTCTAGAAGGCTTTGCCATTTATACGGATGCATCTCAGATTGGTTTAGGCTGTGTGCTCATGCAGTAAGAGAGGGTAGTAGCTTATGCTTCTCGTCAGTGAAGGAGCATGAGAGGAACTATCCGACTCATGATTTGGAGCTAGCAGCTGTGGTTCATGCACTAAAGATCTGGAGGCACTATCTTTATGGTGTCAGATTTGAGGTGTTTACCGACCACAAGAGCTTGAGGTATCTTTTCTCCCAAAAGGAATTAAACTGAGGCAGAGAAGATGGATTGAGTTCTTGAAGGACTATGACTTCGACCTTCAGTATCATCCTGGAAAGGCGAATGTCGTAGCGGATGCTCTTAGTAGAAAGAGGTCTTCGCTCCAGCAGGATTGGAAGATGTTGGAGGATGCAGCGTGCTCTATGACCGAGTTAGAGCCATCGTTGTGTCAGGCTGTTGTAGCTCAGCTATCTCTTAGATCCTCAGTCTTGGATGAGGTGATTGAGCAGCAAAAAGCCGATCCTAGATTGTTAGAGTTAGTGGGTAAGGCGGGCATTGCTCGTGATGAGGACGGTGTGTGATTAGATTTTAGCACCGCGTTTGTGTCCCCGATGTAGTAGATGTTCGTGAGCATGTGTTAGCAGAGGCTCATAGATCGCGATTCTCTATTCATCCGGGTAACACTAAGATGTATCAAGACCTGAAGAGATCATTTGGTGGTCCGGCATGAAGAAGGATGTTGCGGATTATGTGTCTAGATGTCTAGTATGTCAGCAGGTGAAAGCCGAGCGGCAGCGACCATCCGGCCTTATGCAGAGGATGGATATCCCGTATGGAAGTGGGAAGCTGTCACTATGGATTTCGTATCGGGTTTGCCTCGATCTAGAAGAGGCAATGACTCGATTGGGTGGTTGTAGATAGATTCTCGAAGACTGCTCATTTCTTGCCTATGAAGAAGAAGCAGTCAGTAGAGAGTTTAGCTAGATTGTATGTTAGCGGTATCGTTAGATTGCATGGTGTGCCGAAGTCGATCATTTCGGATCGAGATCCGAGATTTACTTCGAGATTGTGGAAGGGTCTTCAGGATGCGTTAGGTTCGGAGCTTAAGCTCAGTTCGGCGTTTCATCCCCAGACCGACGGACAGTCCGAGAGGACTATCCAGACGCTCGAGGATATGTTGAGAGCGTGTGTTCTGGATTGGAAGGATGATTGGGAGCGTCATTTACCTCTTGTGGAGTTCGCATACAACAACAGCTTTCATGCTAGTATTGGAATGGCTCCATTCGAGCCGTTGTATGGTAGGCCCTGCAGATCTCCTTTATGTTGGGAGGAGACTGGTGATAGGCAGTTGATCGGACCGGAGTTGGTTCAGGAAACTTCAGATAAGATTCAGCTTATCAGGAAAAGGCTTGTTGCGGCACAGGATAGGCAGAAGAGTTATGCCGACAACAGGAGAAAGGATTTGGAGTTCGAGGTTGGCGATCATGTCTTCTTGAAGATATCGCCTACTCGTGGAATTGTCAGATTTGGCAGGCATAGCAAGCTAAGCCCTAGGTTCATTGGCCCATATGAGATTCTCAGACGTTTGGGCAACGTGGCGTACGAGCTAGCTTTACCCCAGCTTTGGCTAGCGTTCACCCGGTATTCACGTATCTATGCTCAGGAAGTATGTCCGAGATCGTCTCATGTGATAGTCATGAGCCCGTGGAGATCCAGCCAGATCTTTCGTATGTCGAGCAACCAGTAGCCATTCTGACCGGAAGGTTCAGCATCTCCGAAACAAGAGTATCGCGTCGGTGAAAGTTCTATGGCGGAACTTCTCACGTGAGGAGGCTACGTGGGAACTTGAGGATGCGATGAAGAAGAAGTATCCCCTTTTGTGTTGAGTAGTGTCGTTCTAACTTCGAGGACGAGAAGTTTCTTTAAGG
This sequence comes from Colocasia esculenta, assembly GCA_014218235.1. Lineage (NCBI taxonomy): Eukaryota > Viridiplantae > Streptophyta > Magnoliopsida > Alismatales > Araceae > Colocasia > Colocasia esculenta. Next base: position 26,187,706 of record CM024761.1, on the reverse strand, counting down.
GGGAGAGGGTGTAAGGCCCTCTAATTTCCGTCGTATTATTTATCTATGTGTGAATAATTGTGCTTATGTATGTATGTACTTATTACGTACGCATTAATTAGTATAATTACGTATGCATGTGTTTATATAAACATAAATAATGTATATATTGCATGATGATAGTGTGGATATAATACCATATACATATGCATGTATAAGTTTGGTATGCATGGTTTTCTGCATAAATTAGGGTTCTGGCCGAAGGCCCTATTGGCGTCAACCCCTGCCGTTGAGGTGGTGTCAGCGTCCAGCCCTGGACGCCACCACTCACTCCGGCGTCCAGCGATCTGGACGTCAATTCTCTGACCTGCATGCGCAGCAGAGCTGCAAACTTCTGAAACAAGGCATGGCAACCATGGGGGGGATGTCCCCCAACGGCTCTAAGGCTGTCTAGTCGGTATGGTGAGTGGGTGAGGGCTCTCCTAACCTGAACCCGAGTTGGCCTCTCCCCACTTCTCATTTCACCCTTGCAAGAGGAGAGAAGAAGAGAGAAAAAACCCAGAGCATTCGTGAGAAAACCCCATTTTAGAACCCTCCAATCCGACCCTTGGAGCTGGATTTGGAGATCTTCTGCATCAAGGAGGAAGCTGAAGCAAAGGGGAAGGCTTCCCCATCATCCCTCGGCGTGGAGATCACCCAGGAGCCCGGAGGAAGGCGATTGGAGGCACTTCTGCAACTTCTTGGAACTGCCCAAGGAGGTCTTCTTCGAGCCATAAATCTCTTGGAGGAATTTTAGAGAGGCAAGTGACCTATCTATGGTGTCCCGTATGAGTCTAGGTGGTTTTGACATTTTTATGGAATTTCCTCGAGTCCTAGACCCTCCAATTCACCCATGATTTAGAGCTCGGGTCTGTGTTTCTGCACAGACCTGGGTAGACGGCAAGGTCCCTGGACGCCCAGTTCATCCTGGCGTCCATCGACCATGCCGCTGACCCTGAGTCAGCGGCCAGAGACCGCCGTCTAGTTCTTCTGAACAGAACAGTGAGCTATTCTGTCCTCTTGTATATTAATTTCGGTATGTTTATGCGATGAGGATATATCGTACACTTATACTCTATGTATATTGTGCATTGTGGTTGTGGATGAATGTGTGTGATGGTGAATGTGGGGGTAATGACATCTTGTAAACTTATGAGCATAACTTGTAGAAATTTTGAAAATCAATGTTCCATGATTAGGATTAGTTGAATGTCTTGTTTTCAGTCTATTCATGAAGAATTGTGGGGCATGTATGTATGTTCTGAATTTTTGGGTAATTCATGCATATTGTGGAATTGCTAATAAGTTCGGTTCGGTAAAATGAAAGCATGTAAAAATGGTTTGTGGTAACGGATTTATAGATGTATGAATTAGGATGATGTTGTATTCTAAAATCATGCATTAGTGGTCTCTGTGCAAAACAGTAAGTGGATAAATTTCAAAATGTGTTAGACCATGTTAGCTTAAGTTGTGATAATATGCTAATTAGGTGTTTGATTTTCTGTAAATCCTATTTAGCTCGGAAAAATCTGAAAAATTGCGGGTATGATTGGAACCCGAAAATAGCATGTGGTTAAAATTTCAGGTCAATTGGAACAGTAAATAAAAAGTTATGTGCTTCATGTGAAATGTGAATAATTCGTAATATGATCGAAATGTGATTTGATTTTTGTTTAGACCCAGCATGATTGGTGTGTTTACTGTGGTTGAACCTTGAAAACTCTGTAGTACCATGTTAGGAAAAACAGAGGTGTTCATGTGAGTAAGAAAGTGTGAATGTGATGAAGAGTGTCAAGTGTAAAACCATGTGTAAAACGGTAAATGTGTAAAAGTGTAAGCTGTGCCAATGTGATACTGCTTCCGAGAAGGCAGTGGAGCCGTATCAGGGAAAAGTCTCCCTGAGAAAGTTCATTGTGTTAAGTGACCCTAAGGGCATTAGGGGGAAATCCTGGAGGTGGACAAGTACCACTGGTTAGGGGGGACTTGTTCTCCGGTCTGCGCAGTCCAAGAGTCACCATTGTATTGCTAGATGGCGTCTATGTGATATGATGGGTTGTGTCCTTCTTTGGTGGTTTGGACTATGTGTCACGGCACCTAAAATATGTGTAAAGTGTAATGTGTAAAGTGTATGTGACCATGTGTAAATGTGTAAGTGACATGTGAATGTGTATGTGAAAAGTGTAAACATGTGAAAAGAGGAAACTAGTGTAAAGAAAAATGTGAAATCCTAGATATGCAAATGTGTCATTGAAACCATGTGAGACTAAATCTGAAACCATGTGAATTCAGAAAATGTATGTTATCATACTCATGTTTATGTGTGTGTAATAGTGTTTAGAATCCATGTTAGGAACAACAATGAGTATGTGAGCAAAATGGCATGATGGATTGTTCATATGTTATGTTTAAGCAACGTTGTAGCTTTCATGTGTAGGTTATAGTCATTGACCATGTGGAAATCAGCAACCTAAAGCATGTGAAAAAGTTATGTATGTACTTAACAATGTGGAATCCATGCTAATTATGTTCCCCGTTCATGTATGTAAATTGTTCATGTCAATAGCTCTCACGTTTTGATTAAAGTCTCATGAGTGAATTGAATAGAGACCATGTGATAGGTGAATGTTATTTTTGAAATCTGAAAGCATGCGTTATGTATAAAATTGTAGAACTTTCATGATAGGTTGAAAAACTTAAATGGACTAGCATGCTATGTGTTGCTAATTGTAATGTGCGTGTAGAAACCACTAGGACTTGTACGTGTATATCATGCATAGTGTTACTTGCTGAGTCCTGGACTCACTCCTTGCTTCGGCGTACAGGTATAGTTGGTGACACAGTACCCTCGGAGGAGGCAGCAGGGAAGGACTCTAGCGAGCGTGGAGAGAATAGAGTTTTTGAGTTATTTGTGATTGTGTGCTCCATAGTAGTACTTGAACATGTATTAGAATTACCATTGAGAGAATGTAATATGTGGACATTTTGTATCTCTATTTCAGCAAATTAAATCATGTGAACTTTAATTCCTTTTTGCAAATTTCGAATTGCATGTATGTTTAATGTGGATGATGAATGAATGGAGATAGTTCTCTTTACTTCCGCTACTCTGTTATATATATTCGCGTGTATCTCAGCTGTTTGTATCATTGGGTAAATGTCCCACTGTGGCTGGCAGCACTCGCTATACCGACGTGGGTTGGTATAACCGTACCGGTATAATGAGGGCCGTCACACCTACCAACTAACCTTCCCTGCCACGAACAATGTGGCCGAATATGAGGCACTCCTAGCTGGGCTGAAAATGGCATTGTTGTTCGGAGTTAAGGAGTTAAGGATAATTGGAGATACACAGTTGATACTCCGGCAGTCCCTTAGCAAGTACCAAACCAGAATCCCATGTTGAAACCATACTAGGACTTGGTAGGAACAGTAATCCAGCAGTTTAGGAAGCTCACTCTAGTACACACTCCTAGGGCTCAGAATATTCTAGCAGATTCACTCGCTTCTCTAGCTTATCTATCCCTATCCCGCTAAGGAGATCTTCCGAAACCATCTCTTACAAAGATTGAAAATCCTTTCTCATGCTAATCCATGGTAGTCGTATCATATCATATGAATTTGGGGACCAAATTCTTTAAGAGGGGGAGGATGTAGTATCCCGAAAAACTTATTAATTAAAAATTATGGATAAATTGAAATTTTATCATTAATAAATTCAACTAGTTAAAAGGTATGTATTATTATCACATGCGTATAAACCCATTAATATATGAGCCAAAGTGAATTAAAAAATCAAACAAACATATGGGTAGACTTAAATAATAGGGGTTGATAGTCCATTATGATAATTGGATCAATGGACAGTGTTGGCCATGAATAAATTCACTAACGAAAGGATAATTAACCCATTAAGTAAATTAAGTATATTGGTTGTACAATAAGTTATACATAAGTTACTTGGACAAAAGCAAGATGCCAAAGGATGGATGAAAGTTATCAATATTGGGATAAGTAATATTAAATTAAATTAAAATAAGAAATCAATTGAATAAATATGAAATAGATTTAAATTAGAATACAGGGTGAATAATTCGAAGTAATTAAAAACTCATTAAGCAAAATTAAGTATGGTTGTATAAGTGGTCCAGCCTGGATTAATGGGCCCAACTGTGTAGAGCCCAAGTTGGATGGGAGTTAATTAAGTTAAAATTCGTACCTAAAAATATTAATAAATGAAAAGGGTTAATATAATGACAATTTTAACTCCTAAATTATCTTAAAAAGAGTCCTAACCCTAGTCTAACTCAATAGGACTCTATCCTAATCTAAAAAGGGAATTTGGATAAGAGGAAATAGGGATCAAAGATAGGAGACTCATATTAAATAGGAAAATTCGTAATTATATTATCACGTAATTAAAAAGGAGTCACTAAAGTACTAATATAACTCTTAATTACTTTAGAAAGAATCCTTGACCTACCCAAATCCCTTAGCCACGAAATTGGAGTTCTCCCCAAGCCAAGGGGATATAAGTGATAGCAAAAGGGGAGGAAAAATGAGAAATTCGGAGTTAATTAATAATAAATTAAATGAGAGTGAGATAATGCCTAAATGGATGGTAATATCCTAAAAAAGGGTCTTCATCCCATCCTAACCCATTACCCCGAAATTAGACCTCTCCCTAGCTTATTAGGGGATAAATGCAAGAAAGTAGGGAGATAAATGTAAAAATTCAGAGTTTGAAGGGAATGGAAGAGTTTTAAGTCATTAGGACTCTTAAGCAACCTAATAGACCTCTAATTAGTGTCTACCAAGCCCCATTTTCGTCCTACAACTCTGGAGAACGAAGGAGGAGGCTGAGAACGAGGAGAGCAAGGAAGGAGGAGACTTGGAGCAAGAAGAACTTGGGAATTTCATCATCCCTAACCCTAGGATCTTCACAGCACAAAAAGGTAGGCAATCTCTCAAGCAAAAATCATGTAAAAATTATCTTAGGTAGCCTTCATGTACCTCTTCAAAAACCCTTTGGTTTCGTTGTATTCTGCTTATCGATTTGAGTGAATTTAATTCATGAAACCCTGCTGTCACCATAAACTCGAAATCGCATATTCTCTCTAATTCTCCGCATGTACTTATTCCCATGCTATGAGAAAATTCTCATTGATACTACAGTGCAATAGCTTTCAAAAGCCCCTAGTTTTGTTCTATTTCGATCCTCATGAGGGAGAATTAATTCTTTGAATCCTTGTCAGATCCATGCACTCGACCTTCTTGTTGGTTTGTGAACCTCATTCGTGCTTAACTTCTTACCATGATAAAATTATCATAAATACTATATCTTGTTATCTTTTGAACGCCCTTGGTTTCGGAATTTTTCATCATGTATTCATCTCAAATTAATTCGTTGAACCCTAACTGCACCGGTTTAGGTCACTAAAAAGTAACCCGATCAACTCATGTCTAAACCTTGTTTATTTTCAAATTAATCATGTTGATAGATATACATGTCTACTTTCGTTTAAAACTAGTTTCGTGCTTTTTGGATCACCGTGCTATTTTATATGGAATTTAGAACATCCCTGTATCACAGATGACTCACCCTGGGAAAAATGGGAAAAAGGGGCAAACCCACCTGTTATCGCGACGGCGCAATCCGCCGCGATATCAGCGGGGTCGCGCCGGCCGATGGCATCGCGTCAAGAACGCGGCGGCATATGTAACACCCCGAAAATTTGGCAATTGGAAAATTATAAATAAATCGAAAATGATAAAACCAATATTTGTGAAATAGCAAAAATGTACGTGTCATTATCATACATACAAAAACCCATTAGAAAATTTCATAAAAACCACAGTTCAACTCTAAATAATACTCCCTAATGACCCACAGAGAAATTCATGCAAAGGAAAATCAGATGGTCCAAGTTTAAGGCGTTTTACGACTGAGTGTCGTAATTAGGGAATAAGTCGGAAAATCATTATCACACATACCTTGAGGAGCCAAAAAATTAAATAAAAATCATAGATGGACTTCAAATAATATCCTCTAATGATCCATCAAGAATTTTGGGTCAATAAAAGTCATTTGGGATATATTTAAGAGCTAGTGTGACTTCATATCGTAATTAGGAAATAAGTTGGACAACCCATTATTAGGTGTATAAATGAGATCATAAACTAAATGAGAAATTTATGGTGGACTCCAAACAATATGAGGGGATAGTCCATAAAAGAAATAGGATCAATGAACAACTTATGTCACATGAACAAATTCAAGTATGAATTTAGTAAATAAATAACTTCCGTATTATCGGAATGATAGAACTTACGTACCACTATTGTATGTGAGAAAACACATCGAAAAATTCCGTAAAAATTATAAATCAACCCCAAATATTGTCCCTAAGTGTTCCATGAAGGAATTCGTGCAACGAAAAATCCGATTGGCCGAGTGTACGTCACAGGTGACAAATTACCCGAATTAGGAAACTAAGTCGGAAAATTGTTAACACGAAAAAATAACCCAACCATAAATTAAATAAACATGTTGGAGAGACTTCCAACACCATGTATTAATGACCCATTAACAAGATTTGGGCTAATGGAGCACATTTGGCCCAAGGATAGAAATTGGGACAAGAAATTACCCAGAAATTCGTGTATGTCATTATGCAATTATTAGAGAGGGCAATTTAGAGTTAAAATTAGGGTAATTAGTCATGCAAGGTAAGCCAAAACCGGATCCAACTCTAAGAGGTGGTTTCCTAAACCTTTGCTACCTCTTTTGGGTGAGAGAATCTCAGATTTCATGGAATGTAGGAAACAGAATTCGCAGCCCCTTTCCTAGTCTCATTAGGACTTGTAAATACACCCTAAAACTATAAGAACTCCTCACAAAACATTTAGGGAAGGGTTAGCAACAAGTTTGGGTTGTGAGCAGCATGTTTGGAGCGCTGGGGAAGTGGAGAACGGCTGGGGAAATCGTGGTCTTCCTCAACCTCGCCCTGCATCAACCCAGAAATCTGTAGGGAGTTCTTATTGTTTAAAGGTAGGTGTTCTCGAGCCAAGATTAAAGAAACCAACACCATCATGTATATCTTTGAGTCTAGGTTCATTTGCACTTGGTTTGACTCAATTTCATGGAGTATACATTGCGTATTCGTAGTTTTCCCTAAGTCGCGCACAGTTAGGGCTTTTCCCGTTCGTCTTATTATGCATGCGATTCAAGACCGAATTAGACTAAACTTCCTTCATGTCTTCTCTTGAAGTCACGATCATCTTTTATGTTGGACGTTTTGTCCAAAAGTCTTTCATTAGAGAGTTATAAGCATGGTAAGAGAGTCTCTACATGATACTGCAATTTCGGGCTGCACTTAGCTTTATGTTTTTCACATATTTTCTCGGGATTAGAGATCGAATTTGATCAAACCCCCAACATCAAAGTTCTTCTACTTGTAGTCATGATCATCTTTTATGTTGAACGTTTTGTCTAAATGTCATTTGTTAGCGAGTTATAAGAGGAGAAGGTGAATCACTGCATGAGACATGTTTTCTGGTTACACTTGACATATGTTTCTTTCTGGGAGGGCCACTAGTGTCGACACTACTTGATCTAGTGTCGACACACTGTCCCAAAACAGCCCAAAAGGTGTTATAAAAAGGTCTCTAGTGTCGACACTACCTGATCTAGTGTTGACACACTGTCCCAGTTTGACCCAGAAAGTTTCTAGGAGCTGATCTAGTGTCGACACTACCTAATCTAGTGTCGACACACTGTCCCATATTGGCCAGAAGGTTTTCTGGAAGCTGTCTCTAGTGTCGACACTACTTGATCTAGTGTCGACACTACTTGACCAGTTTTGCATTATTTTGTCTTGTGTTTGAAGCATTGTGTCGAAACCAGTAAGGGGTGTGTCGACACTACCCTTGCAAAAAAATTGCATATTTTGGGTCTGATCATTACATGATGTCTACTAGCATGTGCATGATGTTATATAGTATGCATGGACCTAAAAGAAATCAACCCATTGAAAATTGGTAATGATATGAATATGATTCTAATGTGTAATTGTGATTGTCCTTATGTTCATTGGATTATCTTGTGATCTTCCTTATTGTCAATTGATAAGATAAGAATATGATGTGAATATGGGGATGAATACACGTTAGTATGGACTTGTTAGTGAAGTTAATATCATGAAATGCATATGAGTTTCAATAGTTACATGTTTTCCGGTGTTCCATTAATTACTTGTCCATGTGCATACATGCTAGGAAAGATCTGTGACTCATCACTTACACCTTTGCACCAATAGGCACACCCTTCTTGGGGAATTTAGAGCACATGTTCTGCATACGATCTGTCCTTAGAAACATCCACATGTCAAGACATTAACGAATTATGAAACATAAGATACGTCGTTATCCTGCCTTGCTCTCTTGAGCTATTTGTCATACCTTGACTGTATGAATGATCATGTTCCTTTTACTACGAGCTTGTTATTGAAACTCTGTGGCCATAATATGAATCTATTTGTTCGGCACAACGTGGGACTCCGGTCCAAATTTGATCCAATGCCTGTGCAATAGGGGCCTGGTCCGGTCCTGCGGAGGAGCGTCCCAACGTACTTATTAACTGTGGGAGTATGGACTTCTGGTGCTTGGCATAGCATAAACAAATACTCAAGAGTTGTGAAAATTGTGCCTTTGTTTGATATGATAAGTTTGATTTGATATGATATGATAAGTCTGATCACGTGAATACGTGATATCTTTGAATATGGCCAATCTCTTTTGATACGATTCTACTCTTAAAATATCTGTTCATTGTATATGCAACTCGACATTTGATCTGATATGATATCCGTTCTATTCTGCTATTCAATATGTTAGTTTTGCATACATTGTCATCACATTCATGTGCATATCTGCCTATTTAAAATGTTAATCATGTATACTAGTGCCCGCACAATATTGAGATGTAAATCCTACTGAGCTAGTTCGCTCACCCTATCATCCTACCCTTTTCAGGTAGTGATGAGGAACCAGTGGAGTCTGATGGGGCCGAGCAAGAGTGATGAGCACCCGCTATATGAGTAGTTGACAGTTTAGAAATAGACATTTGAGTAGTCGATGTATTAGAGAAACATTGTTATTTGAATAATGAACCCTTTAGTTGGTTCTTTCTTATGTAAGGTTGTAATTAGTTGAATGGTATGGAATAAAGTATACTTTTGGTAACCATATTATAGTCTCAAATGTGTTCTTTTGTTCAATCGTGACTCTGCGCTATTCAACTGTGATACGTCTATTTGTATCGTTCACGTCCCCCGGTATTTATTCCGCTGCTAAATATCGGGGCGTGACAGCATAAGCCGCCGTGATTCCACTCCGGACTGGGCCAGACCGGTCAGGTCCCGTGTCGCGCCCGACCGCCCCGTCGCGACTTGAATCGCGACGGGTAAGTCCGCCACGTTTTCATGAATCCAACCGGAATGGAAAAATTGTGCATATGCCCTGTTGTTTAAGCTTTATACCCCTTAATTAGCCATGATTAACCATGTTATAGTTAATTCGACTTGGTACATTAATAAATGGCATTAACAATATAAATTTAATTATTTAAAATGACATTTGCACGACTTGTCATATCCTCAAGATTTCTTTACACTCACACACACATAACATTATAAATTGCCATTTGACCCTGATAAATTATGCAATAATGTATTCGGTAAATTAGCGAAATAAATGACTAAATTATCCTATTTTATTAAATACAATTATCTTCATTTTATACACACATTTTAAATACCGTTATCGTTTTCCCTCGGCTTCGAGCACTCGAGGCACGACGGACCCGTTTTCTACACACTTTCTCTTGACATGGACCACCTCTCCACCAGCAATACTCTCGACTGGACTTGGGAATCCTTGTCAAGACCTTCGTAAGTCTTCTTGGCTATGGCGCACGTCCTTAGTCAGCGAGCTGGTTGTACCCTAAAACCCGATACACATTAGGGATCCGTGCGATCCATGGCCTTAGTGTTTCTTTCTCGTCTTGGGTTCACACCGGACCACCTGACGCGTGTACATGGCATGGCTAAGGGGGTGGTTGTGACTTCTACTAGACTGCCAGTACCTGACCTGGTGCCGTGCAACCGTTACTATCATATGTTTATCATCGTTTTACGGAAATGTCCCTATCTCGTCTACTATCTATATCCTCTCATCTGTTCACGTTCTCTCTACTACTCTCATCTATTTCTTGGTACTCTCTTGGCCATACAATTGATTGTCTAAATTAAACAAGCAAGTACTATATGCCAAAGCAATAGGGCCCGGTCTAGTCCTGGGAGGAGCTCCCGAAGAGTGCTAGTTCCTTGCAAGGGTTACATGATCAGGATGTGTACGTCATGCATCCAGTGCCAGTTTATTATCTAGATTAATGTATGACAATCAATAAATCAATATATCAATCACTATGCAATCGTTCTCTGGGTTGACAAGATGCTCGACCAGAGGTGCTATCTCTACTAGTGCACCGTGGTGCAACCATATACACTATTTCGTTACATGGCCAATCAGTATCATACTATTTTACAATATCCCTGTTGGAAGTTATCATTCTTTTGCCATCCTATTCTATTACTCTCTTGACTATACATGATCGTTCTCTCTAGTTAACGTGCATTACAAGACATTAATCACTTAAAGCATGCTTGTTTACACGAGATATTAAGTCCTACTAAGCGTTATCGCTCACCCTTCGTTATTTGTTATTGTGTTTTCAGGTAAGTCAAGTGATGACCTTACGCACACCAATGGGAATGGACTGGAGTGATGAGCGACCTGGAGTCATAGCGATTGAGTGTCCTTAGTACCTTAGAGTATAGTTACATATTTGCTTAGTTATCATTTCCAATGTAAAGATGTTTTTGAGCACTATGTTTTTGCTCTAAATTAGTGGTTGTAATTGTTTAGATGAATTATCAATAAAATGAGGAGTTTATTGCAATTATTATTCATTAGATGCTCTGATATTTGCGAATGTACGCGTAATTTATGTTACCATACACGTTGTTCATGCCTCCCTGATTTATTCCGCTGCTAAATTGGCGGGGCATGACAGTTGGTATCAGAGCCTAGCATGTCCTTATTAATATATTTTAAATCTAGGATGTTCTAGTTGAACTGCCCTAACACGTGTCTTACTCAACTACCATACCTATGTGAGAATTGGGTAGAACCATGGTTAAGATCTGAATACACTTATCTATATATGTATCAACTTAATATTACTTTAGCACCCTAATGCCAACCCTATTCTTGAAGGAACTCTTAATGGAGGCCGAACGTATGCCCCTGCAAGACGAAATGAGGACAAGAGGACAACTCAAAAGTTAGTCCGGACATGTCAGAAAGTCGTCCAACTGCTGAAAGGAGCCTTGAGGACGACCAAGAAAATTGGAAAAGTGGCTAAAGAGAACGAGAAGAAAAGACACAACCAAGACAAGAAGGCGAACACACAAAAAAACATAGCAAGATCATCTGCCTTCATTGTAGTAAGCCAGGTCATGTTACTAAGGAATGCTGGCGGAAAGTAGGTGCATGTTTGCGATGTGGTAGTTTGGAGCATCGAATACAAGACTGCCCTCTTCTAAAGGAACCAGACACTAACGCCAAGGATCTCAGCTCTATGACAATAGAGAATCAACTAAACGATGATAAGAGAATGAAAGGGGAAGTGAAGCAGAAGGAATTTTGTAAATTTTGTAAAAAGTCAGGGCATCGAATTGATAATTGTTGGAAGAAATGGGTAGATGTTTGCGTTGTGGAAGCCAACAACATCGCGTCATCGATTCCCCAATATAGAAGAACCAAACTCCACGCCAACAACAGTTACAAGCTCTTGTGGATATAAATCATGCCAATAAAGGTGGACAAGATATCATCAGTAAACCCTTAGTTAAATTCATATTATTTTCTTGATAGTAAAGCCCTAAGTGGGGGAAATGATGGAATGAAATATTCAGAATAAATTGGTAGTCGTATCATACCATATGAATTTGGGGACCAAATTCTTTTAAGAGGGGGAGAATGTAGTACCCTGGAAAATTTATTAATTAAAAATTATGGATAAATTAAAATTTTATCAATTAATAAATTCAACTAGTTAAAAGGTACGCATTATTATCACATGCGTATAAACCCATTAATATATGAGCCAAAGTGAATTAAAAATTCAAATAAACTTATGGGTAGACTTTAAATAATAGGGGTTGATAGTCCATTATGATAATTGGATCAATGGACAGTGTTGGCCCATGAATAAATTCACTAACGAAAGGATAATTAACCCATTAAGTAAATTAAGTATATTGGTTGTACAATTAAGTTATACATAAGTTACTTGGCCAAAAGCAAGATGTCAAAGGATGGATGAAAGTTATCAATATTGGGATAAGTAATATTAAATTGAATTAAAATAAGAAATCAATTGAATAAATATGATAAATGGATTTAAATTAGAATACAGGGTGAATAATTCGAAGTAATTAAAAACTCATTAAGCAAAATTAACTATGGGTTGTATAAGTGGTCCAAGCCTGGATTGATAGGCCCAACTGTGTAGAGCCCAAGTTGGATGGGACTTAATTAAGTTAAAATTCGTACCTAAAAATATTAATAAATGAAAAGGTTAATATAATGACTATTTTAATTCCGAAATTATCTTAAAAAGAGTCCTAACCCTAGTCTAACTCAATAGGACTCTATCCTTATCTAAAAAGGGAATTTAGATAAGAGGAAATAGGGATCAAATATAGGAGACTCATATTAAATAGGAAAATTCGTAATTATATTATATCGTAATTAAAAAAGAGTCACTAAAGCACTAATATAGCTCTTAATTACTTTAGAAAGAATCCTCGACCAACCCAAATCCCTTAGCCACGAAATTGGAGTTCTTCCCAAGCCAAATGAGTGGATAAGTGATAGAAAAAGGGGAGAAAAATGAGAAATTCGGAGTTAATTAATTAATAAATTAAATGAGAGTGAGATAATGCCTAAATGGATGGTAATTATCCTAAAAAGGAGTCTTTATCCCATACTAATCCATTACCCACAAAATTAGACCTCTCCCTAACTTATTAGGTGGATAAATACAAGAAAATAGGGAGATAAATGTAAAAATTCGGAGTTTGAAGGGAAAGGAAGAGTTTTAAGTCATTAGGACTCTTAAGCAACCTAATAGACCTCTAATTAGTATCTACCAAGTCCCATTTTCGTTCCTAGAACTCTGGAGAATGAAGGAGGTGGCTGAGGACGAGGAGAGCAAGGAAGGAGGAGACTTGGAGCAAGAAGAACTTGGGAATTTCGTCATCCATAACCCTAGGATCTTCACAGCGCATAAAGGTAGGCAATCTCTCTAGCAAAAATCTTGTAAAAATTATCCTAGGTAGCCTTCATTTACCTCTTCAAAAGCCATATGTTTTCGTTCTTTTCTACTTATCCATTTGGGCGAATTTAATTCATGAATCCCTGCTATCACCATGAACCTGAAAATCTCATATTCTCTCTATTCTCCACACATACTTATTCCCATGTTATGAGCAAATTATCATTGATACTACAGTGCAGTAGCTTTCAAACGCCCTTGGTTTCGTTCTATTTCGATTTCCCATGAGGGAGAATTAATTCTTTGAATCTCTATCAGATCTATGCACCCGACCCTTCTTGTTGGTTTGTGAACCTCGTTTGTGCTTAACTTCATACCATGATAAAATTATCATAAATACTACATATTGTTATCTTTTGAACGCCCTTGGTTTCGGAATTTTTCATCATGTATTCATCTCAAATTAATTCATTGAACCCTAACTGCGCCGGTTTAGCTCATTGAAAAGTAACCCGATCAACGTATGTCTAAACCTTATCTATTTTCAAATTAATCGCGCATGTTGATATATATACATGTCTACTTTCGTTTAAAACTAGTTTCATGCTTTTTAGATCGCCGTGCTATTTTTTATAGAATTTACAACATCCTTGTATCACAGAGGACTCGCCCTGGGAAAAAGGGAAAAAGGGGCAAACCCACCTGTTATCGCGACGGCGCGATCCGCCGAGATATCAGCAGGGTCGCGCCGGCCGATGGCGTCGCATCAAGACCGCAGCGGCATAAGCCGCCGCGATTTCACTCCGGACCGGGCCAGACCGGCCAGGTCTCGTGTCGCGCCCGACCGCCCCGTCGCAACTTGAATCGCGACCGGTAAGTCCGCCGCGTTTTCATGAATCCGACCAGAATGGAAAAATTGTGCATATGCCCTGTTGTTTAAGCTTTATACCCCTTAATTAGTCATGATTAACCATGTTATAGTTAATTCGACATGGTACGTTAATAAATGGCATTAACAATATAAATTTAATTATTTAAAATGACATTTGCACGACTTGTCATATCCTCAAGATTTCTTTACACTCACACACATAACATTATAAATTACCATTTGACCCTGATAAATTATGCAATAATGTATTTGGTAAATTAACGAAATAAATGACTAAATTATCCTATTTTATTAAATACAATTATCTTCGTTTTATACGCGCATTTTAAATACCGTTATCGTTTTCCCTCGGCTTCGAGCACTCGAGGCACGACGGACCCATTTTCTAGACACTTTCTCTTGACATGGACCACCTCTCCACCGACAATACTCTCGACTGGACTAGGGAATCCTTGTCAAGACCTCCGTAAGTCTTCTTGGCTATGGCGCACATCCTTAGTCAGCGAGCTGGTTGTACCCTAAAACCCGATACACATTAGGGATCCGTGCGATCCATGGCCTTAGTGTTTCTATCTCGTCTTGGGTTCACACCGGACCACCTGACTCGTGAGGGGGTGGTTGTGACTTCTACCAGACTGCCAGTACCTGACTTGGTGCCGTGCAACCGTTACTATCATATGTTTATCGTCATTTTACGAAAATATCCCTATCTCGTCTACTATCTACATCCTCTCATCTGTTCACGT
Source organism: Colocasia esculenta (assembly GCA_014218235.1). NCBI lineage: Eukaryota > Viridiplantae > Streptophyta > Magnoliopsida > Alismatales > Araceae > Colocasia > Colocasia esculenta. Next base: position 26,172,651 of record CM024761.1, on the reverse strand, counting down.
TCTCTCTACTACTCTCATCTATTTCTTGGTACTCTCTTGGACATACAATTGATTGTCTAAATTAAACAAGCAAGTACTATATGCCAAAGCAATAGGGCCCGGTCTGGTCCTGGGAGGAGCTCCCGAAGAGTGCTAGTTCCTTGCAAGGGTTACATGATCAGGATGTGTACGTCATGCATCCAGTGCCGGTTTACTATCTAGATTAATTTATGACAATCAATAAATCAATATATCAATCACTATGCAATCGTTCTCTGGGTTGACAAGATGCTCGACCAGAGGTGCTATCTCTACTAGTGCACCGTGGTGCAACCATATACACTATTTCATTACATGGCCAATCAGTTATCATACTAGTTTTACAATATCCCTGTTGGAAGTTTATAATTCTTTTGTCACCTGTTCTATTACTCTCTTGACTATACATGATCGTTCTCTCTAGTTAACCTGCGTTACAAGACATCAATCACTTAAAGCATGCTTGTTTACACGAGATATTAAGTCCTACTGAGTGTTATCGCTCACCCTTCGTTATTTGTTATTGTGTTTTCAGGTAAGTCAAGTGATGACCCTACGCACACCAATGGGAATGGACTGGAGTGATGAGCGACTTGGACTCATAGCGATGGAGTGTCCTTAGTACCTTAGAGTATAGTTAGATATATATTTGGTTAGTTATCATTTCCAATGTAAAGATGTTTTTGAGCACTATGTTTTTGCCTTGAATTTGTGGTTGTAATAGTTTAGATGAATTATCAATAAAATGAGGAGTTTATTGCAATTATTATTCATTAGATGCTCTGATATTTGCGAATGTACGCGCAATTTACGTTACCATACACGTTGTTCATGCCTCCCTAATTTATTCCGCTGCTAAATTGGCGGGGCATGACACCACCTCTTCTGATAGACAGGCCATTTTCTGCATCTCTGAACGTTACAAGATCATAGGTGGCATTATCTACAAGAAATCCCTTAGTGGGGTCTATCTCTGTTGCCTTGATGCGATCGAGTCTCAAAGCATTATTTAAGCCACTCACTCTAGTGAATGTGGTGGCCATGTCAATGGTAGAGCAATTGTCCAAAAGTTGCTAAGACACTATTACTGGCCTACTATGGAAGAAGATTGCACTCATTTTGTTCGTCACTGTGCTAAATGCCAACTCCACGATGACAAGATCCATGCTCCTTCCTCTTCTCTTCACCCTCTCATTGCTCCATGGCCTTTCGCCACGTGGGCATTCGATGTGGTCGGTCCACTCGAGGACAGAATCGGCGAAATCCATAAGAAGTCCTTCATTCTGACCGCGACGGAGTACTTCACAAAGTGGGCTGAAGTAGAAGCATTCATAGAGGTTAAAGCTTCAACCGTCGTCAAGTTCATCAAGCGCAACATCTTTGCAAGATTTGGCATGCCTCGGGGCATCGTCACCTACAATGGACAACAATTCACTTCGCAGGAGCTTCGTGACATGTGTGGTAAATATGGTATTAATTTGCATCATTCATCCCCATATTATCCCCAAGGTAATAGACAAGCAGAAGCTACCAATAAAACACTGATCAAAATCATAAAGAAAACTTGTAGATCTCACAATAATGCTGACTGGCCAGACTGCTTAGTTGAGGCTCTGTGGGCCTACCGCACCTCGGTCCAAACTCCTACAAGGCAAACCCCCTATGCTCTGATATACAGATCAGATGCAGTACTCCCATATGAGATCTTCATCCCTTCACTAAGAATTCAATTGGATTCCGAACTTGACCTCGGTCAACGTCGGGAGGCTTTATTAGCACAACTTGAAATCTTAGACAAAAGGCGAATGATAGCGGCCCACCATGCACAGGTTTATCGTCAAAGAATTGCACGTTTTTATGCCAAAAATGTTTTTGAGAGAAAATTTGAAGTGGGTGAAATGGTCCTAAAATGCAAAGTCATTAAGGCACCAGGTCCCAAGAGTAAATTGCAAGAAAATTGGGAAGGTCCATTCATTGTCAAAGAAGCATACTCGGGGAACGCTTACAAGTTAGTGGACGCCGAGGGAATTGAGTTGTCACATTCGTGGAACACAGTCTACCTCAAGAAGTTCTACCCTTAGTCAGTCGGTCGTTCATCACTTGTCAATGTCATGGGTTTGAGACTCTGCTTTTTCTCTTGGCCATTAGTAAGGTAGGGTCTCTTCACACACCACACGATGTTAGAGTATTGACAATTAGCTGGAAAATCATAAGTACTCTTGGATGTGTCTAATTAGGTCAACATAACCCTTTTTTCTCTTCCCACTCGGTCAAGTTCGAAAAAGAGGCATACTACACGTAGGGGACTACCCACTCTCACCTGAAAGACAAAGTCATAATAAACAGAGGCAATGAAAGAAAAGCAAATGCAAAGGCAAAATGCCAAGCCAAGCCTGAATGGCAAAGAAAAGCCAAAAGGTCAAAAAAGGGTAGCAAAAAATACGTACCCAGAAAAAGGCTGACCAAATCAAAGAGGTAGCAAATAGTACGTGCCTCCACCAAGGAATTAAAATAAAAAGTACCCCTAAAAATAATTGATGACTAAGTCTTTCGGTGTGAGATGTTGGTTTGGAAACAAAAAGTGGTTTGAACCAAATCCTCACATGACTTCCAATTTACTTCTTCCAATTTCTCCCTTTAGGGGCAATTTGACTTTCTAAGACCTTCCGAGGTGGAAAATATCAAGAAGACTAGGGGCAATCTCCAATGTTAACGATATCATGCACGACCCTCCTTGCTCATAGCCTCTTTGATCAGGTGGGTGAATTATAAATACCCTATACTTTGACTTGTGATGAATATGTGTCTTAGAGTCAAATGTTGAAAAATCTAAAAAAAAGTTAAAAAAAAAAAAGAGTATGTTGATGTGTACATATTTCTGTTGATAGTTCCACTATGTACATATTTCGCCTTTTTAATCAAAAAAACAAAAACAAAACAAAAGAAAAGAAAACAAAATTAGAAAATCAAAACCCCAAAAAATTAGTGGTATCATATACATATACTAACATGTTTCCTTATTTTCTTATTCAAAAAAAAATCAAAAATAAAAACAAAAAAATGCATGTACATATTTCCCTTCAATATTTTGTTTGTGTTCCTATCTTTAATTAGATATTAGCTCATTGACCAGATCTCAAGAAAGATACATCATTTAGGCAAGGGGCTAAAGACAGATCTACACTAACTTTTTCCTTTAAGTGTTGTGGATGTAGGAATAAAATTGGCAAACCATTCAAACACACATTGGATGAACAACTGCACAAAAGTCCACTAAATTCTCAAGTTATGTACATAGCATGACAGGGCATACCCCTGGTGGTACATTTGAAGCCTCGCTCCTCACTCCTCTCTCCTCTCCCCCTCGCTAGGCCTCTGCCTACATGAGCTGCCCACCTCCTCCTCCTCCCTCTCCCGACGTCGATCTAGGAGAGGAGGTCTCATCACCGTTGACGCCTCTAGTCGTGGTCCTCTTCCTCGCCCCACCGACGGGTCTCCCAAAACAAGATGTCGTCAAAGGGACCCGAAGACTAACCCCGTCCTCCCTGGCGCCTGTGGCTGGGCCTGTCGCTGCTGCTTCCGGCGCTTCATCAGCACCCGGTTCTTCAAGAACTCTAGATCCGCAATGGCCTGTGCCCGGGCCGTCTCCACCTGGCCCTCCCTCTCCCTCGCCTCGAGCAGGCGAGCCCGTGTCATCAGCAAGTCCACCCTCAGGCTCTCCATCTGCGCCTGGAGGGTCGCCCCCACTCCCTGCCGCTGCACATAAATGAGCAAATATGTCAGGTCAGTCAAATCATGTGCAAAAATGTAGTGATTCAATATCTTACCTCTGCCTCCAGCTCCTGGATCCTCGCCTCCGCCTGGTCCAGGGCCTCTCGCAGCTGGACCGCCAAATCCCCGCTGGGAGGCTGTGCAGACGAGCTCGCCCAAATGTCCCGGCTCGCCCGCACCCTCGCAAGCTCCTCTCTCTGCAATCACATACATTGGTCAGTCCACAAATCAAATCAAATCCAAATTGTGGTTAAGGGTGAGTCGTGACTTACCAAGGATCGCATCTCGGTGCAGAGTCTCTCCATCTCCACCGCCTGCTCTGCCAGTCGCCCCTCCAAGAGCCTCACCGCCTCAGACTCGGGCACCTGTCATCCACACTTGCATGTTAGAATCAATCACTTAGATGTCTAGAGTTTAGGGTAGAAGTCACTCACCACTCGCCGGTCTAGACGGAGTCGCCCTGTGTAGCGTGCTCAATAGTCAGCCAGGTACGCTACGCTCTCCTAGAGGTCGGTGCACTGCAGGACTTGTTCCCCTCCGCCCCTCTAGTAGATGACGGTGTTGTCGTGCTCCTCGCCCTAGTCGTGGTCCTCGGCGAAGAACTGTCGGCGGGAGTGTCCCTCTCTCCCTAGAGAGGGTACCTCTAGGGCCGGCTGATGCCAACCTAGAGAGCGTACTACCAGCTCTAGGAAGAGGGGCTTGCAGGTCCCCAGGAAGAGCAATAGCACGTGGTGGTCGAAAAGCGGGCGACCCGCCGCCACAGCTAGGTGAGACACGTCTGCCTCCCCCTAGTACGGGGTCCATACCACCTGCAAGAAGAAGAAACTAGATAGTCAATCACATCAGTTAGCAATTCAAAGCAAAAGAGAATGTAGTTTGAGGATTATACTTGATCGTGGGGGAAGAGGTCCAGCCGTGCCCGCACATCCTGCACGTGCCGATCCGTCACCCTCAGCTCGAGCGTCACCTCCCACCGGGCCATGAGGGGTACCATGGCCCGACTCCCCTCACACCGCGCCCCATGGGGAGGTGGGTGTACCCCCAAATCTGCAAGTCAGAAGAACATGTTAGTCAGGCATCAATTTATAATGAATGATGAGCATTAACGAAAGTTGCATACTTGAAGAAAGGGGGTGAAGCCCTCGGTGCTCTGAGAACACCACGAGCTACTGGGGAGGAGTGAGAAAAGATGTCCTAGCACTGCAGCGCTCCAGGCATAGCGACCTGCCTGCTCCAGGTCTCGCAGCAGCAGCATGAACTTGCAATTCATTTGCGATGACTGCGTCGGGAAGAGGAGCCGTCCGAAGAGGTACGTTACGAAGATCCAGATGGACTACTCCTCGCTCCGTCCCTCCAAATGAATCGACGCCCGCACCCCAGCACCGAACTCCTCTAGCGTCTCCAGTGCTCCCCTCCTCCCTCCTCGTACTCCTACCGCCTCTGACAGAGCTCCAAGTAGGATGCTCTGGATCGGCCTCCTCCACCCAGCCACAAACTCTGGTCCCAGCAGCTCTACCACATCGTCGTGGTAGTCCCTCCCCTCCTATCCTACTACCGGCTCTCCCTGCACTAGTAGTCCTGTCAGATACATCACATCCTCCAATGTGGGTATCATGTGCCCCCAAGGCATGATGAATGCCTTGCAGTCCTCATCCCACCTCTCCCTCAATGCCTCGAGGTAGGGGACGTCCACATGGAAGGGGCGCACTTCCAGGAGGTGCCTAAACCCCATCCGTGCAACCCATGTCTGCTGGGTCTCCGACAGTTCCCTGTACCATACCCAGGATAGGTCCCAGGTCACCTTGCTCCTCATTTGGCCTTTTCCCTACACAAAACACAAAAAAGTCAACATCAGCATCGATCGCCGTTAAGATAAAAGTTGACAGCAACCTTGCTGTCGTTTACATAAAATCGACGTCCAGGGATGTGCCGTTTACTCAATGTTGACGGCAACATTGCTGCCATCGAGTTCATCAGTAGGCGTCCAATCCCTTGCTGTCAAGTTCATCTTGACGGCAACAGGCTAGATGTTGACAGGAACTCGACGTCAACCGATGTTGATGTCAAGTTTTTGGTGACCCCGACGGCGTCTCCCTTGTTTTCCCTTCTTTCCTAGTTTTACATTCAATCACTCGGGGGTTTAGTGTCGGTTTAACCTACCTTTGGCCGGCGAGAAACCCTCCGGGGCACCTCTGCCTTCATTTCTTCTTCCCCATCTCCATCATCACCAGCCGTTTCCTCCCCCTCTGGCACGCTGTCGTCGGTATCCACCGCCGGGTACGCCTCCTCCTCTGCCAGGTTCTCATCGCCCGTCGTCTCCTCCTCCTCCTCCTCCATCCGGCGAGGACGGTCCTAGAGAGCTGGTTTCTTCCCCCTCGACATCAGTCTGATCCTGCAGTATTAGCCCAGCACAGATCGCAAGAGAGAGAGTGAGTTGAAGAGATTAGGAAGAAAGAGTGGAAGATTAGAGGGCAAGAGAGTGTAAGGAAAGGTGAAGTGAAGCCGAACAGGCTCCGACAGTTGGAAATAGGGTGAAGAGGTGCCAGACAGTGGCCTCTTGTAGAAAAAGCTGTGTTTTGAAATTGGCGTCCACAATGTGGCCGTTGATTTCAAGTAACCGTCAATCGAGTGGCCGTTAATTTTGCCTTGACGTCCATCTGGTGGCTGTCTTTATCTTGTCTCGAGGTACCCTATTAGACGCAGTACTACGGTCGATGGCTTGAGTGTGGACATCAGCTTCATTGTAGACGTCCATCGATCTGGACGTCTATCCTCAGTCCAGAAGTTGACGGCGACGTTATGGCCATCTACTTGGTTTTGACGTCCATTGATGTGGACGCTAACCCTGCGCTCTCAGTCACTCACAGAACACTCAATTGAAGGCAATTCAAGGCACATTTCACACAATTCAGCAGAATTCAAACCATTTCAAGTCATTTCAACACATTGGGCCTCAATGCTATTCATTGTTTATTCATCAAACTGATGTTACACTTATTGAAATGAAAAGTACATCATTTTGCTCTACGATCCATAAAGAAATCACATGAAATAGGGCGAATGGTCTCAATGTACTCTTCATACTTCCAGATGTCCTCCTAATTCTCTTGCATTGCTTGTCCCACTTTCTGGCTAACTATATACTTCTCCCATGTCATTTTAGCCTTCCTCATCAATTTTTCATTCCTTCCTAAGATGATCATGGTAGTGCAGTGAAATGACGCTGGAATTCCCCGTGGCATTCCTAGTTGACACTGGCACCGGTGTGACTGGTACATCACCATCTGATCAGGTCTAGTCAGCCATAAATCTCTGTCCTCCCTGGTGTGAACTCTGAACTTGATAGTCCTCATGAGCAGTGGCCTCACTATGAAGTAGCTAAGGTAGTCACGCCAGGCATCTCTGCTCTTCAGGTGTGCTGTCACACACTTGATCTCATCGTCTGGCTCATACCATGCCCTACTGCAGTACACTGAACTCCGAAGGAAGATTCTGGAGGGGGTAGGTTGTCTCTCAGCATAATCAAACTTTAAATGGGCCTCCATCCATACCTGAAGCAGGAACAAGCTCCCGCATGTGCATCTGCCTAAGCTCATCATAGTGAGGGAGCTGTAGAGGTGCGCTAGCAATGCAGGAGCAAGTGACTGCCCGTGCCATAGTAGAGACAGGATCCCCACATGCTCGTATAGGAGGAAGTCACCACTAGTAGGGAATAGGAACACACCAGCTAGGTAGAGTGTCAGCCCACGGGTCGCCCTCTCACCGCCTATCTCCTTCGCTTGCTAGATCAACCACTAGGCCAGCCGGTCCAGGAAGATCCCGTTCTTGTTCGTCATTCTCAGCACTTCCTTCTTGTCCTACATGATGTCTGCCAAGATCTCTTCCCATGGGAGAAGAGGAGTCGTCACGTCATAGTCCAGGCATCGTTTCCAGCCCAGAAATAGCTCCACCTCCTCTAGTAGCACGGTTGCCTCGAACCCATGGAACACAAATGTTTGTGTGGGTGGGTGGGTGGGTGCCAGCACTCAATGAGTACTCCCAGGGCATCAAATCCCCACCACATGTCCTTCATGTTCTTGGCCAAGACGACCATGAAGTTCAGATTCCATGCGCCAATATAGCTCCTCATGTCGATTGTTATTGCTTTCATCATGTTAATCAGCCAAGAGAAGGCCCGTACCTGGCCTTGGCTTGGGAAGGCAGGCACCTCCTGCACATCCAGGAAGCTCCATGAGAGGATGTTGGGGCGTTTTCAGCAGGAGGAGAAGCAAGAACAGACCATACATACCTCCCCATTAGCTAGTCGGGTGTTCAGATGACCCGGAACCTCACTCAGAACTAGGGTTCATGTTTGTGGACATCTCAATTGATGTGGAGGCCATGGATAGCTGCTGCAGGTTGTCCTGAAGTCCTCTAGTTCGGAGTTGAGGAAGAGAGAACAGAGGTTCAAGATGGAGGAGTCCTAATGGCCTCCCAATTGCTATTTTTTTGGTTTAATCTACGGGCATGTTAAGGTCAACATCGTTTGACGTCGATTCACTATTGACGGCAGCATATGTGGACATCTACTTTGGTAGATGGCAGCCTATGTTGACGCCAACTGTGAGTTGGTGGCAATCGATCTGGACGTCAACCTCAGCGAAATTTTCAAACTCCATTATTCATATGGCCATTATTTCTCATCTTGTGCTCCAAGTTATTTTGCAGGATGTTTTAGCACAGGCGATGCCTCAAATCTGGGAACATTCATGCTACCTTAAGTGTTGTATAGGTATGTCTAACATAGATTTAGTCACCGAGGAAAATAACTTGGCGACTGTGAACCCAAAGTTCCCCTTTACCAAAAACTATGATGGGTTTGCAATCTCTCAGTTATTTGTATGGCCATAGTTTTTCCTCTGATTCTAACTTGCATTTTAGATAGGAAACCCACACCAACATGCATCTAGGATTTCACCACTAACATCCTTTTAACTAACTAAAAAAAAAATGAAGATTTTCCTCAATCACTGCATGGCACCCCAGCTCAAGTGGCCAACCAAATCACCACCACCTTCTTCAATATCGAAGCTGATATCGGTTCCTTGTTGCCTTTTCTCCAAGCAATCCCAAACAGTCCCACCGTGCAAATCACAAAGTTATCATACTAGTCTTATTGAGTTCATGTGAACCGTTCGCCAATCATGAGCTTAATTCTGGACTTCCGGCTTTCCAAACAATGATTCTAGTTAGAATCTTTTGATAATCCTTTGAGAGTACAATCAATCCCTTTTGTCTTCATAACCCCCTGATTAGACAAGCGTCCTGATTATGTCAGCGGGTCCCGACGGACTTCAGTTGTGAGATTTTCCTGATTCAACCATTATAGTACAACTCCTTTGACTCAGACAACACCAGAAACTCATCAAAGTCCTACTTGGCAATATCGGGGACCCTATCGTTGGGTTACAGTTGTAGTTACACGGGTAGATCACCCTCCCTCTTTTCCACACATGTCTCTCAGATGATTCGTCACTTGTTTCCAGCCTAACTCATTCATGTGGCTTGCTAGAATTCCTATCCTTGGAGATGGTCCTTTCATCAAATCTCAGCATCCTTTGTTTACCGAGACACCAACCTTTCAGTCTGCTTCACTCCCTAAAAAGATCGGATGTCTCGGAAGGGCATTTGTAGATGCGAGATTTGGCCCATCCTCACGTGGTTCATGGCCCATTAAGACTTGTTTGACCGCTTGTTGACTTGCCTCGAATCCCATGTTAACAACAATATCGATCGCCGCTGACTCCAGGTTGACGGCACACCCCCTTGACGTCGACTCAGGTTGACGTCCACAAAGGTTGACGTCTGCATGGGGTTGGCAGCAGCATCGCTTGACGTCAACCTGGGTTTACCTAGTCTGCACAACTGCCCTAGATTATTGCCCACTTGCGCCCTTCCCTCGCCCATGCAACGCATGGGGCTGTTCCTAACGAGCAAATGGGCCACCTTGGCACCCCCTTGACTCAGTAAAAGTCCTACTTGGCCCCTTCTCATTGGCCTAGCTTTTCTACATGGATTGCCACATGTTCAAGTGTGTTTTCTCACACTTGAGCATCCTAGGCTCCCTAGCTCCGCCCCCACTACCTATATATGTCACTCCTCTGCCTTCTAAGCAAGGGGGAGATGCTAGACGAGCTAGTGCTTTAACACCGTGAGAGAAGAGAAAGAAAAGTGACTTCAAACCCTTGAGAGCTTCCACCTTTGCTTCCTTTCTTCCTCTCAATCCTTGGAGCGTCCAGGAGGCTTCACCACGAGCTGGAGGAGCCCACAAAGCAGTCACCCACACCTGCAAAAGAGGATCATCTCCTTCTTCTCCTTCTCTTTCCCTTCTTCTCTATCTAGCTTTGCATGTTATTCAATCCATGCACACACACACTAGGCACGTAGTGCACACTCCTACACACCTAAAAGGGATTTTCCAAACCAAAAAATGGACGGAAGAAGGGTGGTCATAACATTTGGCCACCCCTCTTCTCAAGCCCGCAATCGGTACGGGGCTCTCCTTTTGGGTCTCTTCTCTTCATTTCTGGACGTTTACTACACTTCATTAAAGTCTAATAGAGTCTTCTTTGTTGCAGGAACACTTCAAATGAGACCGCAGAGCTTCTTCTCTTTGGCCAGCCGAAGAGGTGAAATTCGGAGTCTCGCCATCCACCGCTACGTGAGGCTGCATCACCGGCGCGATCAGAACACTTCCTTGGGCACAGGTAAGGCCCTAGAGATCACCTCCCACTCATTTATTTGATGGTTTCTTTGTTTTTCTCTCTGGTCAACCTGGTTAAATGGGAGTCAAAGAGCGAGAGGAGGTCAACCAGCAAATGCCAACGTCCAACGAGGGAGCCACCCAACATTCGGGGAACCTCCAGGGTTCATTCGGGGGTGGAATAGGACGTCCACATATGAGTATTATTTTCAATGATGAGAACGTGTATATCTAACTCAATGTCTTGAATTGTCCCATTTTGGACAGTCTGTGAATATTTGATCGCTGTTAGGTGGTCATTTACTATGTGTTTGTATTATTTGTTGAAAATTTTGAGTGCGTCTACTCACTCCTCTCTGATATAATTTTATTGATTTAGAATATTTTTTTAACCACGTATTAGTAAGTGTTTAAGAAAATATCTTAATCAATAAATATTTTGGTATATCGGAGAGGTGTGGGGAGATGCTGCTCAGCAAATTATACAAACACATAGTAAATGGCTATTTGAGTGCGATCAAATATTCACAGATGGGTAGAGCCTAGGTTATTCTTAAGTATAGGATGATCTAGGTTTGACCTGACTTGACTTAGAGTCTAATTCCATACCTATGAGAGATGGGTAGAACCGTGGGTAATGAGATAAAATAAACGCACACACGCACAAACTTAGTGCAAACTCAACAACTTACATTATAATTCTCTTTTGAAGGAACTTAAATATCAACAATGGCAGCGGAGCGTGCTCAACTCCGTGATATGCAGCAGACTATCCAACAGCTTACCCAAGCTTTACTTCAGGCTGCCGGAGCCAACAACAACAATAACAACAACCGAGCAGCTGGTGATTTACATAGAAATTTCTGCAACCTGAATCCGCCTCGATTCAATAGTACCACAGACCCTGATGAGGCCGAGAACTGGCTCAAGGAGATTGAGCGCATCTTCCGTGTCATGCAATGCGCGGATGGAGATAAGCTTTTACTTGCCACATTCCAGCTTGAAAGGGACGCCCGTGCGTGGTGGGAGTCCATTGAGGCCACACGGAAGATGCTCAGTTTACGTGGAATGAGTTTAAGGAGCAATTCAACTCCAAATATTTTTCAGAAAGAGTTCAAGAAAGGAAAGCCGCCGAGTTCGCCGCTCTGAAACAAAGAAACCTGACGGTTGCAGAATATGAGGCACAATTCTCTCGATTGGCTCGCTACGCCAATCATCTGGTTAGTACTCAGAGGATGAAGGCGAAGAGATTCCTCAACGGGCTTAGACCCGCATATATTACTCAGCTAGCACCATTTGATATTCAGACCTACCCAGAGATGGTCAGGAGAGCACAATGCCTGGAAGATGCGACTGAACTCACTGAGCGCATCAAGGGTAGAATGTTCAATAAAGAGCAAACTTCCGGAGTATTGAGCAAGCCTACTAATGGCAAGAAAAGGCCATTAAGTATCACTGACGGGCCAAGCCAGGAGCGGAAGCCCAAAGTCCCCACTACTACTGCTCCGAACAACAAGCCCAGATGCAAACACTGTGACAAGCTTGGTCACACGACAGAAGAATGCTGGAGGAAGGCAGGTGCATGCCTTCGCTGTGGGAGCCGAGAGCATCGGATCCCTGAATGCCCATTACTGAGGGAGAATGAGAAACGTCCTGCGGGACCAAAGAAGCCAGGCAGACTCCAAGCCCTGCAAGAGGTGGAGACCACCGAGGAAGTGGAGTTGTAGAAGGTACCCTACCAGTCTTTTCTCAATCAGCATTTGTTTTGTTCGATACTGGCGCAACGCATTCGTTCATATCACAAGCATTTGCTGATACCCTAAATGAGAAACCTGCATCTATGACATTTGAATTATCTGTCACAACACCACTAGGAGAAAAGGCTCAATTAAATAAATATTTTCCATTAGCTGATGTTAAGGTTGGTGAACTTAACCTTAGAGCTGACTTGATCTGTATGCCCATGGAGGGCTATGATGTCATTTTGGGAGCCGATTGGCTATCCACGTATGGGGCTATCGTGGATTGTAGAAGAGGGAAAATTTCTTTTAGTGAATTCCCTAAGCTAATCTTCACAGGACGTAGGCACAAGCGACACTTGTCCCTCGTCTCTGCTATAAAGGCACAGAACATGATAAGAAAGGGTTGTGTGTCATTTCTCGCCGCAATTGTAGTTGAGAAGAAAGCAACTAAGATATCAGACATCCACATAGTGCAAGAATATCCAGACGTGTTTCCCGATGAGCTGCCAGGCATTCCACCCGAGAGAGATGTAAATTTCTCAATTGATCTTGTACCTGGAGCTGCACCGGTTTCTCGGCAACCCTACAGGATGTCCCCCGCTGAATTAAAGGAATTGAAAGAGCAACTGATGGAACTTCTAGAAAAGGGTTTTATTAGGCCAAGTACTTCTCCTTGGGGAGCACCCGTGTGTTCGTCAAGAAGAAGGACGGATCTATGAGGTTATGCATCGATTACAGGCAGTTGAACAATCTCACTATCAAGAACAAGTACCCTCTGCCGCGTGTCGATGAACTATTTGATCAGATATCAGGAGCTAAATATTTTTCTAAGATTGACCTTAGATCAAGATATCATCAGATGAGGATTCAAGATGCAGATATTTACAAGACAGCTTTCAGGAGCAGGTACGGTCATTATGAATTTGTAGTCATGCCTTTTGGACTAACCAATGCTCCTGCAGCTTTTATGCAATTAATGAACAGCATCTACCGGCCCTACCTCGACAAGTTCGTCGTGGTATTCATTGATGATATTCTCATATACTCCAAGACCAAAGAAGAGCACGAGGAGCATCTGAGGATCGCTCTGCAAATATTGCGGGATAATCAACTCTACGCCAAATTGAGCAAGTGTGAATTCTGGCTCGAGGAGGTGTCATTCCTAGGCCATGTCATTTCCAAGCACGGTATCGCGGTCGACCCTTCCAAGGTAGAAGCCGTGCTCAACTGGGAAAGGCCGACCAATGTCACAGAAATCAGGAGCTTTCTTGGACTGGCTGGATATTACAGACGGTTCATAAAGGATTTCTCCAAGATAGCTGTACCTCTTACGCGTCTTACGCGGAAAGAGAATCCTTATGTCTGGAGTAAGGAGTGCGAGAAGAGCTTCCAGACACTGAAGCAGTTGTTGACGTCTGCACCTATCCTTGCGTTACCAGTCGAGGGCGCAGGATTCTCAGTCTACACTGATGCATCTGGAATCGGTCTAGGCTGTGTACTAATGCAGAATGAGAAAGTGATAGCTTATTCTTCAAGGCAGTTGAAGCAACATGAGGTTAACTATCCTGTCCATGACTTAGAGCTAGCTGCTGTGGTATTTGCACTTAAGATTTGGAGGCATTACCTGTATGGAGAGCAATTTATTGTCTACTCCGACCATAAGAGTTTGAAGTACTTATTTTCTCAAAAGGAGCTCAATATGCGACAACGGAGATGGCTGGAGTACTTGAAGGATTTTGATTTCAACATTCAATATCACCCAGGCAAAGGTAATGCAGTAGCTGATGCACTTAGCAGAAAGCCAGTAGTTTCGATATCTTGTCTAGTCATGGGCGAGATGCAATTGTTAGAGCAATTCGCCAGTCTAGATCTGAATATTGAAAAGAGAAGTGATAAGATGTTAGTGGCTAATCTTAAAGCTCAACCCGACATCTTTGTCGAGATCAGAGAGCAACAGGCTAATGATCCGTTTCTGATCAGAGTAAGGGAGACCATAGCTGACAGACCAGAATTCTCCATCGCTGAAGATGGAAGAATATTATTCCAAGCCAGGACATGTGTGTCTGACAATGAAGAGCTGAAAAGGAAACTGATGGATGAAGCCCACAAGACCAAGTACACAATACATCCTGGTGCAACCAAGATGTACCAAGACATGAAGAGGTCATTTTGGTGGCCAAACATGAAGCGTGAGGTAGCTGAGCATGCCGCGCACTGCCTCACTTGTCAGCAGGTAAAAGCAGAACACCGTCGTCCTGCGGGTGTACTTAGGCCCCTGGACATACCTGAATGGAAGTGGAAAAGCATCGGAATGGATTTCATCATGGGTTTACCCCGAACTCGTGGTGGACTCGATGCAATCTGGGTCATAGTGGACCGATTGACCAAGTCCGCACATTTTCTAGCAGTTAAAAGCACTTGGAGTGTTGATGTGCTTGCAGCATTATATGTAAAAGAGATAGTCAGACTACATGGAGTTCCAGTATCCATTGTCTCAGATCGTGACCCTAGGTTCACTTCTAGATTCTGGAAGGGACTCCAAACTGCCTTAGGCACTAAACTCAATTTTAGTACTGCTTTCCACCCACAGACGGATGGACAGACAGAAAGGACCAACCAGATAGTGGAGGACATGCTACGCGCCTGCACTATAGATTTTGAAGGTTATTGGAATGAATAACTATCACTAATAGAATTCGCCTACAACAACAGTTATCAGGCCAGCATTAAGATGGCACCATTCGAAGCTCTGTATGGCAGAAGCTGTAGATCGCCAGTGTGCTGGAATGAAGTAGGTGAGCAGCAATGGCTGGGACCAGACATGGTACAAAATACTAGCAGAGACATACAAATTATCATAGACATAATTAAGGTAGCTCAGTCCAGGCAGAAGAGCTATGCTGATAAAAGAAGAAGGAACTTAGAATTTCAGACTGGAGACCATGTGATGCTCAAAGTATCCCCGACCCGAGGATTTCAACGGTTTGGGATGAAAGGCAAGCTAAGACCAAGATTCATAGGTCCATTTGAGGTATTAGATAGAGTTGGCGAAGGTGGCGTACCGACTAGCACTACCTCCCCAGTTCTCTACAGTACACAATGTATTCCATGTGTCAATGCTAAGGAAATACGTGTATGATCCATCTCACGTAATTAGCTATGATGATATCACTCTGAACAAAGATATGACCTATGAAAAAGGCCAGTGAAGATTCTGGACAAGAAGATGCAACAACTTCGGAATCGAGCCATACCCTGGTGAAGATATTATGGAGAATCACGAAGTTGAAGAGACCACGTGGGAGCCTGAAGCTACAATGCGCCGGAATTATCCGGAATTATTCAGTAAGTCATACTTCCTCTTACGATTATATGAATTTGGGGACCAAATTCTTTTTAAGAGGGGGAGGATGTAGCACCCTTCATTTTTAAAATCCAAATAAAATAAAAATTTTATTTAAATAAATGAGATGAACCAATTTAATTAGAATAAAAGGGAAATAAATAGAAACAAAGGGAATTAAAGCAATACCCATTAAGCTAAATTATTAATGGGTTACTCTAATAACCCAAACCCAATGAAATGGGCCCAAATAAGGTTAGCCCATCATGGAATGAGAGGTAAATAGGTGAAATTCGTACCTAATTAATTAAATAAATAGGAAAGGTTAAGATAAATGCTAAATAACTTATATATATCTTAAATAAGAGTCCTTACACCACCCTAACCCTTTGGCCACGAAATTAGCTCTCTCCCTAGCCATATTAGGTGGATAAATAAGAGAAAGTGGGAGATAAAGAAGGAAATTTAGAGTTTAATGGAAAGGAGGACTCTTATAATGACTAGGACTCCTATAGATGGCCTTATACATCAAAAAACTCATCTTTAGCAACCCATTTTGTGGCTAGAGCTCTGGAGAAAGAGGAGAAGGGCTGGAGACAAAGAGCAAGGAGGAGGAGGCTAGAACAAGAAAGGTTTTCAGATTTTTCGTCATCTAAGCTAGGGTTTTCTTGTACTCGAAAAAGGTAGGCAATCTCTCAAGCAAAAATTTGAAATAATTACCCTAGGTAGCCTTCATGTACCTCTTCAAAAGCCCTATGGTTTCGTGGTATTTCGTTCACCCATTTGGGCGAATTAAATTCGTGAAATCCTGCTGTCACCATGAACCCTAATCTCATGTTTTCTCTAATTCCCGATGTGTACATGCTCTCATGCCATGATAAAATTTTCAGATATACTACATCACACTAGCTTTCAAACGCCCCTGGTCTTGCTTGATTTCGATCTCCCATGAGGGAGAATTAAATCTTTGAATATCTGTCAGATCTGTGCACTCAACTCTTCTTGTTTCCTTTTTAACCTCGTGCACACTTGACATAATTCCATGACAAAATTATCATAAATACTACTAGATGTTAGCTTTCAAACGCCACTAGTTTCAGAATTTTTCATCATGTATACATCTCTAAATAATTCGTTGACCCTGACTGTACCTGTTTAGGTCACCGAAAAGTTACTTGATCAATGCATGTCTAACCTTGTCTATTTTCAAATTAATCATGCATGTTGATATATATACATGTCTACTTTCGTTTAAAACTGGTTTCATGCTTTTTGGATCACCGTACTATTTTATATGGAATTTACAACGTCCCTGTATCACAGATAACTCGCCCTGGAAAAAAAGAAAAATGGCCAGACTCTCCTATTATCGCGACGGCTCGATCCGCCGCGATACCAGTCGAGTCGCGCCCCTCTATCATGTCGCGTTAATAACGCGGCGACCTAAGCCGCCGCGACTCCGGTTCGCTTGTCGCGTCCAGCCGCCTTGTCGCGACTTGGAGTCGCGACGGGTACCTCTGTCGCGTTAACAGAAAATAACCAGAACCCGAAATTTGTTTATATGCCCTGATGATTATGCTTTATACCCTCTAATTAGCCATGTTTAAATCATGTTATTGTAAATTGACTTGGCAAATTAATAAATGGCTTTAAGGATATACATTTAATTATTTAAAATGACTTTTTCACGACTTATCATATCCTCAAGATTTCTTTACACTTGCACACATATAACATTATAAATTGCCATTTGACCTTGATAAATTATGCAATAATGTATTCGGTAAATTATCAAAATAAATGACTAAATTATCCTATTTTGTTAAATACAATTATTTCCGTTTTTACTCGCGCATTTTATCTACCGTTACCGTTTTCCCTCGGCCTTCGAGCACTCGAGGCACGACGGACCCGTTTTTACACACTTTCCCTTGACTTGGACCACCTCTCCACCGGGAATACTCTCGATTGGACCAGGGACTCCTTGTCAAGACCTCCGTAAGTCTTCTTGACTTTGGCGCACGTCCTTAGTCAACGAGCTGGTTGTACCCTAAAACCCGTTACACTCTTAGGGATCAGTACGATCCAAGCCTTAGTGTTCCTTCTCGTCTTGAGTTCACACCGGACCACCTGACCCTGTACACAGCACGGCTAAGGGGCGGTTGTGACTTCTATCAGACTGCCGGCACCCGACCTGGTGCTGTGCAACCGTTACTATCGTGTTTATCGTCGTCTTACGATTGTACCCCTCTCATCTACAGTCTCTTTACTCTCATCTGTTCACGTTCTCTCTACACTCTCATCTATCTCGTCTAGTACTCTCTTATCTCTTCTTGGTACTCTATTGGCCATTCGTGTGATTGTCTAAGATAAAAGAAATGACTAATGCCAGCGCAATAGGGCCCGATCAGGTCCTGGGAGGAGCGCCCGAAAAGTGCCAGTGCCCATGGGAGTTAAAATGATCATAGGATGTGTTACGGCATGCATCCAGCGCCAGTTTACTATCTAGATTAATCTATGACAATCAAAGTGCTATCTCTACAAGTGCAAGCGTGATCGTTACTAGTGCACCGTTGTGCAATTTACATGTTATATCATTACATGGCCATTCTATTATCGTTCTCGTTGAACTATTTTCCCTGTGCCAGTTGCAATTGTTCTCTCGTTATCGTGACATGCTCTACATGACTCTACTCTCTAGTTATCCTGCCATTAAGACATTAACTATTTAAGCATGCTTGTGTTCATGAGATATTAAGTCCTACTGGGCGTTATTCGCTCATCCTGCGTATTTATTTAATGTGTTCAGGTGAGTCGGATGGAGACGACCACACATACGAGGACGGGACTGAGGGAGATGCTCAAGAGTGACCATTCAGCCACCAGTGCTATCTAGTAGTAGTTAGTACAGTTAAGAGTTAGTGAGTCAGTTAGTCATTATGTAATAGTTTGATTTTCAATAAAGTACTCTGGGCCCTAGTTTTGGCTCTGATACGATGATGTAATGGAGATTGTTGGATTATTAATGAAATTAGAGTTTATTTGGTATTATACCATTGGTGCAATGGTTTGTTATTTATTTCTCGCTCTGTATTATTTAATAACTGTAATCCCGCCCCGATATTCCGCGTCGGGGCGTTACAGTTTTGTGGTATCAGAGCCTTGCCCAGCCAGAAGTGCAGGAACTAAGTGCCACACAGGGCAAAGTGCTACGCTATGGGAGCCACCTCTTGAGGCCATAATGGCGCAAAGTGCTACATAGTGGGAGCCACCTCTTGAGCCTGTGGGGGCCACCTCTAGAATCCTGCCTGCCTGGGGTTTGATTGTGTGCTATATGTGAGCAGTGACGAGGACGTCGCTTATGTAAGAGGGGTAGATTGTAACACCCCATATAAGAATATGTTAAATGGACTAAATCAGTAGACTACCAACAACCTGGACTAGTCATTTTCAGAGCTCGAGTAGGAAAAGAACACTGAAGTTAAGCGTGCTCAGTTGGGAGTAGTCCCAGGATGGGTGACCTTCCTGGGAAGTCTACCAACTGGCACGGTTGTTGGGCCAGTTTACTGGTTGGGTCGTCACATGGGTAAAAAGTGATAATCTAAATAATATATTCTTCCTATTCATTTCGGTTGTGTCGAAGGATGTGAGTTTGAATTTTAAAGCTATTTATCTGTTAATATTGGTTGGGCATAGGAAAAAAATGGCTTCAGACCATTTATGGATGTATCGTAGAATAGTTGATCATGTGGTGTCTGTGGAGTTTAGGGTCGGAGTTGAGACTTTCATTCAGTTTGCAATGGGGAATCCAAATGCAGCAGTAGACAACAAAGGTTGCATCCAATGTCCTTGTGTGATTTGTAAAAAATTGAAGTGGAATTCACCATGGGTTCAACGCCATTTATACAGAAAAGGGTTTGTTGAAGGTTATATGAATTGGACATGTCATGGTGAGGAGCTCTGGTCACACGAGCCTAGTAATGTGGATGGCACAAGTACGTACGTGGATATGATTGTAGATGCTGCTAGTCCCACATTCAATGTACATGAGGATCATGTATACGCTGAAAACGTGCCGAACAAGGGAGCCGAAAGATTCTATTAGTTACTTAAGGATGCTGATGAGCCATTGTGGGATGGTTGTCAAACACACACTCGGTTGTCAGCAGTGTCACAGTTGCTGAACTTGAAATCTGAATTTCATATAAGTGAGAATTTCTTTGATCGTCCCCTCCTCATCATCAATAGCATGTTACCTCGAGATGAGAAGCTGCCTCCAAATTTTTATCGTGCCAAGAAGATGGTCAATGATTTAGGACTTGGATATGTGAAAATAGATGCATGTCCTAATCATTGTATGTTGTATCACAAAGAGGATGTAGATAAGGTATCATGTTCTATTTTTCCATCATGATAGGTTTAAACCTAAAAGAGGGGCCAATATTAGGGAAAAGGATATACCTTATGCGTCATTGCGATATTTCCCCCTTACACCCAGACTGCAGCGGATGTAGATGTCTTCAAAAATAGCTCGACATATGAGGTGGCACGAAGAAAGAGTATGTCGGGATGAGGATGTTATGAGTCATCCTGCAGATGGCAAAGCTTGGACTCATTTCAACCATGCTCATCCTATCTTCTCAAAGGAGTCGCGTAATGTGAGGCTTGGTTTGTGCACTGGTGGATTCAATCCATTTGGAGGTTCAGTGGCTTCCTACTCCAGCTGGCCAGTGTTTGTGACACCATACAACCTTCGTCAGAGCATGTGCATGAAGTGAGAGAATTTGTTCCTATCTTTATTGATTCCTGGTCCTAAAAGTCCTACAAAAAATATATACATCTATCTCAGACCATTGATTGATGAATTGAAATTATTATGGACTGAGGGGGTCAATACTTATGATGCATCTAGAAAGCAAAATTTCACCATGAGGGTAGCATTGATGTGGACGATGAGTGATTTTCCTGCATATGGAATGCTATCTGGTTGGAGCACACATGGGAGGCTAGCATGTCCTTACTGTATGGATAATACAAAATCATTTGTACTTAAACATGGTGGGAAGTCATGCTGGTTTGATTGCCATCGATAGTTTTTAGCAGCTGATCACCCTTTCAGAAAACAAAAAGATGCATTCCTAAAGAACAGAATGGAACGAAATGAAGTTATATTCGAGAGGTTGTTCGGTCATCATATGGCAACACGTGTAGAAAATTTTCCAGATATCACACAACTGATGGGCAATACCTGACACCTTTCAGGTTTTGGGAAGGAGCACAACTGGGTGAAGAGAAACATTTTCTAGGAGCTACCTTATTGGTCGACTCTTCTTATGCGGCACAATCTAGACGTGATGCATATCAAGAAAAATGTCTTTGATAATGTGTTCAACACTGTTATGGACATAAAAGGTAAAACAAAGGACAACGGGAATGCACGTTTGGACTTGTCCATGCTTTGTAAACGTTCAGAGTTAGAACTTGTTGAAGTAGATGGGAAATCAATTAAACCAAAAGCAGTTTATGTGCTCGGAGGAGGACAAGTAAAGGAAGTGTGTCAGTGGCTGAAACAGTTGAGTTTTCCTGATGGTTATGTGTCTAGTATTGCTCGTTCTGTCAACGTCACTGAGGGAAAAATATATGGAATGAAGAGTCATGACTACCATGTGTTAATACAAAGGTTGCTACCTATTGCATTTCGTGACATGTTGCTGAAGCCTCTATGGGGAGCATTGTCTGAGCTGAGTCGATTTTTCATGATTCTGTATGCATTAGAACTCAGGCTTGAGGATGTACAAACTATCGAACAGAATGTGGTCACCATCGTATGCAAGTTGGAGAAGATATTTCCGCCTGCATTCTTAGATACGATGGAGCATTTACTCGTACATCTACCATATGAAGCTAAAGTCGGAGGGCCAGTACAATATAGATGGATGTATCCATTTGAGAGGTATATGTGAATATTAACTTTTTTCTTCTTAGAATTGCACCTTATATATGATACGTTTCCCATTTGTCCTGTACATTATTAATGTAGGTGTATGCATGACCTCAAAATAAAAGTCCGAAATAAAGCAAAAGTGGAGGGTTCTATTGTTGAGGCATACATTATGGAGGAAATCTCAAACTTTTGTTCTATGTACTTTGAAGCAGACATACAAACTCGTCGTACTCAACCTCCATGTAATGATGATGGGGGGGGGGGATCTATGTGTTCAGATCGACTCTCCATATTTAATCATCCTGGACGTGCCTTTGGACGTTCTTCAAGTCGCATGCTGGATGATAGAGAGTTATGCGCCGCAGAGATATATATTCTTTTAAATTGTGCTGAGCTAAAGTATTATGTTGAGTAAGTGCTAAACTCACAATGTATTGTGTATATACTTCTTTACCCTTATTCTAGCTATTGAAGGTGGTCTTCCATTCATATTGCAGACAATTTGATTCAGAAATAATTCAAAGAAATCCACATCTTAGTGATTATGAGGTTGAAAAAGAACGAGAGAAGTCATTGGCCTTATGGCTAAGAAAACACGTAAGTGTAAGTTATGTTCACCTTTTAAGTAGTCTTCTCTATATGTAGGTTGAACAAGGTTTAATTACTGATGAAAGAGTTCGTTAGATAGCCTATGGCCCATCAAAAATTGCACAGAACTATCATGGATTTATTGTGAATGGGTATAGATTTCATACAAAAGACTGTGGGCAGAGTAAGTCTACCATGAACAGTGGCGTATGTGTTAAAGGAAGTACATACAATGAAAGTGAATATGACTACTATGGTATTGTAGAGGAGATCTTACAGTTGCAATATCCAGGACAAGACAATCATATATTCTTGTTCAAGTGTCATTGGTTTGATCCAAATTCCATTCGAAATGACACAACGCATGGGATTGTCGAGCTTAAACATAAGTCGAAATTGAATACTTATGAGCCATTCATTTAAGCCACACAAGCCCAGCAGGTGTACTATACAAGCTATCCATCGTCTACGAACAAAGAACGAAATGATTGGTGGCAGTTTGTAGAGTTAAGTCAAGACTATTCTCTTATTATGATTTGGACATGAGTGATCTAACACCTGAAGAGGTCAACGTCGAATTCTTTCAAGAAGTCTTGGTTGAAAATGTAGAGTTGACAGTTCATATTGGAGAAGACAAATCTGAAGCGCCAATTTCCTTGTCTAAAGAAAATGAGGTCGAAGAAGTCAATCGACATGGGATAGAAGGGAGTAGTGGAAGGTGAACAGATATTGAATATGAAAGTTCTGATGAGGAGGAGGAATATACCAGTGATGAATGTGAAGATGATGATGAAGATGGGGCTGAATTAGATATATCGTCATCATCTGAGGAGGAAATGGATATCATTTAAAAATGGGTAGAATTTTTTCACATCTGTTCAGTATATTTAAAGTTTCCCACTTTCAATATAAGCAATTGACTAATGAACATTATTTTTTTATGTTCCCTATGAAGATATGGTGCGTGGAGCATGATCGGGCTCCAGTTCTGGTGGGAGGGGTTTGTTTGCGGTATCAGGTATGTATATTTTTCTTTAGTATTTTTCTTTGTGTATTATTTATATATATTATTAATGCCATTTTAATTGTTACAACTTCTGGTTCTTCCTCTATCCCTCCTCCTATAGCAGCATGTATGTATATTTAAAGTTGTACTTTCATTGTGTATTAATTCTTATGCCATAAAATTCTTACAGGTTCGGGTGAGTGTACACCTCCTCATCCTAGAGTACTAGGTATGTATATTAAATTTGTAAGTATTTGTATAGTCATTATTTATATTCTTCTACATTGTATATTTAAAGTTATATTTTTCTTTGTGCATTATTTATACATATATTTATGCCATTTAAATTGTTACAGCTTTTGGTCCTTCCTCTGTTCCTCCAGTTGTAGCAGCAGGTATATATATTTAAAGTTGTACTTTCATTATGCATTGATTCTTATGCCATTAAAATTTTTACAGGTTCGGGTGAGTTTACACCTCCTCCTCCTAGAGTACCAGGTATGTATATTTCAATTTGTAAGTATGTGTATAGTCATTATTTATATTCTTGCACATTGTATATTTAAAGTTGTATTTTTCTTTGTGTATTATTTTACATATTATTTATGCCATATATTCTTATTACAGCTGCTGGTCCTTCCTCTGTGCCTCCTCCTGTAGCAGCAGGTATGTATATTTAAAGTTGTACTTTCATTGTGCATTGATTCTTATGCCATTAAAATGTTACAGGCTCGGGTCAGTGGACGTCTTCTCCTCCTACAGTAGCAGGTATGTATATTTAAATTTGTAAGTATTTGTATAGTCATTATTTATATTCTTGTACATTGCTTATGTCGTTGTGCATTTTTGTCCAGGCCCGAGTGTTTCCACACCTCCAGCTTTTTTGGCTGGTGCATCTACAGTGCCAGAGGCAGAGGATGTTGTTAGTCTACAGGAGGGGGGAGGCAGTTTTTATGAAAGCACTCTGTGGGAGGTGTGGATAAATGGGTAAATAATAAACTTATATGTATCTTTTATTAAGGAGGTATATTTAGTTCATAAATTCATTGTAACAAGTTACATAATTATAGGGATAAAATAGAGCCCGCCCAAGCGTCTCAATTCATCACAAGAACAATTCAGGCACACTTTCTTGGGCCTATTCATAGATTCAATGATTTCTCGATGGAGGTCCAGGAGTTGTTGTATTAGATGTTCATGGTATGTAATTTCTTATTATAATTTATTTGTTTTCTTATTCCTACATTTAGTTAACTAACTCTTATATGTATAGAGCAATCATCGATTCACGTGTCGTTCGGACGAGGTGCGGTCTCAATTAGTATGGACGAACACCGCCCGATCAAATTTTAAACATGTGTTGTATAATGCAAGGAAAAACGCATAGAAAGTTTGTCAGAGTGCATACCTGACTCTTTGGAGGGAGCGCGCACCGACATGGATGAGGAGAGACTACTGGGAAAGTCTGTGCAACATATGGGTCGCAGAGAGATGGCAACAAACCTCCACAACAATGAAAGTGAATCGGGTTGCCAATCCAGAGGCCAACATGCATACAAGTGGGTCAGTCTCCTTTGCAACCCATCAGTCCAGATTGGTAAGTCATATATCCGTTTGTGATATATTGTATTCATATAGGTACTCATTTATGCCATGTTTTCTGTGAAATAGGAAAAGGAGCTAAAACAACCTCCAACATTACAGGAGGTGTTTGATAAGACACATAAGAAAAAGGGGACGGATCAGTACATTAGCGACAGAGCCCGAGAGGTTGTGGTAAGTATTTACAAGGTATTCACTATTTAATTTTTCTCGTTACAGATTAATATTACATTGCCATTTTTTTTTTTTTGCAGGAGTCGTATAGCCAACAGATGACAGAGAAGTACGCAGGGGAGGAGGAGCAGCCACAGTTAGATACTGAGGTATGGGTTGCAGCATCTGGTGCCCCAAAGAAAGGCCATGTGTATGGTTTTGGGCACAATATGGACACGAGCAGGGTGTTATCTGGCTCCTCGAGTTTAGCCTCACAGACTAGTGCATTCACCACAACTGGTGCTCCAGGTACTCCCATTGAGATGATGGGCTTCATTCTAGATATGATCTCTGGTTTGGAGTCTCATCTGGCTCAGATGATGGAGTCTCGTCTGGCCCAGATGAAGGTGTCCGACGCTGTCTAGGCCCAGCTATCTCCTAGGCCCTCTCCCAGGTCAATATTCCTCCTCAAGCAGCACCATCGACATCAGCACGGGCCCCTCATGTAAGTAAATTGATTTTATTTTAGCTTTTCTATTTTAACAGTCAATTTTAGTTTTGTTTTCTTTAAACGGAAGAACTTAATTAGGTTTGGGGGTCCAAAATTAAAAATACTAATCTGATCGACCTCTGATTTTTTCCAACACGGTCGGGGTGATGAGTGTGACTTGTGAAAACTTAAGGAGTTCAATTCGGACTCCCGGTTTGAGCTCGACGCTAAAATTCACATTAAGTAAGTTAGTTTAGTTTAAAAATGAACAACTTAGGTTTGGGGGTCTAAAATTAGAAATACTAATCCGATTGGCCTCCGGTTTTTTCCAGCACGGCCAGGGTGATGATTGTGACTTGTGGAAATTAACGGAGTTCAATTCGGACTCCCAGTTTGAGCTCGACGCTCAAATTCATCTTAAGTAAGTTACTTTAGTTTGAAAATGAAGAACTTAGGTTTGGTGGTCCAAAATTAGAAATACTAATCCGATTGACCTTCGGTTTTTTGCAGCACGGCCAGGGTGATGGTTGTGACTTGTGAAACTGACAGAGTTCAGTTCGGACTCCGGTTTGAGCTCGACGCTAAAATTCACATTAAGTAAGTTAGTTTAGTTTAAAAATGAACAACTTAGGTTTGGGGGTCTAAAATTAGAAATACTAATCCGATTGGCCTCCGGTTTTTTCCAGCACGGCCAGGGTGATGATTGTGACTTGTGGAAATTAACGGAGTTCAATTCGGACTCCCAGTTTGAGCTCGACGCTCAAATTCATCTTAAGTAAGTTACTTTAGTTTGAAAATGAAGAACTTAGGTTTGGTGGTCCAAAATTAGAATACTAATCCGATTGACCTTCGGTTTTTTGCAGCACGGCCAGGGTGATGGTTGTGACTTGTGAAAACTGACAGAGTTCAGTTCGGACTCCCGGTTTGAGCTCGACGCTAAAACTCACATTAAGCAAGTTTGTTTTGTTTTGTTTAAAAAGGAAGAACTTAGCTAGGTTTGGGGGTCCAAAATTATAAATACTAATCCAATCGACCTCCGGTTTGTTCCAACACGACCGAGGTGATGAGTGTGACTAGTGGAAACTGGCGGAGTTCAATTCGGACTCCCGGTTTGAGCTCGACGCTCAAATTGACATTAAGCATGTTAGTTTAGTTTAAAAATGAAGAACTTATGTTTGAGGGTCCAAAATTAGAAATACTAATCCGATTGGCCTCCGATTTTTTCCAGCATGGTTAGGGTGATGGTTGTGACTTATGAAAACTGACAGAGTTCAATTCAGACTCCCGGTTTGAGCTCGACGCTCAAATTCATCTTAAGCAAGTTAGTTTAGTTTAAAAATGAAATACTTAGATTTGGGGGGTCCAAAATTAGAATACTAATCCGATTGGCCTCCAGTTTTTTCATGCACGGCCAGGGCAATGGTTGTGACTTGTGAAAACTGACGAAGTTCAATTCGGACTCGCGGTTTGATCTCGATGCTCAAATTCACATTAAGCAAGTTAGTTTAGTTTGGTTAAAAAAGGAAGAACATAGCTAGGTTTGGGGGTCCAAAATTAGAAATGTTAATCTAATCGGACTCTGATTTGTTTCAGCACGGCCGGGGCGATGAGTGTGACTTGTGGAAACTGGCGGAGATCAATTCGGACTCCTGGTTTGAGCTCCATGCTCAAATTCACATTAAGCAAGTTAGTTTAGTTTAAAAATGAAGAACTAGGTTTGGGAGTCCAAAATTAGAAATACTAATCAAATTGGCCTTTGGTTTTCTCCAGCACGGCCAGGGCGATGATTGTGACTTGTGGAAACTGACAGATTTCAATTCAGACTCCTGGTTCGAGCTCGACGTTCAAATTCATCTAAAGCAAGTTATTTTAGTTTAAAAATGAAGAACTTAGGTTTGGGGGTCCAAAATTAGAAATACAAATCCGATTGGCCTCCAATTTTTTCCAGCACGGCCAGGGCGATGGTTGTGACTTGTGAAAACTGACGATGTTCAACTTGGACTCTGGTTTGAGCTCGACGCTCAAATTCACATTAAGCAAGTTAGTTTTGTTTTGTTTTGTTTAAAAAGGTTTTGGGGTCCAAAATTAGAAATACTAATCTAATCGGTCTCTAATTTATTCCAGCACTGCTGAAGCGATGAGTGTGACTTGTGAAAACTGACGGAGTTCAATTCAGACTCTCGGTTTGAGCTCGACACTTAAATTTACATGAAGTAACTTACTTTAGAGTTAAAATGAAGAACTTAGGATTGAGGGTCCAAAATTAGAAATACTAATCCGATTGACCTCCAGTTTTTTTCAGCACGGCCAGGGTGATGATTGTGACTTGTGAAAACTGACGGAGTTCAATTCGGACTCCCAGTTTGAGCTCGACGTTCAAATTCATCTTAAGCAAGTTAGTTTAGTTTAAAATTGAAGAACCTAGGTTTGGGGGTCTAAAATTAGAAATACTAATCCAATTGGCCTCCGATTTTTTCCAGCACAGCTAGAGTGATGGTTGTGACTTGTGGAAACTGACAGAGTTAATTCAAACTCCGGTTTGAGCTCGACGCTCAAATTCACATTAAGCAAGATAGTTTATTTTTGTTTAAAAAGGAAGAATTTAGCTAGGTTTGGGGGTCCAAATTTGGAAATACTATTCCAATCGGCCTCCGATTTATTCCAGCACGGCCGGGGCGATGAGTGTTACATGTGAAAATTGACGAAGTTCAATTTGAGCTCCCGGTTTGAGCTCGACGCTCAAATTCACATTAAGCAAGTTAGTTTAGTTTAAAAATGAAGAACTTAGGTTTGGGGGTCCAAAATTAGTAATACTAATCCGATTGGTGTCTAATTTTTTCCAGCATGGCCAGGGCGATGATTGTGACTTGTGAAAACTGACGGAGTTCAATTCAGATTCTTGGTTTGAGGTCAACGCTCAAATTCACATTAAGCTAGTTAATTTAGTTTAAAAGTGAGTGAATAAAATCTAAAAATGTAAATAATTTATTGCTTATAGTAGTATTTAGATTTAACTTATTATTGTTATATATCTATTGTAGGTTCCTTCATGGGTGGCATGGGAGGAGACGAGGACGAGGACGAGGATGAGATTCATGATTTTCATTTTATTATTATGCATTGTTATGAACATTTTTATTATTATTGTGAACATTTTTATTATTATTGTGGATATTTTTATTATTGTTGTGGATATTTTATAGTTTTTATTTACACAGGTTATTTTGTTAAAAAAATATATATATTTAAAAAAAATTAAAAAAAAATAGAGATCGATTAGTGATGGAATCGCGTCGGTCGCTATCAGCGACTGAAAACATTCAGTCACTATTTTTTTAAAAAAATAAATATCCAATAGGGGAGCAGGTGAGTGCTCACCCCTTCAAAGAAGGAATGAGTTAGTCACTCCACCACCACACACCCATCAAACAATTTTATTAATAACTGAAGCATTACAAAAGAAGGTCAGGGCCTGATAGAAGGAAGCCCCATCTTATCAAGATGATAGGGCCCCTTAATAGTAGGAGGAAGATCGGCCCAGGATGACCAGACACAGCAAGAAAGAGCAGTAGTACAACCATGACCAGCAAGGCTATCAGCCACCTGATTAGCCTCACGGTAAATATGCGTGAAAGAAACTTGAAGATTCTGACAACGGCGAAAGATGTCCTGAATGACAATGGAGAGACGCCAAGGGATAGAGTATTGACCCTTCAATATTTGCACCAGCACAAGGGAGTCACTCTCAATGATAAAATCAGTGAAGCCCTTATCATAACACAAAATCATACCATTCCGAAGAGCAAGAGCTTCAGCTTCAAGGCTAGAATAAACACCATGATAATGAGCAGAAAAAGCCAAAATAATATTGCCCCTCTCATTCCTAAAGATACCTCCACCAGCAGCAGTAGTAGTGGCGGCTTTATAAGCACCATCGACATTAAGCTTCAACCTTCCAGGAGGGGGAGGATACCACCTGACAATCTTAGGGGCTAGGGGCGCAGAAACGTGGAGTGATAGCCCCCATTGCTGGAGGAAATACCTGTGCTGGGCGGACAAATCAAGGATACAGAACTGAGCAATTTTATGAGAATCAGTAGTATGCACCATGACTCTGTGTAAAATCTAACTGGCAACCATAGGCTGAGCATCAAATCTGGCCTTGTTGCGGCTACACCAAATCTCCCATATTGCAAACAGGAACATGTATCTGGCCAGCCGCCCCCATGAAGTGGAACAATGCAAGCCAGAAATAAAGTGAAGCACACCCTGAGCAGGATTATGAATAGAGACGTTGTTGAAGTTCAGGAAAGAAAACAGACAAGACCAGACTTCATTTGCCACCTCCCCATGGAAGAAAAGGTGAGTACCAGTTTCACAATGGGGGCCGCGGCAGCAAGAACACCTAGAACACAGTGGGATACCACAGCTGGCTATGATGTCATCCGTTGGAATACA
The DNA here is from genome assembly GCA_014218235.1 of Colocasia esculenta. Classification (NCBI taxonomy): domain Eukaryota; kingdom Viridiplantae; phylum Streptophyta; class Magnoliopsida; order Alismatales; family Araceae; genus Colocasia; species Colocasia esculenta. The sequence continues at coordinate 26,142,794 of CM024761.1, read as the reverse complement.
ATTGCGGACCATTCTCCAAATAAAAACTGACCATTTGATAGGAACATGGGGGCTCCAGATTTTAGACCAGCCAAACGTCGGGGTACATCGCAGAAGTTTCTGGACAGAGTTAGTGGAAAACTGACCACTGGTGGTGGGGCACCATATCCATCTATCCAGACCATCATTACAAGTGAAAATATGACCAAGAAGAGAAGGCGGACAAAACTGCTGAGCAATATTAATATGATGTTGAAGTGGATCAGCTAAAACCTGATTAATAGACCAACATTTATTGTGCAAATTAGACCAAACCTGGTCAGGAAGGAAGCACCTGAGGGGAACCGTGCTAGTCCAGATATCAAGCCAAAAGGAAACATGAGAGTCCAGACCTCTCACCACAACCCTGTGATTGGGAGCAACCAGCCGGGAAGCATGCTACCACAGCTTCCTATCCGCAACGGACAACAAATGAAAAGTGGCAGTAGAATGATGAGTGTGATACAGGTGTTTGGCCTGAAAGAAACTACCCCAAAGAGAAGTGCCAGAAATCGCCCTCCATAGCATTTTAGTCTTCAGCGTAAGTTGCATTTGAGATAGGTTGAGAACCCCAAGACCGCCACAATCTTTGGGTTGAGATATAATGTCCCAGGAGACCCAATGTCTCTTGGGCGATCCATCATAAGAGCCCCAGAAAAAATTTGCCAACAATCTATGGAAAGTTTTCATGACAGTAGCAGGAATGGCTTGAGAAGCCATAGTATATATGGGCAAAGCGGACAAGACATGCCTAATAAGAACCAGTCGCCCACCAGAAGATAGAAACCCGGACTTCCAGGTTTGCAACTTAGCAGCAGTTTTGGCGATGATGTGAGAAAAATAAGAAGGCCTTCTCCGACCAGCAAAAAGCGAAACACCCAGATACTTGATTGGGAGTTTGGCCTGAACAAAACCTGTGATATCAGCAATAGAACGGCTAAGGGATCCTGGAGCTCTGTCCTCCACGATGAAAGAGCTTTTAGCAACATTAATAAGTTGACCCGAAGACCCCTCATAAGCCCTGAGAAACCTCATAAGCCTCCTGATGTGTCTAACAGAGCCATTAGAGAAAATTAAAGTGTCATCCGCAAACAGTAAGTGAGAAACCATGGGACATCTACGTAAAGTTTGTAAAGCACCACCATTGCTTCTATAAAATAAAGAGCTAAGCCCCCTACTTAAGACTTCCTCTGCAATAATAAACAAGGCTGGCACAAGAGGATCACCCTGGCGGAGACCTCTCGTAGACTTGAAGTAACCATGGATTTCACCATTAAGCAAAACAGAAAACCAGCAATTTGAGAGAAGAGGCTCAATAAGAGAAATAAAACTGAGCGAGAAGCCAAACTTTCGGAGCACAACATACAAGAAGTCCTACTCCAATCGATCATAGGCCTTAGCCATATCCAACTTAAAAACAACGCTTCCACCTCTACATCGTTTATGAAGATGTTGAACCATCTCCCCAGTGAGAGCCACATTCTCATAAATATTCCTCCCTTTCACAAAAGCACCCTGCTGCTCAGATATGAGAATAGGAAGAACCTAGGAAAGCCTGTCATTGATGATGCGGGATATAACTTTATAGAAAAAATTGCAAAGACTGATAGGCCTGAAATCAGCACAGGACCTAGGGGAGTCAACCTTAGGGACCAAGGCAATAAGAGAGGATGTGAAGCCTCGAGGAAGAGCATGACCACTAAAATAACTTTGAACAGCAGCCACAATATCGTACTGAATGAATTCCCAGCAGTTATGAAAAAAATGGCCTGTGAATCCATCAGGCCCAGGAGCGCTATCAGGAGACATAGTCATAATAACACCCTTTATTTCCTCAGCATCAGGAAGCACACAAAGAGATTGACTTTTCACATCATCCACCAAGCAAGGAATTTCCTCCAACAGTTGCAGGTCAACCTGATGAGAGCCAGAAGTAAAAGCAGCAGTAAAATGAGACACAAAGAGATTTACCATCTCCTCTTTGTCGGTCACAGGCACACCAGTATCATTGTAGATCTGATTGATCACTGAACGCCTTCTTCGGGAAGTGGCGCAAGCATGAAAAAACTTTGTATTCCCATCACCCTCCTTCAGCCACTTGAGTCTAGATTTTTGTCGCCAGAACATTTCTTCCTGGGCCTGGACATGTGTAAGATTATCCCTAGCAGTATCAAGTTGAGTCCGATTCTCAGGAGAAGAGTCATTATCAAAATTAGTTTGAGCAATGGAGTGCGCCTCTTCAGCCAGCATGACATTGTCTTGGACATTTTTAAAAACAACTTTGTTCCAGTGCCGATAGAACAACTTCATATGTTTCAATTTCATCATCATATTGAGGAGAGGAAAGGAAGAGCACGGAGCAGCCTCCCAAGCGATTTTTGAGTCTCTGAGAAAGCGGTCATGAGAGACCCACATTTGCTGGAAGCAGAACCTTGAAGGGGCAACAGAACCATTAGATATCGGGGAAATAAGCAGAGGGCTATGATCGCTGCAGGCACGAGACAGATGTTGCACCTTAATCGCAGGTCAAGTGAGCAGCCACTCGCCATTAATCAATACCCTGTCCAATCTGGCCCAAATGCCATTTGCTTGTTGACCATTGTACCAGGTGAAATTGCTACCAGAAAATCCCACATCCACAAGGCCAGCGGCAGAAACACAGGCCTGAAAGTCAGCACTAGATCTCTCAAAGGCACGACGACCCCCCTTTTTTCAGATGGATCCAGGATACTGTTGAAGTCCCCACCAACAAGCCAAGGCTTACCACAAGTTGCAGAAATATCCACCAAGTTCTCCCACAAATCTCTACGCTCTGTTAATAGACAGCTAGCATGAACAATAGTAACAAGGAACTCCGGGCATGAGGAAGAAATTATGCGCACAGTAATAAACTGATCAGAGCTAGATACCATGTGGACACTAACATCCTGTGTCCAGAACAACCAAATGCGGCCCTTATCATTAGAATTTGATAAACAGGAGTGCATACGCAGTTTAAATTTGTGCCTCTCAATTTTATCAGAATTGAGCTTAGGTTCAATGATTGCAACAAAGTTCAGCTAGAAATTTCTAATCAAATACTTCAACCTGTTAATTGACCGAGCAATACCAATCCCCCTGCACAAAGAAGATCTAGTTTTAACACCGGCCGCCTTCTTGGCCTCAACATTCTCCGGCCCAACAAAATTTGCATGGATAGCAGTAAAATCAGCTTCAATAGCTAAAGGCTCAGAACCAGGGAGGGAAATGACGTTGTAAACAGGAACGCAATTTTCCGAGTCAATAAGAGCTTTGTCATGAGTAGGAATTGGACTAAGACACTGGTAGTAGCTGTGCCACTGGTGTTGGATTTATTGGCCACATCACACTCAGAAGTCTCGGCCTCACAAGGCCGAACAGCAATATCAGTAAGGGATTCTCATTGTTGCCAGAAACATTATTATCAACCACAGAGACCCCACCATCACAATTTCCAGAACGTATAGGGTGAGCAACATTAACAAGCGACGCATCAAGGGTTACTGCATCATTAAGAAGAGTAACAATGTCAGGAGTAACAGGATTATCATTCTTATAAAAAGGATCCGATTCAACAGTCAATTTGGCTTTACCACGATTATCGTCTCCTTTGTCAAGATTTACCTGTCGCCAAACTTTTTTAGCAGGTGGGGGAGCGACCTGTTGAGAATCATGACTACCCGGAGACTCGTTGCTGGTAGGGTTGATTTTTTTGCAATTAACTAGAAGATGACCAAGACGCCTGCACGACTGACAAAAGGAAGGAGGATTCGGATATATCACCTGTTGCCACATACCATTCGCACCAATGCCAATCCAGACACGTTCAGGGAGTTTTTTTGATATATCTAGCTGAACACAGACCCTGGCGGCATGCGCACAAGACAAACTGATGGTATCTCTGTCGACCTGCAGAACCTGTCCAACAGTGCGGGCGATGGATCTAAGCATGGACTCGTTATAGAAATTTGCTGGGAGCCCCGGCAACACCAGCCAGACAGGGACCAAGGGGGAATCCTCCTCAGGGGAAAAGTTCATCGACCATTAGAAAAACCTAAACAATCTGCCCTTAACAAACAGGATGTCCTTCAGAAGGACCTGAAGATAATCGCTCTCTTCTTGAAACCGAATAAGAAGATGACGTCCATCCATAGCACTAATAACAAAATCTTTCACAAAGCTAAAGCGTTGGGATAAGTGCATACGAATGTCCTAGAAGGAGGGTCGACCAAGCGGAGTGCGAGCAATAATAGCAAAGCTGAAGGGCGTACAGGATATCCGTACCTCTTCGAGAGAAAAGAAAACCGCAGGCTCTCCAGAATCAGTGCTAGCAGGCGCATGGATCTTCAGGGGAAGAATCGGAGGCTTGACAGATTCCATAAGGATTTGAGCGAATGACTTTGGCGGAGGAATACCATCGCGTCCCTATGCAGACGTTGGATGGGTTCCATCGGCATTAAAAGCCTGCATGCATGGCGCGGACGTCGCGATGCCAACGCTTTGAGGAGAGGCGACGGCAGAAACCGGGATTCCCCCACGAGCTCGAATACCAGCCGGTGAAGGTAAGGCGGGAAACTGGGAGGGTCCAGGTGGAGGATACCAGACACCCCCCTCGGCGGCGGCCATGGGACGCCCAGCGCCACTGGATAGGGCCGGCGCGCCGGCGGCGGCGGCACAAACCCTAGCAGAGCAGCTGGGAATTAGAAAACCTCAGGCAGCAAACCACCTCGTCTTACCTGTGTTTACAATATACATTCAGTCACTATTTCGGTCACTAACACAGTGACCGACTAGTGACCAAAAAACATCGGTCGCTATCAGCGACCGACGATGTCAGTCTCTAAGTCGGTCGTTGATGTAGTGATTGACTAGTGACCGAATGTCGTCAGTCGCAGTCACTAAATTAGTGACCGTCAGAGTGACTGAATATGTTCAGTCACTATTCAGTGACTATTTTAGTGACCGAAATAGTGACTGGAGTTTTCGGTCGCTGATAGCGACCATCAGCGACAGAAGTAATTCAGTCACTAATCGGTCACTATCAGCGACTAATTAGTGACTGAAAATTTTCGGTCACAAATTTGTGACCAAAAATTCTTCACCGACAATTTCAGTCACTACTCGGTCACTAGACCCTTTAGTGATCGAATAGTGACCGAATAGAGGCTGAAATTGTCGGTCTTTAAATCTGTTTTTTCTTGTAGTGTGTTTTTGAGTCAAGGGCCATTCTGGGAGGAGCGTTTGTATACTTCTATTGGCCAACTGGGATGCTAATGATCATATATTTAGGCATGACATCAGTATAAACTAGATTTGATATGTTTGAATGACAGTTCTAAATTAATTAGCATTTGTTATTTGATAAGAACTCTTAGTTATGCTTAGGGCTGTTCATAATACGGTCCAAACCATTAAACTGAACCGAACCGACTGGTTCGATTCGGTTCGGTTTGGTTTCGTGGGCCAAGTGGTTCAGTTCGGTCTGAAGGTGGGAAACCGAAATGAACCGAATATAGATATATAATTATATAAATAATAAAACATAACAAAAAAAAAGAAGTAGCGCAGTGGAGGGCGGCGTCGCGCGCCCTCCACGCGCATGGGTGGTCGTGAATTCGAAACTCGCGACCCCCAGAAAGGAGTTGTTTTGTTTTGTTTTTTTTTTAAACCTCAGGAAAATGTCAAAAAAACAACCAAAAAATGTCAAAACTGTGGATTTCGGTTTGAACCGAACCGAATTCGGTTTGGTTCGGTTCGCCACTTGAGTTCGGTTGGGTTCGGTTTCCTCCAAAAATGGAGGAAACCGAACCGTGTACACCCCTAGTTATGCTTGATAATGGCCAATCTTCTACATGATTCCTACTTGTATATGAATTTTGTACAAATCAATTGTTCATGTTTTGTTGGATTCAACTTGTTCCTGAATGAGATTTATTTGGATACTACAGTCTCATTGATAACTTATTAATTTGGCTTGATTTTAAAAGAAAAATCCTATATGCTCACTCTAGTTTCTCAATTATTTTTCAGGTGACATGCAATCAAGTAAATCTCAAGATTAGGAGTCTCGTAGGATTGAATGACTGCTGAGGACTGTCACTGTAGTACTCCAGAAAATCTATTAATTAAAAATTATAGATAAATAGAAATTTTATCTATTAATAAATTCAATTAATTAAAATGGTACGCATCATTATTGCATGCGTATAAACCCCTATAAAAATTCGTAAAAATAATAGTCATACTTTAAATAATGTTCTCTAATGACCCATCATGAAATTTGGGCATAGAAAAATCATTTTGACTTAGTTTAAGAATTTATGCGACTTATTAGCATAATTAAGGAATAACTCGAAGAATCCATTATTTTATGATCCAAAGTAGATTATAAATTAAAATAAATATATGATTAGACTTTAAATAATATGGGATGATAGCCCATTATGATATTTGGACCAATAGACAATCTTGGCCCATAAATAAATTCTTTAATGAAAAGGATAAATAAAAACCCATTAAGTAAAGTAAGTACATGGGTTGTACATTAAGCTCACATGAGTTATTGGCCAAGAGTAAGAGCCCAAATGATGAAGGTTAGAAATATTGGCATGAATAATATTTAATTGAAATAAAAATATGAAATTACTTGAATAAGTATGATAAATAGACTTACATAAGGATAAAGGGTGAATAATTGGAATTAAATCAATACCCATTAAGTCAAATTAGTAATGGGTTTTACTAATGGTCCTAACATAAAGTTTTGGGCCTAATTATGAAGAGTCCACCATGAGATGAGAGTTAAATAAGTGAAATTCGTACCTAAAATATTAATAAATAGAAAAAGATTAAGATAATGAGTATTTTAACTCTTAATCATCTTAAAAAGAGTCCTAACCCTAGTCTAACCCAATAGGACTCTATCCTAATCTAAAATTGAGATTTAGATGAGAGACAATTGGGTTAAATATAAGAGACCCAAATTAAATAGGGAAATTCGTAACTATATTATCTCTTAATTAACAAGGGGTCATTAAAGCACTAATATGACTCATATATATCTTAATAAGAGTCATAATCCTATCCTAAACCATTACCCACGAAATTAGACTTCTCCCTTACCCAATTAGATAGATATAGCAAGAAAAATATGAGATAATTATGGAAATTCGTAATTAAATGAGAAGGAAAGAGTTTTAGGTGATTTAGAACTCTACAAGCCATCAAAACACCCCCCATTTGACCCTAGCACCCCACAATTTCGTGCTAAGACTTTTGGAGAGGAAAAGGAGAAGATTTGGACCAAGGAGCAAGGAAGGAGAAGGCTTGGAGCAAGAAGGGTTTTCATATTTTCGTCATTCAACTAGGGTTTTCTTACTCCACAAAAACGGTAGGCAATCTCTCAAGCAAAAATTGTGAAATAATTACCCTAGGTAGTCTTCATGTACCTCTTCAAAAGCCCTATGTTTTGTGGTATTTCATTCACCCATTTGGGCGAATTTAATTCATGAAGTCCTGCTATTACCATGAACTGAGATCTTGTGTTTTCTATAATCCCCAATGTGTACTTGCTCTCATACTTTGATAAAATTCTAGGATATACTAAATCTTATTATCTTTCAAATGCCTCTGGTCTTGCTTGATTTCGATCTCCCATGAGGGAGAATTAAATTTGTAAATATCTATCAGACCTGTGCACTCGACCCTCCTTGTTTCCTTTTTAACCTAATGCAAACTTGACATCATTTCATGATAAAATTATCATAAATACTACTACATGTTAGCTTTCAAACGCCGCTGGTTTCAGAATTTTTCATCATTTATACATCTCTAATTAATTCATTGATCCTTGACTGCGCCTGTTTAGGTCACCGAAAAGTAACCTGATCAATGCATATCTAAACCTTGTCTATTTTCAAATTAATCGCGCATGTTGATAGATATACATGTCTACTTTCGTTTAAAACTGGTTTCATACTTTTTGGATCACCGTGCGATTTTATACTGAATTTAGAATGACCCTGTGTCAAAACAGGTCTACCCAGAGAAAAAGGGGAAAAACTGGACCGCCCCTGTTATCGCGACGGCGCGATACGCCGTGATAACAGGAGTGTCGCGGTAGGCTTCCACGTCGCGTCATGAACGCGACGGGCCTCACCGCCGCGTTCCCAAACCCAAACCGGGCCAGGCCGGCCGGTTCACCTGTCGCGCCAGGCCGCACCACGCGACCTGAACCGCGACAGGATACCCTGTCGCGATACGATGCTTAACGCGCCCATGCGCCCCGTCGCGACATGTTCGCGACTGGCACCCCCATCGCGTTCTTGAAATTTTAGCCAGAACCTTTAATTGCACTTATATCCCTGCTTTAAATGCCATCTAATCCTTGTACAAGTTAAACCATGTACTGTTAAGCTTAATAAATGATCTGAATATTTTTATTGGATAATATTTAAATGACTCTTATTAATTTAAAAGCCGTGAGCACGACTTACTCTATTCTCATGATTTCTTTACACTTGCACACTAAACATTATTTATGGCTATTTGACCATATTAAATTACTCAATAATGTATCTGGTAATTAAGTGAAATTAATTACCTAATTTCCCTATTTTTAAAATGACACATGTCTTCGTTTTATTCGCGTGATTTGTACACCGTTATCGCATCCCTCTGCCTTCGAGCACTCGAGGCAAGACAGACAACATTTCATTACACATTTTTTCTTGACATGGAGCCACCTCTCCACCGGGAATACTCTCGACTGGACTAGGAACTCCTTGTCAAGGCCTCCGTAAGTCTTCTTGGCTTTGGCGCACGTCCTTAGCCGACGAGCTGGTTGTACCTTTAAATCCCGTTACACTCTTAGGGATCAGTACGATCCAAACAGCCTTAGTGAGATCTATCTTATCTTGTGATCACGCCGGACCATCTGGCTCGTGTACGCGGCACGGCTAATGGGCGGATGTGACTTCTACCTGACTGCTGGTACCCGACCTGGTACTGTGCAACCGTTACTATCGTGGTTTACCGTTGTTTTACGATTATACCCCTATCTCGTCTACTATCCTTGTACTCTCATCTGTTCACGTTCACTCTACTATCTCGTCTATTCATCTAGTACTCTCTTAAAACTCTTGAGCTGTTGTGGCTCCATTGCTTGTACTATACATGACTGTCTAGCGCCATAATATGGGTCTGGTGACCTACTAACTTTAATGCTAAGTGTGCAGGGCACGGAGAGTGTCCGAGGGGCTCCAATCTAGTCCTGGGGGCAGAGAGCCACCCGAAAATACCTGCAGGGGCTATTGACGGTGTTATGCATTGCACCGGTTCTGACTATCTCGACATTGGCTAGACATCTAATTGTTTTACTATTAGTCTGAGGAGATCAGACATATTGTGCCAGTTCTGTGCTATTAGTGTGCTAGTACTGACTGATTAACATTAGTCTAAGGAGTTCAGACGAAATGTACTATCGTTAAACGGCTACTGTCCCAAAGTGACTATTGTCGTACTCGACTAGTGCACCGTTGTGCAACCATACACGTTATCTCATTACATGCTATCTCTTTACAAGCTATCTCGTTACACACCACGTTGATACAAGCTATCCTATTTCATGCCATTTTGATACATGCTATCTTGTTATACACTATCTTGTTACGCGCTATCTCGTTATGTTGCCATCCTAATTTTGTAATACTCTTGAGAAATGTATTATCATCTTGTACTATTACTCTCTCGACTATACATGATCGTTCTCTCTAGTTAACCTGCGTTACAAGACATTAATCACTTAAAGCATGCTTGTTTACACGAGATATTAAGTCCTACTGAGCGTTATCGCTCACCCTTCGTTATTTGTTATTATGTTTTCAGGTAAGTCAAGGAATGACCTTACACCCAACAACGGGATTGGACTGGAGTGATGAGCGTCCTGAAGTCATAGCGATGGAATGTCCTTCGTACCTTAAAGTCTAGTTAGATATTTACTTTACATTTCTTTTCCAATGCAATAATGTCATTGAGCCTTTGTTTTGGCTCTGAATTAGTGGTTGTAATAGTTTAGATGAATTATCAATAAAATGATGAGTTTTATTGCAATTATTGTTCATTAGTTGCTCTGATATTTGCGAATGTATGCGCAATTTACATTACCATACTCGTTGTTCATGCCTCCCCGATTTATTCCGCTGCTAAATTGGCGGGACATGACAGTTGGTATCAGAGCCTAGGATGTCCTTAATTAGATAATTTAAGTCTAGGATGTTCTAGGTGAACTGCTCTGACACGTGTCTAAGTCAACTACCATACCTATGTGAGGATTGGGTAGAACCATGGTTAAGATCTGAATATATTTATCTATATATATGTATCAACTTGGTAATACTTTAGCACCCAAAATATAAAAAGAAATAAATAAAATGTTATTGCTCGCAGGAGATTAGTGGAGATGGCTGGTGAGCATGGACAATTGCGGGACTTGCAAAGCACCGTACAAGGGTTAACTCAAGCCCTTAACAATGTGATTCAAGCAGGAGCAAGGAATGGGGCAGGAGATTTATACGGGAATTTCCAACGAATGAATCCTCCTAGGTTTAATGGAACTCCGGATCCCGATGATGCCCAAAATTGGGTGAAGATGATGGAACGGATATTTAGAGTTATGCAATGTTCAGAACAGGAGAAAGTCCTTCTGGCAACCTTCCAATTGGACCGCGATGCTAGAGCTTGGTGGGAAGCTGCCAGTCGACAACTAACAAACATCAACATAAAGTGGGATGAATTTTTAGAACTCTTCAACACCAAATATTTTTCCGAAAGGATTCGTGAGAAGAAGGCAAATGAATTCGCCAATTTAAAACAACGAATGATGTTTGTAGCAGAATATGAAGCACAATTAGAAAGACTAGCACAATATGCACCACATTTGGTGAGTACGGAAAAGATGAAGGCAAAGAGATTCTTAGAAGGATTGAGACCTGTGTTCTGGGAAAAGTTGGCTCCGCTAGACCTTGTAGTATATTCAGACATGGTATCGAGAGCTCAAATAGTGGAGGACACCATGGGACTTCTTGAAAAGATCCATAAGAAGAAAACGTTGAAAAGGGAACGTGATATCCATTCCAATGATAATAAAGGAAGAAAGATAGTAGATAGCAAGAGAATGAAAGGGGAAGCAAAGCGGAAAGAATTCTGTAAATTTTGTAAAAAGCCAGGGCATCAGATTGAAAACTGTTGAAAGAAACTGGGCAGATGTTTGCATTGTGGAAGTCAACAACATCGAGTCATCGATTGCCCGACAAAGGAGAACCAAACTCCACACCAAAGATAAAGGTAGACAAGGTACCATCACTAAACCCATAGTTTGAAGTTCATATTATTTTCTCGACAGCAAAACCCTAATTAGGGGAGATGATGGAATGAGATATTCAGAATAGAATTGGTAGTCGTATAATATCATATGAATTTGGGGACCAAATTCTATTTAAGTGGGGGAGGATGTAGTACTCCGGAAAATCTATTAATTAAAAATTATAGATAAATAGAAATTTTATCTATTAATAAATTCAATTAATTAAAATGGTATGCATCATTATTGCATGCGTATAAACCCCTATAAAAATTTCGTAAAAATAATAGTCATACTTTAAATAATGTTCTCTAATGACCCATGATGAAATTTTGGCGTAGAAAAATCATTTGGACTTAGTTTAAGAATTTATGCGACTTATTAGCATAATTAAGGAATAAGTCGAAGAATCCATTATTTTATGATCCAAAGTAGATTATAAATTAAAATAAATATATGATTAGACTTTAAATAATATGGGATGATAGCCCATTATGATATTTGGACCAATGGACAATCTTGGCCCATAAATAAATTCTTTAATGAAACGGATAAATAAAAACCCATTAAGTAAAGTAAGTACATGGGTTGTACAATTAAGCTCACATGAGTTATTGGGCCAAGAGTAAGAGCCCAAATGATGAAGGTTAGAAATATTGGCATGAATAATATTTAATTGAAATAAAAATATGAAATTACTTGAATAAGTATGATAAATAGATTTACATAAGGATAAAGGGTGAATAATTGGAATTAAATCAATACCCATTAAGTCAAATTAGTAATGGGTTTTACTAATGGTCCTAGCATAAAGTTTTGGGCCCAATTATGAAGAGTCCACCATGAGATGAGAGTTAAATAAGTGAAATTCGTACCTAAAATATTAATAAATAGAAAAAGATTAAGATAATGAGTATTTTAACTCTTAATCATCTTAAAAAGAGTCCTAACCCTAGTCTAACCCAATAAGACTCTATCCTAATCTAAAATTGAGATTTAGATGAGAGACAATTGGGTTAAATATAAGAGACCCAAATTAAATAGGGAAATTCGTAACTATATTATCTCTTAATTAAAAAGGAGTCATTAAAGCACTAATATGACTCATATATATCTTAATAAGAGTCCTAATCATATCCTAAACTATTACCCACGAAATTAGACTTCTCCCTTACTCAATTAGATAGATATAGCAAGAAAAATATGAGATAATTATGGAAACTCGTAATTAAATGAGGAGGAAAGAGTTTTAGGTGATTTAGAACTCTACAAGCCATCAAAACACCCCCCATTTGACCCTAGCACCCCACAATTTCATGCTAAGACTTTTGGAGAGGAAGAGGAGAAGTTTGGACCAAGAAACAAGGAAGGAGAAGGCTTGGAGTAAGAAGGGTTTTCATATTTTCGTCATTCAACTAGGGTTTTCTTACTCCATGAAAAAGGTAGGCAATCTCTCAAGCAAAAATCGTGAAATAATTACCCTATGTAGCCTTCATGTACCTCTTCAAAAGCCCTATGGTTTCGTGGTATTTCGTTCACCCATTTGGGCGAATTTAATTCATGAAGTCCTGCTATTACCATGAACTGAGATCTTGTGTTTTCTATAATCCCCAACGTGTGCTTGCTCTCATGCTTTGATAAAATTCTCAGATATACTACATCTTGTTATCTTTCAAACGCGTCTAGTCTTGCTTTATTTCGATCTCCCATGAGGGAGAATTAAATCTGTGAATATCTATCAGACCTATGCACTCGACCCTCCTTGTTTCCTTTTTAACCTAATGCAAACTTGACATCATTTCATGATAAAATTATCATAAATACTACTACATGTTAGCTTTCAAACACCGCTATTTTCAGAATTTTTCATCATGTATACATCTCTAATTAATTCATTGATCCTTGACTACGCCTGTTTAGGTCACCAAAAAGTAACCTGATCAATGCATATCTAAACCTTGTCTATATTCAAATTAATCGTACATGTTGATAGATATACATGTCTACTTTCGTTTAAAACTAGTTTCATACTTTTTGGATCACCGTGCGATGTTATACTGAATTTAGAATGACCCTGTGTCAAGAAAGGTCTACCCAGAGAAAAAGGGGAAAAACTGGACCGCCCCTGTTATCGCGACGGCGCGATACGCCGCGATAACAGGAGTGTCGCGGTAGGCTTCCACGTCGCGTCATGAACGCGACGGGCCTCACCGCCGCGTTCCCAAACCCGAACCGGGCCAGGCCAGCTAGTTCACCTGTCGCGCCAGGCCGCACCACCGCGACCTGAACCGCGAAAGGATACCCTGTCGCGATACGATGCTTAACGCGCCCATGTGTCCCGTCGCGACATGATCGCGACTGGCACCCCCATCGCGTTCTTGAAATTTCGGCCAGAACCTTTAATTGCTCTTATATCCCTGCTTTAAATGCCATCTAATCCTTGTACAAGTTAAACCATGTACTGTTAAGCTTAATAAATGATCTGAATATTTTTATTGGATAATATTTAAATGACTCTTATTAATTTAAAAGCCGTGAGCATGACTTACTCTATTCTCATGATTTCTTTACACTTGCACACTAAATATTATTTATTGCCATTTGACCCTATTAAATTACTTAATAATGTATCTGGTAATTAAGTGAAATTAATTACCTAATTTCCCTATTTTTAAAATGACACATATCTTCGTTTTATTCGCGTGATTTGTACACCGTTATCGCATCCCTCTGCCTTCGAGCACTCGAGGCAACACAGACAACGTTTCATTACACACTTTTTCTTGACATGGACCACCTCTCCACCGGGAATACTCTCGACTGGACTAGGGACTCCTTGTCAAGGCCTCCGTAAGTCTTCTTGGCTTTGGCGCACGTCCTTAGCCAACGAGCTGGTTGTACCTTTAAATCCCGTTACACTCTTCGGGATCAGTACGATCCAAACAGCCTTAGTGAGATCTCTCTTATCTTGTGATCACGCCGGACCATCTGGCTCGTATACGCGGCATGGCTAATGGGCGGATGTGACTTCTACTTGACTGCCGGTACCCGACCTGGTACTGTGCAATCGTTACTATCGTGGTTTATCGTTGTTTTACAATTATACCCCTATCTCGTCTACTATCCTTGTACTCTCATCTGTTCACGTTCACTCTACTATCTCGTCTATTCATCTAGTACTCTCTTGAAACTCTTGAGCTGTTGTGGCTCCCATTGCCTGTACTATACATGACTGTCTAGCGCCATAATATGGGTCTGGTGACCTACTAACTTTAATGCTAAGTGTGCAGGGCACGGAGAGTGTCCGAGGGGCTCCAATCTAGTCCTGGGGGCAGAGAGCCACCCGAAAATACCTGCAGAGGCTATTGACGGTGTTATGCATTGCACCGGTTCTGACTATCTCGACATTGGCTAGACATCTAATTGTTTTACTATTAGTCTGAGGAGATCAAACATATTGTGCCAGTTTTGTGCTATTAGTGTGCTAGTACTGACTGATTAACATTAGTCTGAGGAGTTCAGACGAAATGTACTATCGTTAAACGGCTACTGTCCCAAAGTGACTATTGTCGTACTCGACTAGTGCACCGTTGTGCAACCATACATGTTATCTCATTACATGCTATCTCTTTACAAGCTATCTCGTTACACACCACCTTGATACAAGCTATCCTATTTCATGCCATTTTGATACATGTTATCTTGTTATACACTATCTTGTTACGCGCTATCTTGTTATGTTGCCATCCTAATTTTGTAATACTCTTGAGAAATGTATTATCATCTTGTACTATTACTCTCTCGACTATACATAATCGTTCTCTCTAGTTAACCTGCGTTACAAGACATTAATCACTTAAAGCATGCTTGTTTACACGATATATTAAGTCCTACTGAGCGTTATCGCTCACCCTTCGTTATTTGTTATTATGTTTTCAGGTAAGTCAAGGAATGACCTTACACCCAACAACGGGATTGGACTGGAGTGATGAGCGTCCTGAAGTCATAGCGATGGAATGTCCTTCGTACCTTAAAGTCTAGTTAGATATTTACTTTACATTTCTTTTCCAATGCAATAATGTCATTGAGCCCTATGTTTTGGCTCTGAATTAGTGGTTGTAGTAGTTTAGATGAATTATCAATAAAATGATGAGTTTTATTACAATTATTGTTCATTAGTTGCTCTGATATTTGCGAATGTATGCACAATTTACATTACCATACTCGTTGTTCATGCCTCCCCGATTTATTCCGCTGCTAAATTGGCGGGGCATGATAGTCACCTTGCCCTAATTGTCTTTTGCTCTAAGCTCTTGGGCTGTCTTTTGATTTAAATATTTATGGTCTTTTCTAATGTCAGCTAAAAAGCTCACTATTAAGCTGTCCTGGCCTGTATAAAGTTTTGGTACGTACAATCTTTAGTACTAAAAGCTTTTTTAAAACTACTATAATTACACTTCTATTACTGTTTGTAATAAACTTTTAAAATCCTATTCAATTAAGTATGGAATAATATTTTAACAAAATTCTATTAGCTAGTATTTATATCCCTTCTATCATGTCTCACTGACTGCGCCATTGAGATGTGAGCTTATGGGCCTCTTGATTAAGAGATTAGTGGCTTGCCGTTTTTCCTCTCTCCAACCCCCACACAATCGGCAATTAATTAGAATCAACTGAAATCATGAAGAAACCATAATCGCCTGGGCCTTTACCCAATTTTCAATCCCTAGTTATACTCTCAAGTTACATAGTGGTCCAATATTTTGATTTTGTCATGAAAACCAGTGCAAGTACTCCTTGTTCTATTCCTTTTGGCAGCTTGAAATCCAGAGGACGGATCCTCTAGCACCGACCAAAACTTGGAATCCCATCAAACGCAGAATAGACGGCCCCTGCTTTTCCTGCCCTTTCCCTACGCTACTTCCTCCATGGGCTTATTAAATGACCTCTCAAACAAATGGAACAGGGCGAAGAGCAGAATTGTGCTCAGCTTATATCATTATTTATTTTTAATGTTTCAATGACAAATATTTACTATCACGTGCTGCGACTTAGCCATGCACACCCTTTTTATTAGACTACATCAGTTCAATGGTGGAAAAGTGTGGCCCGCGGGGTGTGTGTGGCAAGTCATGTGTGACTTGCCGCATTAATTCCCGTGTCTCTCTATTTCCAGTTCAATGATCTACTGCACTTGACTTAGCCATGCGCATGGACGGATCCAGAGAAGAATCAGTGGGTCATGTGATCCCACTGGATTTTTAAAATTTTATTGATGAATCTAAAATTTTTCATTATATTAATTTGGTTGAAAATTTTTCTAAAGACAGTAACCCCACTGAAATTTTTTCTGGGTCCGTCTATGGCCATGCGCCCCCTTTGATTGGTCCACATCGGACGGATGATGAAAATATGTAGGCCCTGTGGGGCGCAAGTCGCGGTTTTTTGTGTTCCCTATTTTTCTCTATTTGCATATCGTGACATGCCATTTTTTCTGCAAGTTAGAAAGCCTTTGAAGGACTCGTATTTACTTCAATATATGCGTAGTACTTACCTCGATCTGTCAATAAGCTGAGGTTTAACTGTAATATTAATGATAGACCCAGCAGAGGTTAGCTAAAGTGTGTACAAAAGTTTGTGGGAATCTCGGGATGCATATATATATAGGCCAGCAGACAGTAGGGGTGTTCAAAAATCGGTCCAAATCGAAAAATCGAACCGAACCGACCGGTTCGGTTCGGTTCAGAGAGTGCCACAATTCAGTTCGATTTGGAGCAGAAGAACCGAAATAAACCGAATATATATATATATATAATATAAATAATGTAATATAATATAAAAAAGACAGCAGCGCAGTGGCTAGAGCGCTGCCATCCGATTCGGTTTGACCCCCAATTCGGTTCGGTTCGATTTTCGCAAAAAAATAGTCCAAACCGAACTGAACCGTGAACACCCCTAGCAGGCAGCATGTTGTTGGAGCAAAATCTATCTAATTAGGTCCGTTCTTGTCCATTTCTAGGAAGAGAGTGAATTGAGAAGAAGCTGGGAAGCGTCCCTGTGAGACTCGATTGTGATTCGCAAGATCAATTAATGGACACTGATTTCACTTGCTAGGGCGGTGGAATCAAACCTCGTCACACATATGTCAAGGAGTAAGATAGTATATATTCTTTGGGATTAACATCATATGCCTTTGAAACTTAATGCATTTGTATCAGTGGCGGATCTCATGACCAGTCAATGGGGTCACGTGATTCCACTGATTTAGAAGGGGAGTCTTAAAGGGTGTCTTTTTTTATTTGTATAGGTCAAAAGTTTATGTAAGGTGACCCCACTGAATTTAAGGGTGACCCCCCACTAAATTTAAAGGTGATCCCACTGGATTAATTTTCAGGATTCGCCACTGATTTGTATGTATATTTGCAAAAACACAAATAATTCTTGAGACATCAAAATTGTTGTACTTCTGCATCCCGGTTTTTAATTATATATATACTACGTACTAAAACATACTTTAAAAATATGAAAATTATAAAAATATCCTAAAGATATATCATCTCATCGTACTTCTACGAAGTTTGACTAATTAAGGGAGCAAGTAGAATCATAAATAGAGTACAGACATAAATATGATATATTGGAAGAGAATATATGAACATATAGGGTGTTCAAGCCGCCCGGGAAATTCTGCTAAAAGGCCAAATGTTCGGGTCTTGTGAACGAGATCAAGCCATGCATTAACCATCTACGGACTTGATCAAATTGGCTTCATACATGATCATCTGCAAAGCAGTACAGGAAATTATTTGAGGATGACGGAAAGCCAACTTGTTAGGAATAAAAATAATTTTAATATAATAATAATAATAATATTGAAATAATCCTATTGCTGTTCAGATAAGAGAAATACTATGCTCCCGACATAGGGGTGCGCGAAGGAGCCGTTCTCCTCCATAACGTGTCATGTGGAGGGGTACGGCTCCCAGTGTATTAATGTATTTTTTTAGTATTTTTTTACCCTCAAATAATATACACAAATATCTATGTAGTGCACATAAATACCGCAATAGTACATATAAATAGTATAAGAATGCACACAAATTATTATGGTATTTGTGTGTACTACATAAATATTTGTGTGCCCCATAAAAATATTTATGTGTATTATTTGAGGGTAGAAAAAATATCAAAAAATATATTAAATACATTGGGGGCCGTGCCCCTCCACACGGCACACTGTGGAGGAGCACGACTCCTTCGCACGCCCCAATGCCGAGAGCATAATATTTCTCATCAGCTAATATAAGTGAAAAACTACGTACACCTCCGTCAATCTTCTGTCACGTATTTTTTTGAAGTAGCTATCTGCAGGAATATTTATTTTTACGTACTTAGTATATATAAATAAGGAATTAGCTAGTTTTTGCAATTATGATCGCCGCGGCAGTACCAAAGGCTTTTAAGAAACGTTTATAGCTGCGAAAAAAAGATGCTACACCTTTTGATGAACAATACTCTCCCGTACTCTGCAATCTCCGCAGGTACATCCACTAGAACACGTGCATGTGGATGAGGCACAGGGCCCAGCACGTAGACACGGCGCTGTGCCCACACGGCTGCGTCACTCCACCACTTGCTGCCAAAAAACACCCCCTCTGCACGTAACTTATAAGAAGAGCCATCGGGGTGTGAACGTCGGGGGCACGCAGTGGACAGCTAGCCAGACGTCCTGACTTGCTGTGTGGGTCGCACAAGGAGCTGAATCTTCCTCCCGAGTGGCCTAACTTCTCTCTCTTCTCTTGAATTCGAACTAGCTAGCTAAATTCCTAACAAAGACGAAAAGCTGCTCAATGCTGACCACTCCACTCGTCAAGTGGGTTTCTCTCTCTCTCTCTCCTGCCTTCCCCCTCGGCCCCTCCCCCCTTATCATTGTCAACCATCCAAGCCTTCTATATAAGCCCACCTAGATCTCCAAACCAAATGCCCACTTCTTCCGACGCATAACAATACGGAACCAGCTAGCTAGAGAAGCTCTAAACTTGTTGGAGAACTCCACCAACAAGTGCAATGGAGCTCAGCATTAAGGCCATCTTCCTCCTCTTCCTCCTCCTGGCGTCATCCATGGTTGCAACTTTCGCTACCGCCGTGGAGACCGATGAGGACGGCGAGGGTCTCGCGGCAGCAGAAGCCGGCGATGAGCCTGCATCGTTTGAGAATGCGGAGTCTTCGTCGCTCCTCCTCCGGCGGCTTCTCAGGCGGAGTTACAGGCCCCGGTCGGCCATGACCTGCGACAGGTACCCCAAGGTGTGCCACCTCAAGGGCAGCCCCGGGCAGACCTGTTGCAAGAAGCGCTGCGTCAGCCTCAGGACGGACAACCTCAACTGCGGGCGGTGCGGGAAGAAGTGCAAGTACGGGGAGCTGTGCTGCCGAGGCAAGTGTGTGAATATCTTGTACGACCGGAACAACTGCGGCGGCTGCCAGAAGAAGTGCAAGAAGGGGAGCTTCTGCAGATACGGCATGTGCAGCTACGCCCATTGATAGAAGGCTGCGAGATGGTCTCGTGAGCTTTTTAGCTTAGCTGGCTGTAAACCAAAAAAAAAAAGGAAAAAAAAGTGAGCTTTTTAGCTGTCGATATGTGTTAGTAGTCCAAGCCCGTAGGCTTGCATGAACTCTGAGGTTTTCATTCTTTTTTTTTTTTCCGTTCCATTTTTGGATTTACTTTACACTACAGCTACAATTTTTGAATGGATGTAAAGCGGCCCATTCAATTATATGTGTATTCAATCAAGATGTTATTATCTCAATTCCGTAAGAAATAAAAAATGTTACAAGTTAGAGAAAGGAAAAAAAAAGACTTGGCTCTCTAGGACGTACGGGCAATGACTTAACCTTATAAAATCTTGAGGTGGTGCATATATATTCCTCAGTATAAAATGCTAACGCAATACTTAGCACACTCATGTGTTCACCTTAATTAATCAAGCCAAGTTCATGCTTCCATATTTGAGCTACTGCAGATACGGCATGTGCAGTTACGCCCATTGATAGAAGGCTGCGAGATGGTCTCGTGAGCTTTTTAGCTTAGCTGCCTGTAACCAAAAAAAAAGGAAAAAAAAAAGTGAGCTTTTTAGCTGTCGATATGTGTTAGTAGTCCATGCTGTAGGCTTGCAAGAACTCTGAGGTTTTCATTCTTTTTTTTTCCCGTTCCATTTTTGGATTTACTTTACAACTACAATTTTTGAATGGATGTAAAACCGGCCATTCAATTATATGTGTATTCAATCAAGATGTTATTATCTCAATTCTATAAGAAATAAAAAATGATGCAAGTTTTATTGAAAAAGGGAAAAAAATAGACTTGGCTCTCTAGGACGGGCAACGACTTTAACTTTATAAAATCTTGAGTATAACTCAAACATATTGTGTGGTGCATATGTATTCCTCAGTATAAAATGCGAACGCAATACTTAGCACGGTACTTGTCAAACCAATTAAGTTCATGCTTCCATATTTGAGCTGTCACTGCGATTGGCTTCTAGCACCACCTAACTCTTTCACGTAGCTTGCACCCTCCTAGACACCCCCCGAGAAGAAGTTAAGGGCAAAAATAACCTACAAATAAGAGTTGACAGATTACATCAAGGGGTACGTGCAGTTCACCCTTCAACGAGATCAGTCTTCACGGCAGCTGGAAGACCTTTGAATAAAACGGAAGAACGTACGTACAAAAGGCCAGACAGCCACCTTAAGAAAACCCAGTGCCAGAACGAACCAGTCCCCCCTTGGCCCTTGATTGGCGCAGTTGGAATGCTCTTGTCGGCGGGGAACGTGCGCGGTCGTCGTTCAGAACGACGACGACGACCCTTGATCCGGGTTGGTTCCTCTCCGAGAATGGACAAGAGTTAGGCTACTGTGTGTGGGGACTTCTTGCTCCTCGTTTTCCACCTCAAAGATTTTAGGGGATGCTTGCATGTATATCTTTTTAAAAATTAGATATGACCTTTATTGATGCATGAAGATGGTTCTACATTATATATACAGTTTTTGGTTCTTATACATCAAGTTGTGTTAATAATATGTTTAGGAAAAGCTAATTAAGAAACATCCTTAGAATATGTGATCTCGATTATATATCTTCTATGGAAGCCTAACTTAAAAAGACAAGTTCTTAATTCAGTAAGACGGGAATGCAATTACCACTATTTCGATGTGAGGGGAGTATTTTGTCATTTCATGGAAGTCAATATGGTATATGTATAAATATAATAGTCTACGAAAATATATATACATGGATGGAAAACCTAAAATGTTTTATCGTGGAAAACTTGACTGTTTGGTATAGTACTCTTGGCAAGCTTGTGTTGCATAATGGCTCGTTGAAGTCAACATGCAGAAATTGCGGATGCGTCCATGAGGTTCCATGTGATGTGAGGAAGAACATGACAAAAGATCTTAACCCTAGTTGGATTGTTTGTGAATTAATTTTAGGCATTTTTTGCATATAAACCTCTTTCAAAAGATTAACATATAAAAAGAATTCTTAAATTTTTATTTATATGTATACTTCTCTTGTGAATATAAAATACATTCAGAGACCCTACTTTCAAAGTATCTTTTTAGCGTCGCTCACAGCATATAAGTTATATGGTAGGCTCTTTAAAAATATTTTGTATCCATAAGAGGGTAATATAAGTAAATATAAATCTAAGAAGAATTTTCACGTAATTAATCTTTTAAGAATGGCATATATATGTAAAAATTATTAATTTTAGCGGCATTATTTGAATTAGTACTTTAAAATGGCTAGCGTACGCTGAAAACATGCATTGCCTCTTACTTTGACTCGTTGGCAGCCCTATGTTTTAGTTTTTGCACTGATAGATTTCAAATCCTAATGAATAAATATGCAGCAATATTCATCATCTTATTAGGAATATGCAACAAACCAAATGGGAAACACATTAAGCTCAAATGTGTACACAAGTCTCATCTCCGACACAAGTTAATTGTTTTGCTGCACTGACGTTAACGAAGAATATGGACGACTGTGGAATAAGAGGCTTTACAGTGGGCCTCCGTGGGACCTGTGCACGAAAGTGATATTTTCAGTACTAATTATGAATGTAATGTATTTAGGTTGAAATTAGTAACCAACTTTAATTGGACATCACATTTATCAACCAAGCAGACTAATTTGCAGCTGTTATATATAATCCTTCAACAAACATACATAGGAATATTGTTTTCTTCGATATACAGTGTAAAATATGTATCTTCATCAATATTGGTATCAGATATTCAATTTTAAGTTAACGACCAAACATTAATTAATAGACAATATATACTACGTACTACTAGGGAGAAATGAGTTTCTGTTAGAGGTAATTTCCTCTTGACACACTTCGTCCAACCGCGTATATATATATGTACGTATATGGTGTATCCATTGTGGGCGGTCTCATAATAGCGTTTCTTTGTATTACAATTTGTATGACCCTTCCATTGGACTGCGACTGAGAGCACTAAATTATATCTATCCATCTTTATTTATATCTTTCCCTCATGATTGCATGTGGTTGATCACATGAACTAACTATAGACGGACCCAGAAAAATTTTCAGTGAGATCACTTTCTTTAGAAAAATTTTCAACCAAGTTAATGTAATGGAAAAATTTAGACTCATTAATTCATTGGATCCGTCCATGGAACTAACTCTTCCATGAACAGATTGATTCTCAAGAAGCTTTTACAAAATCTTCCCAATGAATTGTTTACAAGATGGCACATAAAGTTTTGAGGGGTTATCTAGCTAGTGAGCTAGATTTGAGAGACTTGATTAATCTGAGATAAATGGATAAGGAGATCATTTAGGTTAGGGTTGAAAGGAACGTCACGTACGTCATACAGATACAAATCGGACCCTAATTGAGCAACGGATAGAGAGTGCTACTACTCTCATGCGATAACAAATCCTGAATGGAACCATACGCAATACCATCATGGGAAATAAGAATACATCATAAATTGTCATTCCTCTAAGCATATATGTATGCTTTGCCTCATGCATGGTCGACGCAACCTTTTCAATTCTTCCATATATCTCTCTGATCTCTCCACTTAAATAGGATTCTCTCGATACTTGCATTGAGGGGAGTCCCAGGGAGGAGGAGGTGGGATATTTTACATTTAAACTTCTAAAATTTTATTGTAAAATACGCCTCCTCCCCCCCTCCACTCGTCAAACATGTATAGATTCTTCTGCCATATATACATGCATGTGAAACATGTTGGAAACTTCCACCTCCCAAAGGTCCTGTCACATGAACAAATATGGGATAGGTACTGTTCGGCCAGGATCAGCTTTTCCGACTCCTCTGGTAAACATCAGCTTCAAATTCCAAGATATACGTGACGGGAGCAAGTATATGGTAACGAAGCCAACATTATTTCAAAAAAAAAAAACGAAGCCAACATTATTTCTTTACCAACCTTCTCTTTCGTTCCTTTTCGCGGCTCTTTGACGGACTCGGTGTGTGCTGTAAAGATTGCGGACTCGACATGAAAGATTTTCCCACCTGTACGGATAGGGACCTGAAAGTTTGCTCTTGCCGCGTCGGCAGCATGCATGATGCAGGTGTTCTTTCTCGGTCAGTATAATCCGGCCGGTAGCTCGCCGCGTATTTCGTTCGATATTTGAGAATTCATAAGTAATTGTCATGCCTCTTTATTCTGCTTTATTTATACTATTTCTTTATTTTTGTCTGTATTATCATAACATTTTTCTACCATGTACTATTCACTATAAGAAATGAAGGATATGTAGACGGCTGAAAATCGCGGCCGACTACAAAAACATACATTTATAGACGGCTATAAAAAGCCATCTATGTATAAGAGATATATGGACGGCTCAATTAAACCGTCTACATATCTTACATATGTAGACGGTTTCTTAAGCCATCTATGTAACTTACATAGACGGCTTTGAAAACCGTCTACATACGTAGGATATGTAGACGATTTTATTAAGTCGTCTACGTATCCTTTATATGTAGACGGCTCCTCTGGCCGTCTACTAACTTATGTAGACGTGTGTTACTAGCCGTCTACGTACAAACGATACGTAGACGGCTAAATTTTAGCTGTCTATGTACCTCTTTTGTAGACGGCTTTAAGCCGTCTACAAATCATCCTCTAATTTATCACCCTCACCCCCCTCTCCCGCCCCATTTCCCCGCGCCTGCACCCTCGCCCTTCCGCCTTGCCCTGCTGGAGACGCCGGAGATGCCGCCATCGCCGTCTGCTGCCCTCGCCCTTCCGTCGACGCCTTGTCCTGCTGGAGATGCCGGAGACGCCGTTGCCGCCGTCGCAGTTCACCGTACCAGGTAATCGTCCTCCCCCTCTCTCTTTCTCTCTTTCTCTACCTCTTTCGATCCGACTCTCCCTCTTCCTCTTTCTCACCCTCTCTGCATTTCTCTTGTGAGTCGGGAGGGGAGGGGGGTGGCCTGCTATCGGGTGAGGGGGATGGCGGTGGGGGTGTTGGTGGTGGGGCAGTGGGGATGGGGGCCGGGGTTGGGGGTGGGGCAGTGGGGGTGGGGGGGTTGGTGTTGGGGCAGTGGGGATGGGGGCCGGGGTTGGGGGTGGGGGTGGGGCAGTGGGGGTGGGGGGGTTGGTGGTGGGGCAGTGGGGATGGGGGCCGGGGTTGGGGGTGGGGGGGTTGGTGGTGGGGCAGTGAGGATGGGGGCTAGGGTTGGGGGTGGGGAGGGGGCAGTGGTGGTGGCCAGCTATGGGGTGAGGGGGTTGGCGGTGGGGGTGGGGGTGTTGGTGGTGGGGCAGTGGGGATGGGGGCCGAGGTTGGGGGTGGGGGTGGGGCAGTGGGGGGGGGGGGGGGGGGGTTGGTGGTGGGGCGGTGGGGATGGAGGCCGGGGTTTGGCATTTTGCTACATTCTTCTACTCAAAACTTATCATCTGCATATGAGGACAAATTATTCAGAATATTTGCATCTTTATGCTAATGCTCTTTTATGTTTTTTTCCTTGGATATGTGGTCTAGTCAATGACTTCCTGTGCTATTTTGCTATGAAAGGACCGCTGGGTTTGGGCATGCAACAAGGTTGATCTGCATGTCTATTTCACATTGAATAATTAAATTTATCAGTAGTAAATAGGGGAAAAGGCAATAACCTTTAGTCTATAATATATTTAGTTTAGTATATACATCTGTGGGCTTGTGAATTGTGCTGGAGAGGAAATGATGAGTGTAATTGGAAGATAATGTACCTAAGCCTGAAGGAAGTTGAATGTAAGTCAGTGGTCTCACATGTTTGTGGTTATACCATCTCTGATTCTCTTATACGTTTGTCTTCTCATGGTGGTCACATAATTTAATATAGGTGAATGCTGATGAGAATCATTGTATGTCCAATAGAATATCACTTACATGAGCGTCCCTTGTGTGCAAAATGTTCAGTTTGTAACTTTTGCAAAGGTTTCAACATGTGATTTGCTTGCTTCCGATTGTGTTATTTGAGTATCCAGGCCCTGTTTGCAGCATGTAACATGCTTAGTTATATTCACTTGTAAAATGAACTTAATTCAATCTTTCTACATCCCCCCCCCCTGCAGAATTTGGTTGTTACTAAATCACTTAGATGAGAGGCTAGTTAAGGATTCTTTCAGCAAAAGGATTCGGTAATAATATCAAATCATCCAATTTGACTCTTGACATCTTTAATGAAACATGTCATGGGAATGAAAAGGTCATGTGTTATGTATTTAATAAATTGTGTTGGCTTACCCATCTTTTTATTAATATATTTTTTTGTAAAATATGACAACAGGTTTTGTTTGGAACACCTGCGGAGATCGAGCTAGTTGCTTTCATCTTTTGAGGCTCTTTGTTCAGGTAAGATCCAGCGAGCTTGGGTGGTGGATCATCTTTATTTAATCCAGCGAGCTTGGGTGGTGGCTCATCTTTATTTAATCCAACGAGCCTGGGTGCATGTGGCTCAACTTTTTAATTATGTGTGGATGCATAAATATATTTTTTGCAGGATGTGTGAATGTATTTTAATGCAGGATGCAAGCATTGGATGAAACATATGGATGTAAGAATGAGTGGACTTTTTTTTTTTGCCCGTTCAAGACTTTTGTTATGATATATGTTTTTACTGTCTTTTGATAGTAATGGCATATATATCGAGCATATAGTCTTGAATTGTCTAAGTTGGACAGTTTGTGCAAATTTAATCATCTGAAGGAATTAATGTGAGAGTTGGTGAATACATGGAGACTTAAGTGGAGTTGTAATTATGTTATATTTTTATATTATAATATTTAATGTTTATAATAACTCTGGTCATGGTAATGTATATGTTATATTGTAGAATGTGAATGTGTTTATGCATTTAAATTTTTTTACAGGATGTGAATGTGTCTCTTTTTTGCATGATATATCTTTATTTTTCAAGATGTGTATGTATGAATTTTTTTTCCACAGGTTGCGTACACATGTGGATATGCTCCTAATATAGGGGAGATGTCGTCAAATTTTCTTTGTAAATTATATACACTGCTTATTAATATCAATATTTTCAGATATGAGTTCGCACAGTGGATCTCGTGTTCGGAGATTACGGACTATGGATGACGTGTCAACTCATTCACCTGAAGACTCTGTTGCAGGTCATCCTTCTCAAGTTGTTCTTCCTATCACTCAGGGGGCGTCTTCTGTTGCATCTGCATCTTCTTCTGTAGCAGGTATATTTTTACATTCAGTAGCATTACAATTTATATTTACTTTAGTTTCATAAAATCTAATCATTTTCTTTATGTATATATTTTTACATAGAGACACCATCGTGGGGTCGAGGGACTGGTCGCCGGGGTCCCTCTAGAGGTGTCACGGAGAGGAGGCTAGAGCCTGGACATAAATGGAATGTGAGAGTAATTGGTGGATACGGGGTAGGTGAGCAAGGGACAAATTTTATAAATCGTATGGGCATTGTCATCAGACTGCATTGCAAAATATGGCAGAATTTTTTTTCAAAACTGCCTGAAGAGACAAAGAATGGAATATTTCGAGATCTTGAGGTAAATAGATTAATATTTAAAGTGAATATTATGTATTTGTGAGATATTTAAATTAGATTGGTAATATATGCGTAGATGTGGTATTGTTGGGATTGGACTCCTCAGACGGATAAGGAGATGTTACAACATATGACAGCCATGCACAAAGGCTGGCGTGGGATGTTGAAGTCGAAAGTAAGTATTTTTTTTTAAAGTATTTATTTATTTTTTATCTTGATAATGAATATTTTGTTAACTTTGTAATTGTTATTTTGTAGCATTATAAGGGCAAGACCTTTGAGGATGCTGTTGCATCTGTTCCACTTGGTGTTGATCCATCAGATTGGCGAACAATGTGTCAAAAATGGAATTCAAGGGAGAAGCAAGTAAAATAATATGATTTAATTACATATAGAACTTATGATTTTTTTTTTGAGATTTCATCAAATATTTAAATATATGTATTGTCTTTTTCTTTACAGGATATTGCCGAGCGTAACAAGCAAAATTGCACCCATCAGAATATGACGTATCGACGGGGGCGTACGAGCATTTATCAATTAAAAGATGATTTTTTAAGTTTTTTATTTTATTGAATGTAATTTTAATAATCTCTATTGATCATTTTTTCGTACTTGATGATTATACAATTAATTTTTACAGGTGAAGACTCACCAGCGTGAGCCCGATCGCATGGAGGTTTTTAGATGGGGAGATGTAAAGACCTCCCTGATGGTACCCAGCGGTGGGTTGATGATGAAAGCATGGATTGTTTTGTAAGTGTATCGGTCTTAGATAAATTATTTTTAATAAATTAGTTTATAATTTTTCATTTTTTGTTAATGAAATATTTTTTTAATTATAGGAGAGGATAACACAGATGACGACTCATTCCCTCCAGAGTGATGATGCCGCTCCTGTTTCAGCCGAGGATGCCTTCATAGCTGTCATGGGATGAGACAAGCCTGGCCGTGTTCGTTGTGCGGGTAAGGCTGAGACGCTCTGCACTTGGTACGGGAGGGGAGAGGGATCGAGCTCCTCAGGCGGCTACCACACTCAGGTGCAGCAGTTGCAGTAGTAGTTGCAGGATCAAAACAAAAAGATGGAGGAGTTGTGTGCAGAGAGGAGTAGGGATCGCCAGGAGTTAGAGGAGTTGTGTACAGAGAGGAGCAAGGATCGCCAAGAGCTAGAGAATATGCACAGTCAGATATCAGAGATGCGAGCCTTTATGCAGCAATTTGCTGCTCAACCATCACATATGTCTCGTCCTGGGCCTGAGCTTGAGTGTGAGGGGAGTGAAGAGTCTCCTGATAATGATGATGATGATGATGATTAGATTGTTATAATTGGTGAGATATTATATTTCTTTTGAATTTGTTTATGATGTGTTTTTAGATAATTTGTGTGTGCATGGTATTAAAAAGATGATTTATGTATATGAATATTTTGATTTCTGTATTAACAAGAAAAAACAATAAAAATAAAAAAAAAATAAAAAAAAATTAAAATGTGTAGACGGCTTAAGCCGTCTAAAAAACTTTATGTAGACGGTTTATTAACCGTCTACATAAGTTTATGTACACGGTTACAAAACCGTCTATATAAATATTTATAGACGGCTTAAAAATCGTCTACATAACTCTTTATAGACGGCTTAAAAACCGTCTACTTAAACTTTTGTAGACGGTAACTAAACTATCTACTTATCATAAGTAGATGGCTAATAAGCCGTCTATATAGATTCGTTAACGGCTTAATGTAGCCATCTACGTATCTTCGTAGACGGCTTCCAGCCGTCTACATACAACACTTTAGTAGACGGCTTATAAAAACCGTCTACATATGATATGTAGACGGACTGTTCGTTGACTGCTGTTTAGACGGTTGTATAGCCGTCTACAAAACCTTTTGTAGACGGTTCTGTGATTTTCGTATCCTCTTCCCCCTGTTGTGATTATTAGACTTTTCTTACAAATAGTTTTTACTATCAAATTGTTTACGATCACTATTTGTTAGTGTTTTTGGTCCACTTGAACCGTCCAATTATAATTAAATTGTAAAAATTAACATACAACTAATTTATTTTGAACACTTTGTCTCTTTGTACAAATAAAACTAGAATGTATATGGTCTATTCTTAGTACATACAAATAAATTATGAAAAGTAACACCAAAACAAAAATGGCAATGAATGGGGACCGTCAGATCAAGTCCGGACGATCGGATTCACGAGATCATCGGGAGCAATCTGTAAAGAAGGCAAACCAAATATTAGAGAGTCTTAGAGATGTGTCCTGAGAGATCATCTTCTGATACCTAAGTCAGAGACGGTATAAAAAATCGTGAAGAAGAGGAAAAGGGCGACTCAATGTCGTTCTTCACCAAAAAAAATCTCCTCCTAAGAGTCCCTAAGGGAGTGGGCTTAAGTGGACTTACCTTTGTCGAAGGGAAATGCCGCAAGATATATAGCCATTGAGGGCCTTTGGATCTATGGGGGGTGCGGTTTTGGGGATTGGACCTGGAGAGGGAACACATGGTGGGCATGGTGTTGTAGGCGCTGCAACCCTACAACGACATATTTTTGAAGTGGAACATATGGACATGGTAGACATGATGATGTCCATGTCGTTGCTCCGCTATCCTTAATATCTTTTCCCCTTTTCAAGGGTATATATGTTGGCCTCATTGGTGAGTGGAGGCTCAATGCCTCGCGAACCAAGCCCCCGACAGCCCTTCTCAAGAAGATGCCCCTCCTTCTATCCAAGTAGCGCCCTTGGGGCTCGCAAGTCAACATACGGCCGGTCGGTCTCGGGCGATGCATAATGCCAAACGTCGTGGTCATACGACGTCCCTTCATATATTGCCACTCGGATACATATCCTTGAGTGCCATGTGACTCTTTCTCTCTTTGTCCTTGCTTGGTCAGGAATCGAGCGATAGATGAGTTTACCCCAAGAGTTAATTAGCCACTTCGCTTTGAAGTGCTAGGCAAGCTGTCCTGTTTGGGCCTCTGCCTACTTGGGCCGCGATTTGGGCTGCCTCTCTTTTTTGGCCTGCTGGGCCCGTAGTGGATTGACAAGTTCCTCCCTCTAGAGGCAGTTATGCAAATACATGAAAAAAATGGTACACTTGTAAGTGCCCATTGTTATTGTTCTTATCATTATTAAAAGGTACACGGGTCTCAGACGGCCCCTAATTGACCATTAATATGCACGGGTAAGAGATTTTAATCACATGGGCAGCGGAGTGCCTCCTACAGAACATGCATAACAAAGAAATAAAGCACAAGGCGAGATGGGTAACAGATGTTGGGATAATAGTACTAGCACATATACCTCCATATCTTTTATATTTTCCTATAACCCCAAAATATTCTTCAGTTCTCGTAAGCAACATAATTGCCCCTATTGCATTTTAGATATTCGTTTCACTATTGGAATTTTATCTAGGTAGACTAAGACAGCTTGGAAAAGTTGTAATATATTGTTGTTTACTTTTTTCACAATTAAAATGTCAATATACAGGAATTGGATGTGGATTATTAAAATAAACATGTTCATCACAGATACTTTTATTCGCACTCGTGTCATTAGAAATTATGGATGTGTAGAAGAGATTATATATATGTAATGATATTCTTCTTGCAAACATTAGCTCTATGACGCAAAGGAAGAGGCAAAATGACATTTATGTGTTCTTTCTGCACATAATTAACAGTATTTAATTTTAATGATATGCGTGCAAATAGAATCTATTATATTGAGAAATCTGTATTTCTATTTTAATTAAAAATGGTTCATATGCAAAACCTTTTTAAGATATATGCCGCTAAAGGGCTTTCATAATCTCTTTCATACACCTCTAAAGTATATTTTATATGCTTAGCATTTTTATGGTATATGTAATACCAAGAAGAATCCATTAACGTGAAAGAAATATAATCAAAGTATAGTAATTGTCTTAAACCTATGTCATCCCATGATTGCGGTCATAAGCTTAACAAAGAGAAGTGAAAAGAAAACTTGCAAGTGAACTCTCTCTCTTTCTAGAGAGAGAAGCTCCGGGGTCTCTACTGGTCATGGGGTTTCTTTTTCCGCCTCCCCCTTGGGGGGGAGGGGGTGTTGCTTTGGTCGGCCCGTGGGCTCCTCTCACCGGGTCTTCTTCACCATGGCGGCGGTTGATGGTCCTCCAGATTTGCGCTCCTTTGCGCAAGTTCTTCAAGCTTCCTTGACGTTCCCAAAGGTGGATATCCCTGTCCATGCGCCGGCTTTTACAGATAAAGGGGACCCAGCAAGTTTCTTCTCCAAAGCAGAGGTGGAGGCTTCCCTCAGGACTCTTAAATTTGCCATTGTTGTCAAGACTCCTCACGGGTGGCCATCTTATCCGGAGATACGCAGTCATCTCACCAATCGCTGTGACTTGTGTGAGTCTTTTGTTATTAGCAATATCAATCAAACTCACCTATTATGCAGGTTTTCATCTGAGGACGATTTTCTTAAGGTCCTTCTCAGAGAATCTTTGCATGTTATGGGAAAGCTGTTCAAGTTCTCCAAATGGACACCCTCTTTCAAGCCAGAAAAGTAGTCTTCTATTGTTCCAGTGTGGGTTGATCTTCCGGATCTTCCTATAAATCTTTATTGTAAGTCTTTTATCAAGTCTACTGCTTGTAACATTGGCCATGTTCTTCAAGTTGCTTATGTCACGGCTAATATGTTGAACACCCAAGCTGCCAGGGTCTATGTAGAAGTTGATCTAACCAAACCCAGGAAGGACAAAATGTGGATAGGTTTTGGTGATTTTGGGTTCTAGCAAGAGATTGTTTATCCTACACTTCCATCGTATTGTTCCTGTTGTTTCAAGATTGGCCATCGATCGGAAGACTGCAAAGGCACTAGGGAGCTACCTGTCAAGGAAAAACAAGCCAATCTGCCTTCCAGGGAGATTGTCGACAATAGTAAGCCCCATGTTTCTTCTTGGATTCCTGTGGGTAAAGTTCGAGGGAGGAAGGAAAAATCATCTTCTGCCATTCTTCCTATGCCGGTGAGTAACACTTTTGCTCGGCTTCGACAGGATTTGGAGGAACCCGGTTCAGGGCTCACAGGTGATCTTGGCGATATTGGTGAGCATGAGCACAGCGAGGGCGTTCATGGTGTCTCTGTCCTGGCGGCTATCCCCCCGGTGGTCGGTGCCATCGACGCCACGATAGCGGAGCTGTGCGAGATGCCTGCATCTACTGGTTCCGAGAAATCCGATTGCTTGCCAGGAAATACGCAGGCGCTTTCCACGGAGCTTCCCTTGGATGCATGTCCTGCTGATGGGAATCCCAGTATGTCCCTTGAAGGTTCTACTCTGCCGGGGGCTGTTGATACCATTCTCTTACATGGTTCGCCATCTCTATCCCCAGCTATCGAGCTCAGGATTCAAGTTAATCTGCTTCAGATGACTGTGGACGACGTGCATGGCACTGGCATCGTGCATGCATGTCCTCATGATGACATCCCTGAAGGTTCCGTTTTGCCGGACGCGGTGTCGGCGACAATCCTCCCGGCTGTGTCCACGACAGTTCGCCCTTCCCTTGGCAGGGAATCCCCTTTGCTGGGAGAGAATCTTTCGCAGCCTGTTCAGGGGAAGCACATGAGCTCTGAGTGCAACCATATCAAAGTGATATCTACGTCTGATCCAGGTTCGCATCCTTTAAAGATCCCAGCTTCATGCCTCAGATTTAGCGGCCGAATCCCGGGCGATGATGGCCTCCTGCAACCGCCTTCATCGGTCCATGCCATTGGTGGTCCTCTCATGCAAGCGGTAGTTGAGGAAGGCATCCCCGCTGGCGAAACCCGTACAAGGCAAGCCTCCCCGCTGCCTGGTTGTCGTGGCCCTTCTTATCCTTCCGTGCCTGCTACGCCGATTGGTTCGCCAGCTGGTGCTGCCCAAGATGAGGTCACGGTAATCCTTCCGGAAGATCCTCCTATTGCTTCCGTAGATGGATTTGGTCAAGGTGCTGGCGATGCGAATGTGTTGGCGCCTGCAGCTCCTGCTTTTGTTCCTCCTGGTTTATCGGTTGAGAGCACCAAAGATAATGGAAATCTTGTCTTTCATTCGGAGGTAAGTGACCATCATCAGCGGCCTGTTATTTCTGATGTCTTTGGGCCTCCCTTGCCTGGTTCTGCTGGCGCCCATGGGCTATCTGTGGGCCCAACCAAAGTGACTACTTCTGTTCTTAACGAAGCACTCTCCAGCAAGGTGGTGAGCAAGCATCCTGCTTTGCACGTCGATAAAGATGTGCAAGCTAAGGATAATCATTCTCCGTTGGTAGTGGACCTTAGCTATGCATAGGTTACTACCCCATTGACAATTGCTCAAGTGGTGCGTCAATCTCCAGCCACTCCGGGGAAATCTATTGTGGGTGAGGTATCCAATTCTCCTTCTACTGGGTCATCCTCTGGACGTCGGATCTCACGACCATCTCGCAAAGGGGGTGTGCGGATATGTTTACCAAGCACCCGCGAACGTCCGCCGAGCCCAGAGAGTCCGACAGTAGCTATTAATTAATAAGGCAGATCAAGCACCAACTTTACATTGGTAGTCGAAGTTCTCATCAGTTGCTGAACTAGGTAAGGCGGAAAATATCTTCATGCCTGATTTTCGTCTAAATCAAGATACATCTGAAGTAGAATCGGATGAAGAAGATATGGAGCGTTGTTCACGACGACCGGGTCTTCGCCCTCGGGCTGTCTTCGCAGAACTTACTCATGGGATAGATCTTCCTCTATGGAGTTCTGATCGCTTTTTCTCTTTGTTGATCTGTTCTTAGCTATGCCTCTGGTTGTCACTATCTTCTTCTTATTAATAAAATACTTCGGCCTCTTTTGGCCTTTTTATTAAAAAAAAAAACCAATTGAACAATCAAATGTAGGACTGTCAACGGGTTGGGCTTGGACTGGCCCAACCCAAGCCCACCCTTGGCCCGTAACTATTTTGGCCGAGTCCAACCCAGCCCAAAATGCAGTGGACCTAATGAATCATGGCCCAAATAAAACCCAGATTGGCCCGTTGGGGCCCATCCACCCACCCGAGCAGCTGGGAGCCAATAACTCGAGCAAATCTCTGGTTTCCACGCTCAAATTAAGACCTTTTAGTCATTTAACTCTTTTATTAGTATAACATAACTAAAAAATACTTGATTTTTTAAATCAAAATTTATGGTGCAAAGATCTTTTACTATCTTCTGTAAATAAAATAAAAATATTGTAAAATTTTGTTCTGGTAATAAAAAATCATCAAATTTTGTGACAAAATTTGCTTTAGATTGATTACCAGTAGATTGTAGAAATATTATTACATCTGAAAAGATCTTTGCAAAAAGGCAATGTATAAGCCCAGGCTGACATCATGATCTTGAACCATAAAGAAGAAAATTAGATCAAAATATAGCATAAAATATGTCAAAAATGTGATATGGCAACTGAGAGATTAGCACTTGTATATTCTGAGAGAGAAAAGGTTCTTCGAGAACTGGAGGAAGAATGCCTTGATATTTATCAGAGAAAATTTGACAGTGCTAATATCTACAGAGCTGTGTAACCAGTCTTTCTACAACTTCTGCTATTAACAACTCTGAGAAAGAATCTGCTCTGCTTGCATTAACACAGAACTAAGAGCATCCAATAGATGGAGCCAACAACAAAATGGTACAAAGTATAGTAGGATTCATACACATAAGGGATCTAGCTACTATGCAGTAGTTGTAGTTGTCAGGCAGGCAGCCACCCAATCCCATCCATTGGTGGCAGATGAAACATTCAAACAAGAAGAAAAAAGAGGGAAAATAAAAAAAAATGTGGCAAGTTGCTGCCAAATCCAATCTGCATTTAATCTCCCTTTTTTATTCTGCAGGAGCTCCTCCCTATCCGTGTAGGAGAATCATAAATCCCAGCTTCTGTTGCTCATTGATTTCTTAGTTAGATACTCTACAGAATGGTAGAGTTTGATTCATATGAAATGAAAATCTCATAAACCATTAAAATTAATATCATACACAAAATGACAACTAAGAGATTAGCACTTGTTGTATAAGCCCAGGCTGACTTCATGATCTTGAGCCATAAAGAATAAAATTCATGTAAATCAGTAAAGCTTCTCTTCTTAAAACATGGACATGAATTTTGACAGGTTGTAGCATACCTCTACAAGAGTTGTTTCCTCTATCCCACCTTGGTTGACAATCTGCAAAGACATTTATTAGATGTAAGCCACAATATTAGAAATGGAGAAACAAATAGCACCATCTAGTCATCTACAGAATTAGGTCACTAAGTTTTCTTTGTCAGGAGGAACGAGACCACCTAAGATGACCATGCCTTTAGACCACTGCCAAACATATTCTCTGAAGTTTTCTATTATTGGCTTGACGAATGCTAACAAATAATTGAGGACAAAAGACAGTAAGAGGCAAACTGTTGTTTACTAAATTACACAAAAATCTGAGAGGCAAAATCCATTGTCATTAGAACAAACCTACAAGAACCTCAGATGCTGCCTATTCAAGTATAGTGAAGCAAAGGGAAATCAGGTTCACATAGGAAAATCATGAGAAGAGCATAGAGACTGGGAATCTCTACACAACCTGAAAACATAATCAAATATCATTTTAAACTTAGGACTCATTCTGGTAGTAACATGGACATGTCTAACTTAGGGGAAAAAAAAAACAGAACTCATTTAGCCCGGTCCACTTTTAAACATTTGCAAAGTTTAGATAGATACATGTATTGCTGAGTTAAAATGAAAACTTGATCTTACTTGATTTCATTGGATACAACATATATAAGCAATTAAACACAGTTAGCTGGATTTAGTTAGATCATAAGAACATTAAGATAAGGTAGACCAAATATAAGGCTGAAAACAAAGATAAGGGAACACGGATGATGATAATCACTGCACCTGGTAATTACGGAACCATATGTGATCATCAACGATGAAAAAGAAAAGAAGCTCTCTCAGCTCTTGCTTCTCTCCTAAACAACCTGTTATTTCTTTCAGTCCATATAGCCCATAGAGTACCATGCAAAATCAACCACAAAAATTCTGTCTTCCTTGGTTGCCGGGCTCTATTTCATGTAGAAAAAAGTGTTGCACTCTCAACATTGTGACAGGTATACATGTATACTACAAAAAATATACCATTCCCAGGTCCAAAAAACTCTACTCCATGAATCTCAAAGGTGTGTTCTATCAATGCCCCCAGGTCCAAAAAACTTTGCAAGATCATGTTGCAGCATTCTCTGCCAAACAGGGAAAATAAAAAATTAAGAAAAATTTAGAGTACAACTTCTAGCAAAATGTTAATCAACTTCAACATATTGATAAGACTTACCTTTATAGTGATAACCTTCACCTTGGAAAACATCATCTGTTTATGAGACTTAACTATCCGAAGATAAGACTAGTTCTGAAAGGAAAAAAGTAAGTCAATTAGTAAAAAAAAGAAAGAACAAAATATTTTACAATATACAAATGTTAATGTACCTGCCATACTATCCCTCAACCAATCTTGTGAACAAATTAAAGTCTTCACTGTTTTTGGACATAAAGAACTCTGATATTGGTCAATGACTCTTCCGCTTGTGCTGAATGCAGATTCTGAAGCAACTGTGGATGCTGGAATTCCTAAAATATCCCGTGCCATTTTTGATAACGTTGGATACTTAACAATGTTGTCTTTCCACCAACTTAAGATGGTAAAACCTTTTTGATTTCGAGAAACTACACTTTCCTCCAAATATTGATCTAGTTCGGACTTAGAGTCTCGCAATAATACTTGTGAATGGAGAAATTGATCAAACCCACTCAAAATATCAACTTCCTCATTTACCTCTATTGTCCACTCCTCATTTTCTTGCATATCAAGGTTACTTTCATTTGTTCTTGATGAAGCAAGTTGACATGAATATGCATCAAAAAGATCATACAATGTTTGTTTGATACTGGTAATATACAATGAAGCCTCGTGACCATACAACTACATGAATGCATAGGTAACAAACATCAATTTGTACCTAGGATCAAGCACTGTGCCAATGGCAAACAATAATGTAGAATCTTCTATCTCTGACCAATATTTATTAAATTTTGCTTACATCTTCGCAACCATATTACGCACAAACTCATTTGAAATTTGCATTTCTTGTCTCAACAACTTCTGAACATTACAAATTTCTACTAAAGCTACATTTGATGTTGGCTCCTCAATTTTTGAAAACATATTAGTAGCATTGTAGAAAATCTTTAAAAATTTGCACATGAACTCAGTTTGACCACTCTTCAAGTGAAGGAGCATAAGTAAAACCTGTATCCCATGTCTCCAATGCCATGAAAGCCTTCTTATAAGAAATAGAAGCATCTAACATCATATAAGTAGAGTTCCATCGTGTTGGCGTATCATAAGGAAGACCCTTTTTTCCAGATAATCCTACTTCTTGGACAATTTCTGCAAACTTTTATTTTCGAGCTTGTGAAGCTTTGACATATTTCACCGACTCTCGAACATTGTAAATTGCACTACGAGCTTCATTTAAACCATCTTGCACAACCAAATTTAATATGTGTGCACAACATCTCACATGGAAAATTTTTCCATCAAGCAAAAGGGATTGTTTCTCTACAAGATTGTTTTTCAATAATCTACAAAGAACATCATTGCTTGAAGCATTGTCTAAAGTAAGACTGAAAATTTTTCTATCAATACCCCAATCCAAGAGAGTCTTCAAAAGAACTTTTGCAAGTGTAGACCCAGTGTGTGGTGATTCAACCATTGAGAATTCAATAATCTATTTTTGCAATTTCCATTCAGCATCCACATAGTGCACTGTGATACTCATATATCCTAGCGTCTGATTTGATGTCCATAAATCAGTAGTGAGACTAAGTCTTTCACATTCTTGAATTAAAACTCTATTCAATTTCATCCTTTCCTCCTCATAAATCTTATCACAGTCAGCCTTGATAGTGTTTCGAGATACACTAACATATTCTGGATTAAGACTTCTAGCAAACTTTCTGAATGCCACATGCTCAACAAATGTGAATGGGAGTTCTTGCATAATCACCATTTTTGCTAATTCAAGACGTGAAACTTCTTGGTCAAATTTAAAGTTAAGAATACGACCACATCGTGGGCTCTTACTTTGTGAAGGTCATTTGGGACATTGACTAATATGTCGTGACAAGTGACTAGTCCCAATATTACTAGAGCTTGCAAAAGAAGCATTACAATAATTGCATAAGGCTCTTTTGTTTCCATCTTCTAGATATTTCTCAGTGAAATGTAACCATACTTTTGAAAATCGTTTTCGAGGACGACTTAAAGAGAAAGATGTCTCAACATCAGTAGCATTTAAGCTTGCTTCCGATTCAATAACATTCAAAGTTGTGTTTGCTTCCATGATAGAAACTTCAAGCTACACACCAAAAGATAATAGATTATTTATCCATTCATAGAATTGGACAAGGTACCTTCAAAACCATAAAAAAATGTAATCTACCAGTCTATGGCAGTGATGCTGCTAGAAATATCAAACCAGATACGAGAAGAAACAACAATTGAGACAACTTTGATATGCATATTTTTTTTTACTTAAAGCAGTAAATACCATAAAAAGCACAGGTTCTTGCAGGTCAGGGGGTGCTGTATTTCTGAAGGCTGTGAACCCCAAATGTAATGAAAATGAGAGCGATGCTAATAGATTGAGAAACAGAAAATACAGATTAATATCTTATTTCATGGAGAATTGGTAAGAGTATATCCTACCATGTTAAGATGGCAAAGGAACACATGAGAGTTAAAGGCTCTTGGGAACCTGTGTGATTAACCTCCACTGCTGCACACTGCAAAGGATGGGATCTGCTCATGAGACCTGGCTTAGGGCAGGAAAATCCTGTATGATTGGTCTCCAAAACCCCATTAACACCCCCCCACACTACTTTGTTTTCCACCCTCCATGAAATGGCAAGAAGTTCTAGACCACATTCTGCAGCCTTCGTTTTCCAGCCCTCCATGGTCAAGAGCTTATACTCCCAGCTACTTTGGCAGATGGGGCAGGCCCTTGGGGGAGACTATGGTCATTTGAAAAAGACAAAGAAGAAAAAGCTCCCCACTCAAGAACAAATAGTTGGTATCTTAGACTAGACTTTCCCACTGAAGAAGAGTTGGGTAAGTACGTTAGAACTGGGCAGGTTACAACTTCTGGGAGGTTAAAAAAGCCATAATACAACTCTTGACCTAGGTTCGAAATTCCAATCCCCTGCGCGCATGGAAAAAAAGCCTCTCCACAGGTAAGTATACATCTGCAATTTTTGTTTAGAAACATCTCCTCTTGGAAGACCACATCATCTTCTCTATTAACGTTTTGAAATCACAGGGGTTGGAGGCTAAACCCCAGTCATTAGACCCAAACGGCGATGCCCTCATCTCCGCCGGCATCGTGTCGTGGCATCCGCTGACCATCTAGTGGAATCGAGTCCGCCGGAGCTCAGAGAGCTCGATGGATCGCCATCTCCCTGCGCCAGCCTGTGCCTCCCCTCTCTTTCCCCACCACGGCCTCGCTCAGTGCCCAGGGATAAAGGGAGCAATCTAATCATGAGAACTACTACCCCAGACTGCCATAAGCAGAAAGAGATCCAGAGGGACCGTCTGGGATCACCGGAGGTTGTACCTGAAGGTGCTTGGCTCTTCTGTTCCCGATGCTCCTCCACAAGCTTAGGAGGAGAGGGCGGCGCGGCAGGACAACGATGGGGCGGACTCCCCTTGGCGGAGGACAAGGTGCTGGGCGGACTCCGGCCGGCGGAGGAGACAGTGCTGGGCACGGCAGGACAGCGATGGGGCCGCCGGAGGATGCGGTGTTGGCCCTGCTAGGCGTGGCAGGACATGGACAGCTCTGCTCGTGCTGGGGCTGAGGGGGGATCGAGAGGGTCGAGCACACGAGCCAGTGGGTTTACGAAACCCTATCTAGAGGCTGGCCCGATGGGCCAACCCGTGTAAGTCCATCTAAATGTGTATCCAAATGTTGAGTTACTTCGTGGGCTTGGGCTGAAAATTTAGTTTTTAAATGGGCTTTTTGACTTATCAACCCGACGGGTTTATGGGCTAGCCCGACCCGTTGACACCCCTAATCAAATGATCAGTGTTAAAAGCCCTGAAAATAGCTTTAGCCACCTTCGTTGCAAGGATCATTTGACCGGAGCTCGTTCCATCGTCCAGCAGGATATGAAGGCGTACGGAGTAGCACATGAGATCCACTAGATCACTAGATTGCAGCTCTGTCGCAGGGCGCTGTAGTTTTTAGAAGAATTGATGGCCATGGAGAACGCCTAATTCGCAGGCGCCGCTTAAGGATTTTCTTCCTCAGAGAAGAAGATAATTGAAATTAAAGAATAGGTGACCTCATTGATCTCCTCCTCTCGCTGAACAGATATAACATGTATGTGTTAGCCAACTGAAATATTATTTTCATCAAATTCCGAAGTGTTGGGGGCTTGTCAAAGATTGCTTGCCACAAAGCAATGGAGAATTCTTGTTTTGTTGCGCTTGACCAAACCATTAGGTACTAAGGAACAGAGAAAGTCCTTCCTCTTACTTGTTGCCAGTCATTATGTATGGTGATACCGGTCGTCGTCAGCCGACGAATTGGATCGACGAGATCAAGGATCGGCAACACCAACGAGCCGACAACTAAGTTGTCGGGCATCGTCGTCATGGGTTAGTTAATTACCACCGAGAACCTATTCAAATCAAGCACTATATCCGGACGTCTCCAGCTGGTGCCAGCTCACACTTGCCCAAGAGACGGGCGAGTCCCGTGGATCACGATCCTCCAGCTGGCCCGCATCCGCCTCAAGCAGGTGACCATCAAGGTGGAATTCTCGGAAACCCAGTTGGCGGAATTCCCTGAATGGCGCCCCTGCCTCACGGAGGCTCGTCCACCACCTTCCTTTTCTATCCAAAGGACCAAGCCCTTATAAAAGGCACAGATACCCTCAAGGAAAAGGTACGCTATTCATAGCACAAAATTCTCTCTCTTTACAACCTTCACTGACTTAATCGTCGGAGTGTCCGACCGCCGAGGAGTCTCAGTGGTTCTTTGCAGGTCGGGTTCTCTTCTCCGACGACAGCGCGGCGCGGCCAATCCCTCGGGGCCCACCCAGCTCGGCTCCGGCCGACGATCCTTGCTGATTTTTCCAGCAACATTTGGCGTCGTCTGTGGGAA
This sequence comes from Colocasia esculenta, assembly GCA_014218235.1. Lineage (NCBI taxonomy): Eukaryota > Viridiplantae > Streptophyta > Magnoliopsida > Alismatales > Araceae > Colocasia > Colocasia esculenta. Next base: position 26,101,057 of record CM024761.1, on the reverse strand, counting down.
CCGATACGAAAGGCTTATCCCAATGGCACCCAAGGGAAAGGCTGTAGCTAGCCCGTTGGAGGAGGAAGTCGCCCTCGTCAATGTCGTGGAAGAAGTAGCAGGGGGGGCATCTGGCGCAAGGGAACAAGATTCGACAACCCTGTCGCGGCTCGATCGTGTCGAACAGACATTGGCAAACCTTCAACAGATACTAATGAGGATGGAGCAAAACCAGCAAGTGCATCCTGTACAAGGAGGGCTCGGTTCGTCAGGTAGAGAAGATCCAAGGTATCAGGATGATGCAGAGGCGCCCAACCGGCAGCGTGCGCCTCCTGCGATGTCGGCAAGTCATGCCGGCACAGCGCCGGCGATGGTCGGGACTCCCGCGCCAGCTACAAACCAAGGCAACAATGTCCTTCCCGTCACGCCGGTGGCAGCCGTAGGGAATGCGGCCAGGGCCGACCTTGCCGACCGCTTCACGGCGGAATCCGCTCCGATCAACATCAGCGAGTCTCCATTCGAACCACGATGGAAGGGCGACCTGCGAGAGATGAACAGGAAGATAGAAGCTCTGCAGCTCGGCACTCGCGCCCCGTCCGTGGCGACGCTCCTCACTTCCTCACCGTTCACAGAAGAAATCACGTCGGCCCCGGTTCTACCGAAGTTTCAGCTGCCAAAATTCTGACGCTACAATGGGACCACCAACCCAGTCCACCACCTCGACCATTTCCAAGGACAGGTGGAAATGATGAACGTAACTGACGCTATGAAATGCAGGGCCTTCATGTCCACTCTAGATGACGCAGCTCTACAGTGGTTCAAGCGCTCCCCGCTCGATCGGTCTCGGGCTTCTCCGACCTGGCCCAGAGGTTCCTCGACCACTTCTTCAACACGGTGCAACATTTGTTGTGCACCGACGACCTATGGCTGGTGTCCAGAAAGAGAACGAGATGTTTCGAGACTACGCGAAGTGCTTCCAGATCGAGGTGATGAAAGTGGTGGACCTGGACTTGAGGACTGTGATCAACATTCTCATGAGGGTGTGCACTGACGTGTCGTTTGTGGCGTCAATCGCCAAAAAACCACCGGTAAGCCTCTCCGACCTCCTCTCTCGGATGCAGAAATACGTCAGGCTAGAATCAACCCTTGGAGCCGCTGGGCGACTGAAGCGGCCGCTGGAGAGGGGGAGCGCGAGCTCGGAGGTGGGCGAGAAAAGGCCGAGAAGGAGGAATGCGCAGAGACAGGAGGCGCGAGACTCGGAGAACCGACGGGTGTCTGACCGACGACCCGACGAATATCGTCGCGTCAGGGATCTCCCCCGGTTCGGAAGGCCACCGTCAGAGATCCTCCCCATCATTAAGAAGCTGTCGGAGTTCAGGCGACCAGAACCCATCACGAGGCCACCATCAGGGCGGGGGGCCGAGCTATACTGTGAGTACCATAAAGGTTTTGGTCACCTAACAGACCAGTGCAGGAGCCTAAAGATGGAAATATCGGAGATGTTACGCCGAGGGATAATCAGAAAAGACGTCGTCGACGGAAAACCAAAAGATCACGAGCAGGAAGGGGATCGCGAGTGCGAGGGGAAAGCTGCCGTCCGAGTCCTCGCCGGCGGATCGGCGGGAGGTGGCGACAGCGGCAGGAAGGGGAAAGCGTACGCGTCAGCCGTCGTCCTCAGAATCAGCCAACCAAACTTGGAGCCGATCACCTTCTCCGCCGACGACGCAGTGGGGCTAAGCTTCCCTCACGGCGACGCACTGGTCATCCATGCCGACATCGACGGTTACACCGTGCATCGCATCCTCGTCGACAATGGAGCGGCGCCTGACGTACTTTTCTATGACTGCTTCCTGAAGATGATGAACCTGAGCACGGAGCTCAAGCCAGTTGCCACACCTCTATTCGGGTTCAGCGGAACGCCAGTCACCGCTGAGGGGTCCATCAGGCTCAAAGTAACGCTGGGTACCCGTCCTCGGCATGTAACTGTTGAGGTCGACTTCCTAATTGTGAAGGTCAAGTCGGCCTACAACGCGATTTTTGGACGCGGATTGCTCGGGAAGCTCGGGGGGGGGGGGGGGGTGCCATCAACATACCACCAGAAACTGAAGTTTCCAACTCCTTGCGGGGTGGGTGATGTTGTCGGAAGTTAGGCCGAGGCGCGCCTGTGTTATGTCAACTCCATCAAAGCAAAAGTACCAGCTATTTCTGAGTACGTGCCAGCTATAGATGACGCCCCAAAACACGAGCCAGTAGAACTAACTAAACAAATAAAAATCGAAATCGGACTTCTAATCATCGGGACCGAACTCAAAGAGTTGGCAAATGACGTTACCTCATTCCTCGGCCAAAGTGGCGACGTATTCGCTTGGTTTGACGAAGACCTTCCAGGAATAGACCCAAGCATTATCCAACATCACTTGAACGTGGATCCCGAGGCCAGACCTATCCGGCAAAAGAAGAGGCCCTTGTCAGTCGAGCGACAGGAAGTGGTTGAAAACCAGTTGACGAAATATTTGCATGCAGGTACCGTTAGGAACTCGTTTTACCCAAACTGGGTCGCCAACATCGTCCTGGTGCGAAAGGCAAACGAAAAATGGCGAATGTGCGTTGACTTCTCCAACCTAAACAAAGCCTGCCCAAAGGACAACTTCCCCTTGCCCCGAATCGACCAGCTAGTCGACTCAACTGCCGGACATGAGCTGTTAAGCTTCCTCGACGCCTATTCAGGCTATCACCAAATAAGAATGGCGCTAGAAGACGAAGAAAAGACATCCTTCACCACTGAGAGAGGTTTGTATTGTTTTACTCGTATGCCATTCGAACTAAAGAATGCTGGAGCAACATACCAAAGACTGGTCAACAAAATGTTTGAGAAACAGATCGGCAAGACCATGGAAATATACGTCGACGACATGTTGGTGAAAAGCCGACAAGCCGAGGACCACGTCAGGGACTTAGCCGAAGCTTTCGAAATATTAAAGCTCTACGGGATGAAGCTGAACCCAGAGAAGTGCGTCTTCGACGTCCGAGCAGGAAAATTCTTAGGGTATCTTGTCTCCCAACGAGGCATTGACGTCAACCCCGACAAAGTTCAAGCCATCCTCGGAATGACGGCTCCGAGAACAGTCAAAGAGGTACAAAGACTTAATGGCATGGTAACAGCTCTAAGCAGGTTTATGTCTAGGTCAGTAGAACGGTGCAAGCCATTTTTCGAGGTGCTAAGGAAGGGCCGCTTCGAGTGGACCGAGGACTGCCAAAAGGCTTTCGATGAGCTAAAAGAACACCTGGCGAGCGTACCGACGCTGAGCAAGCCGAAGGAAGGGGAAGAGCTGCTGTTGTATCTGTCTGCAACGAGCTATTCCGTCAGCTCGGTCCTCGTCCGAGAAGAAAACCGAGCCCACCTACCGGTGTACTACACAAGCAAGGCGCTGCGAGGAGCCGAACAACGCTACCCTGATCTCGAGAAGGTCGGGTACGCTCTCATCATGGCCGCACGACGATTGCGCCCGTATTTCCAATCACACAAAGTCGTCGTCCTCACCGACACACCGATTCGACAAGTTCTTGAGCGACCCGGGTCCTCGGGAAGGTTGTCCAAGTGGGCCGTAGAGCTCGGAGAATTCGACATTGAGTTCAGGCCCCGTGTCGCTATCAAAGCCCAAGCCCTCGCGGATTTCATTTCCGAGGGCACTGCCCGAATAGCTACGGAAGAAGAATCCGACGGAAGGTGGGAAGTTTTCTTCGACGGAGCCTCAAACTCCCAGGGCAGCAGAGCAGGGGTGGTCATGCGCTCACCCGAAGGCGTCGACTTAAGGTACGTGGTTCATTTCGGTTTCCAAGCATCTAACAACGTGGCAGAATATGAGGCGGTGGTATCAGGGCTGAAGATGGCAAGAACTCTTGGCGCAAAGAAGGTCCGTGTCCACAGCGATTCCCAATTGGTCGTTAACCAGGTCTTGCAAGCGTTCGAGGCAAAAGAGGTAAAGCTCGCGTCATATAAGGCCGAGGTGTTAAGGCTCATGGCGGAATTCGACTCTGCGGAGCTTATGAAAATACCAAGGCCCGAGAACGAGCAAGCTGACGAGCTTTCAAAAATCGCATCATCTGCACTGGAATCACCCACAACCATATTGATAGAAGAACTATTGGAGCCAACTATAGCACACAAAGATCTAATGAGTATCGAGGTAAGAACAACATGGATGACCCCACTAATAAATTTCCTCAGGAGTAGGTTGCTACCGGAGGACAAGAACGAGGCCGAAAAAACGAGGGGGCGGTCATCAAAGTTCTTCATCGTCGGCGATGACTTGTACCAAAAGGGGTTTAGCTATCCAATCTCCTCTGTGTGGACCCTGTTCAAGCCGAAGAAATTATCAACGAAGTTCACGAAGGAACATGTGGTTCTCATGCAGGCCCCAGATCTTTAGTAAGAAGAGTGACCCGACAAGGATACTGGTGGCCGACGATGCTTAAAGACGCCGAGAAGTACGTCAAAAGCTGCCGACAATGCCAGCTGTTCGGCAAGATCGACCGACATCCTCCATCGGAACTCACGAGCATAAATTCCCCATGGCCATTCGCACAATGGGGCATGGACATCCTCGGACCATTCCCACCTGCGACGGGTCAAAGGAGGTTCATCATCGTCGGAGTAGATTATTTCACAAAATGGGTCGAAGCTGAGCCCCTAGCGAAAATTATAGATACCAATGCCTGGGGTTTTGTATGGAAAAATATCATCTGCAGATTCGGACTTCCACGAACAATCATCACCGACAATGGACGACAGTTAGACAACGCTAAATTTCGTCGGAATTGCGTCGCGCTCGGGATCGAACACAGATTCTCCTCAGTAGCCCATCCCCAGTCAAACGGAATGGCCGAGGTCACCAATCGGACGATCCTGGATAGACTAAAGAAGAGGATAGCAAACCACAAGGGAGCTTGGGCCGACCAACTCCTCCATGTGCTTTGGGCATACAGGGCGACACCAAGGGAAGCCACTCGGGAATCACCCTTCGCATTAGCTTTCGGGATGGAGGCAGTGTCGCCGGTAGAAATGCTCGTCCCCTCGCAAAGAATCCTCGGATTTGACGAAGAAAGCAACAATCAGGCATTGCGTGCCGAACTTGACCTAATAGAAGAGAAGCGAGGAAATGCTTCTACAAGGATGGAGATATACCAAAAGAGGGTCAAGAAAAGCTTTGATAGGAAGGTCAAACCACGACGCTTCGGGGTGGGATCCTTGTCCTCAGGAAGCTCGCAATTTCGGACCCGAAGTCGGCTAGCGGGAAGTTATCGCCAAACTGGGAAGGGCCATACCGAATCGCCGACGAACTCGGACAAGGAGCTTATCGGCTTGAAGAGCTCGGGGGAGCAGTCATACCGAGAACGTGGAACGTCGAGCATCTTCGACGTTACTTCCCGTAAGCACGAGGTCGCTTCGGCACTCTCTAAACCTAAGCACGAGGTCGCTTCGGCACTTTCTAAACCCAAGTACGAGGTCGCTTAGGCACTCTTACCGACGAGGTCGCTTCGGCACTCTTAAACCTAAGTGCGAGGTCGCTTAGGCACTCTTACCGACGAGGTCGCTTCGGCACTCTCTAAACCTAAGTGCGAGGTCGCTTAGGCACTCTCACCGACGAGGTCGCTTCGGCACTCTCTAAACCTAAGTGCGAGGTCGCTTAGGCACTCTTACCGACGAGGTCGCTTCAGCACTCTCTAAACCTAGGCACGAGGTCGCTTCGGCACTCTCTAAGTCCAAGTACGAGGTCGCTTAGGCACTCTTACCGGTACTCCCCTAGCAACTAAGCCGCTTTTGGCACACCCGTCGACAAGGTCGTTTGTGCGTTCGTAAACGATGAAATGAACAACAATCGTCGGTTAAAAACTAAGGTGTGTCCGAAAATATATTCTCACCAACAAGGAATACAGAGTACATAAAGAAGCGCAGCTACGCCTCGTTCAAGGCGACATCGGCTGCCTGATCAAGGGAGCGATCAATGGCCGTCTCCATGGCCTCGTCCACCACGGCGACGAAATCCTCGTCTCTGCCTCCGGCAACCTGGTCGCCGCCCTCGCCATCTCCAGCAAGAGTCGCACTCGACAAGTCGAGGTCGAGATACAACCCCTTAACCTTTGCGAGGCAGTCATTATATCCTCCTTGGAAGAGGTCGGCGATCTCGTCCTGAAGTTCGTCGGAGTCGCGATACTCCTCTATCGCCTTGTTCCTTTCCTCAGCAACGAGGTGCGAGAAGCTGTTCTTCATTTCTTCGTGGGCGGCAATCTCGTCGTATTGTGCCTTCTTCACAGCTTCAAGGGCTTTTTGCGCCCCCCTCTCGGACGCGAGGGCCGCCTGGAGGTCACCTTCCCTCTTCTTTGCCTCCTCCTCCAGGCGAAGACAGCGGGCCTTCTCGGCAGCTAAAAGCTCCTCAGCATCGGCGACGCGCTTGTCGCAAGCCAATCTCTTCACCTCAGCTCGGTGCACGAATGCGTCAAACGCGGCAAGTTGGCTCAGCATACCATGATAGTATTCATGCATAAGCCGACGTGCAGGGTGGCCAAGCGTCTCTGCCCTGACCTCAGGCGGCAGAGCTTGTCGGCCCCACTCAACCGGGTCCAAGGAGAAGCGAGTCTAGGACGGAACCGAGGCATCAGGCGCCGTAGACGACGATGCCGGAACTGGACGCTTCTTCGGCCTCTCAGCCGACGGGATGGCTGCCGAGCTTTGACCAGGCGCCGGAGCCGACGGAGGCACAGCTTCGGCCTCGCCCTGGCGTTTCTCGGGACGAGAAGCCACCTTCTTTTCCCTTAACTGAGCCCGGCTCTTAGCCTTCTCAACAAGCGACGGACCCCTCCGCGTCGGGGGTACGGAGTCGCTCTTGTCGGCCATGGCTGCAAGCACATATGTCCGTTAGATAGGGAAATCGAAGACAAAGCAAGAGTACAACTACGAGGTTGGCAACCTTTTGTGCCCTCGTCGATCAGCTGAAACAATCCCTCAGAGATATCGATCAGGTTGAGGGGCTCCACCTCCTTCAAACTCTTGAGGTCAAAGAGCTCGGATGCAGTAAGCCTCGGCGATCCAAAAGCTTTGCACCAGACGTCGACGGCCGACCACTTGGTCGGGAACGGCCAACCCGAGGGACTATAGACAAAAACAAAGTTCCTCTTCCAACCGTGGAGCGAGGAAGGCAGTTTTCCAAGGATAGGCCGACCATTCCTCGCCGCAAAATAGAACCAGTCCCCGAACGGCTTAATAGAAAAAAGGTAGAGGAAAAGGCGCGAGGTCGGAGGGACCCCTGCCGAATAGCACAAAGATAGAAAGCCGACAATTACGCGCCAAGCGTTCGGTGCCAATTGAGAGGGAGCCACCCCGAGCTCCAGGAGAAGAAAGATAACAAAGGGGTGGAAGGGGAAACAAAGGCCTGCTCGAACCGCCTCAGTGTAAACCGAGAACCCCCCTTCCATGACGTAGTGAGCCCTAAATTCCCTGTCAGCAAACAAGATGGCGTCGGCTGGGAGAACAAACCTAGGATGCTTCCGCAACCACTTAAAGGTACCGGGAGAGGAGGTATCGCAACGGGCTTCGGCCACACTGTCGGCTCGACGACGAGCGCCAGAAGTGTGGGCCGAGGGTTCCTTAGGAACGTAGGTTCCATGGACTAGTTCAAGGACAAAGGAATCATCGACGGGCCCCCAGACCTGGGTTTCTACGGATGCTGACCCTACCCCAAGGTTTTCAGAAGCGGAGTCGGGAGTGTTGACCGAAACAGGGGGGCCCCTAGATTTTGTGGATGACGACGAAGAGGAAGCCTCAGCAGAGGTGGAAGAAGAAGAAAGGCTCATCGTTTACCTCGGAAGGAAGCAAGCGAAGGTCGTCGGATGACCTCGTACGGGCGGGCACAATCGTCAGATTGTCGGCAGACGTCGGGACAACAATTCGCAAGGCTCGCGTGCGAAGTGGGGAAAACGTCTGTTTCGCATCAAACCCTAGCTATTTATAAAACCTTGACACCAATACGATCGAACGGCCCAAAAATCTTGCACATCCAGGATTCCGCCACGTGTCGGAAGCCCGACAGCCAGGAAGCGTTCACCCGGATCCACAGCGCGCGCCCCGAAACCAAGCGGCGTCATCATGGCGCAGGGTTCAGAGTAAAGTACCTGACAAACCGTCGCCGGCAGTACCATCATCATGACAGTGGCAGAACGCCCCCGGCTTAAGCGCGCGGAATGCGAGGCGGTGCCGAACGCCCGTACAAATTCCCGAAAGTAATAAATGGCTTCTCTTCGAGCCGAGGACTCGCCTCGAAAAGAACCCGGGGGACTAGTGATATCGGTCGTCGTCAGCCGACGAATTGGATCGACGAGATCAAGGATCGGCAACACCAACGAGCCGACAACTAAGTTGTCGGGCATCGTCATCATGGGTTAGTTAATTACCGCCGAGAACCTATTCAAATCAAGCACTATATCCGGACGTCTCCAGCTGGCGCCAGCTCACACTTGCCCAAGAGACGGGCGAGTCCCGTGGATCACGATCCTCCAGCTGGCCCGCATTCACCTCAGGCAGGTGACCATCAAGGCGGGATTCTCGGAAACCCAGTTGGCGGAATTCCCTGAATGGCGCCCCTGCCTCACGGAGGCTCGTCCACCACCTTCATTTCTATCCAAAGGACCAAGCCCTTATAAAAGGCACAGATACCCTCAAGGAAAAGGTACGCTATTCATAGCACAAAATTCTCTCTCTATTCTCTCTTTACAACCTTCACTGACTTGATCGTCGGAGTGTCCGACCGCCGAGGAGTCTCGGTGGTTCTTTGCAGGTCGGGTTCTCTTCTCCGACGACAGCGCGGCACGGCCAATCCCTCGGGGCCCACCCAGCTCGGCTCCGGCCGACGATCCTTGCTGATTTTTCCAGCAACATATGGTGAAGCTACAAATGTCATGAACTCAGAGTATTCTATCAGGCATTGATGGATGAATCTGATCTATCTTATGTGGATAACAAAATAGATGATAAAATATATGGCTCCCTAACATTTCGTCTGTGATATATTATCACTTAATATGAGGGTCTACATGAGAGTTTGAATAGCATGCGGATAAAAAGTACAGCACACATGATAGAATGATACATGCTCATGGGGTATAGATGTTAAATCTGTAAAATTATTCGTTAACAAAGTTAAATTTTAATCATAACAAAAATAACTATTCCACTCTTTCCCCACCCATTCACTGAGAACCTGCCATGCACTAACACTAAGAGATCCTTGCAACCTAATCACAGATTCTATATAAGATGCAACACGCATTTTATTTTGGCATATTGATTACTTCTCACGTGTGATTGGTAGAAACCTATCTTTTCTTGAAACGTGAGATATCAAGATAGCTCAAATTGAAATCTTTTATTGGTCTTTCAGAAGGAAACAACGTACAAGATAGAGACATTACCTTCTCTTGTCGGGCAAGAACAGTTCATAATTAAGAAGTCGTCCGTGAGCTCGGTGGGTGACACGGCGGCCTCTGAACGATTGCGTCCCCGAAAAGTTTTAAATAAAGTAGAGAATGAGTTATATCTGACTTTTACTACTTGTTAAAGATGTTTAAAATTCTTGTATCTATACCTGTGGCTCTGCATTGTTGAAATCACAAACATACCCTCGGATTAGAATTTCTAAAGACTCAACGAGATCACAATGCCGTACGTCACCTGCAAGGCCGACGCCGCTGCCCTCAGCGTCGCCTGCGACGCCGATATCCACTCCGCCATCCCCTCGCCCGCCTTCGAGTCCCCCGCCTGGGTCAAGCCCCACGGCAGGGGACACTGAATATTTCATAGAATATTCACTTTCAGAATATTGTGGGGGGGGGGGGGGGGGGGTTGTGGGGGTGTTGTGTGGTTTGGTGTAGTTAAGGGGTAGTTTAGGGCTTTCAGAATATGGAATATTTCATAGAATATTCACTTTTTTTTATGTTCTCCAGTTAGATGACCTTTTTGCAATAATTAGATATTTTTACGGGTCTTTAATATAATAGCCTAATTTTAGAAAACAATCCGCAATTAATGATATGCATAGGAACTAATATTGAAAAGACCATATATAAATTACAAAATATCCCATAAAAGTATGGCCGCCCTAGGATGTCTAGCTACTCTTCCTGGTGGGGCCTCGCTAGCATCCATCCCTTCTTAGCCTCACAAAACTAACATGTTATAAGATGCGTAGTATATATGGCATAAACCTAGCTAACTTATATATGTCATAATAAAATTTGTTAACAATTATATATCAATAAATAAAAGTCGTTGATAATTTACTCTTTTCTTGTAGTATCTGCGTGTCCAATGTTAGGATATTTACGTGCAACGGACTATGGAAAAGTGTATGATGTCTGTCTACTTTAATGATGCCTTTAATCAGGAAGTGGGGACTTCTCAAAGACAATCTACCAAAACATCACAAGGAATGTAGCTAGGCAGATTGTGTTACCGGCCAGTTGAGCAAGTTTTTGCCACAAAGTGTGAGTCTTGATCGGCATATGCTGTGTTCAATAACAGATGGGGCCAAGTTGTTCCTTCATTACACCTGTATACTTAGCCTCTTCGGAACCACTGTTAACGATAAGAGTGCGGAAATGACTCACATCAAACAGGCACTACTAAAGAATTGACTTTTACCTACACTATATGTCTACACGTTTGATAGTTGTAGGTATTAGAAGGATATACCTACGTCAAATAAAAAGTATATCTACAACATATTTTATAATAGGTATAAATCTTTTTTTCCTTTTTTTATTCTTTTCCCTCCCAAAGCCGCGCCTTCCCTTTTCCCATTTCCCCCATTTTTCTATCTTTCCACACTTTCTATGTCGAAGCCCTCCGCCTTCGCCTTTTCCATTTTCCCTGCTCTCGCTTTCTCCCTCCTGTGCCCTACTCCGCCAATGTCGGCTGCGCCTCACCATCGCCGAGGAAGCGGGAGCTCCTTACTCCGTGGCCGAGGAAGAGGGAGCTCCTTACGCCGCCACCGAGGAAGAGGCTCCTTACGCCATCGCTGAGGAAGAGGCTCCTTACGCCGTCGCCGAGGAAGAGGCTCCTTACGTCATCGCTGAGGAAGAGGCTCCTTATGCCATCGCCGAGGAAGAGGCTCGAGAACTGCTGCCAAGACAGAGGGTCACCTCCGCCATCGCAGAGAAGGGTTCCGCCATTCCTGTCAACGGCAATCAAAGATTGGGAAAAGAGATCTCCTATGGGTAAGCTTGCTTTCTCTGTGTCTCAAGATCTCTATCCTCTACATGATCATCTCCTATGAGTCACACAGTGTGGAAGGGTTTACAAAAAGGGGGTTTCTGGTTGACAACAGAAGCAGGTCACCGGTCAGGGGAGTTGGGCCACATTGGTCGCAGGGGGTGGGTGGGGGTCATCAGATGACATGCACAGATAAGTGGGGGCCATTTATTCTGGGTGGGGCAGTGGCGTTGCTAGGATTGGAATAATGGAGGCCAGCCATTCCCCCCGGACTTAAGTTTTTCATTAAATAAATTTTGGTTATTAGCATTCAAAGTTTTCGATATCTCTGTTAGTCCATTCTTCATTCATTTGCCAATGCTAAAGATGTTATACTCTTGATTCCCTGTGATTGCTACTGTTGGTTCAAGTTAAAAAAAAAAATTTATGTCAGGTTAATAGAACAATGTCCTAGTTTATTAGCATGTTGTTGGTTAAAAACCTTGACTCTTGTTTATTAGCATGCTCCTGTCAATGCATTTGTTGGGTCAATTTTTTTTAAAAAAAATTATGTCGTTTATGTCCAGTTCATTATGTATTATGTTTGATCCCCTATCATTTAACATGATGTTGGTTAAAAGCCTTGACTCTTGTTTATTATCATGCTCCTATTAGTGCGTGCATATGTTGGTTCAAGTTAAAAAAAAATGATGATTCTGTCTAATTCATTCTATATTAGTTTTGATCCCCTGTCATTTCGCTAATCCTTGTTCATATTTATTATGATGTTCTCCTTCATAAGCATGTTTATTAGCTGACATGTCAACTTTATGTTGTTTATCAGCATGCTCCTATCAGTGCACTATTTTTTTGGTTATTAGCATGTGAGGTTTTCCATGTTTAAATTAGCATGTCTTGGTTATAATCTTCTTCTTCCTGTCAGTGCATTTGTTGGTTCAAGTTAATGTTAGGTTAATAGAACAATGATCTTGGTTTTTGACCATGCCCCTTGTTCTCTCCCAATTTTATTAAATAAATTTAGAGTCTCACTTTTTAATTAAAAAAAAAGATTTTTAATGATGTATGTACCCATGGAGATACTGTACGCCCCTATATATATATATAGATATATATATATATCCCATTTTGAAGCTAAACTTTTTATTTGAATGAGATAATTAAAACCACAATAGAAGTAACAAAATGTGGTTTTTTTTTTTCCGTTTGGTCTGGAAGAAAGTTGGGTTCCTTGTCTCTCTTTTTCTGGTGATCACACTTAGAAAGCATCTGAGTTAGGTAATAGAGACAGAGAGTTTTTTTGCCTCCAGTTTGATATATGTTCTTTGCTGGATGTCATATTTTTGTCCTACTGCAATCATGCAATTTAAGTTTGAATTTCAACTAGTTTGGTGGGGGAGGGGGCAGTGGGGGGTCTGAGAGTGTGGGGGTGGTGGGTAGTGGGGGTTGTGTGTGTGTGTGTGAGTGTGTGTATGTGCCTATCTTCTTGTCTTTAATATTTTTACAGTGGTGCCAATTACTTTCCCTTCGGCCATCGGTTGACCGCAGTTGCTAGCGACGGTAAGAGCGTAGAAAGTAGTACTTCATAAAGTATGTGGTAAGTTTATCAATATATTATCATTTGCTAATCCCACTTAAACTTTATTTTGTAGTTGCTTACATATTCTACTTGTATGTTCATGTTTTATAGAGATATGGATTAGAGTTGGATAGATTTGCCAAGAAATGTTGTTGGTTATTATGATGGTGTAGATGCATTCATCAATTTTACTTACAGATATTTATCACCGGATAAAAAAATTAGATGCCCCTGTATCAAATGCACTTGTCTGAAAAAGTGGCAAAAAGAGACAGTTAAAGAGCACTTGTATTTGGATGGTGTTATAAAAGACAAAGAGTTTTGGAAATTTTATGGTGAAGGATCATCATATGAGATGTCAGAAAATTTTGGTGGCAACACATCTATGCATCAAATGTTGGTTGATGGCTTTCAAATATCTTCCCACAATGAAATCAACGAACTTAAGCAGCTAAAAAGAAAATAATTTCAGCTTGATAAGGATTCCAAGTTCTTTTTTGATTTATTGGAAGATGCTACAAAACCAGTCTATCCAAGATGCAAAAATTTTAGCAAGCTTTCATTTTTGATTAGATTGATGAACATTAAATGCTTAGGAGGATGGAGTAACAAGCATTTTGACATGTTGTTAATATTGTTGAAGGAGTTGCTTCCAGAAGGTGAGTCATTACCTTCATCATTCTATGAAGTTACAAAGATGCTTGATAAATTGGGCTATGGTTATCGAAAAATTGACGCATGTCAAAATGATTACATCTTATATTGGAAAGAGAATGAGAATTTTGATTGTTGTCCTAAGTGTGGAGAGTCTAGATGGAAAATTGTTAAGTCTAATAAAGTGAAAAGTAAAAAGAAAAGAGTACCTCAAAAGATTCTTCATCATTTTTCACTTATTTCAAGACTACAAAGATTATTCATGTCTTCTAAAACTTCTACAAGTATGACTTGGCATGAAACTGATCATCAAGAGGATGGTGTGTTAAGACATCCTGCTGATTCTCTTTGTTAGAAAGCTTTAGATGCATCAATGAATTTGGGTTAGATTGTCGAAATGTACGCCTTGGTTTGGCAAGTGATGGTTTTACCTTTGAGACGATGAACATCACTCATAGTACTTGGCCTGTTTTGGTGGTTCCATATAACTTACCACATTGGGAGTGCATGAAAAGCACAAATATGATACTTTGCTTACTCATATCTGGCCCAAAAGGTCCTGGTAATAATATTGATGTGTCACTACAAGAAAAAGCAGTATTTTCGACGGACATAATCCGTCGGAAATACAACAGAAAACTGTCGGAAAGTGTGCCTTCCGACAACTTTCCGTCGAACGATCGTCGGAAAACGTCCGTCGGAAAATTCTGGTCAGAAATTACCGACGGACAAAATAACCATCGGCAATCCGTCGAAAATTTCGACAGAATATTTCGTCAGAAATTTTGTCGGTAAATTCTAACCGAAAGTAGTCGAAAAATATTGTCGGTAAATTGGTCAGTGTATTCTGACCGAAAACCGTCAGAAAATCTGTCGAAAATTCCATTGCTAACTATCGATGGAAAGAATCCGTCGGAAAAAAGTCCGTCGGAACTTCCGACAGACATGCCGACGGATAAATTCCGTCGACAAACTATATATTTCCGACGGATAACATCTGTCGAAAATATGTAAAATATATTTTTTAAATTACAGAAATTAACAATGATATATTACAAAACCTACTAAACTATTCATGCATTTCACAATAATAAGTACTCACAATCAAACATAAAATCATAAAACACAACAACTATAAAATCATACACAATAATAAATGCTAAAAATCAAGTCAGGTCTGCTGGACCGTCCACTGTCCCCGCCTCACGATCGTCAGGTGCCGGAGGATCCTATATTTAAAAAAAATTAATATGAGAAACATTAATAAAAATTAATATACAAACATAATTTTCAAAAATTAAATTTAAAACATGTGATTATTCCTAAAGTTTAATTAGAAAATATTTTTGATCCTTTAGACTTGGGTTTTTTTTAGATTATTGATTTGAACGCCCAACCCAATCCGGGAATCCAATTCGGATTCCGTCAGTTCACACACGTGAATTTCACCCACTCGGTCGTGTCAGAGTGAACGGCATGCCGATCGGATCTCTATTTGAGATTTTGGACCCCGGGGTTGGTTGTTATGATCCTTTAGACTTGGGTTTTTTTTAGATTAGTGATTTGAATGCCCAACCCAATCCGAGAATCCAATTCGGATTTCGTATGTTCACACACGTCAATTTCACCCACCCGGTAGTGTCAGAGCGAATGACACGCCGATCGGATCCCTATTTGGGATTTTGGACCCCCGGGTTGGTTGTTCTGATCCTTTAGACTTGGGTTTTTTTTTAGATTAGTGATTTGAACGCCCAACCCAATCTGGGAATCCAATTTGGATTCCGTCAGTTCACACACGTCAATTTTACCTACCCGTCGTGTCGGAGCGAACGACACGCCGATCGGATCCTTATTTGGGATTTTGGACCCCCGGTTGGTTGTTCTGATCCTTTAGACATGTATTTTTTAGATTAGTGATTTGAACGCCCAACCCAATCTGGGAATCCAATTCGGATTCCGTCAGTTCGCACACGTCAATTTCACCCACACGGTCATGTCGGAGCGAACGGCACGCTGATCGGGTCCTTATTTGGGATTTTAGACACCTGGGTTGGTTGTTCTGATCCTTCAGACTTGGGTTTTTTTATAGATTAGTGATTTGAATGCCCAACCCAATCCGGGAATCCAATTCGGAGTCCGTCAGTTCACAAACGTCAATTTCAGCCACTCGATCGTGTCGGAGCGAACGACACGCCGATCGGATCCCTATTTGGGATTTTAGACCCCTGGGTTGGTTGTTATGATCCTTTAGATGGGTTTTTCTTATATTAGTGATTTGAACGCCCAACCCAATCCGGGAATCCAATTCAGATTCCGTCAGTTCGCACACGTCAATTTCACCCACCCGGTCGTGTCGGAGCGAACGACACGCCGATCGGATCCCTATTTAGGATTTTGGACCCCCGGGTGGTTGTTCTGATCCTTTAGACTTGCGTTTTTTTAGATTAGTGATTTGAATGCCCAACCCAATTCGGGAATCCAATTCGGATTCCGTCAGTTCGCATACGTCAATTTCACCCACCCGGTCGTGTTGGAGCGAACGACATGCCGATCGGATCCCTATTTGGGATTTTGGAATCCCGGATTGGTTGTTCTGATCCTTTAGACTTGGGTTTTTTTTTAGATTAGTGATTTGAACGCCCAACCCAATCCGGGAATCCAATTCGGATTCTGACAGTTCGCACATGTCAATTTCACCCACCCGATCGTGTCGAAGTGAACGACACGCTGATCGGATCCCTATTTGGGATTTTGGACCCCTGGGTTGGTTGTTCTGATCCTTTAGACTTGGGTTTTTTTTTAGATTAGTGATTTGAACGCCCAACCCAATTCAGGAATCCAATTCAGATTCCATCAGTTCGCACACGTCAATTTCACCCACCCGGTCATGTCGGAGTGAACGACACACCGATCGGATCCCTATTTGAGATTTTGGACCCTTGGGTTGTGTGTTTTGATCTTTTACACAGTTTTTTTTATATATATCTTTTTTCAAGTGGCTTTTTTATCCCTTTTGTGTTCTTTGGACATGTAATCATAAATTGACCTGGGTGGCCTCCAGTTTTAGTGGTTTCATTTCATTTAAACTATATGAAATTAATAGTAATACTGACCTGAGGAGCATGTTGTGAGGGGCGTACTCCATGGATGGCAGAGATCAGCTGCTCGACCATAACGCCAAACTGCGTCTGTAGCCCCTCCTGGATGAGGGTTCTCACGTCCTCTCCACCACTGTCAGGCGGTGCAGCAGATGAACTTGCATAGGCCGGAGGAGCGACCGAACTTGCGTATGAGAACAACACTAGAGTAGTATCTAGGCTGTCCCCAAACCCGTACACTCGGCCCTCCCGCTGCGTCGACCCAAGCCTCCAGATCCAAGTCTGGCTGGGGAGTGCCCTCTGCATAGCGATCCGTCATCGTCCTATCATAGGTCTCCTACAAAAGAAATAAAAAATGTATTATTGAAATCATATTTTTTTAATATCTAAATTGAATTTAAAAATTATATTTTGACTTACAACAATCGTGCGGGCACTCTCGCTGACATAGTCATCCGTCTCCTTCTGCTTATGAGTCCGATCAAATAACTCACGAAAAGTAGGGGCACGCTCGAGCTCGTGACGCTTACAATTCAACAAAAGTAGTTAGTTTCACAATAATAATAAATGTATTAAGTGATTGAACAATAATATACTTACCAATTTTTGGCTGTGGGTCGCATAAGATACGGACCCACTAGTATGCAAATTCTTCTCCAGATTAGTTGCCCGGTTGCGTTTAGCCGCCCGTGACCTCTCCTGCCATGGTCCAGTAGCCCAACGATGACTAAGGGACTCTCAATAGTCCCTCCTCAGCCAAACAGGGCCGTAATCTATCCAAGCCGTAGGATCCCAGCTGCTTGTGGTCTTGGTTGCCTTGTCCCTGGCCTCCCACATGGACTTTCTCAAATTAGTCTGGGCAGTAGACTCCCAGACAACTCGTGCTCGAGGGAGATCCTCCGGTCTCGTGAATACATACCTCCGCTGTTTAGAAATAAAATTAGTCAACTTTCTCCACTAATAGAGAGAGATAGTAATTAATGAAATGACTTTAAATCAGTAAAAATTAATAATACCATGAACATGTCAAATAATAATTCCTGGACTGTCGGGGGGAACTCTTTCCATGAATCCACTGGTCCTGGAATGTGTGCGTGGACCAGCGTCATAATATAGCGGGAAGCAGAACCTGGATCTATCTTCCCCCTGTAATTGCATATTAAATTTGTACATGAACTGTATAACATAAATGACAAATACAGTAAGTTTGAAGTTATCAAGTTTACCCAGAAATCCAACATGGCTGGCGTCTAGGTAGCTGAGGCCCCTCCTCATCTGTTGCGATATGATGGCTCTCTACCTCTGTTGAAAATAATTAAGTACACTATTATGAAGCTTTAGGAGGACAAGAAATGTACTAAAGTATGGAAACATACATGTACTTGGTGGTGATTGGGATGGGAAAGGTGACGCTACTGGTGGGGTCGGGGAGGCGGTCCCTGCAAAATTGTATGCACGTTAGAAAATATAAATTTAATATAAAGTTTTTTGTTTACATATACATATACCTATCGGCGGGACGACCGGCATGGACGGGGAGGCGGTCCCTACAAAATTATATGCACGTTAGAAAATATGAAGTTAATATGAACAATAATATATAGAGTTTTTTGTTTACATATACATATACTTGTCGCCAAGACGAACGGCGTAGATGGGGAGGCGGACCCTGCAAAATTATATGCACGTAAGAAAATATAAAGTAAATATACACAGTATGATAATAGAATTGAGTTTAGTACCATATATACCTATCCGCGTAGACCCTCTGCAGCTACCAACTCTCTATCTTCGAGTGCGCGAGTAGAAGAATAACCGAACGCTCATCCGGGACACTTGAATACAGAGAGTCGGTCAGACACATTAGAATCTCCACCATCATCATTACGTGGAGGTTGAGTGCGTCTGGTTCATATTTCCATGTCAAAGTACATCGAACAAAAGTTCGATATCTCTTCAATAAGGTACGCCTGGGTAATGGAGCCCTCAACTTGTGCTTTGTTGCGGACTTTCATCTTAAGATTGTGGATGCACCTATGACAACAATTCAAATGAATACATATGAAATATAAAAGATCGTCATAATGTGAATAAATTGAGACATAGGTATATACCTCTCAAACGGATACTTCCATCGAAATTGTACTGGTCCTCCGACCCTAGCCTCATATGGCAAATGGATGATCAGATGCTCCATTCAATCAAAGAATGCTGGAGAAAATATCTTCTCTAATTTACAGACTGTCTGTATTATATTTTGCTCCATATTTTGCAAGTCATGAAGTCTGAGTTCTGATGCACATAAAATCCTGAAGAATTGACTCAGTTCTGTCATTGCTCCCCATATTTGCTTCGGCAATACCACACGAAAAGTAATTGGAATCAGTCTTTGCATGAAAACATGACAGTCGTGACTCTTCATTCCGTATATTTTACCCTCGTTGACATTTACACAACGGGCAATATTCGAGACATATCCATCCGAAAATCTCATCTGCTTTAACCATTGACACACTTCCTTAATCTGTCTGGCCCCATGCACATATGAAGCTTTAGGTTGTACCACTTTTCCACTAACATGCTGCAGTTCTAGTTCTGGACGTCTGCAAAGTACTTTCAAATCCATTCGTGCCTTGACGTTATCCTTCGTTTTGCCTTTCACGTCCATAATTGTGTTGAACACACTGTCAAAAATATTCTTCTCTATATGCATGATGTCTAGGTTATGTCATATCAAAAGTGTTGACTAACAAGGCAATTCCCAAAATATGCTTTGCTTCACCCAATTGTGATTCTTCCCAAAGTCGGGGATATGTCGGGTACTACCAGCCAGTTGTGATACAGTCGGTGAATTCTGGACCCGCCTCGCCATGTTTTCACCAGACACCCGTTCCATATCTACCTCATCTATCACAATTGTATTTTTCATAAAAGAATCCTTTTGCTTTCGGAAAGGATGGTCACTCGGTAGAAACCGACGATGACATCGAACCAACATGCTTTTCCCTCAGATTTCAACACGAATAATTTAGAATCCTCCGTACAATAAGGACATGCTAACCTCACATGTGTGCTCCAACCAGATAATATGTCGTACGCTGGAAAGTCACTTATTGTCCACATTAATGCAGCCTTCAAATTGAAATTCTGTTTTCTAGATGCAACATAAGAGAGAACCCCATCTGACCATAACAATTTCAGCTCATCAATCAACGGTCTGAGATATATGTCTATATTTTTTCCTAGACTTTTTGGACCAGGAATCAGCAATGAAAGGAACAGATTCTCACGCTTCATGCACATGCCTGGCGGAAGGTTGTACGGTGTTAGGAATACTGGCCAACATGAGTAATATGCCACCGAGCCTCCGAATGGATTGAAACCATCTGTGCATAAACCCAGCCGCACGTTGCGTGGATCCCTTGAGAAGTAAGGATGAGTTCGGCTAAAATGAGCCCAAGCTTCACCATCGGCTGGATGACTGATTTCACCATCATCACGACAGACTCTTTCCGCATGCCAAGTCATATGTCCAACTATCTTCGAGGACATGAAAAACCATTGCAATCTGGGTGTGATCGGAAAGTACCGCAAAGACTTATATGAAACATCCTTCTGCTTTGACTTGTCTCCTCTCTTAGGCTTGAATCTATCATGCTTACAAATACAACATGATGTCTTATCTGCATCATCTTTGTAGTACAGCATACAGTGATTCAGGCATGTATCAATTTTCTTAAAACCAAGCCCCAGATCATTCACCATCGTCTTCGCACGGTAAAATGATTAGGCAACCTCTCTGATTGAGGAAGCATACTCTTGACGAGTAAGAGAAGCCGATCAAAACAACTCTCGCTCATATGAAATTCAGACTTCAAATTTAGTAGTTGTGACACTGCAGACAACCGTGTATGCTTCTCACAACCATCCCATAATGGCTCATCAGCAACTAGAAGTAACTGATAAAATCTCTGAGCTGTATCATTCGTCACTTCTTCATTTGTTTGGTCATCATGAATATTGAACTCCGGACCAGCAGCATCGACAACCATGTCTACGTACGTACTTGTGGAGGCAAAGTTGGCTGGTTTAGACGACTGAATATTCAACTCACCATGAGACGACCATAACTCATAATGGGCAACAAATCCTCTCGTATACAAATGATGTTGCACATCCCATGTCGATATCCACTTTCTGTTCTTACAAGCCGAACACGGACATCGGATGTTACCCATCGGATCAACTACTACTGATGAATTACTCAATGCAAACTGAATGAAACTGTCAACTTCATCTTTAAACTCCTCTGTCACAACTCCATTAACTATTCCACGGTACATCCATGACGGATTCTCATAAGACATTTTTCCTACACAGATTATATGTCATGTCACGAGTTGAAATCCAACACACCCTCACATCGTTTGAATAAGTCAAAATGAATAGGTAGGACATTATTTAGATTATCATTTTTTACCCATCTGTGAATATTTGATCTCACTCAGATGACCAATTACTATGTGTTTGTATTATTTGCTGAAAATTTCGGCAGCATCTCCCCACCATCTCCGATATACCAAAAATATTTATTGATTAAGATATTTTTTTACACACTTACTAATAAGTGGTTAAGAAAATATTCTAAATCAACAACGGTATGTCAGAGAGGAGTGAGTAGAAGCACCCGAAATTTTCAACAAATAATACAAACACATAGTAAATGACCACCTAACAGTGATCAAATATTCACAGACTGTCCAAAACGGGACAATTCAAGACTTTGGGTTAGATATACACATTCTCATCATTCAAAATAATACTCATGCACATCAATCCCAAAGTCTTGAACGGGAAGGTTCATTGACACGGGCTTAACACACTCTTGTGAGGTGTGTACAGTGATAAATTGCTATACATGCATATATCAAATTTAAAACCCACATAAATATGAAAGGAATATGAAAACAAAATTACATATGAACAAGTGCAATATTAAACCAATTCACACATACATGTAAATGAATTTCATTAATGTAAGAACTACAATACTAATCAAGAAAAAAGAATTACAAGTGAAGTATGATTTATGGCCGACATAAACAAACTAACTTAAGAGTAGGCATATGTCCTCATCTCAAAATTATCCATATCTATATAAAATTATCCATATCCATATCAATTACACTTATTCCTTTCTCACCATGTCTAGATACCAAGCCTAACCAGAATTCTCTACATGGTGGACTCTCTCTCTCTCTATCTCAATAACTAGATTTTTTTTGTAGGAATAAGAATATAATAATAGAAGTTTTTTTTCATATATACCCCTATTAATAGCATAATTGGGCAAAATTCATCATAATTTTGCATTGTCACCAAAAACATTGTTATGTGAAAATGTTTGCATTATAAACCTTGTCATGATGTGCCATAACATATCTATAGAATATGCTAGAAATATTCCTTTATAGAGTTTCGAACAATTTGACCCTTAGATGAAGAGATCATTTACCTCTCTCAACCTCTGTCTTTCCCCTAGTCTCTCTTTGTACTGCATCTATAGAATATGCTAGAAATATTCCTTTATGTGTATTAATTTGTTACATATCAATGTGCTAAAATAACATGGCATGTGAAGATGTAACAAATTTTCTCACATGACAAGAGTTTGTAAATATGTTAGAATCGGATATATTTGGATAAAATCACTAATCTGACATGTCATTTTAAAAAATCACTAATCTCGGTTGATTCACATAAAATAGACAAATAAATTATGACATATTTAACATGTCATTTTATAAGTCTAATTCAAATATTTATGAACATAATTTAAGTATATTTATGAGTCAACTTAGTTTTTTATGAACTCATTTACAACTCAAATGCAATTGTGCACTTACACTAAATATTTCTTGTTGAGATATATATAATCATTGTCGAGGCTATCGATAATTGGGGTCCCAACATGACCAAACTTAGTTTTCACATTAAATATTGGTCCCAACGCAATAAAAGCTCAATTGGTAAATGCCAAAACAACTTGATAAAAAAGAATTGGTAAATGCCAAAATAATAGAGACAATTCAGACAATTACTAATACATGGAGCATATACACATGAAGAAAATAGAAAATACGCAGCAAATTAATAATTAAACTCCAATGTGATCAATGCTCCCCGACCAAAGAGAGACTAGGGGGGAATGTGGGGGAGTGGGGGGGATTGTGGGGCCACAGGACTGTGGGGGAGGGGGGCGGGGGTCGCCTGCAGGGGGAGGGGGGTGGCAGGGGTGGGGAAGGGGGTGCAGGGGTGGGGGACGGGAGGGGGAGGGGGGGGCCGACAGGTGGGGGGCTGGCACGGGAGGGGGAGCGGGTGCAGCGGTTGGGGACGGGAGGGGGAGGGGGGGGGGCGACAGGGGGGGCTGGGACAGGAGGGGGAGGGGGGGCCGAGAGGGAGGGGGGTGGCAGGGGTGGAGAAGGAGGGGGAGGGGGGGCGACAGGGGGGGGGGGGGGCTGGGACGGGAGGGGGAGGGGGGGTCGATAGGGGGGGTCGCCTGTTGGGGGAGGGGGGTGGCAGGGGTGGGGAAGGGAGGGGGAGGGGGGCCGACAACGGGTGGTCGCCTGTTGGGGGGGGGGGGACTGTGGACGGGAGGGGGTCGGGGTGGGGGACTGTGGATGGGAGAGGGAGGGGAAGGGGGTCGCCGAGAGGGGAAGTGGGAGAGGGGAGGCCGAATACATACCCGGTGGCGAAGAAGCTCGGCGGAAACGGCGGTACGGTGGCACTGACGGCGAAGCTCGGCGGTGGCGGCGTTGGCGGTGCCGGTCGTGGCGGCCGGCGGTGGCGCTGCAAGTGGCGAGCGGAGAGAGAGAGAGAGAGGGTTCATGGGGATGGCGGGGAGGGAAATGGTGGATTTACCGACGGTGCTTCCGAAGGAAATATTTTTGTCAGAATATCCGTCGGTCAGCACTCAGTATCGGCGGATTTTTCCGATGGAAATGTTTCCGTCAGATGTTCCGATTTATGTACCGACAGAACTTTTTCTGTCGGTCTTTCTGACAGACATATTCCGTTAGAAATATATATCGGTATGGTGCTTTTTCTTGTGGTGTGTATCTACAACCACTTATAGAAGAGTTGCAAATTCTTTGGCATGGTGTCGACATATTTGATGCAGCTAAAAATGAGATTTTTTGCATGCGTGCAACATTATTATGGACTATTAATGATTTTCCAGCATACGCCTACATGTCAGGTTGGAGTACTAGAGGTCGATTAGCTTGTCCTACTTGCAATAAAAATACTTGTTCAAAGTGGTTGAATGCTAGTGGTAAATTTTGTTACACAGGGCATCATAGATGGTTAAGAAATGATCATAAATTTTGAAAAATGAGTCAACAATTTGATGGACATGAAGAATGGGGTGATAGACCCATGCCATTATTTGGGGATGAAGTATTGCTACAACTACAAGACCTAACTTTCAGGCATGGGAAAAAGACAATCAAGAAGAAAGGTAACAAAAAAAAAGATTGTGGAAAAAGTTGATCCTAATAAATATTTGGGTTGGAAAAAACATAGTATTTTCTTCTCTTTACCATATTGGAAATCTTTATTACTCCGCCACAATCTAGATGTGATGCACATTGAGAAGAATGTATGTGAGAGTATTATTGGAACTTTATTAGCAATTAAATGGAAGAATAAAGATGGTGCAAAAGCTCGTCAAGACTTGCAAAATTTGGGTATAAGGACATCTCTTCATCCACGAGAGGTTGGTTCAAACAAGACCATTTTTCCAGCAGCACAATTCACATGTAGCAAGGAAGAGAAAGAAACTATATTCAAGTTTTTTCAAAGTGTGACGGTTCTAGATGGTTATTCATCTAACATTGCAAAACGGTTTCGCAACAAAGGTAAGAACTTGTGGGGATTGAAACGTCATGACTATCATGTCATTATGCAGCAACTACTCCCAATAGCTGTTCGAGCACTACCAAATAAACAAGTATATGATGTTATAAGCGACATATGCCATTTCTTTTTGAACTTGTGTTTAAAAATTGCACCAGCTGATGACTTCTATCAACTTGTAAACTGAGTTGCCTTCATTTTGTGTTGTTGTGACGTAATTTTCCCTCCTAGTTTCTTTGATATCATGGTACACTTGATCATTCATTTGGTAGATGAAGCTAGAGTTGCTGGACCAGTTCATTATAGGTGGATGTATCCATTTGAGAGGTACTTTTCAACATTTTATTGTGATGAACATGACTATTGACCTATAATATTGAATGACCTATTCATATTGTAGGTATTTAATAAAGTTGAAATCTTTTGTGCGAAATAAAGCATGTCCAGAAGGGTCAATTGCAGAGGGTTATATCATATCGGAGGCACTCATATTTGCATCTAGATATTTGGATGATGAAGTGGAGACATGGTTGAATAGGCCCCCTCGACAAGTAGAATGTCATCCTATTGTGGTTGAGAAATGATGGGAGATTTTTTCACAAACATGTCGCCGAATTGAAGCAGCCACTAGCGGTACATTGGAAGCTGAGGAGTTATTTCAAGCTCATAGATATGTGTTATTTAATTGCAAGGCTCTTGAGCAATACGTAAAGTAGGTTTTTCAATATTAATGTGTTAAGTTGTAATTGCATTCTTTAATTGAGCACAAAGTTGAACTTTTTATTTCATGCAGTGATCATCTTTCAGAGGTCAATGAAATGTATCATGGATTGCAGGAGATGGAAATAGAGCGTATTCATGCATCTAAATTTCCAACATGGATAAAAACTCGAGTATATTCATTTCTACACACCCTTTTTTTTGTTTAAACATATTGATTACAATCCAAGTTTTTTTCTTTCTTCATTTTAAGGTACATAAATTACAAGAGTCAAGGCATGGGTCAATTTCAGCAATGCTTCGGTGGATTAAAGATGGTCCACTTGATTTGGTTAAAAAGTAGAAGCATGTATAGTCAATAGTTTTCGATTTCATACAAGAAATCTTGAACGTCGCCGAGTTACACTCAAATTCTAGTGTTATAATGTCTGCAACCACATCAAGTTTCTCAAGTTCAAAGAATAGACAACCCATCCAGGAAATGTCACATATTATGATGTACTTGATGAGATCGTGCAAGTTGATTATTATGGGGAGATGAAAATTGTTCTTTTTAAATGTGATTGGATAGATGGGAATCGAGGGGTCAAAAAAGAAGGCAATATCACCATTGTTAATACTTTGTGTAAATTAAGAACTAATAAACCTTATATGTTGGCATCACAAGTAGAGCAAGTTTGGTACGTTGAAGATCTTCGTAATATTGATTGGTATGTTGTTCGAAAGACATTACCACGTGAATTCTTGACATGGCAAAAGTAGAACATGATAATGAAGGAGATTTTCTGGACATTAAGCAAACAAATGCGGTCGGTCCACCAATTTGACAGTGATAAGAATGGTGAAGATGTTATGAATTAAGTCTTAATTGCGAAAGAAATGATGTTGAGGGAATATAGATCTAAGATGTTCAAGAATTAAGTATGTATATCTCTGACTTTCATATTTTCAACTCCCCTTCAATGATCTTAGCTAGCATACTGCACATCTTTGACTGTTTATATCTTCCACTCCTTTAATGATGTTTGCCTGCTTAGCATATTGCATATCTTTGACTTTCATATCTCACTTTTAATACTTTATTTACAGGGGTAAAAAAATCATGAAAATTTTATCATACACCTCTATGCATACGACTTCAGCTGAGAAAGGCATGTGGGGCCCTGGATCATCTTCACATCTCCTACCACCAAAAAGAGTGAAAAATATTGAAGATATTTATGATGTCTCCAGACTGCAGCAAAGGAAATTAGATACCAGTAGTTTCCAGCAATATTTGGAGTGAATCAATTGATTTTTTTTTTTGATATAAGTTATTTCATACTAATTATGCTACTATAAGATGTTTAGGCATATGATGAGGACGTTGGGAGAAGAACAGCTTGTAGATTGTTACTGCTGGAATGGTGAAGTCGGCCCGAGGTGAGTGGCCTCCTGAGGAATGGAAGTGTGCGGCGAGCCCGTTGCCGAGTCCCCTCCTGCAAAACCACCGAGTCACCTCAGTGGGTAAACACTCCGACGATCAAGTTAGTTCGGGAAGTCAGGGTGGGAAGTTACTGGACAGTAGATTGCGTACCTTTCTATGAGGGGGTCTCCTCCTTTATATAGGAAACGCTGAGACAAGGTTCGGTTGCCTGTGATCGAGATGTGCTACCAGTCAATCCGCCCACGATCTTCTCCAATCCTGATCCGATCCCAAGAAATCCGGGCTCAATCATGTGCACCGCACGACCCCGCGATCTCAGGGCCTTCCTCTTACTTGGACTTTCCCTTGCCAGTTTCCCGCGACTAATCAGCATTTACGTCCCGTGATTCTCGAAGCATGCCACATTCGGACTTCCCTCTTATAGTCATTCGGATACCCAGTCATCGGCATCAGCCGAAGGTTATGCGACTGAGCTTTGATGACGGAGGAAGTTCAGCCACTTCCGTCCTGCAGTCACATGAGCACTTTCGATAGCCGAGTTGCTGCTCTCTGAGGGATAAACTCTGGAAAGGTCGGGTTGGTTGGATTCCTGCCGACCATTGATTCCGCATTCCGACCGAGTTGATGGACTCGGCAGCACTACAGAATGGATAGGAGCCGACTTCCGAAAATCACTCATCGGACGAAGTGAGGGGGTCTTCCCCGTGTCATTGGCCCCCTAGCTCTTGCTTGGCACACTTGAAGTGTGCTGAGGAGGAGCTACTATATTGGTTTTTTGTAGGAACTTCGTCGCGGATCAGCGGGCAACTCTGTGCGATGTTTACGCCAAAAAGGATGCGGCAATCATCTTTGCGGCCCGACTTTCAAAACGTCTGTCAATCGACGAAATGACGCATCACTTCAACTGCTGACAAGGATGTTACGCGTCACTTCAACTTCTGACAATGATGATGGAGGTTGATACGATGGGCATTCATGATGACGCTTCCACTCTGCATTCCGTTACTTAGATTGCGATCCGCATTCAACTGAATCGTCACGACGAGTAAGAACACGTGGGTCCTTCCTGACGCTTCGTTCCAACGATGGATTCTAAACATTGGATCATGACGATCATCGGACGATCGTTGGGGCATATAAATAACACCTGCAATATGACGCTGGGGAATTTTTTGTGCGCGAACCTCATCCTTTACGACACTCGACCGTCCGAGGCCTGTGGAGTTGTCCGAGTACTCGAGCTGAGCTTTCGATCGTTCGTTTCCTCTTCGGTTTTTCTCCTTACCTAGGTAAGCCATGGGCTCATCCTCTGCGTCTTCTTCCTCATCTTCTTCTTCGTCTTCCACCTTGTCTGCCTCCTCGCCTTCTGCGGGGTATTCTCCCTCTGAGGGTATTCCGCGTCGGCTTCCTTCTCCTGATCCGACCCCTGCTCCTGTAGAATTTGCCGATGCCCTGGAGCTAGACGCGTTCACTCCGGAGGTAACTCTTGGGGCGTATGTACCCAAGACCTCTATTGCTCCTGCTTCTGGGGTGCATCGAGCGGCCAACTCCGTAGCCGATGCGGTTACCGAGATCGATCAGACGACCCTAAAGTGGATTGTAGAACACCCGGGCCTTTGTTTTCCTGATGACTTTACCCTTTATGCTAACGACGATCTTCGGGCCCAATATTCTATGGAGAATGGATTTTGCCTCTACTCGGAGGCCATCCGAGCTGGCCTTCATTTTCCGCTCCACTCCTTCGTAGTCCATCTTCTCCTGTGCTTTGGGGTTGCTCCGGCACAACTGGCCCCCAACTCTTGGAGGTCGGTTGTTGGGTTCTTGGTCGCCTGTGCTAAGGCTAGAGTCACACCGAGTATTCGCCTCTTTTTTTATTGCTTTTCCCTTAAAATTTCAGGAGATTAGCTATTCATTTCGGCTCGCTTGGGCCGCCATTTCCTTAGTCATTCCCCGTCCTCTATCCACAAATGGAAGAGGTCATTCTGCTTCGTCCATAGCTTCAAAGGGTGGAATTTCCCGACTACTTGGTTGGCCGTTAATCCTAATGATGCGGCTTTCCGATCTCCCCCTGATATCAGCGACGCCGAGCTATCGGACTTCGAGTCGTTGCGAAGGGTAGCATTACCTAGCCTGGTAGAACCTTCAGATGAGCTGTTCGCCTTGATCCAGGAGGATGATCGAGGTCCGGCCCAGCTTATATATATATATATATATATATATATATATATATCTGAACCGTGTTCTTCTTAGTGGGACTGATAGTCGTCTGTCTTCTATGCAGTCATGGCCGCACCGAGTGCTTCTTGCGAGCGGGACGCTCCTGCCATGGAGGACCAAGAGACGGAAGATTACGTGGCCCTTGCCGCTCAAAGGTTCGATGCAGGAGGCAGCCGGCGAAAGAAAAAATCTACTCGGGAAAAGAGGCCGACCGACGATGCGAACATTCAGATTCTGGAGCCTCCTCCTTCGGTCGTTCCCATTGCAGCTTCAGCCCCACCTCCTGCCAAGGTTATGGGAAGGCTGCTCAAATGAGCTCAACCGTCCGAACCTCATTCGGCCGAAGGCGGGTCCTCGAGCGCTGCCTCGCCGTCTCATCCTACGACCCTCCCTCTGCCCCCCTTGACGATTTAATCCTTCGGGAATGGGGTCGACGGGCGATTCCAGCGAGCATCGCCTCTCAGGTTTCATCTGTGAAGTCGTCCGACCTCATTGACGATGTGTTTCGAGGGCTCTAGCTCAGCCTGAGTGCGTTCGTGACCCTTGCTCATCGGACGGACCAGAAGATGCTAGCCATTGAGAGCTGACTACGTTCGATGGAGGAGAAGATGGCTACCCTTGAGACCAAAAATGCGGAGTTGGAGGCTTCGGTTGAGGCAGAGGTTACTCGGGTGGATAAGTCCAACGAGCTCGCAGCTAAGCTTACTCGCGGGATCGATAAGCTGATGACCTCGTTGAAGGAGGAGAAAGTGGCGAGGGAGGTAGAGAGGATGGCTCGGGAAGCCGAGGAAAAGGCCCACAAACAAACGAAGGCCAAGTTCTCAGGGATCCTCGCCGAGGAGCGTCGGAAGGCCGTAATGGAATACAAAAAATCCGACGCGCATATTGATCAGATAACCGGTCTATTTAAGGACGGTTATTCACATTGCCTAAAGGTGCTAGCCAAGGCTTACCCCGAGCTGGACTTGTCGTGTGTGCAACCCCCGGGTGCCGATGAGTCGGACGAGGAAGAGCCAAGGGCCAGGCCGTGACGGCTACCACGGGGACTTCGGCTTCTTCCCTTCCCGATGTTCCCTCGGCTGAGGGTGTTTAAGGGTCTGCCCCTGAGTCTTAGCTCGGCGTGCTTTTGTAACGAACTACCTCAGCCTTCAGGCCTCATTTTAATGACAATGCTCTCTTGATTTTATCCTTGCAAAAATGGCAATGTATGACGCTCGAGTTGTCATTATTCACTTTCGGGGGACTTAGCTGATTTCGCGACTCTCATTGTGCCGAAAACTATTTCACAGGGTTCGAAGTGCCAAACCGTCTCCCTTACATAGTTAAGGGTGTCGATGTGAACTCGTTAGGAATCATTAGAGTGCCGAAGCGACCTCGTTAGGAATCGTTAGAGTGCCGAAGCGACCTCGTTAGGAATCGTTAGAGTGCCGAAGCGACCTCGTTAGGAATCGTTAGAGTGCCGAAGCGACCTCATTAGGAATCGTTAGAGTGCCGAAGCGACCTCGTTAGGAATCGTTAGAGTGACAAAGCAACCTCGTTAGGAATCGTTAGACTGCCAAAGTGACCTCGTTAGGAATCGTTAGAGTGCCGAAGCGACCTCGTTAGGAATCGTTAGAATGCCGAAGCGACCTCGTTAGGAATCGTTAGAGTGCCGAAGTGACCTTGTTAGGAATCGTTTATAGCTCATGGATAATAACATCGAAGATGTTCGGCGTTCCATGTCCTGGGGATCGTCGAGCTGTTCAAGTGCCCCAACCGGTAGGCCCCCTGCCCGAGATCTTCGACAACCCGATATGGGCCTTCCCAGGTGGGAGATAACTTTCCTACTGCCGATCTGGGGTCTGAGACAGCTAGCTTCCGAAGGACGAGGTTCCCCACCTCGAAATGTCGAGGCCTGACATTCATGTTGAATCTTCTCCTCATCTTGCATTGATAGACCTCGATCCTGGAAGCCGCCTTGTCGCGCCGCTCATCGATCAAGTCCAATTCGGCAGGCAACGAGCAACTATTGGCTTCTTGCTCAAACCCTTGAACCCTTTTAGATGGCACCAGCAGCTCAACCAGAGTTACTACTTCTACACCGAAGGCAAGCGCAAAAGGTGACTCCTGAGTAGCTTCTCGGGGAGTCGCTCGGTACGCCCACAACACATGGGGGAGCTCTTCGACCCATCGGCCTTTGTGGTCATCTAGTCGTCTTCTTAATCCTTCAAGCAGCGTTTGGTTGGTCACCTCGGCTTGGCCATTTGACTGGGGATGAGAAACCGAGGTGAAGCGGTGATCAATACCGAACGCGAGACAGTTACGGCGGAACCGGGCGTTATCGAACTGTTTGCCGTTGTCCGTGATGATCACCCGAGGTAAGCCGAACCTGCAAATAAGGTTTTTCCATATGAACCCCCAGGCATTAGTATCCGTTGTCTTGGCCATTGGTTCGGCTTCGACCCATTTGGTGAAGTAGTCGACTCCGACAATGAGGAACTTTCGTTGCCCGAAAGCGGGCGGAAATGGGCCGAGGATATCCATTCCCCATTGTGCGAAGGGCCACAGAGCACTCAACGGGGTGAGGCTTGTCGGCGGCTACCGATCCACCCCTGCTGAAGAGTTGACATTGTTGACATCTTCGGACATACCCTTCGGCGTCACTCAGCATGGTCGGCCACCAGTAGCCCTGTCGCGTCATTCTTCTGACCAACGACCGCGGCCCCGTATGGCTCCCACATGAGCCATCATGAACTTCGGCGAAGATTTCTATTGATTGCCTTGGGCCCACGCATCGCAAGTGCGGGTAGCTGAAGCTTTTCCTATAGAGGTCGTCGCCGATTAGAAAGAACCTCGAAGCTCATCTTTTTACCTTTAGAGCTTCATCCTTGTCCGTTGGGAGCTACCTGTTTTTGATGAACTGGATGAGGGGTGTCATCCAGGTTGGTTCTGCATCAACACACATGATTTCTGCCGCTCCTGCCGAAGGCTCGCTGAGCTCTTCAAAGAACACGGATGATTCTTGAAGGCGCTCTGAGGTAGTTGCATATTTAGACAATGCATCAGCTTGGGAGTTATACGACCGGGGGATCTTCAGCAAATCCGCCGCTCGAACTCGGTCATCATTTCTTGGACCCGAGCCACATAGGAGGCGAGCTGTGCTTCTCTGGCCTCGAACTCCCCCGAGACCTGACTGACGACTAGCTGTGAGTCGCTATGGACCCACGCTCTCGTCGCTCCCAAGGCCTTCGCCATCTTAAGTCCTGAGATGACCGCTTCATACTCGGCCACATTGTTAGAAGCAGGGAAACCGAATCAAATGGCATACCTCAAGGTGAGACCCTCTGGTGAATGTAGGATAACTCCAGTCCCGCTCCCTTGAGAGTTGGAAGCCCCATCTACTTAGACTAGCCAGCATCCGGCTGTCTCCTCTGGCTCAAGCAGCCTCGCCGTGCCTTCAGAGATGAAGTCGGCAAGAGCTTGAGCTTTGATGGCGACCTGAGGCCTAAAAGATACATCAAATTCCCCGAGTTCGACAGCCCACTTGGCCATCCTCCCCGAGGCCTCGGGTCGGATGAATATTTGCTTAATGGGGGTATCGGTGAGGACCACGATCTTGTGTGCTTGGAAGTAGGGTCAGAGTCATTGAGTCGCCATCACCAACGCGTACCCGGCTTTCTCAAGGTCGGAATAGCATTGTTTGGTGCCTCGCAAGGCTTTGCTGGTGTAGTAGACTGGGAGATGCTTCCGATCATTCTCTCTTACGTTCACCGAGCTGATGGAATGGTTTGTGGCCGACATGTATAAGAATAATTCTTCCCCTGCAATGGGCTTGCTTAAGGTAGGTACGTTATCCAGGTAAGCTTTAAGGTCATCCAAAGCCTTCTGGCAGTCGGCGGTCCACTCGAAACATCCCTTCCTCAATACATCGAAGAAAGGTCTACACCTCTCCGCCGATTTGGACATAAACCTGCTTAAGGCAGTAACTCAGCCGTTAAGCCTCTGTACCTCTTTGACGGTTCTTGGGGTTGTCATGTTGAGGATGGCTTGCACCTTGTCGGGGTTGACGTCAATGCCTCGGCTTGAGACGAGGTAGCTGAGGAACTTCCCTGCGTGGACGCCGAAGACGTACTTCTCGGGGTTGAGCTTCATTCCATACTTGCGCAGTACCTCGAACGCTTCGGCTAGGTCTTTGACGTGGTCCTCAGCTTTCTGGCTTTTCACCAGCATGTTGTCGATATAGATCTCCATTGTCCTCCCGATTTGTTGCTCGAACATCATGTTGACCGGCCTCTAATATGTGGCTCCTGCATTCTTCAGTCTGAAAGGCATTCTAGTAAAATAGTACAGACCTTTTTCAGTGGTGAAGGCGGTCTTTTCCTCATCCTCCGTGGCCATCCTGATTTGGTGATACCCCAAGTACGCGTCAAGGAAACTCAAGAGCTCGTGCCCCGCTGTGGAGTCGACGAGCTGGTCAATGCAGGGGAGAGGAAAGCTGTCCTTCGGACAGGCCTTGTTCAGGTCGGTGAATTCCACGCACATGCGCCACTTTCCATTAGCCTTTTTTATGAGGACGACGTTCGCAACCCATTCGGGGTAGAAAGCGTCCCGAACGGTCCCTACACACAAATATTTGGCCAGGTTCTCGCCTACCTCCTCCTGATGGTCTGCTGACAGGGGATGCTTCTTCTACCGTACGTGCTGAGCCTTGGGGTCCACATTCAGATGGTGCTGGATCACTTTAGGGTCGATTCCCGGGAGGTCATCCTCCATCCATGCGAAGACGTTGCCGCTTTCTCTAAGGAAACGTGTTAGCCCCGCCTTAGTTCCTGGAGTTCAGTGCCGATCACCAACGATTTGCCTTCACCAATTTCAATTTGCTCTGTCTGCTCGGCTGGCTCATGTCTTTCACCTTTATCATAGACAGGCTTGTACTTGGGAATGACTGGTTCCTTTGCTTAATTTACATAGCACTTGCGGGCATCGGTTTGGTCTCCTGCGACCTCCCCGATCCCGCCAGGCGTGGGGAACTTCAGTTTTTGATGATAAGTAGAAGGGACTCCCCCCAATTTCCCCAAAAGGCCCCTGCCGAAGATTGCGTTGTAGGCCGACTTCACTTTCACAATCAGGAAGTCGGCCTCAACAGTTACAGAACATGGGCGAGAGCCGAGGGTGACTTTCAATTTAATCATCCCTTCAGCATTGATAGGGGACCCGTTGAAACCGAAGAGAGGGGTGATCACGGGCTTCAGTTCAGTACTCAAGTTGGTCATTCTTACATAGCAGTCATAGAAGAGGACGTCAGGAGCCACAATCATTCGACCGTTGACGACGTCTCTTCCGATGATTCCACATCGCAGCATCTCCGCAATCTCCAGCTTCAGAGTTTGGCTTTGATCAGTTGTATGGCCGTAGCCTTTGTGGTACTCACAATAAAGGTCGGCGCCACACCCAGCTGGCGGTTTGGCCAACGGCTCTGGCCGTCGAAACTCGGGTAGCTTCTTGATGATGGGCAGGATCTCGGACGGGAGTCGCCCGAAATGAGGCAGGTCGCGCGGCCGGCGGGACTCATCAGATCGGCGTCCTAAGTCCGTCCACTGATCCCCGCGCGCTGTGTGCTCCTCCCTTCTTGACTTTTTTTACTCTGGTGCCTTGCTTGATCCTCCGAGCTCTGCGGGACAACTCAGCTTTCCCACCGCACAAAGAGTGGACTCCAACCTCATGTACTTCTGCATGTGGGAGAGAAGGTCGGAAAGACTCACAGGTGGCTTTTTGGCTATGGATGCCACGAACGGCTAGTTGGAGCAGACTCGGGTAAGAATGTTGACGGCGGTTCGCAAGTCAAGGTCGACGACCTGCATCACTTCGAGTTGAAATCTCTTTGCATAGTTGCGGAAGAGCTCTCCCTCCTTCTGAGCCACGAGCCAGAGGTCGTCGGTGCAAAGGGAGTGTTGGATAGTGTTGTAGAAGTGGTCCAAGAACCGTTGCGCTAGGTCGGGGAAGCTCATCACCGACCGTGCAGGTAAAGCTTTGAACCATTGTAGCACTGCATCGTCGAGTGTTGACATGAAGGCTCGGCACTTCAATGCATCAGATAAGTTGACCATCTCAATTTGCCCCTGAAAGTTATCCAGATGATGAACATGATTAGTTGTCTCGTTGTATCGTCGGAACTTCGGGAGCTGTAGCTTCATTAGGATTGGGGCCAAGGTGATCTCTTCAGCGAACGGGGAGGTGGTGAGCAGCATCGCCACCGAGGGAGCCCGAGTCCCGCGCTGAAGAGCCTTGATCTTTCGATTCATCTCTTGGAGGTCATTCCTCCACCGGGGCTCTATCAATGGAACATTTGATGGAGCGGGCATCGATTCGGTGGTGAAGTGATCGATCTCCGTCACACGAGGTACCCCGTGCTCGGTGGCCGTTGCGGGGGCCACGGGCGTGGTTGTTGGAGGACGTGGAAGCATCGATGGGATGGGAGCCGCCGCCCGAACATCGGCGTGGCTGGTCGACAGCGCCGGGAGAACGGGTTGGGGCTCCGCGGGTCCTACGTCACCATGCGCTGCCGGGGCTGGGACGACCGGTGGGCCTGCCGTGTCGCCCTGGGCCACTATCAACTGTTGGTTCTGCTCCATTCGCACTAAAGTCTCAAGAAGTCCGGCGATCAGGTTCTCAACACGGTCGAGACGAGAAGACGCGTTTGACCCTTGCTCTCCGTGCCCGAGCCTCCTCCGACGATTTTCTCAATGACGATGGTAGGAGGGGCCTCTTCGTCGGACGAACGGGCCACTGCCTTTCCCTTAGGAGCCATAAAAACAAGCTTTTAGTACATAATTTTCCCACAGATGGCGCCAAAAATGTTACTGCTAGAATGGTGAAGTCGGCCTAAGGCGAGTGGCCTCCTGAGGAATGGAAGTGTGCGGCAAGCCCATTGCCGAGTCCCCTCCTGCAAGACCACCCAGTCACCTTGGTGGGTAAACACTTCGATGATCAAGTTAGTTCGGGAAGTCGGGGTGGGAAGTTACTGGACAGTAGATTGCGTACCTTTCTACGAGGGGCTATCCCCCTTTATATAGGAAATGCTGAGACAAGGTTCGATTGCCTGTGATCGAGACGTGCTGCCTGTCAATCTACCCACGATCTTCTCCAATCCTGATCCGATCCCAAGAAATCTGGGCTCAATCGTGTGCACTGCACAACCCCGCGATCTCAGGGCCTTCCTTTTACTTGGACTTTCCCTTGACGTTGCCCGCGACTAATCAACGTTCACGTCCCGTGATTCTCGAAGCATGCCACATTCAGACTTCCCTCTTATAGTCATTCGAATACTGGGTCATCGGCATCAGTGGAAGGCTATGCGACTGAGCTTTGATGACGGAGGAAGTTCAGCCACTTCCGTCCTACGATCACATGAGCACTTTCGATAGCTGAGTTGCTGCTCTCTGAGGGATAAACTCCAGATAGGTCGGGTTGGTTGGATTCGGCCCAGACTGCCGACCATTGTTTCCGCATTCCGACTGAGTTGATGGACTCGGCAGCACTACAGAACAGACAGGAGCCGACTTCCAAAAATCACTCATCTAACGAAGTGAGGGGGTCTTCCCCATGTCATAGATGTAACAATATTAGATTGTTTCTGGTATCATATGTATTTGAATGGTTCACCAAAAGTCATGGAGTGGATTAAATAAAAAGGCATCTTCTCAAAGACATATTCATTTGTGCCTATTGTGGATGAGTAAGTTAAATTAGTAATCTTGTTTCCTAACATCTTTAAAAATGGATGCAGGTACTAAAACTTACCTATTGTAGGGGCCACTGAAACCTTCTTATTCTGTGGAACTTGGGAAAATCATTCAACAATAATTACAGTCCGTGCATGATCCTTCTAGATTCTCTTATAATTTCAGAACCATTGAAAGTAGAGCCAACAATTAGAAGGTATTAGTAATAGTTTTTTCCTTCTGACATTTATTTTAACTTAACTCATTATGTGTTTCTTATTGTTGATTTGTAAAGGAGTTGTATCATACACATGGCAAGTTGGCTAGTTCTCGAAGCATTGGTTCTCCACCCACTTTTTCATTTACATCATATCCATATTTTGTATAAGTTCTAAACTCAAACTTTCCATTTATTATTATTTAGTAATGTCTTCAATCTTTTTTTAACCTATTTTTTTTAAATGTAAATTAAATTTCTAAAGATGACTACCACTTGGTTTTCATATTCAGATATTGATGCATTTGAGCACAAGATCAGGACTTTTGTAGATCTGTCACTAAACGATTCACCTATGATGCCATGTGAAAGTGAAGAGTTGGAAGATGAAGGTGACAGCACAATGAAGGTTCATGATGTGGGGATGAAAAGAAAAGGACGAGGACCTACAATGTGTCATGACGTGCATGCTTTTGAAGATGGGAAAAAATTTGTGTGGAGTGGGATGATCTTGGTCAACCAGTAGGGAAGGGTGGTAAATCATTGAGGACATTTTTGGGAACAGTGGCAAGAAATGCAGACAAGTGTCCTATTAATGTTCAAAGTTGGGATCAAATGCCACAAAATTTTATTGAAGATGTGTGGTTGTTTATTCAGGTAATTATATTTCTTTTGAACTTCATGTATGCTGAATTCATGATAATTTCTAACATTTGTCTTTTCTTTGTAGAGAAAGTATGATATTCCTAATGAAGACTTGTATAGGAGTTGGGTTATGAAAGATCTATCATTTAAGTGGAAGTTTCACAAGTATGATCTACGAAGAAAATATTTGAAACATGATAAAAAAGCATTCAGATAAAACCAGCAAGTAGATATCATATTAATAAAGACATGTGGACAGGAGCGGTTAAAGCATGGACATCTTCTACATTTCGGGTAATTGGTTTTACATATCAAAATTCTATGCAGTGGATCATGTGTAACTGAAAAATTTTGTTGTGCAGAGAAGAAGTGAAATCAATACGAAAAATAAAAACGTCCAAATCATGTTCCATTGTGCAGGAACTCGATCATTTGCAGACATCCGACAAGTTGAGGTGAACACATTATGATACCCTTTTCATTACATATGATACATAGACCTAAAACATGTTGTTAAAATATATATTTTATTTATTTCAGAAGGTGAAAACTGGGACTGATCCAGATCGAGCTGATGTTTTCATTATCACACACACTAGAAAAGATGGCAGGCCCATAAATGAGGACTGTGCAATTGCCATTGTAAGTCTTCTTTAATATCTCTATGTTTAATGCTTTTGCCATTGTAAGTCTTCTTTAATATCTTTCACATGTCACATATCCCTATGTTTAAACAGGAAAAGCTTAAAGCTCTGAAACAGACTCTACCTTCGACCAACTCTTCAAATCCAATGGTAGCAAAAGATGATGCCTTTTCTAAGGTGTTTGAAGAAGAAAAATCTGGTCGAATACGAGGAGTAGGCACTGGGCTGACCCCAGTTAGTTTGTGGGGAAGAAAAAATGAAATGTTAAAGTATGAAAATAAGACATTGCATCAATGGATCAAAGTTCTTGAGGAGAAATTTGCTAAACTTGAGAACAAGGAATTGGAAGAGGTATATAATTATTTGCATAATACTGCATAAAAAATCTTATTTTGATTCTATTATTAATATTAAATGAGTCACAAGTGCATAGAGACTCACCAGGGCTTTTCGCCTCATCTATGGCAAGTAAGGAGTGTTCATCGAGTATGGACCTGGTCAGTGATAATTTTTTTTGACTAACTTTAATTTGATAGTGCCAATAGATAGAAAAGCCTGCCAATGTGTGGAATGTGTGCTTCCTAGGCAGTTGCCTAGAAGTCTCTGGTTAGCTTTTGTTCACATGTCAATTTTCAAACTAATATGCCAAGAGCCTTGTACACCTGAATTGATTGTTTGGTGTGCAAGAGAGTGGGTTGTGCATAATTTTTTATGTTTTGCAGGTAGAACAAAGTTTGTCATTCCAGTGTGTATATGCAAGATAATCTTCTCT
Source organism: Colocasia esculenta (assembly GCA_014218235.1). NCBI lineage: Eukaryota > Viridiplantae > Streptophyta > Magnoliopsida > Alismatales > Araceae > Colocasia > Colocasia esculenta. The sequence continues at coordinate 26,062,229 of CM024761.1, read as the reverse complement.
ATGATCACTAAACTCCTTTTGACATCCATATCTCCTCTAGGACACCTACTTGATGTTATATACTATGTATCTTTAAAGGTAGTTGCCAATTGACATCTATTTAATGTCATGTACTATGATTTTTATCTTTAAATGCGGTAGCCAATTGACAAAATAGTTCTTAATCCCTACATTCAGCAGGAAATCTGTTAAACAAGTTTCATACTTGTGATATCAATGTTTGTCCCATTGTGGACAAAATCTATAACTTTGTTATATGAGGTACATAAACATGAGCTGGTATGATGACAGCCGAATTGGGACAACAATCTAATTTTTGTTTACAGCATAATGTTATCTTCTGGACACATTTCCACGCACACCTGTGGAGGTGAGATATCTTCCTCATGTTTATGTCTTTTACGTAAATGAAATATATGGTTGAATTTTTTCCTCATGACATCTTCTCTTTTAGTGTGATGAGTAATTAGTGGATTAATGTAACTTGAATGTATTTTATGGATATGATCTTAACTTCTTATTTTAAAAAATGAGGTTTATCATTGAATGAAAGGGTGAGTGGTCAACTTCAATGCCATTCCAATATGGAAGCACAAAGCTAGAGATGAAATCAAAAGAGTCTTGTTCAATGGAAGAGTGGAGGATAAAGGTTAGCTTCTAGGAACACAACAGTATTGTCCAATGCTCTCTAGAAGCTTTGAACTCCTGGTGGGGGATTGCCCCTTTTCTCAAGGGTTAAGGTGTCAGAACATGATCCTTGAGACATGGAAAGGAATCAAAAAAGTTTTCAGCAAGGAAAAATCATCAAGGAGCATTTTGCTTGCGGTGCTTAAATTTTTCATGGCATCTCTTAAGAATACTGCATTTGATTATGTAGTTTACATTTCCACAGTTCTTCGAAGGTAACCAAGTGGTCACATTTCATCATAAAAGGAAGTTTACATTTCTAAAGTTGAGTGCAGACTTCGCTGGAGGATCTGGAAATGGGAACTAAAAAATGGTGCATGGTTTGTTGAAAGTTTCATCTGATGATAGCACTCGATGATTGAAAGAAAAAGGGATTTGGTGCTTAAAAAATAAAGACAGCGATTGTTTAGGAACTTGAATGCCATTTTATTTTACTTCTCTGATGATTTTTGAGGAGGAAGGTTGTATGTCATCAGTCACCTACTCACAGAAGCTATCAAGTAAATAAATTTCTCCTTTACTCTTTTAGTCTTTCTCTGTTTTCTCCCTAACTATAGTTATCTGTAGGAATTAATGAATGGTCTCGTCTTTTTTGTTTTCTCCCTCATCCACCAACACCTATATATTAATAAGCAAGACATCATTTTGCCAACATATATATTAGCATAATGTTCAGCTCAGATTTTTTTGGGCTCTGAAATGACATAACTAATCCATGATGATTTCAATGTCAAATTGACCTACTATAATGCCTTAACTTGTTTGGAATGTTTTGGGTGAAGCAATTAAGTGCTTCCATCTACAGTAATACAACAATGGCGAGGAGTTTATCATCCCTTTATCAGGGTGAGTTGATGTAATTATAATGTCTTGTAGAAGAATTTGAGATTCCTAAACAAATTTTGAACTATGTGATTTTCCTATGGTCACAAACACATGCAATGGGCACAGTTGGTAATCTCTCAAAATACTGCATTTTTTTAGCTATAATTGTATGGTTTGGAAGAGAGTATAAATGGAATCAATAGGAAGTGGTCCTTATCCAACTTCAAGTAACTACATAATGGCTACACATTCTCAAATAAGACTATGCTTGTCAGTTGACAGTTTTTGTTCTCTATTTTTGCATCTAAGAATGTGGTTAGTGGTACAAGGAACAACAAAGTAAGTAACCATTTTCCAAAAATCTGGTCAGCAGTGATTTATTTTTGTTCAACTTGAGCTAGTTATAATATTTTTATATATTTTTTCCAATATAATTAATGACTAACTTTTATGTAATTTCAGATGACTGGGAAGAAGGTGAAATTGCAAGATTTAGAGAATGAACAAGTGGCATAAGGCATTTTTATGAGTATAGATCCAAAGAAAATTGTTATAGGGAGGCCTATTGGACACGTGTACTGTGAAGTCTTAATTAATTATGCAAACAAACCTGATGCTCCCTTATTTGTTAAAGATGACCATAGATTTCGAATCAAAGATGCCATTGGAAGTCATATTCTATGGATTCGAGATTATGTAAATTTTTTATTTATTGAAAATTTATACTACCTAAGAAATCATCTACCATTTTTTTTAACTTCTTTTATTGTTTTCTTTCTATGTAGGTGTTGGTAGATGAGGCAAAACAATCACTATTTAGTGGTTAGCACATATATCACTTTGTACACACTTTGGAAACACTTTAGTATAATTTTGGACAAATAGATGTTGTGGATGTATATATTTGACATTAATATGAAAAGTGTTGTGAATGACCACAATATTTGATGAATATGGCTATGTATTTGATTGAATGAATGAATGTGGCAATGTTGAATGAGATAATGTGAATGAGGCTGGTGGATGTAACCAATGAATTGTGTTTGTTAAAATATGAAATGTGTGTGAATTTGATGTGTATGAGGATGGGGTGTAAGTGAATGTGTGGATGATGAATTGTGATTGTTAAAATGTGTGGATGTAACCAATGAATTGTGGATGTTGAATTGTGATTGTTATGAATGTATATGTAAGGTTTTGATATAGGGAGGAAAGGCAGGTGACATTTTAACTCAGGTACAAAAACCTATGACATTTAACTTTGTAGGTATAAACAACCTACGACATTTGATTCTGTAGGTATAAACAACCTATGACATTTGATTCTGTAGGTATAAAAAACCTACGACATTAAACGTTGTAGGTAAAGTCCATGTACTTTACCTACGACTCTGTCGTAGGTAATAGTATTACCAACACGTACTTTACCTATGACATAAGACGTAGCAAATGTCGTAGATATAGATATGTACCTATGATATTTTTGCATTACTGACAGTTTTTTGTCGTAGGTATAACTGTGTTTTGTAGTAGTGAGGGAAATATCCTATATGCTTCAGCTAGGTTCAGCTACATAGACTGGAATTCAAACTAGCTCGTCGAGTATTCAAATTTGGCTCCTTTTAATTTCAACGAGCTAATTAGCTCATAAAACTTAACAAAGCTAAACGAATGCTAAGACAAAAAAAGTTGTTCAATTTAAAATTTTGAGTTTCAAAAGTAGATATATCCCAAAATAATTATAAGTTTTACTTTTATGTTGAACTAAGAATTCATTGTTGCACTGCCAGTAGTTCACTCTCCTGATATGTTGTCAAGTAGTATATCAATATTTTTTTATTTCTTTCTCAAAAGAAATATGTCTTAACTAAAGGTGTCATGTATGGTTTGTACAATCAGTCATGTATGGTTTGTACAATCTAATCCAATAATGAGGCATTATGAAACCTTTAGCGGTTCTGAAACTATAGAAGTGTTAGAACTATTAATTCGGGTGTAATATCTCACTACAAGAAAGAGAGCATTTGTCAACGCCTATATGTCAGCGGCTTATAAAAGACGCTGACAAAAGACATTTATGTCAACAGGAAGAAATGCCCATTGACATAAGTTAGCTATTTGTCAACGACATAAGACAGCCGTTGACAAATATCGGTTTCATTCACGGCACAGTCAACCATTGACAAATCTGCTGACAAAAGTGACTTACGTCAACGGTTTTGTCCATCCATTGACATATCCTTACCATATGTCAACGGCTTTGTCCATCCGTTGACAAATTCTTATAATTATAATTTATATTTTAATATTTTTGATTAATATATTATTTCCATTTAATATTTTCCATATTTATTATTAATAAATAATCATTAATAAGTAAAATTAAATATAATATTAATAAATAATATTATTTAATATTAATAAAATTATACTAAATAAAAATCAATAATTATAGCATTATTTAATTTAAAGTAATGTCAGCGGCTAAACCAACTGCTGACATATATTTCTTTTTTTTACCCCCGCCGCACCGCCAAACCTGGCTTCACCCACTGCACCCAGCGATCTCCACCGCACCCTAACTCGCGAGCTTCTGCGACGAGCTCCCCACCCGTGCCGCCTCCGCCATCGGCGTCCTCCGCTAGTGCTCCAGTCGCCCCCATGCCGGCCGCCTCCTCCCCCGGTGAGGGATCCAGTCCCCTTCGCACCGGCCTCCTCCTCCTCCGGCGAGGGATCTAGTCCCCTTCACACTGGCCTCCTCCTCCTCCGGCGAGGGATCCAGTCCCCTTCGCGCCGGCCTCCTCCTCCTCCGGCGAGGTCGATCCAGTCCTTTTCGCCCAGGCCTCCTCCTCCTTCGGCTAGCTCCCAGTACCGGATCTGCAGGTCCTCTCTCTCTCTCTCTCTCTCTCGGCCCTCGGAGGTGTGGTGCCGGTGGTGCTGGTGTGCGTACTCTGTGAGCGTCCTCCAAAGAGGGAAGGATTGGGGATTCAGAACGGCCGGCTAACACTGGCGACTAGGTATGTGGGCTGCCAAGCTGCAGGTCACGCCGGAGGAAGAGGACAGCCCAAGGGATCCGAGGAAGAGGCCCCCCACACTCCCCCCCCCCCCCCTTTCTGGAGACCCTTGATGTGTTGTAGTTGTTTTATAATCGCAGGTAGTCTCTAATTTCATTGATGTGGGATAACACTGTATGGCTACTGTCTATTGATTATTTTCTAAATGATCTTTTCAGCATACATGGCACATCTCTGCCCATGGTTTTCCTTGTATTTTGCTTTCTTACATATTCGTTCTTGGAAGTGGAATGCTACTCCGTTGCATGGTCTTTGCAGTGCAGAGTTTGATTTCATTCATGATCATAGACTCTTGTGTACGAAGGCCATGATCGACACTACCTTTGTACTTGCTCAGACTTGCCAGAGGGCACTGTGTTTCCTGTACTGGATGGTATGCGTTCTCTTCTTCTGGGTCATCACTTTCTTTTTTAGATCACTCGTCTGAAAAGAGAAAGAGGAGGTTGGGTGGTGTGTGGCAGAACAGGGATCCAAGAATACGGCCTTCGGTGGTCTATAATCTAGATGTCAGTGTCCTAATAGAAAGCAAGAGTTAGAGGAGAGATAAGAAAAAGTTCTCTAGCGGCCCTCAAGAGTAAACTATAACATCTTCAACACTAGTTTAAACTCAATGCCATATTTGTTATGACAACACATACTACTGATATATACAATAAATATTAAAATCAGTTTCTAGCAATACTAAGACTAATTTTGACAGACCTATGCATGCAAAGTGCTAACCAAATCCCACATTGCACACTAGATTAGTGCCTACTTGTCAAATGATTTCCTACTAGAAAATAATCCCATCCTTCGACCTCATGGGTGATTGTTGAACAGAATTAAGGAGAGCCTTACTTTAGGTCATCTATATCTGAAGGAATATACAAACAACAGTTCAGAACAATGAATGCATTATGGTATCACATGGCAGGCATTCCTTTAACATGTCCGGAGCTGATGAACATATATTCTTTGTTTTTTCCCTCGTTGTGAGCTCTCTAATTTTGTCTTCATTGCATGATCACAGTGTGACCAAGAAAAAGAGAAGAAAGAAAAGAGAAGCACATACATTCACTAATCGAAACTGTTAAAACACGCAAACCACTAATCGTAAAAAGCATAAATGAAAAGGATCAAAACATGCAATCTAGGGGTCCAAAATCTAAAACAGGGATCCGATCGGCATGCCATTCGCTCTGACACGACCGGGTGGGTGAAAGTGACGTGTGGAAACTGACAGAATCCTAATCGGATTTCCGATTTGGGTTAGACGTACAAACCACTAATCTTAAAGAAACATAAATGAAAAGGATCAAAACACGTAACTCGGGGGGTCCAAAATCAGAAATAGGGATCCAATCGGCGTGTCGTTCGCTCCGACACGACTGGGTGGGTGAAAGTAACGTGTGGGAACTGAAGGAATCCTAATCGGATTCCCGGTTTGGGTTCGGCGCTCAAACCACTAATCTTAAAAAAACATAAATGAAAAGGATCAAAACAAGCAACCGAGGGGTCCAAAATCAGAAATAGGGATCCGATCGGTATGCCGCTCACTCTGACACGACCGAGTGGGTGAATGTCACATGTGGGAACTGATGGAATCCTAATCGGATTCTCGATTTGGGTTCGGGGCTCAAACCGCTAATCTTCAAAAAACATAAATGAAAATGATCAAAACACACAACCCGGGGGTCCAAAATCAGAAATAGGGATCCGATCGGCATGTCGTTCACTCCGACATGACAGGGTGGGTGAAAGTGACATGTGCAAACTGACAGAATCCTAATCGAATTCCAGGCTTGGGCTCGACGCTCAAATCACAAATATAAAAAAAATCGAAGGGTAAAGGAATAGAACACGCAACCCGGGGGTCAAAAATCAGAAATATGGATCCAATCAATGTGTCGTTTGCTCTGACACGACCGGGAGGGTGAGAGTGACGTGTGAGAATTAACGGAACTCTATTCGGATTCCCATATTGGGTTCGGCGCTCAAACCACTAATCTTAAAAAAACATAAATGAAAAGGATCAAAACACGCAACCCGGGGGTCCAAAATCAGAAATAGGGATCCGATCGGAGTGCCATTCACTCCGACATGACCGGGTGGGTGAAAGTGATGTGTTGGAACTAACGGAATCCTAATCGGATTCCCAGTTTTGGTTCGGAGCTCAAACCACTAATCTAAAAAAAACATAAATGAAAAGGACCAAAACACGCAACCCGGGGGTCCAAAATAAGAAATAGGGATTCGATCGACATGCCGTTCGCTCTGACATGATCGGGTGGGAAAGTGACGTGTGGAAAGTGACGGAATCCTAATCGGATTCTCGGTTTGGGTTCGGCGCTCAAACCACTAATTAAAAAAAAAACTAAGTGTAAAGGATCAGAACACACAACTCGGGGGTCCAAAATCAGAAATAGGGATTTGATCAGCGTGTCGTTCACTCCGACATGACCGAATGGGTGAAAGTGATGTGTGAGAACTGACAGAATCCTAATCACAGGTTTGGGTTCGTTGCTCAAACCACTAATCATAAAAAAAAACATAAATGAAAAGGATCAAAACACACAACCCGAGGGTCCAAAATAAGAAAATAGAGATCCCATCGGCGTATTGTTCGCTCCGACACGACCGGGTGGGTGAAAGTGACGTGTGGGAACTGACGGAATCCTAATCGGATTCGAAGTTTGTGTTCGGCGCTCAAATCATGAATTTAATAAAATCCTAAATGTAAAGGATTAGAACACGCAACCCGGAGGTCTAAAATTAGAAATAGTGATCTAATCGGTGTGCTATTTACTCCGACACGACCGAGTGGGTGAAAGTGACGTGTGGGAAATGACGGAATCCTAATCGGATACCCGATTTGGGTTCAACGGTCAAATCACTAAACTAAAAAAAACCTAAGTGTAAAGGATCACAACACGCAACCTGGGGGTCCAAAATCAGAAATAGGGATCCGATAGACATGTTGTTCGCTCCGACACGACCAGGTGGGTGAGAGTGACATGTGAAAATTGACGGAATTCTATTCGGATTCCCAGATTGGGTTCGGCACACAAACCACTAATCTTAAAGAAACATAAATGAAAAGGATCAAAAAACACACTCGGGGGTCCAAATTTAGAAATAGGGATCCAATCGGCGTGTCGTTCGCTCCGACACGACCGGGTGGGTGAAAATGACGTGTGGGAACTGAAGGAATCCTAATCAGATTCCCGATTTAGGTTCGGTACTCAAACCACTAATCTTAAAAAAACATAAATGAAAATGATCAAAACACGCAACCCGAGGGTCCAAAATTAGAAATACGGATCCGATCAGCATGCCGTTTGCTCCGAGATTACCGGATGGGAGAAAGTGACGTGTGAGAACTAACGGAATCCTAATCAGATTCCCGGTTTAGGTTCGACGCTCAAACCACTAATCTAAAAAAAACATAAATGAAAGGACCAAAACACGCAACCCTGGGGTCCAGAATCATAAATAGGGATTCGATCGGTATGTCGTTCGCTCCGACATGTCCAGGTGGGAAAGTGACGTGTGGGAAGTGACGGAATCCTAATCGGATTTTCGATTTGGGTCCGGCACTTGAACCACTAATTTAAAAAAAAACCTAAGTGTAAAGCATCAGAACATGCCACCTGGGGGTCCAAAATCAGAAATAGGGATCCGATCGTCGTGTCGTTCACTTCGACACGACCGCATGGGTGAAAGTGATGTGTGGGAACTGGCGGAATCCTAGTCGCATTCCCGGTTTGGGTTCGGTGCTCAAACCACTAATCTTAAAAAAATCATAAATGAAAAGGATCAATGTAACGACCCTCCTTATACAGTGGGACATTTACCCAACAATTGTACAATTATGCTGAAACATACACAAATATATAACACATGACAGTGGAAATGAAATAACTGGAAAGTAACTCTTAATTCATCATCATCATTTATACATAGTCTATATAGAAAAGGAAAAGTAAATACTTCAGAACTGAGAAATTTTAATTATTACATTGTCCACATAAGACTACGCGTAGTCTTTTATTACATACTATGAAGGAAGAAAATACAATGCTGAAACCAAGATAAAAGTCTCCTACTCCCGCTCCGAGTCACTCCTAACGATCTCCTCGAAAGAAGTAGAAATGTCTGCACCTGTATGCCGAAGCAAGAATGAGCCCAAAAGAACTCAACAAGTAATTCCAAACACACTAAACATACATACATCACATGACCTTACACATTCTCTTGTTACACCATTATCATATAAAGCATGAATTTGATAATGTTTCAAAAAAAACCTAAACATGATACACATGATAAGTGATTTATAACAGTTTTACAATGACTTAAAACCTATCACATGCTTTCTACACACTTTTCAATATGCTAAATTAAATCTCATTTAACTACATTCACATGCTAAGATAATAACCATTTTAAACATGGAGTTTACACATATTACAACAACTTTCCTCGCATGGATTCTATGATCATGTTCAAATGGTTAACACATCTACACACATGAATAGATTGCTGTTTTGACATGGATACATCACATTCATATAAGGAATTATCATTTTACATGTTATGACATTGACTCATATTCTCACCTAATCATTTACACAATTTCACTTATCTAGTTCATATGTTCACACTCTCACACACATGCTCACATATTCTTAATTATATGCCATGACACATAGTCCAAACCACCTATAGAAGGACACACACTTGTCACATCACACACATATCTATCATCTAGGCAATACAATGATAGCCCTTAGTTACTGCGCAGAACCGGGAGAAACACTCTCCACCCTAACCAGCGGTACTTGTCCGCCTCCAGGATTTAATCCCAATGCCCGTGGGACATCACACACTATGAACCTTACCGTGGGGACTTTGCCACAGTACGGTTCCACAGCCCTCTATGGTAGTAGTGTCACCCATTGGCACATTTTTATATTTGTTTTATTTACACATTAGGGTACATTGTTTAACACACCATTTACTTACTCACATGCAAGCACATATTTCATTTTTATCTAGTATGGTATTGCTGTTTACAAGTTTAACAGTTACTAATTAATACTAACCATGCTGAAAACAATGTAAATTATCATGCTTTAAAACGGCCAATACATGATGAATTAATGAAATCAGTATCTATTGTTGTTCAATTCACTTGAAAATTTAACTACCGACCATTTGCAGATTCTACAATACACATGCAAATTTTCCAAATTTTCTAAAATACCAAATAATTAAGAAAATTCGAACAGTGACATTACATACGGTAAAAATAGTCTAATTTTCATGGTTTTCATTATTCACACCCATAATTCACTCTATACATGTGTTCTGACAGCCATAAAGTTATGAAAAATTCTACGAATTTATCTACTTTTATACGATTAAATGGAAATTTCATAATGATAAAACATATTTATTATTCTACAGTTCATGAAAAATATCTATTTATGTAGGTATCAGAAAATTCCCAAATTTTCGTGACATGGACTGACATTTATAATCATCTTACAGAAATTTTATGACATTCCAACTTCTCATAATTTTCACAAACAGAATTTCACAAGATAATAACCTACTTGACATGCATTTCAGAAAATTCATATAAATAAGGTATTCCACAGAAATTCAGAAAATTTACACAACATGATCTAATAGGGGTATTACATAACATATCATTTTTACATTATATCCTCATGCGTAGAAATCCGAAAAAGAATAGGACATATGGGTTAGACATGCACACTGTTGCAGTCTGGTGAACTTGACGGCATGCATGTGGCCGTCTATCAGGTTAACGACAACAAAGTGTGCCGCCAACTGAAGATCTTGACGGCAAGAGATCCTGCCGTTATGTTCTTGTCTGTGCAAAACACAGACTGAACATAAAATCTTGGTGAAATTGGGGATCCAGGACTCGAAATAAAATCTGGAAAATCACTAGGACTTACTAGACTCATGTAGGAATGATGTGAAAGGGTTACTTGCCTTGGATAAAATCTCCAATCAACGGATTAAGCCGGAGAAGACCTCCTCGGCCTAAGCCAAAGAGTCCCCAAAATACCTCTGATCCGGGTCCTGTGTCAATGCATAGCGCAACCCGATGCTGAAGACGTTTTCCTCAATGTTCAGACTTCCTCCTTGTCGATGATGAACGCCGGAAGAAGTCACCAGTCGCCGGATCAAGGGGTTCCAAAATCAATTTTTGCACAGAAGTTAGGGTTTTTGACCCAAAGAGTCAAAAAGGGTTAGATCTGGCCGGAGATGGGGTGTTTTATAGATCTAGGGGTCAGAGACATAATTAGGTAAGGCTGGGTTACCGTTGGGGAACAATTTCCATAACAAGGGGCGATAATTTCGGGGCGTTTCCGGATCTGAAATCGCAACAGATTTGAGAAGTTAGCGTCAACATCACAGGCCGCCAATTCTGAGTTGGCGTCCATCGATGTGTCCGTTGACTCATTATCGACGTCAACTCATGTTGATGCCAATAGGTCGCCTGCACAGAACTTAAAATTGCAAAAGTCATATTTACACCATACCAATACATAAAATATACATGTACACTTCAAAATAATATTATCCATGCAATGTAATTGTATATATATATACATATATGTATACAATAGGTATACATACTTAAATTTACATCAATCTATCAATTTGTTCATTTATATACTCATACATATATCTACACATACAAGCATCTAGTTCTACCCCAACTAAACACTTAAACAAGAAAGCAAAATTCTAGGGCCTTACACCCTCTCCCCCTTAAAGAAACTTCGTCCTCGAAGTTAGACCGGCGCTACTCAAACAATTGAGGATATTTCTTCTTCATTGCATCCTCAAGCTCCCAAGTAGCCTCCACTCGCTAGAAGTTACGCCATAAAACTTTCACCGACACAATACTCTTGCTCCGAAAGTGCTGAACTCTCCGGTCAAGAATAGCTACAGGTTGCTCCACATAAGAAAGATCTGGCTAGATCTCCACTGGCTCATGGCTAATAACATGAGATGGATCTCTGACATACCTCCTGAGCATAGATACGTGGAAAACAGGATGAACACTAGCTAATGCTGGGGGTAAAGCTAGCTCATATGCCACGTTACCCAATCATCTGAGAATCTCATACGGGCCAATGAATCTAGGACTTAACTTACCATGCCTGCCAAATCGAACTACACCACGAGTAGGCAAAATTTTCAAAAAGACATGCTCACCTACCTCGAACTCCAAATCCTTCCTCCTGTTGTCGGCATAACTCTTCTGCCTATCCTGTGCCGCAACAAGCCTCTTCCTAATCAACTGGACCTTATCCGAAGTCTCATGAACTAACTCTAGACCAATCAGCTGCCTATCGCGTGTCTCCTCCCAACATAAAGGAGATCTACAAGGCCTACCATACAATGTCTCAAATGGAGCCATACCAATACTCGCATGGAAACTGTTGTTATATGCGAACTCCACAAGAAGTAAATGGCGCTCCCAATCATCCTTCCAATTCAGAATACACACTCTCAACATATCCTCGAGTGTCTGGATAGTCCTCTCGGACTGTCCATCTGTCTGGGGATGAAAATATGAACTAAGCTTCAACTCTGAACCTAACGCATCCTAAAGACCCTTCCACAGCCTCGAAGTAAATCTCGGATCTCAATCTGAAATGATCGACTTTGGCACACCATGCAATCTAATAATGCTACCGATATACAATCTAGCCAAACTCTCTACTGACTGCTTCTTCTTCATGGGCAAGAAATGCTCAATCTTCGAGAATCTATCTACAACTACCCAAATCGAGTCATTACCCCGTCTAGATCGAGGCAAACCCATGACAAAATCCATAGTGACAGCCTCCCACTTCCATACTGGGATCTCCATCTTCTGCATAAGACCAGATGGTTACTGCCGCTCGGCCTTCACTTGCTGGCAAACTAGACATCTAGACACATACTCTGCTACATCCTTCTTCATACCAGACCACCAAAAAGATCTCTTCAAATCCTGGTACATCTTAGTGTTACTCGGATGAATAGAGAATCTAGACCTATGAGCCTCTGCTAATACATGCTCACGGACATCTACGATGTCTGGAACACAAACACGGTGATGGAATCTAATCACACCATCCTCATCACGAGCAATGCTCGTCTTGCCCACTAACTCTTGGAGTCTAGGGTCAGCTTTCTGTTGCTCGATCACCTCATCCAAGACCGAAGACCTAATGGACAACTGAGCTACAAAAGCCTGGCACAATGATGGCTCTAACTCAGTCATCGCACACGCTGCATCCTCCATCATCTTCCAATCCTGCTAGAGCGACGACCTCTACCTACTAAGGGCATCTGCTACGACATTCGCCTTTCCAGGATGATACTGGAGGTCGAAGTCATAGTCCTTCAGGAACTCAATCCATCTTCTCTGCCTAAAGTTTAATTCCTTTTGGGAGAAAAGATACTTTAGACTCTTGTGGTCAGTGAACACCTTCAATCTAACACCATAAAGATAGTGTCTCCAGATCTTCAGTGCATGAACCACTACTGCAGGCTCAAGATCATGAGTCAGATAGTTTTGCTCATGCTCCTTCAATTGACGCGAAGCATACACTACTACTCTTCCTTTCTGCATCAATACACAGCCAAGGCCAATCCGAGATGCATCCGTGTAGATAGCAAAACCCACTACACTACTCGGTAAAACTAACACAGGAGCCGAAGTGAGCTTAGTCTACAATAATTGAAAACTACTCTCACACTCCTCACACCAGACAAACTTCACTCCCTTCCTGGTCAACTGAGTTAAAGGGGCGGCGATGGATGAAAATCCCTCAATAAATCTCCGATAATAACCCGCCAGACCAAGAAAACTCCAAATCTCTGAAAGAGTCTTGGGAATCTCCCAATCCACAACAGCCTAGACCTTCGCTGGATCTACTGCTACAACAGCACCGGAGATAACATGCCCAAGGAAATGAACCTCGTGCAACAAAAAATCGCACTGCTGAATTTTGCAACAGCTTGTACTCACGGAGAACTTCTAATACTACCCTCAAATGCTGATGATGTGTGGCCTCATCTGGAGAGTAGACCAACACGTCATCAATATAAACTATGACGAAACTATCTAGGTAAGGTCTAAACACCCTGTTCATGAGATCCATGAACGCTGCAGGGGCATTGGTCAGACCAAAAGGAAGGACCAAAAACTCATAATGTCCATAACGGGTTCTGAATGTCGTCTTGGACACATCCTCACTCCTAATCCTCAACTGATGATAACCAGACCGCAAATCAATCTTAGAAAAGATTGATGCATTTTGCAGCTGGTCAAACAAATCATCAATCTGAGGTAACGGATACCTGTTCTTCACCATCACTTGGTTTAACTTTCTATAATCGATGCATAACCTAAGTGATCCATCCTTATTCTTCATGAATAAGACAGGTGCGTCCTAAGGGGAAATGCTAGGGCGAATAAATCCTTTATCTAACAATTCCTGCAACTGCTTCCTTCTCTCAGCTAATTCCACAGGTGCCATCCGATAAGGTGCCTTCGAGATAGGAGAGGTGCCTGGAAGCAACTCTAGAGTGAACTCTATCTCTCTAGGCGGTGGAAAACCAGATAGGTCATCAGGAAGGACATTTGGAAACTCTCGCACTACATCTATCTCTGCAAGAGTAGGTGACTCATCAGCCTTGGGTATTAGTACCACACTGGAAAGACAAGCATCACAACCCTTGTTCACCATTCTCATCGCCCTCATGGCAGAGATGACAAACTTCCCTGCCAAGTTCCTTGGCAAAGAATGAGAAAATTCATCTTCACCAGGAATGCGGAAAAAGATCTTCTTCCCACGATAATCTACTAACGCATAGTGCTCCTCTAGCCAATCCAAACCAAGAATAGCATCGTAGTCGTTCATCTTTAGCAAGAAGAAACACCCTTCTAGGACTCTATCCTCAATACACACCGGTAAAGACGGAATACACTTCCTGGTCGATACCGTGCCCGCAGGTGTGTGCATAGACAAAGGGATCTCTAAATCCTTAGACTCTAGTCCTGACTCTAAGGCTAACTACCTAGCAAAATGCTCGGAAATGAACGAGTGAGTAGCACCCGTATCAAACAAAACCTGAGCATACACACCTAAGAACAAAATTGTACCTTTGGTGACATAATCTGCCTGCTCGATGTCCTCCCAAGCTAACGCAAACATCCGAGCTGGGGCTCGAGGTCTCCCTGGTCCTCCTGTCACTAGTGGTGGTGCTGCTGCTGCTGCTGGGGCTGGTGCCGCTCCACGTTGACCTCCCTGCTACAGTCTGGGGCAATCCTTTATCCTATGCTCGCTGCTCCCACACTTCAAGCACTTCCCCGCCAACTTCCAACATTCTGTACCACTGTGTGCCCTCCCGCAATGAGGACACTCCTTCTTACTACTAGGAGAACACTGAGAAGATACCTGACTGCTTCCCGATGCCACGGGATGCTGCGATGACTAAAAAGCCGCTTTCTTCCTATCTTGCCTCTGAAAAGGAGCCACGGGCCTCTTCTGAGAAGCCTTCTTCTCCTCCAAGTACTGCTCCATCTCTCCCTCCTGTCGACATGCTGCGCTGAGCGCCTACTCGAAGGTACGATGGTCGAAAGCCACCAACCTCGTCCTCAGTGATGGTCTCAGACCCATCACGAACTTTTTCGCCTTCCTGCGCTCATCAGCTACTATATGAGGGGCATACTTCGATAATTCTGCAAACCTGGCCTCGTACTCCAGTACAGTCATGGAGCCCTGAGTCAAAGAGAGGAACTCCTGCTCCATCTTGTCCTCGATGTGCTCCGGAACAAACTTGGCTCGGAATAGCCTCACGAACTCATCCCAACCAACCTCCACAACACCATCCTCGAACCGAGTTCGTAGCATCGAGGACCACCACACGTCGGCTCGCTCCTGCCAAAAACACCCATAAGGAATAACCAACATAATCTATACTTAAAGAAATAACCACCGAATTAATTTACACATACCTGTAGCATATAGGTGGCTAAAGTGACCTTGTCATCCTCAACGCACCTAATAGCTTGGAAGATATTCTTGATCTCCCTCATCCAGCTCTCAGCAAGTAACGGGTCGCTCTCCCCCTTGAAAGAGGGTGGTGACATCCTCTTGAACCGTTCCATGATGGAGGGTCCACCATGGTCCTGAGCCTGGGGAACTGGCACTTGAGCCTGCCACAACAAACATCATAAGCAACCCATATAGCATAGAAACATAGTAAACATATCATCAAGTAAAACAGACTACTCTGTCTATCGTGCTAACCTGAGCCTGCTGAGCCTCCAGCTGAGCCTGGAGTGCAGCCTGGGTGTGGGCCTGCGTCTGCATGGCCTGCACTAAACCCTGCATGAACACTCCATAGTCTACTGATGGCGGTGGGGGAAGCACAGGACCCTGGGGTGCTGGGGCGTGCTGCTCACCCTGATCCTCACGCTGAGGCTCATCTCTCCTCTGCTCACCCTCACGAGCAGGAACACCATGCCTACCTCGTGAAGCCATACCTTGTAAAATGATTTAATTACAATTTAGAACTAGACTATCTAATTTCTAACTATTTACTTATCTATGTGGACAAACTACACAGACTGAGCATACAATGAAAATGATGGTATGTGTATATTTATGTACAATTTCAGCCTGTATCTCTGATACAAATCTCTGTAACGACCCTCCTTATACCGGTACGGTTACACTAACCCACATCGGTATAATGAACGTCGCTACAGTGGGACATTTACCCAACAATTGTACAATTAGGCTGAAACATACACAAATATAACACATGACAGCGGAAATGAAATAACTGGAAAGTAACTCTTATTCCATCATCATCATTTATACACAGTCTATATAGAAAAGGAAAAGTAAATACTTCAGAACTGAGAAATTTTAATTTTTACATTGTCCACATAAGACTACACAGAGTCTTTTATTACATACTATGAAGGAAGAAAATACAATGCTGAATCCAAGACAAAAATCTCCTACTCCCGCTCCGAGTCGCTCCTAACGATCTCCTCGGAAGAAGTAGAAATTTTTGCACCTGTACGCCGAAGCAAGAATGAGCCCAAAAAAACTCAACAAGTAATTCCAAACACACTAAACATACATACATCACATGACCTTACACATTCTCATGCTACACCATTATCATATAAAGCATGAATTTGATAATGTTTCAAAAAAAACCTAAACATGATTTCTACACATGCTACATGTGATAAGTGATTTATAACAGTTTTACAATGACTTAAAACCTATCACATGCTTTCTACACACTTTTCAATATACTAGACTAAATCTCATTTAACTACATTCACATGCTAAGATAATAACCATTTTAAACATGGAGTTTACACATATTACAACAACTTTCCTAGCATGGATTCTATGATCATGTTCACATGGTTAACACATCTACACACATGTATAGATTGCTGTTTTGACATGGATACATCACATTCATATAAGGAATTATCATTTTACATGTTATGACATTGACTCATATTCTCACCTAATCATTTACACAATTTCACTTATCTAGTTCATATGTTCACACTCTCACACACATGCTCACATATTCTTAATTATATGCCATGACACATAGTCCAAACCACCTCTAGAAGGACACACACTGGTCACATCACACACATATCTATCATCTAGGCAATACAATGATAGACCTTAGTTACTGCGCAGAACCGGGAGAAACACTCTCCACCCTAACCAGCGGTACTTGTCTGCCTCCAGGATTTAATCCCAATGCCCGTGGGACATCACACACTATGAACCTTCCCATGGGGACTTTGCCACAATACGGTTCTACAACCCTCTAAGGTAGCAGTGTCACCCATTGGCACATTTACACATTTGTTTTATTTACACATTAGGGTACATTGTTTAACACACCATTTACTTACTCACATGCAAGCACATATTTCATATTCATCTAGTATGGTACTACTGTTTACAAGTTTAACAGTTACTAATTAATACTAATCATGCTGAAAACAATGTAAATTATCATGCTTTAAAATCGCCAATACATGATGAATTAATGAAATCAGTATCTGTTGTTGTTCAATTCACTTAAAAATTTAACCACCGACCATTTGCAGATTCTATAGTACACATGCAAATTTTCCAAATTTTCTGAAATACCAAATAATTAAGAAAATTTGAATAGTGACATTACATACGGTAAAAATAGTCTAATTTTCATGGTTTTCATTATTCACACCCATAATTCACTCTATACATGTGTTCTGACAGCCATAAAGTTATGAAAAATTCTAGGAATTTATCTACTTTTATACGATTAAATGGAAATTTCATAATGATAAAACATATTTATTGTTCTACAGTTCAAGAAAAATATCTATTTATTCAGGTATCAGAAAATTCCCAAATTTTTGTGACATGGACTGACATTTATAATCATCTTACAGAAATTTTATGACATTACAACTTCTCATAGATTTCACAAATAGAATTTCACAAGATAATAACCTACTTGACATGCATTTCAGAAAATTCATATAAATAAGGTATTCCACAGAAATTCACAAAATTTACACAACATGATCTAATAGGAGTATTACATAACATATCATTTTTACATTATATCCTCATGCGCAGAAATCCAAAAAACAATAGGACATATGGGTCAGACATGCACACTGTTGCAGTCTAGTGAACTTGACGGCATGCATGTGGCCGTTTATCAGGTTAACGGCAACAAAGTGTGCTACCAACTGAAGATCTTAACGGCAAGAGATCCTGCCGTTAAGTTCTTGTCTGTGCAAAACACAGACTGAACGTAAAAGCTTGGTAAATTGGGGATCCAGGACTCGAAATAAAATCTGGAAAATCTCTAGGACTTACTAGACGCATGTAGGAATGATGTGAAAGGGTTACTTGCCCTGGATAAAATCTCCAATCAACGGATTAAGCCGGAGAAGCCCTCCTCGGCCTGAGCCAAAGAGTCCCCAAAATCCCTTCGATCCGGGTCCTGTGTCGATGCAGAGCGCAACCCGATGCTGATGACGTTTTCCCCAATGTTCAGACTTCCTCCTTGCCGATGATGAACCCCGGAAGAAGTCACCAGTCGCCGGATCATGGGGTTCCAAAATCAATTTTCGCACAGAAGTTAGGGTTTTTGACCCAAAGAGTCAAAAAGGGTTAGATCTGGCCAGAGATGGGGTGTTTTATAGATCTAGGGGTCGGAGACGTAATTGGGTAAGGCTGGGTTACCATTGGGGAACAGTTACCATATCAAGGGGTGAACATTTCGGGGCGTTTCCGGATCTGAAATCGCAATAGATCTGGGAGGATAGGGTCAACATCACAGGCCGCCAATTCTGAGTTGCGTCCATCGATGTGGCAACTGACTCATTATCGACGTCAACTGATGTTGACGCCAACAGGTCGCCTGCGTAGAACATAAAATTGCAAAAGTCATATTTACATCATACCAATACATAAAATATACAATGTACACTTCAAAACAATATTATCCATGCAATGTAATTGTATATATATATACATATATGTATACAATAGGTATACATACTTAAATTTACATCAATCTATCAATTTGTTCATTTACATACTCATACATATATCTACACATACAAGCATCTAGTTCTACCCCAACCAAACACTTATACAAGAAAGCAAAATTCTGGGGCCTTACAATCAAAACAAGCAACCCGGGGGTCCAAAATCAGAAATAGGGATCCAAACGGCGTGTTGTTTGCTCCGACATGATCGGGTGGGTGAAAGTGACGTATGGGAACTGACGGAATCCTAATCGGATTCCAGGTTTGGGTTCGGCGCTCAAATCACGAATTTAATAAAAACCTAAGTGTAAAGGATCAGAACACGCAACCTGGAGGTCCAAAATCAGAAATAGGGATCTGATCGGCTTGCTATTCACTCCGACACAACCAAGTGGGTGAAAGTGACGTGTGTGAACTGACGAAATCCTAATTGGATTCCCGGTTTGGGTTCGGCGCTCAAATCACTAATCTAAAAAAAACCAAAGTGTAAAGGATCACAGCACGCAACTCGAGGGTCCAAAATTAGAAATAGGGATCCGATTGACATGCTGTTTGCTCCGACACGACCAGGTGGGTGAAAGTGACGTGTGAGAATTGACGGAATTCTATTCGGATTCCCAGATTGGCTTCGTCGCTCAAACCACTAATCTAAAATAAAATTCAAGTGTAAATAATCATAAATATTTTCTAATTAAACTTAGTGAATAATTATATGTATTAAATTTAAAATTTTGAAAATAATGTTTGTATATTTTTTTATTTATGTTTCTCATATTTTTTTTAATATAGAATCCTCCGGCACCTGACGATCATGAGGCGGGGACAACGGACGATCCAACAGACCTTTCTTGGTTTTTATTTCTTATCATTGTGTATGATTTATATTTGTTGTGATTGATAATTTTAGGTTAATTGTTATTTATTATGGAATGTATGAATTTTTCAGTAGGTTTTATAATTTATCATTGTTAATTTAATTATGTTTTTTTTTAAAAGTCTACTATTTCCGTCGAAAAATCCGACAGATATTCTCCGTCGGAAACAATGTCGGCAAACAAGACTGCCGACGAAATCTATCTATCGACAGAACCGTTAGAATTTTCGATGGTTTACCGACGACAATTTCCGTGAGAAGTCGTCCACTACCGGCGGTGAGTTCCGTCAGTGAATCCGTCGAAAGTTCCTATGGATTTTTTGATCGAACTTTCTATCGAAATGGATGGACTAATTTTCCGACGGAATTTACCGACAACTTTCCGTCTAAATTTACCGACGAATTTTTCGATGAAATTTACCGACAACTTTATGTCGGAAGTACCGACAGATTGCTGACTGATTTTTTACCCATCGATAATTTCTGACGATATTTTTTCGACGGACAGTTTCAGACGGTCGTTCGTCGGAAAGTTGTCGGAAGGTCATTTTCTGACGTAATTCCGATGGATTTTTTATGGAACCTATCCATCGGAAAACCCGCTTTTCCTTGTTGTGGTTGAGGGTGGTCTCTGAGCCATGAGTGGGTCTGTCAAGCGTTTCTCCGGATGAAGGGAAAACGGTGTTGGACAGTGGCGTGGAGTTGTTTGCAATGCTCTCTTAGTTGGTCTGGGTTCCGCAGAGTTTGGATAGTCATGCACGATGCAGTCCAACTAGTCCGTTCTCAGTGCCTCGCCTTGCATGGTTCTAGAGCCATGTCGGGAGGACAGGTGTGGGAACATAGTCCGGCCAGACTACGGCTTGTGGTTGTGTTTGTCCATGCGTCTCACTCCAATGGGAAGGGAGACCTGGACTTGTGGTCGATCAGTAAGACACCAGTGGGCGCACTTGTTGACCACTAACTTGTAGAGGTTGGTTTGTGGCAAGTGTGTGTTGTCCAGATGAGGACTTTCCGTGTGTGTATGCAGCCTAGTAGAGTTCGCAGAGCGCACTTACCGAGGTTGAGACCATGCATAGTTGTGCAGAGTTGGCGGTACTTGTGGACCCGTGTACCTTTCTATTTATTTACTATAGTACCTGCTCAGTTGTTAAATTGTTATATTACTTGCTCAGTTATTAGTTCTGCTTACTTAAGTTACTATCCTTTCCTGTCTAGTGCAGTTGGTTGGTTACTGTAGTACTCTAGCTCTTCCTGCTTTGTTTAGCTACACTGTTCTTGTTTTCGATGTTCGAACTGGTAAGGAGTTGGGTGCCCTACTGGGCTTCATTCGCGAAGCTCATTCCCCTTACTTCCTTCCATGTTTGAGTTCGCGGGAGTTAGTGCTTATATTCGGACTATCAGCGTTGTGTCGCTTGTCATCAGTAGCATTAGAAATGGTCAGTATTTCATTTTGCACTTGAATTATTATCTGAGACATTGTGAGACCCGCCCCCTTCCTTTCTCTTTTCCCCACACAAGCCCCCATCCCCTCCGCACTGCCCTCCTCTTTCTTCTTCCTCCTCCCCCCCCATCGCCGCACTCTCCACTCTCTTTTCTCCCCCTCTTTCTCTATTCCTCTTGCCTATACTGTGGAAGATGAAGCTGTCATTGTCACCCCCACACCCCAACCGTCACGCCTTCGCCGCCACCGATAGGATCATCGCCGGCGGGTCCTATCGTCATGGGAAGGGACCCTCCACCCTTTTCGGCATTGGCAAGTGCCCCCTCCCCCTCTGTAAGGCCCCGATGCAAAATATCAGAACAATATTGTAGTTAAATAAATAGTATCGAGTGATAAATGACAACAAACCATTTCACAATTGGAATAATGCCAAATAGAATCCAACTTCATTAATAATTCCTCAAACACTATTACATTCACTAATCAGAGCCAAAACTAAGGCCCAGAGTACTTTATTCAAATCCAAACTATTACAAACTGATTGATTCATAACTATGTAACTAAAGAGCTTGGGTTGTTGAAAAGTTGGTCACTCCTGTTCCTCCTCATTCCCTTCCTCGTGAGTGTGGTAATCCCCATCAGACTCACCTGAAACATATGAAATAAACAGCGCAGAATGAGCGATAAACGCCCAATAGAACTTAATATCTCATATAAATAGGCATGCTTTAAATGATTAATATCTTATAAGGTAGGATAACTAGATAGAACAATCATGTATAGTCAAAAGAGCAACGTAGTATGACAACGTGAAACAATAGCACTTTTCATAAGAGTATGGCACAACAAACATGATAACGGATTGGCCATATAATAAGATAGCACATAAAGATGCACAACAGTGCGCTAGTAATGATAGTTGTTGTATTGATTGTCATAGATTAAATCTTGATAGTATAAATAGCACTGGATGTATGCCGACATACTGATCATTGAATTCCCATTGGAAAATAGCATTTTTTGGGTGCACCTCCGAGGACCAGATCGGGCCCTATTGCTTGGCATTAGTTATGTTTCTTATCTTAGACAATCAAATGGATGGCCAAATAGAATACCAAGAATAGATGAGAGTAATTGACGAACAGACGAGAGTGTAGAGAGAACGTGAACAGATGAGAACATGGATGTACTCATTAAACAACGATAAACAAACGAGAGTAACAATTGCACAGCACACAGTCGTGTGCCGGCAATCTGATAGAAGTCACAACCGCCCACTAGTCGTGCTATGAACAGAGGCCAGAGGTCCAGCGTGATCCCAAGGTAAGAAAGAAACACTAAGGTCATTGGATCATGCTGATTCCTAAGGGTGTAAAGGGTGTTAATAGTACAACATGCTCTTCGGCAATGGATGTCTGCCAAAGCCAAGGAGACTTACGGAGGCCTTGACAAGGAGTCCCTAGTCCGGTCAGGAGTGTTCCCAATAGAGAGGTGGTCCAAGCAAAGATAGAAGTGTGTAAAGAACCAAGTTGTCTGTCATACCTTGAGTGCTCGAAGAAAGAGGGATGTAATAACGGTATACAAAGCACGTGAATAAAACAAAAATAGGTTCACTAAAATAATAGGGCGATTAAGTGAATAATTACACTTAATTACCAGATAAATTATTGAGTAAATTGATGAGGTTTCATGGCAAACATTAATGTTTAGTATGTGCATGTGTAAGGTAATCATGAGAGCAAGTAATAATCATACACAAGCTTTTATTTAATGAACTTCATGTAAATATTGCCCATTATCATTAGACATATCATTACTGTACATAATAGTAAAATTTTAGGGTTAAACAATGATTAATTGACATGCTTAACATCGATTGCATGAAGAATTATGGTTCTAGTTGCAACAGTGAAATCGCGACGGGGGTACCTGTCGCGTTTCAAATTGCGACGATTGGGTCTATCGCATTCTCAAGAACTGGGTCAAGCAATCAATTGTGGCTATAATTGCGACGGGGTGGTCGGTCGCGATTTGAGCAACAGGTCCAGAACGCAACGTGTCGGTCTATCGCGTTAAGGCCAATCGGATAAAGAGTGTGAAGAATGCGACGGGTTGGGCCTTCGCGTTCATGATGCGGTGCTCCCTCCTATCGCAACCTTCTGAGATCGCGACGGGTCGGGCCGTCGCGTTCTCAGAAGGTAGGCCGAACCCAAAAAGGGGAAGCAACCCACTTTGGGTTTCGGTCCATCATTCCATGGCTTGATACAAGGCCATTCAAAATTTCATATAAAATCGTATACACGTCCAAAAATCATGAAACTAGTTTTAAACGAAAATAGACTTGCATATGTATCAACAGTAATGAGTAATTAGATAATAGGCAAGATATGGACATGTTTTGATTAGGTTACATTTTGGTGACCTAAAAACATACACAGTGATAGAATCTGATTTAATTCGCATAGGGTACAAGATAGAAATTAGGGGAAATAGGATCATTCGAATCTTAACATCATGCAGTATTTATGGTTAAATTTGCAAGGCACGAGATCAAGTGTATACATGGATTGAAAGCAAACAAGTGGGTTCGGGTACATGTTCATGACAAGAATTGAAGCATGAAATACTCCTACATGGCACGATGATAATTGGGGAAAACATAGGGCTTTGATAGAGGGGATGATAGTCTACCTATGGGTGAGTTTAATTTAATTTTGCTTGAGTGATTGCCTACATTTTCACGCTGTAAAGATCCTAGGGTTTGGAGAGGGGTGTAGATGATGAAATCTCCTTGCTCCAAGCCTTTTCTTTTTGCTCTCCTCGTCCACAACCTTCTCTCCTCGTTCTCCAATGCTCCAGAAATGAACTAGGGCTGGGTAGACACGAATTGGAGGTCTATTTGATTGTTTAAAGAGTCCTACTTGCTTAAGACTCTTCCCTCTCCTTTAGCTACGATTTTTCTCATTTATATCCCCTTTTTTCTAGTATTTATCCATCTAATAGGGTTGGAAAGAGGTCTAATTTCGTGGCCAAGGGGTTAGGATGAGATTAGGACTCCTTTTTAGGATATTTATGAGTTAATTAGTGATTATTCTAACCCTTTTCCATTTATTATTAATTAAGGTGCGAATTTCTACTTAATTATCTCCCATCTAACTTGGGCTCTTCACAATTGGGTCCATTCATCCATATATGGACCATTAGTATAACTCATTACCTAATTTAGCTTAATGGGTTATAGTTTAATTCCATTTATCAAATTTATTCACCATTTATTCTAATTTAAATCTATTTATCACATTTATTCAATATATTTCTCATTTTATTTCAATTTAACAGTATTTATCAAAAATAAAAAATCAAAGTTGCTACATCCTCTCCCTCTTAAAAAGAATTTGGTCCTCAAATTCATATGATCATAAGAGGAAGGATGACTTACTAAATAGCTACAGATAGTTCCGTCGCATGGTTGTTTCGAGTTCCCACGTGGCCTCTTCGACTTCATGATTTCTCCAGAGCACCTTTACCACAGATATAGGTCGGTTCCAAAGTTGTTGTATCTTCTTGTCCAATATTCTAACTGGCTTTTCTTCATAGGTCATATCTTTGTGCAGGATTATATCGTCGTAGCTAATTACATAAGATGGGTCGTACACATATTTCCTCAGCATCGACACATGGAAAACATTGTGTACGGTGGATAACTTAGGAGGTAGTGCTAGACGATACGCCACTTCGCCAACTCTTTACAGTATTTCAAATGGACCTATGTATCTTGGCCTTAATTTGTCCTTCATCCCAAACCTTTGGAATCCTCTAGTGGGAGATACTTTAAGCAGCACATGATCTCCAATTTGGAATTCCAGATCCCTTCTTCTTTTGTCAGCGTAGCTCTTCTGTCCAGACTGAGCTATTTTAATTCTATCCCTGATGATCTTTATGTCTCTGCTAGTGTTCTGTACCATATCCGGTCCCAACCATTATTGTTTGGCAACTTCATTCCAGCAGACCGGTGATCTACAACTTCTTCCCTATAGAGCTTTGAAAGGTGCCATCTTGATGCTGGCCTGGTAGCTGTTATTGTAGGCGAATTCTATTAATCAAAGTTGTTCATTCCAGTACACTTCAAAATCTATAGCACAGGCTCTAAGCATGTCTTCCACAATTTGATTGGTTCTTTCTGTCTGCCCATCTATCTGTGTGTAAAGCCCTGACGCGGAATATTGGAGCGGGATTACAGTTATTAAATAATACATAGCAAAAAAATAAATACAAACCATTGCTCAATTGGAATAATAGCAAACAACCTCAAATTTCATTAACATTCCATCAAATCATGACCTAACTATTACATCATCTGACCAGAGCCATAACTAGGGCCCAAAGTACTTTATTGAAAATCCAAACTAATACGTCATAACTAACTGACTCATTCTATTCTAACTAACTACTAAAGCAAATGGTTGCTGAAATGGTCACTCCTGCACATCATCCTCAGTCCCGTCCTCGTGAGTGTGATCATCATTAGACTCACTAGAAACACATTAAATAAAAATGTAGGATCAGCGAATAACGCCCAGTAGGACTTAATATCTCATGATTACAAGCATGGTTTAAATGATTAATGTCTTAATGACAAGTTAACTAGAGAGAATAGTCTTGTAGAACGAGTAACGATAACGAGAGAACAATAGCATCTGGCATACGAAAAATAGCTCAATGAGAATGATAATAGAATGGCCATGTAACGATATATCATGTAATTTGCACAACGTGCTCTAGTAACGATAACAAGTGTACTGGTATAGATAGTACTTTGATTGTCATAGATTAATCTTGATAGTATGCTGGCACTGGATGCATGTCGTAACACATCCTTGATCATTTTAACTCCCATGGGCACTGGCACTTTTCGAGCGCTCCTCCCAGGACCTGATCGGGCCCCATTGCGCTGGCATTAGTCATTTCTTTATCTTAGACAATCACAAGAATGGCCAACAGAGTACCAAGAACAGATAAGAGAGTACTATACGAGAGCATAGAGAGAACTTGAACAGATGAGAGGATATAGAGAGCAGATGAGATAGGGGTATTATCATAAAATCACATTAAACATCGTTAGTAACGGTTGCACGACACACCATTGTGGGCCGGCAGTCTGGTAGAAGTCACCACCGCCCACTAGTCGTGCTGTGTACACAGGCTAGATGGTCCGGCGTGATCAAAGGATAAGGAAAGAACACACTAAGGCCATGGATCGTACTGATCCCTAAGGTGTAACGGGTTTTAGGGTACAACCAGCTCGTCGGCAATGGACGTACGCTAAAGCCAAGAAGACTTACGAGGCCTTGACAAGGAGTCCCTGGCCTAGTCGAGAGTATTCCCGATGGAGAGGTGATCCAAGTCAAGAGGAAGTGTATAGAAATCGGTTCCGTCGCACCTCGAGTGCTCGTAGGCCGAGGGAAACGGTAACAGTATTCAAAACTCGCGAATAAAATAAAGACAATTGTATTTAATTAAATAGGGAAAATTAGACATTTATTTCACTAATTTACCAGATATATTATTGAATAACTTATTAGGGTCAAATGACAATTAATAACGTTATGTGTGTGCAAGTGTAAAGAAATCTTGAGGATATGACAAGTCGTGCAAATGTCCTTTAAAATAATTAAATTTATATAATTATTAGCAATTATTAATTTACCAGGTCGAATTAACTATAACATTATTTAATCATGGCTAAAAAGGGTTATATAGTCGAAATCTTCAAAACGCGGCGGGTGATTCAAATCGCGACAAGGCGGTCGGGCGCATTAGCTGGACCGACCGGTCTGGCCCGGTCTGAGGTGGAATTACAACGGCTTATGTTTCCGCATTCTTGACGCGACGCCATAGCTCGGCGCGACCCCCTGATATCGCGGCGGGTCGCGCTGACGCGATATCAGGTAGGGTCACCCCTTTTCCCTTTTTCCTAGGGTGCATTCCTCTTCGATAGCTGGTCGTTCTAAACTCCATATAAAATCGCACAGTGATCCAAAAGTCACAAAACTAGTTTTACACGAAAGTAGACATATAGATCTATCAACGATTAATTTGAAAATAGACAAGGTTTAGACATGCTGTGATCAAGTTACATTTTGATGACCTAAACATGCGCAGTCAAGGTTCAACGAATTAATTAGAGATGGATACGTGATGAAATTTAGGCAAACTAGAGGCATT
This sequence comes from Colocasia esculenta, assembly GCA_014218235.1. Classification (NCBI taxonomy): domain Eukaryota; kingdom Viridiplantae; phylum Streptophyta; class Magnoliopsida; order Alismatales; family Araceae; genus Colocasia; species Colocasia esculenta. The sequence goes on along the minus strand of CM024761.1, from coordinate 26,034,468 downwards.
TGAAAGCTAACTTGATTTAGTATTTATGAGATTTTTCTCATGGCATGGGATCATGTATGCCCAAGGTTTAAGAGTAAACATGAAGGGTTGGGTATATGGAACTGATAGGGATTCAAAGAATTAATTCTCCCTCATGGGAGGTCGAAATGGAGCGAAACAGAGGGCTTTTGCTCGAGAACATGGAATCTTCCTAGGGTAATTTTACACGGATTTGGCTTGAGAGATTGCCTACCTTTTGTCGAAGGAAAGATCCCTAATTTGGAGATGAAAACGAGATGAAAACTCCTTTGTCAAAGCTTCCTTCTCCAAGCTCCTCATCCCAAATTGCCTCTCCTTCGTCTCCCAAAGGTCATAGTACGCAAATGAGGGTTGAGAGGGTCAGATTAGGGTGTATTGGTTGTTAATAGAGTCCTAGCCATTCTAAGTGTCCTCCTTTTCATTAAACTCTGAATTTTCCATAATTATCACCTTCCCTCCTTGCAATTATCTCCTTCTTTGGATGGGGGAGAGGTTAATTTCCTAGGTAATGAGTTATAGTAAGGTTAGGACTCCCCTTTTAGATATATATGACCTATTTAATACTTATTTCACCCCTTTTCTAATTTACTATTATTTAAAAATACGAATTTCACTTAATTAAATCTCATCCCATGATGGGATCCACTATATTAGGCCCATTATTTTGTAATTAAACCATTTACACAACCCATTAGGGTTTTAACTTAATGGGCTTGCTTAATTCCCTTTTTATTTCACTTATTTCTCATTTAATCTATTTAAATCTATTTTTCTCATTTATTAAAATAGAAATTTTTATTTTATTTGGGTTTTAAAAATCAAGGGTGCTACATCCTCCCCCTCTTAAAAAGAGTTTGGTCCCCAAATTCATATGATCGTAAGAGGAAGAATGATTTACTGAATAACTCCAGATAATTCTATCGCATTAATGCTTTGGGCTCCCATGTGGCCTCTTCAACTTCGTGATTTCTCCACAATATCTTGACCACAGGTATAGATCGATTCCGAAGCTGTTGCATCTTCTTGTCCAAGATCTTCACTGGCCTTTCTTCATAGGTCATATCCTTATTCAGAATAATATCATCATAGCTGATTACGTGTGACGGATCATACACGTACTTCCTCAGCATGGACACATTGAAAATATTATGTACTGTGGAGAACTAGGGAGGTAGTGCTAGTCGGTACGCCACCTCGCCAACTCTATCCAACACTTCCAATGGACCTATAAATCTTGGTCTCAATTTGCCTTTCATTCCGAATCTTTGGAATCCTCTGGTCGGGGATACCTTCAGCATAAAATGATCTCCGACTTGAAATTCTAAGTCTCTCCTTCTCCTATCTGCATAGCTCTTCTGCCTAGACTGAGCTACTTTTATTCTATCTCTGATAATCTGTATATCCCTGCTAGTGCTCTGCACAATGTCTGGTCCCAACCATTGCTGTTCACCTACTTCATTCCAGCATACTGGTGATCTGCAGCTTCTACCATACAATGCTTCAAACGGTGTCATTTTAATGTTGGCCTGATAACTGTTGTTGTAGGCGAATTCAATCAAAGATAGTTGTTCCTTCCAATATCCCTCAAAATCTATAGTGCAAGCAAGAAGCATGTCTTCCACAATCTGATTTGTCCTTTCTACCTGTCCATCCATCTGTGGGTGGAAAGCAGTGCTGAAATTGAGTTTAGTACACAACGTTGTCTGAAGTCCCTTCCAGAATCTAGAAGTGAATCTGGGATCACGGTCTGAGACAATTGATACTGGGACTCCATGCAATCTCACAATTTCCTTTACATACAAAGCTGCTAACACATCCACACTCCAGGTACTCTTAATGGTAAGGAAATGGGCAGACTTAGTCAAACGGGCCACAATGACCCAGATAGCATCGAGTTCACCACGAGTTCGGGGTAAAGCCATGATGAAATCCATACCGATGCTTTCCCATTTCCACTCGGGTATGTCCAGGGGTCTAAGTACACCCGCAGGACGACGGTGCTCGGCTTTCACTTGTTGGCAAGTGAGGCAGTGTGCGGCATGCTCAGCCACCTCACGCTTCATGTTTGGCCACCAAAATGACCTTTTCATATCCTGGTACATCTTGGTTGCGCCTAGATTAATTTTGTATTTGTTCTTGTGGGCTTCATCCATTAGTTTCCTTTTCAACTCTTCATTATCGGGCACACATGTCCTGGCTTGGAATAATATCCTTCCATCTTCAGCGATGGAGAAGTCTGGCTTGTCAGCTATGGTCTCTCTGACCTTGACTAGAAACAGATCATTTGCATGTTGCTTTTAAATTTCGACAAATATGTCGGGTTGAACTCTTAAATTAGCAACTATCATCTTATCACTTCTATTCTGAATGTTCAGATCTAGACTGGCGAACTGTTCAAGTAATTGCATCTCGCCCATGACTAAGCAGGATAGTGAAGCTACTGGCTTTCTACTTAATGCATCAGCTACTGCATTACATTTGCCTGGGTGATATTGGATATTGAAATCAAAATCTTTCAAGTACTCCAGCCATCTCCGTTGTCGCATATTTAGCTCCTTCTGAGAAAATAGGTACTTCAAACTCTTGTGGTTGGAGTAGACAATAAATTGCTCTCCATATAGGTAATGTCTCCATATCTTAAGTGCAAATACCACTGCAGCCAATTCTAAGTCATGGACTGGATAGTTGACTTCATGTGGCTTCAACTGCCTTGAAGAATATGTTATTACCTTTTCATTTTACATTAACATGCAGCCTAAACCAATTCCAGATGCATCGGTGTAGACTGAGAATCCTGCTCCTTCGACTGGTAATGCGAGGACAGGTGCAGATGTCAACAATTGCTTGAGTGTCTGAAAGCTCTTCTCGCACTCTTTGCTCCAGACATATGGGTTCTCTTTCCGCGTAAGATGCGTAAGAGGTACAACTATCTTGGAGAAGTCTTTTATGAACCGTCTGTAATATCCAGCCAGTCTAAGAAAGCTTCTTATCTCTGTGACATTGGTCAGCCTTTCCCAGTTTAGTACAGCCTCTACCTTGGAAGGATTGACAGCGATACCATCCTTAGAAATAACATGGCCTAGGAATGACACCTCCTCGAGCCAGAATTCACACTTGCTCAATTTGGCGTAGAGCTTGTTGTCCCGCAGAATCTGCAGAGCAATCCTCAGATGCTCCTCATGCTCTTCCTTGGTCTTGGAATATATGAGAATATCGTCGATAAAAACCACGACGAACTTGTCGAGGTAGGGCCGATAGATGTTGTTCATTAATTGCATAAAAGCTGCAGGAGCATTGGTTAGTCCAAAAGGCATGACTACAAATTTGTAATGATCGTACCTGCTCCTGAAAGCCGTCTTCTAAATATCTGCATCTTTAATCCTCATCTGATGATATCTCGATCTAAGGTCAATCTTAGAGAAATATTTGGCTCTTGATATCTGATCAAATAATTCATCGACACGAGGCAGAGGGTACTTGTTCTTGATAGTGAGATTGTTCAATTGCCTATAATCGATGCATAACCTCATGGATCCGTCCTTCTTCTTGACGAACAACACTGGTGCTCCCCAAGGAGAAGTACTCAGCTTGATAAATCCCTTTTCCAGAAGTTCCATTAGTTACTCTTTCAATTCTTTCAATTCAGCAGGGGACATCCTATAGGGTTGCCGTGAAAACGGTGGAGCTCCAAGTACGAGATTAATTGAGAAATTCACATCTCTCTTAGGTGGAATGCGTGGTAGCTCATCGGGAAATACATTGGGATATTCTTGTACTATATGAATGTCTGATATTTTTATTGCTTTCTTTTCAAATACAATTGCGGTAAGAAATGCCACACAACCCTTTCTTATCATGTTTTATGCCTTTATAGCAGAGACGAGAGACAAGTGTCTCTTGTGTCTATGTCCCATGAAGATCAGCATAGGGAATTCACTAAAAGTAATCTTCCCTCTTCTACAATCAACACAAGCCCCATAAGTAGATAGCCAATCGGCTCCCAGAATAACATCGTAGCCCTCCATGGGCATACAAATCAGGTCAACTCTAAGGTTAAGTTCACCAACCTTAACATCAGCTAAAGGAAATTATTTGTTAAGTTGAGCCTTTTCTCCCAATGGTGTAGTAACAGGCAATTCAAATTGCATAGATGCAGGTTTTTCATTTAATGTATCAGCAAATTCTTGTGATATGAACGAATGTGTTGCGCCAGTATCAAACAAAACAAATGCTGATTGAGAAAAGACTGGTAGTGTACCTTCCACCACTCCACCTTCCTCGGTGGTGTCCACTTCTTGCAGGGCCTGTAGTCGGCCTAGCTTCTTCTGTCCCATAGGATGCTTTTCATTTTCTATCAGTAATGGGCATTCAGAAATCCGATGATCTCGACTCCCACAATGAAGGCATGCACCTGCCTTCCTCCAGCACTCTTCTGTAGTGTGACCAGGCTTGTTACAGTGCTTGCATCTCGGTTTGTTATTTGGGGCAGTAGGAGTAGGGACTTTGGGTTTCCTCTCCTGGCTTGTTCCATCAGTGATACTTAACAGCCTTTTCTTGCTGTTAGTAGGCTTGCTCGGTGCTCCTGAGGTCTGCTCCTTCCTAAACATTCCGCCCTTGATGTGCTCGGTGAGTTCAGTCGCATCCTCCAGGCACTGTGCTCTCCTAACCATCTCCAGATATGTCTGAATATCAAATGGTGCCAGTTGTGTGTTATAAGCGGGTTTCAGCCCGTTAAGAAAATGCTTGGCCTTCATTCTCTCTATGTTAACTAGATGATTGGCGTAGCGAGCCAATCGGGAGAACTGTGCCTCATATTCAGCAATAGTTAGGTTCCTCTATTTCAGAGCAGCAAACTCGGTGGCTTTCTTTTCTTGAACTCTTTCTGAAAAATATTTGGAGTTGAAATGCTCCTTGAATTCATTCCATGTGAATTGCGCATCAGCCCTTATAGCCTCAATGGACACCCACCACGCACGAGCGTCCCTTTCTAGCTGGAATGTTGCCAATAGTAGCTTATCACCATTTGCGCATTGCATAACGCGGAAGATGCGCTCGGTCTCCTTGAGCCAATTTTCTGCCTCATCGGGGTCTGTGGTACCGCTGAATCGGGGTGGATTCAGGTTGCGGAAATTCTGGTGCAATTCACCAGCTCCTCGGTTGTTATTGTTGTTATTGTTGGCTCCAACCGCCTGAAGTAAGGCTTGAGTAAGTTGCTAAATAGTTTGCTGCATATCGCGGAGTTGTGCATGCTTCGCTGCCATTGTTGTGTTTTAAGTTCCTTCAAAAGAGAATGTTTAATGTAAGTTACTGAGTTTGCACTAAGTTGTGCGTGTGTGAGTTCATTTTATCTTATTACCCAAGGTTCTACCAATCTCACATAGGTATGGAACTTAGACTCTAAAGTCAAGGCAGGTCAAACCTAGATTATAACGCCTCTTTTAGACCCAATACAGTTATACCAACTCACATTGGATCTAACAGAGGTATTACAGTGGAATGAATCCAACAATTGACGGTACAGGTTGAGATATACACAAATGATAATTCGATTCCAATAATAAGCAACAGAATATGGAACTAAATGATGGTAATCAACATTATACTCAATTATAAAGTCTAGTGCATAAAAGAGAAATGACAATAGTCCCGAATTTATTACAATTCGTAGTCCAAATCCATAAAGGAAAATACATATAGTCCTCACATACAAGAGTCACACTAAAATCTCTCAACCAATCTAAGTCTCCACGTCCTCTCGCTCCGAGTCAGAGTGCACTAACTCCTGAGTGTCCTCTGGTTCTCCTGAAATTGTTAAGCAAGTATGAGTCTATAAGACTCAGCAAATCACATGAAAGACAATCTAAGATATTAAGGGTATAATAGATTTGAAAACATGGTAGTATAATATCATTCACATCATTGGTAACATATACTTTTTCCTACTAGCATATTTCTAAATCCATTATCAATCGCATATTTCATAACACTTCTAATTATCATGGAATCTACTTATTGTCATGTAACATGTAAACCATTTTAATAAAAGCCTTATGCTACGTTATGCAATATGCAATAGTTGTCATGTAATACCTAACCTTTAACATGTAGCAATTTCTTTTATATAAAATTGGCATGTAATTCACGTATTCATGCAGAACAATGACAGGTGGATCGTGAAACATATAATCATGTAAACAATTTCATGTAGGCATGTAGAATGTAACATGTAGCATATGGTATGTAGGTCATGTAGACATGTAGACATTTTCAGTTAATTGCCAAGACATAGCCCGCACTATAATAGAGATCAGTAGTCATTTAACCTTCACTTATCACCTAGGCAATGCAGTGATGAAGTCTTGGTATTTGCACAAAATCGGGGAAAGTCCTTCCCACCTTAATCAGTAGAACTTGTCTACCTCTAGGATTTCAATCCGTTGCCCATGGATTCAATAGATCATTTACATGTAGGTGAACCATTACCATAGGAGCATCTACGGTGTAGTTCCTTGTACGAATCTCTAATATAGTAATGTCTTATTGGCATTCAATTAAATGTATGTTCTAATATATATATATATATATATATATATATATATATATATATATATATATATATATAGTATCCCTACATTACATGCAATTCTAACATACGAAAATGAAACGATCTATAGTATATTTCTTTTCAGTTCTGTAATTTCATTTTCTGTTTATCAGACCCCTAACATGGTACTAAATGTAACACGTTCTTTCATTCACATATTCTCATATTTATTCAATTTCTACATGATACCTACTATTTAGAAATTTATTACAGTAGGTACACATGTCCAAAAATTCCAAATGTTGACAGAAATTCAGAATCAGGATATACTATGTACATGCAAAATTTTACATTTTTCTGAACTACATAACTATTTTTCATAATTGAATTTCACTAATATAACCTAACTAGCATGATACATTCAGTGAGAAAACTATATGATTCTGTACAGGAACTGGTATATCATTATATTGCAGTCTCAACTATAACTTTCTAACATGAATCACGTTGACAATCAGTTTACTATTCTTTTTATTAATCTCATTAACATAACAAAATGATTATTCACATGTTCATGCGGTCTAAACATCATTACAACAACCTGTCCATAATATAACAATAATAAAACTCATAATTCATAACTTGTCCGAAACCCCACATCACCATGGATCATAGATAGGCAATTAAAATCAATTTTCAGGAGAAACATGGTACTGATAAACTTAACGGCGGGGTATATGGCATTTACTGAAGTTGACGTCCACACACACTGTCGTTAAGCCTTGATAGACGGCGGCACATAGCGTTGTTAACTTATACTAGCGGCGGCACATAGTGCCGTTTACATATAATAGAGGTCGGAAAACGAATGCTACTCACATCAAGTAGACGGCCGTCGTTGCCTCCGTTAATAAGAAATACACGGCAAGCGATCTGGACGTCTAGTTCTTATGCACAGAAAACACAGAAAACCCTACATGGAATAACAGGTCTTCTACTCTTTTCCGTAAGTTGTTTTCATGCTTTAAAATTATGTAAAAATGATAACTACTTTGCATAACATATCCTAAACCGAACCCCCATGCAACTTTCCTCAATCCCTCTTTCTGGAGTGATGATTCTAAGCTCGAAGATGCCTGCCTCGTCTGTGAGGCAGTCCCTTTCCTTCGACTTCAACCGCTCCAATCTGCCTCCAATCGTGGCTCCTCCGCTTGGATGAGCTCCTGATCACGAAGTTGGATGTACCACCTTGGTCTAGAAGCCTCAAGAATTCACGAACCGGCACTGCAACCCCTTCCCTCGGCCCTCTTTCTCTCTTCCAAAACCAGCATGAAAACCCCTATCTAGTTGCGAAATCCGGTCTTATAAAGATCTCCTACGCAATGGCCATCCTAAATCCTGACCCTAGGACGCGAAATGCTCAGATCTACGCATTAAACTCACCTTAAAACGGTCGATCTCTCTCTCTCTGAACGGAAATATCAAAAGCAAGCAAGTCAGATTAACGTCAACATAGGTTGTCGTTAGGAACAATGTAAACGTCCATCGATAGTGTCGTTTACAAGCTTGCCCAAAAATTTAAGAAATTCAGAAAATAATAAATGACACAAGAGTATGTCATTAACAGGAATCAAACGGCAGGCTATATTGCCGCTAACAGGACTTAACGCCAAGAGATGTTGACGCCAAGTTCCACACAAATCAGCATTCAAATTCATGCAGAAATAAACATACAATTTGCAACATAAATTCAAGAAAATTTTCTAGGGCACTACATCCTCTCCCCCTTAAAATAATCTTCATCCTCGAAGATTGAGTTAGAATACTCACCGAACAAGGACGGATACAACTTCTTCATTCTTTCTTCAAGCTCCCACGTCGCTTCTTCACATGAGAAGTTCCTCCATAAGACTTTCACGAAGGGAATAGACTTCGATCTTAATTCCTGCACCTTCCGATCCAGAATCTCTACAGGCTGCTCCGTATAAGACAGGTCTGGCTGAAAATGCACTGGCTCATAATTGATTACATGATCCGGGTCTCTAACATAACGCCTCAACATGGATACATGGAATACTGGATGCACTGCTGCCAAAGATGGTGGCAAAGCCAACTGGTAACCAACATTCCCAATCTTCTTTAAAATCTCAAATGGACCAATAAACCTCAGGTTCAGCTTGCCTCTTTTTCCAAACCTCACTACACCCCTAGTTGGCGATACCTTGAGAAAAACATAGTCTCCATCCTCAAAAGCCAAGTCCTTCCTCATTGTATCCGCATAACTCTTTTGACGATCCTGAGCTGCCTTTAACCTCTGCACAATCATCTGGATCTTCGCTGAAGTCTCCTGCACTACCTCTGGTCCAACCAGATGCTGATCTCCTGCTTCTTCCCAACACAACGGGGATCTACAGGGTCTCCCATACAAAGCCTCAAAAGGTGCCATACCTATGCTCGAATTGAAACTATTATTGTAAGAAAATTCCACAAGAGATAGGTGGTGCTCCCAATCACCTTTCCACTCCAAAACACAAGCTCGAAGCATATCCTCCAATGTCTAAATAGTCCTCTCAGACTTCCCATCTGTTTGTGGATGAAATGCCGAACTCAGCTTCAACTGACTGCCAAAAGCCTGCTGCAAACTCTGCCAAAATATGGAAGTAAATCTCGGATCACGATATGAGATAATCGACTTCGGAATCCCATGCAGCTTCACAATGCCATCAATGTACAGTCTGGCCAAGCTCTCAACGGACTGCTTCTTCTTCATGGCAAGGAAATAAGCACTCTTTGAAAATCTATCAACGATCACCCAAATGGAATCGTTTCCTCTAGCCGATCTAGGCAATCCGGACACAAAATTCATAGTCACTTGCTCCCATTTCCATTGAGGAATATCCAGATTCTGCATTAAACCTGAAGGTCGCTGATGTTCCTCCTTCACTTGCTGACAAATCAGACACTTTGCCATAACATCAGCCACATCCCGCTTCATGCCAGACCACCAAAACGAACGCTTCAGATCCTTGTACATCTTCCCACTTCCTGGGTGAATAGAGAACTAAGATCTATGCGCTTCCTCCAAAATTTCCTTCCTCAGATCAGCATCATTAGGGACACACACCCTAAGATTCAGGTGAATCACATCATCCTCATCCCTGGTAATACTGCCCTTTCCAACCACCTCTTACAATAACGGGTCATCTTTTTACAAGGCAATAACCCAATCAAGAATAGACGATCTCAATGACAACTGAGCCACGAACATGCTGCACAATTGAGGCTCCAAAATAGCCAAAACACTCGAAGCATCTTCTAGCATCTTGCATTCTTGCCTCATCAACTGCCTCTTCCTGCTCAATGCATCTGCCACCACATTGGCCTTCCCTGGATGGTAGGAAAGCTCAAAATCATAGTCTTTTAGGAATTCTATCCACCTCCGCTGCCTCAGATTCAACTCCTTCTACGAGAACAAATACTTGAGACTCTTGTGGTCTGAGAAGAGCTCAAATCTAACTCCATATAGATAGTGCCTCCAAAACTTCAAAGCATAGACCACAGCCACTAACTCCAAGTCATGAGTCGAGTAGTTGCGCTCATGCTCCTTGAGTTGCCTGGGAGCATATACCACAACTCGACCTCCTTGCATAAGAACACAGCCAAGGCCAATCATCGAAGCATCCGTGTAGATAGAGAAAGAATCCACATCATTGGGAAAAACAAGCACTGGCGCTGAGGTCAGACGAGTCTTCAGCTCTTGGAACGCCTTCTCATAAGCCTCTGACCATTCAAAGTTGACTCCTTTCCTTGTCAACCTCGTCAAGGTAGCCGCAATAGAAGAGAAACCTTCGATGAACCTCCTATAATAGCCAGCCAAGTCGAGAAAACTCTTGATGTCAGCTGATGATCTCGGTGTTTCTCAGTCAAGGACAGCTTCTACCTTAGCCGGATCTACAGACACTCCTTCACCAGATATCACATGACCCAAGAAATGGACCTCCTTCATCCAGAAGTTGCACTTGCTGAACTTAGCATATAGCTTGTGCTCCCTCAAGATCAGCACAATCCTCAGATGCTCTTTATGAGTCTCTTCATTAGGTGAATAGATTAGCACATCATCTATGAAGACCACAACAAAGGAATCCACATACTGCCAAAAAACTCAGTTCATCAAATCCATAAAAACTGCTGGAGAATTCGTCAAACCAAAGGGTAAGACAAGGAACTCGTAATGGCCATATCTCGTCCTAAAAGCTGTCTTAGCAGAATCCTCTGGCTTAATTCGGAGTTGATGATAGCCAGAACGAAGATCAATCTTAGAGAACACCGAAGCTCCTCGCAACTGATCAAACAAATCATCAATACGAGGTAAAGGGTACTTATTCTTGACAGTTACCTGGTTAAGCTTGCGGTAATCAATGCATAATCTCATCGATCCATCCTTATTCTTCACAAAGAGAACAGGTGCTCCCCATGGCGAAACGCTCGGTTAAATGAAGCCCTTATCAAGCAATTCTTGCAGCTGCTTCCTCAAATCTGCCAACTCCACTGGTGCCATATGATGAGGCGCAATGGAAATTGGTACTGAGCGAGGAACTAGCTCAATGCCAAACTCTATCTCCCTTGCAGGGAGCAAACCAGACAAATCCTCTGGAAAAACATCGCTGAAGTTTCTGACTACTTTAATATCTTCTACTGATAAAACCTTCTTCAAATCCTCGGACACCACCACACTAGCCAGAAAACTACTATAACCCTTGCTCAACATCCGGACTGCCTCAAAGCAGAAATGACGAACTTGCCCGACATGTTCTTAGGCAAAGGATGAACAAACTCCTCCTTACCAGGAATTCGGAAAATAGTTCTTGCTAGAGTATGCACAGACAAGGGAACCTCCAACTTTTCCGAAACTAAACCATCATCCTTCTTCAAGTCCTTGGCAAATCCTTATGAAACAAAACTATGCGTTGCACCGGTATCAAACAAGACTCTAGCATGCATTCCCATAATTAAAATTGTACCTTCTGTGACATGCTTTGCCAACTCTGCCTCGTCTCTCGCCAAGGCGAACACTCGAGCCTGAGCCCTCGGTCTCCCTTCTGCTCTCGGTGTCAGTCTCACTGCTGCTGGTGCTGGTGCTGCTGCAGTCTGCTGCACCATCTTTGGACAGTCTCTGATCTTGTGGTTCTTATCACCACACCTCAAGCACCTCCCGGAAGTCACCCAACACACCTCGCCTGCATGGCGCTTCCCACACTGGGTACACACTAGCTTCTCTGCAACTGTGCCTCCGCCTGGTGTCGTACAACCACTCTCGCCGATGCAACTGCTCTCTGTTGGAAAGCTGGGGCCTTCTTCTTTCTGTCCTGCCTCTGGAAAGCTGATGCCGGCCTCTTCAAAGAAGCTCTCTTCTCCTCCAAGTAGACCTCCATCTCTGCCTCCTACATGAAAGCCATTGACAAAGCCTCCTCCATGGAAAGATGTCCCAAAGCCACCAGTCTCGTCCTCAGGGACGGCTTCAACCCCATAATGAATTTCATTACCTTCCTCCGCTCATCTGCCACTATGTGGGGCGCATACTTGGACAGCTCCGCAAACCTTGCCTCATACTCAAGCACGCTCATTGACCCCTAGGTCAAGGTAAAAAACTCCTGTTCCATACGGTCCTGCACATGCTCCAGAATATACTTCACCCTGAACAAACGACGAACTCAACCCAAGCAACCTCCATAGCCCCGTCTCCAAACTGTGTGCGTAGTACAGAGGACTACCACACATCGGCACGCTCCTGAGAAGAAAGATCAATACAGCTAAGGGTACACTTCAAACATCATGCATATAACCTTCAAAACCAACCTTTACCTGCAGCATATAAGTAGCCAAAGTCACCCTCTCCTCTTCCGCGCATTGGATGGCACAAAAGATCTTCTCCGTCTCCCGGAGCCAACTCTTCACTAGAATAAGATCACTCTCCCCCTTAAAGAAGGGTGGGGTCATCCTCCTGAACCTCTCCATTATAGGCACTCCTCCAAAGACAACCTCATGAGCAGGTGCTTACGCCTACAATCCAAAACAAGCTCTTAGCTAACAATTCTTACAATTAACACCTTGAATAACTCTTGCATCTACCAACCTGAACCTGCACCTACGCCTGCGCCTGCAATGCCGCTGTAGTCTGAGCCTGAGTCTGCATCGCATGCACCAATCCTTGCATCAATGCTCCATAGTCCACAAGTGGTGGTGGGGGTGGCAAAGGTACTCCAGTCTGGTCCTGAGTCTGCTAAGCTAGAGCCTGCGAACCTCCCGCAGACTCATCACACCTAAACGGGCCAACTCCTCTACGTCCACGAGTCGCCATAGTAATAGTCTGCAAAACAAGCATCAATTATCATAACCTATTATTCTACATAATTTTGGACTAATTCTTTATGCAGACTTAGAACATGAATACAATGTTGATATTTCATTTATGTACATGCTCAACCTGGAACGCTCTGATACCAATCTCTATAACGCCCCTCTTAGATCCAGTACAGTTATACCAACTCACATTGGATCTAACAAAGGTATTACAGTGGAATGAATCAAAAAATTGACGGTACAGGTTGAGATATACACAAATGATAATTCGATTCCAATAATAAGCAACAGAATATGGAACTAAATGATGGTAATCAACATTATACTCAATTATAAAGTCTAGTGCATAAAAGAGAAATGACAATAGTCCCGAATTTATTACAATTCGTAGTCCAAATGCATAAAGGAAAATACATATAGTCCTCACATACAAGAGTCACTCTAAAATCTCTCAACCAATCTAAGTCTCCACGTCCTCTCGCTCCGAGTCAGAGTGCACTAACTCCTGAGTGTTCTCTGGTTCTCCTGAAATTGTTAAGCAAGTATGAGTCTACAAGACTCAGCAAATCACATGAAAGACAATTCAAGATATTAAGGGTATAATAGATTTTAAAACATAGCAATCGCATATTTCATAACACTTCTAATTATCATGGAATCTACTTATTGTCATGTAACATGTAAACCATTTTAATAAAAGCCTTATGCTACGTTATGCAATATGCAATAGTTGTCATGTAATACCTAACCTTTAACATGTAGCAATTTCTTTTATATAAAATTGGCATGTAATTCACGTATTCATGCAGAACAATGACAGGTGGATCGTGAAACATATAATCATGTAAACAATTTCATGTAGGCATGTAGAATGTAACATGTAGCATATGGTATGTAGGTCATGTAGACATGTAGACATTTTCAGTTAATTGCCAAGACATAGCCCGCACTATAATAGAGATCAGTAGTCATTTAACATTCACTTATCACCTAGGCAATGCAGTGATGAAGTCATGGTATTTGCGTAAAACCGGGGAAAGTTATTCCCACCTTAACCAGTAGAACTTGTCTACCTCTAGGATTTCAATTCGTTGCCCATGGATTCAATAGATCATTTACATGTAGATGAACCATTACCATAGGGGCATCTACGGTGTAGTTCCTTGTAGGAATTTCTAATATAGCAATGTCTTATTGGCATTCAATTCAACATATGTTCTAATATATATATATATATATATATATATATATATATATATATATAGTATCCCTACATTACATGCAATTCTAACATACGAAAATGAAATGATCTATAGTATATTTCTTTTTCAGTTCTGCAATTTCATTTTCTGTTTATCAGACCCCTAACATGGTACTAAATGTAACACGTTCTTTCATGCACATATTCTCATATTTATTTAATTTCTACATGATATGTACTATTCAAAAATTTATTACATCAGGTACACACGTCCAAAAATTCCAAAATTTTGACAGAAATTCAGAATCAGGATATACTATGTACAAGAAAAATTTTACATTTTTCTGAACTACATAACTATTTTCATAATTGAATTTCACTAATTTAACCTAACTCGCATGATACATTCAGTGAGAAAACTATATGATTCTGTACAGAAACTGGTATATCATTATATTGCAGTCTCAACTATAACTTTCTAACATGAATCACATTGACAATCAGTTTAGTTTTCTTTATATTAATCTCATTAACATAACAAAATGATTATTCACATGTTCATGCGGTCTAAACATCATTACAACAACCTGTCCATAATATAACAGTAATAAAACTCATAATTCATAACTTGGCCGAAACCCACATCATCATGGATCATAGATAGGCAATTAAAATCAATTTTCAGGCGAAATGTGGTACTGATAAACTTAACGGCGGGGTATATGGCGTTTACTGAAGTTGACGTCCACACATACTGTCGTTAAGCCTTGATAGACAGCGGCACATAGTGCCGTTAACTTATACTAGCGGCAGCACATAGCGCCGTTTACATAAAATAAAGGTCGGAAAATGAATGCTGCTCAAATGAAGTAGACGACCGTCATTGCCGCCGTTTATAAGAAATAGACAGCAAGCGATCTGGACGTCTAGTTCTTATGCGCAGAAAACACAAAAAACCATACATGGAATAACAGGTCTTCTACCCTTTCCCGTAAGTTATTTTCATGCTTTAAAAATATGTAAAAATGATAACTACTTAGTATAACATATCCTAAACCGAACCCCCATACAACTTGCCTCAATCCCTCCTTCTGGAGTGATGATTCTAAGCTCGAAGATGCCCGCCTTGTTTGTGAGGCAGTCCCTTTCCTTCAACTTCAACCGCTCCAATCCGCCTCCAATCGTGGCTCCACCGCTTGGATGAGCTCCTGATCAAGAAGTTGGATGTACCACCTTGGTCTAGAAGCCTCAAGAACTCATGAACCAGCACTGCAACCCCTTTCCTCGGCCCTCTTTCTCTCTTCCAAAAACCAGCATGAAAACCCCTATCTAGTTGCGAAATCCGGTCTTATAAAGATCTCCTACGCAATGGCCAGCCTAAATCCTGACCCTAGGAAGCGAAACACTCAGATCTACACATTAAACTCACCTTAAAACGGCCGATCTCTCTCTCTCGGAATGAAAATATCAATAACAGGCAAGTCAGATTAACGTCAACATAGGTTGTCGTCAGGAACAATGTAAATGTCCATCGATAGTGTCGCTTACAAGCTTGCTCAAAATTTTAAGAAATTTAGAAAATAATAAACGACACAAGAGTATGTCGTTAACAGGAATTAAATGGCAGGCTATATTGCCGCTAACAGGACTTAACGCGAAGAGATGTTGACGCCAAGTTCCACACAAATCAGCATTCAAATTCATGCAGAAATAAATGTACAATTTGCAACATAAATTCAAGAAAATTTTCTAGGGCACTATATAAATAATCCTATAATTAAGAATAACCTAGGCTCTGATACCACAAAACTGTAATGCCCTGACGCGTAATATCAGAGCGGGATTACAGTTATTAAATAGTACAGAGCAAGAAAAAAAAATACAAACCATTGCTCAATTGGAATAATAGCAAACAACCTCAAATTTCATTAACATTCCATCAAATCATGACCTAACTATTGCATCATCTGACCAGAGCCATAACTAGGGCCCAGAGTACTTTATTGAAAATCCAAACTAATACGTCATAACTGACTGACTCCTTCTATGCTAACTAACTACTAAAGCAAATGCTTGCTGAAATGGTCACTCCTGAGCATCATCCTCAATCTCGTCCTCGTGAGTGTGGTCGTCATCAGACTCACCTGAAACACATTAAATAAAAACGCAGGATGAGAGAATAACGCCCAGTAGGACTTAATATCTCATGATTACAAGCATGGTTTAAATGATTAATGTCTTAATAACAGGTTAACTATAGAGAATAGTCATGTAGAACGAGTAACGATAACGAGAGAACAATAGCATCTGGCATAGGAAAAATAGCTCAATGAGAATGATAATAGAATGGCCATGTAACGATATATCATGTAATTTGCACAACGTGCTCTAGGAACAATAACAAGTGTACTGGTATGGATAGTAGTTTGATTGTCATAGATTAATCATGATAGTATGCTGGCACTGGATGCATGTCGTAACACATCCTTGATCATTTTAACTCCCATGGGCACTAGCACCTTTCGGCGCTCCTCCAAGGACTTGATCGGGCCCCATTGCACTGACATTAGTCATTTATTTATCTTAGACAATCACAAGAATGGCCAATAGAGTACCAAGAAGAGATAAGAGAGTACTCGATAAGATAGATGAGAGCATAGAGAGAACGTGAACAGATGAGAGGATATAGAGAGCAGATGAGATAGGGGTATTATCGTAAAATCACATTAAACATTGATAGTAACGGTTGTACGGCACACCATTGCGGGCCGGCAGTCTGGTAGAAGTCACCACCGCTTACTAGCCGTGCTGTGTACACAGGCAAGATGGTCCGGCGTGATCAAAGGATAAGGAAAGAACGCACTAAGGCCATGGATCGTACTAATCCCTAAGATGTAACGGGCTTTAGGGTACAACCAGCTCGTTGGCAATGGGCGTACGCCAAATCGAAGAAGACTTACGGAGGCCTTGACAAGGAGTCCCTGGCCCAGTCGAGAGTATTCCCGATGGAGAGGTGATCCAAGTCAAGAGGAAGTGTATAGAAATCGGGTCCGTTGGGTCTCGAGTGCTCGTAGGCCGAGGGAAATGGTAACAATATTCAAAACTCACAAATAAAATGAAGACAATTGTATTTTATTAAATAGGGAAAATTAGTCATTTATTTCGCTAATTTACCAGATATATTATTGAATAACTTATTAGGGTCAAATGACAATTAATAACATTATGTGTGTGCAAGTGTAAAGAAATCTCACTACAAGAAAAAGCGGGATTACCGACGGACATTTCCGACGGATTATTTTCCGTCGGTAATTCCGACGGATATTCAGACGGAAATATGTCAGTCGGAATATCCGTCGGCCGTTCCGACGGAAATATTTCCGTCGGAAATTTTCGTCGGTAATGAAAACACACCAACGGATATTTCGACAGACATATTTCCGTCGGAATATCCGTCGGTAAAGCTCCTATACCTTGTCCCGCGAACCCCCCTCTTTCCCTCTCCCCGCTCTCTCTCTCTCTCTCTCTTTCCCTCTCCCGCTCTCATCTCTCTCTCTCTCTCTCCTCTCTCTCCTCTCGCTCTCTCTCTCCTCTCTCTCTCTCTCCTCTCTCTCTCTCTCTCTCCTCTCTCTCTCTCTCTCCTCTGTCTCTCTCCTCTCTCCCTCTCTCTCTCTCATCTCTCTCGCCGCCGGTCGCCGGTCGCCGCTCCGCCTTCGCCGCCGCCCCTGCGCCGCTCGCCGCCGGCGCCCCTCTCCCCGTGAGTCCCACCCGGGCCCCCCTCCCCCCTGCGCGATGCCCCCCTCCCCCCTGCACCCGACCCCCCTCCCTCCTGCACCCGGCCCCCCTCCCCTTCCCACCTGGCCCCCTCCCCCCAGCGGGATGCCCCCCCCCACCCGGCCCCCTCTCTCCCCTGCGCGATGCCCCCTCCCCCCTGCACCCGCCCCCCTCCCTCCTACACCCGGCCCCCCTCCCTTCCCACCTGGCCCCATCCCCCCTGCGGGATGCCCCCCCCCCACCCGGCCCCCTCCCCCCCACCCCGGCCCCCCTCCCCCTGCACCCGGCCCCCCCCTCCTCCTGCACCCCCCCCCCCACCCGGCCCCCCTCCTCCCCTGCACACACCCCCCTCCCCTTCCACCCGCCCCCCTCCCCTGCACCCGGCCCCCCTCCCTCCCGCCCCCCACCCAGCCCCCCTCCCCTTCCCACCTGCCCCCTCCCCCCCTGCGGGATGCCCCCCCCCCCCCCACCTGGCCCCCTCCCCCCCACCCGGCCCCCCCTCCCCTGCACACACCCCCCTCCCCTCCTCCCACCCGCCCCCCTCCCCCCTGTGCGATGCCCCCCTCCCCCCTACACCCCTGCCCCCCCCCCCCCACTTGGCCCCCCTCCCCCCCTCACCTGCACACACCCCCCTCCCCTTCCCCCCGGCCCCCCTCCCCCCTGCGCGATGCCCCCCTCCCCCCTGCACCCGGCCCCCCTCCCCTTCCCACCGGGGGAATATAGAAAATGGGAGGGTACACAGTGCAAGAACCATTAGTGCACCCTCCCATTTTATCCCTATTCTAAGTTGGTGCATTTCATTTTAATGTAGATATGTTTGCACATTGGATTAGCATTGCATATGACATGGCCGGTCCTCATAAAAAGGTACAAAAAAAAGGTATTGCATTCAGACACCACGTTTAGGATCAAAATGTTCAAGCCCAAGATCCTCATCCCAAAGAAAATGTAACTATATTCAGCAACTATATCTAGATGCAGAAAATGTTTGGCAAACCACATGTCATGATAAATAAAAATTAGTTAGACCACTGGATCAATATGTTTCACCAAACAAAATTATATACCATTTTATCTGATTGATTACAGAGACATGCAGTACACTCTCACACCATTGAAAGTGTGCCCACTCATCCACAATTCCATTTATGATCATTGTCTTAATTGATGCTCTTGGGGGGACCACTATCTAAACTGATATATTATAAGTTGTGTTCTCTTCTATATACCTGGTTCTATCCATATTTGATGTTTGTGCTTATATTAAACTCACATGAACTATAGTTCTATCCATATTCCAAAGCATCTCATCATCAACACTCAAGATTCTCAATAAATAACCACATATTTTCCTCTCCAGTTTAACAATTGGTATTCCCCCATCTATATCACTTAAGATATCACCATTACAAGTGGTGAACAATACCCTGTTACCCACCACAAGAAAAAGGACAGTGTTCCACTGGGCAGTGACAAAAAAAAAATTCGATGATGAGAAGTGTAGGCAAGGACAGTGGGGTAGAATCTTAAGAGATTTTAAACTTTTCCTGACAAACAATTGAATTCTGGAGGGATGAGTTTAGAAAGGATTGGAAAGATATGGCAAATATGTGATATTGTGATATCTGGGAAGACTTCGCTGTTAGCGTAACCATGTCATCAACTATTTAGAAATCATTACAGATGTTGATAGTTGTTGTTGCCTCTGCTGGTGGTGGTGGTGTCCTTGGCTGATGAGGCTGCCAGTCCCGCTTCTGCACCCCGTGTTACAGAACAACAGAGACCGTAAATTTAAACTAAAAAACTTCCAGACAAAAGTAAGGTAAGAAGGTTAGTTATATCTGTGTACTGATTGCGTGGGTAGTGACTGATAGCCTGCTACACAGAACTTGCTCTGATGGTTCTTTTTTGATAACATGACTGCCCATGCAATCAGAAGTGTTTTAAAATATGAAAATTCGTCGAGTACAATTCGTCGAGTACAAATGCCCCCCCTCCCCCTCCCCGTCCCAGCACCCCCTTCCCATCCTGGTGCCCCCCTTCCCCTACAAGTTCCTTCTCCTAATTGCTTATATTCAAAGCTTTTGGTAAATTAAGTTATTTTTTATTTATCTTGCTCGCTGTGATTTTTTTACGCTTGACATGAAAATAAACAATGCAATGACTTTCTTTGTTAAACATATTGTTTACTTTCACAAATTTCACACTGCAAGTTAATCATTCAACATTCGTATGTTTATTTGTAGCCATTTGAGAGATTTTTTCATATTTACCATATTATGATTTAATCTCATATTTTAAATTACTCATGAATAAAATGTTATAAATTTTTTTTGTAATTAGTGATGAGAGTTCGCGATTGAAAATTAGACTCAAAGAAGAACAAATGTCCAACGTATCAAAGTACTTGTTTGTTTGAACGTAAAATATTTCCGCTCGATATTCGAAGATTGCATAATGGTTTACTATTGGTGAAAGAGAAGATGACGAAAATTATAAAGATTATTCGGAAAGAAGAAAGAAAAAGTTTAGAAAATAAAAGTGGATTATCTGTTATTGTTCAAGATGAAAAAGGAGTGCGATATTCTGTAATCTTACGACGCAGTTGGTGTGGTACTATGTACATGTTTATTGGAAAAGACTGGTGTAAATTTGTGAAAAATAATTGTGTCAAAGAACTTGACATTCTCAAAGTTATGTCTTCCCATTATGTACGAAGAGATGTATTTGGCAAACTATATTTAGGGATATCAGTGGTTAGTTCACTCCCTAGGAAATCTACTGAGAAGCTGGTGAATAAAGAGCTGATCAAGTGGTGGTGGCCTAATATGAAGACATCACGGTTTGTGTTGTTTTTAATGTTCAATACCATTAAGTATTTATATAGTGCTCAAATTTATTTGATATTCATGTATGTTTACTCTTAATTTATCTTTACGTCAACGCTTTATTTCACCCATTAGCTCTGGGACTCTCCATATAACGTATGTATGGTACTTGAATGATGTGAGGGTGTGTTGGATTTTAACTCGGGACATGACATTTAATCTGTAGGAAAAATGTCGGAGAATCGGTCATGGATGTACCGTGGAATAGTGAATGGAGTTGTGACCGAGGAGTTTAAAGACGGAGTTGACAGTTTTATTGAGTTTGCATTGAGTAATACATCAGTAGCAGTTGATCCGATGGGTAACATCTGATGTCCGTGTTCGGCTTGTAAGAACAGAAAGTGGATATCGACATGGGATGTGCAGCATCATCTGTATACGAGAGGATTTGTTGGCCATTATGAGTTATGGTCGTGTCATGGTGAGTTGAATATTCAGTCGTCTGCACCAGCTAATTACTTTGCCTCCACAAGTACGTACGTAACATGGTTGTCGATGCTGCTGGTCCGGAGTTCAATATTCATGAAGATCAAACAAATGAAGAAGTGCCGAATGATACAGCTCAGAGATTTTATCAGTTACTTCGAGATGCTGATGAGCCATTATGGGATGGTTGTGAGAAGCATACACGGTTGTCTGCAGTGTCGCAGCTATTGAATTTGAAATCTGAATTTCATATGAGCGAGAGTTGTTTTGACCGGCTTCTCTTACTGGTCAAGAGCATGCTTCCTCAATCAGAGAGGTTACCTGCTGACTTTTACCGTGCGAAGAAGATGGTGAATGATTTGGGGCTTGGTTTTATGAAAATTGATGCATGTCCGAATCACTGTATGCTGTACTACAAAGAGGATGCAGATAAGACATCATGTTGTATTTGTAAGCATGATAGGTTCAAGCCCAAGAGAGGGGACAAGTCAAAGCAGAAGGATGTTCCGTATATGTCATTGCGGTACTTTCCTATCACACCCAGATTGCAGCGATTGTTCATGTCCTCGAGGACAGCTGGACATATGACATGGCATGCGGAAAGAGTCCGTCGCGACGAAGGTGAAATGAGTCATCCTGCCGATGGTGAAGCTTGGGCTCATTTTAGCCGTACTCATCCTTACTTCTCAAGGGATCCACGCAACGTACGGCTTGGTTTATGCACAAATGGTTTCAATCCTTTCGGAGGCTCGGTGGCATCTTACTCATGTTGGCCAGTATTCTTAACACCGTATAACCTTCCGCCAGGCATGTGCATGAAGCGTGAGAATCTGTTCCTTTCATTGCTGATTCCGGGTCCAAAAAGTCCAGGAAAGAATATAGACATATATCTCAGACCGTTGATTGATGAGATGGAATTGTTATGGTCAGATGGTGTGTAGTCTTATGATGCATCCAGAAAACAGAATTTCAATCTGAAGGCTGCATTAATGTGGACAATAAGTGACTTTCCAGCCTACGGCATGTTATCTGGCTGGAGCACACATGGGAGGTTGGCATGTCCTTATTGCATGGAGGATTCTAAATCATTTGTGTTGAAATCTGGGGGAAAATCTTGTTGGTTCAATTGTCATCGGCGGTTTCTACCCAGTGACCATCCTTTCCGAAAGCAAAAGCATTCTTTTATCAAAAATACAACTGTGATGGAGGAGGTAGATATGGAACGGGTGTCTGGTGGAAACATGGCGAGGCGGGTCCAGAACTTACCGACTGTAACACAACTGGCTGGTAGTACCCGACAAATCCCTGGCTTTGGGAAGGATCACAATTGGGTGAAACAAAGTATTTTTTGGGAATTGCCTTATTGGTCAACACTTTTGATACGTCATAACCTAGACGTCATGCATATAGAGAAGAATGTTTTTGATAATGTGTTCAACACAGTTATGGACGTCAAAGGTAAAACGAAGGATAACGTCAAGGCACGTTTCGATTTGAAAGTACTTTGCAAACATCCAGAACTAGAGCTACAGTATGTTCAAGGAAAAGTGGTGCAACCTAAAGCTGCATATGTGCTTGGGGCCAGACAGATTAAGGAAGTGTTGCAATGGTTAAAGCAATTGAGATTTCCAGATGGATATGTCTCGAATATTGCGCGTTGTGTAAATGTCAACGAGGGAAAAATATACGGAATGAAGAGTCATGACTGCCATGTTTTCATGCAAAGACTGATGCCTCTTGCTTTTCGTGAGTTGTTGCCGAAACAAATATGGGGAGCAATGACTGAGCTGAGTCAATTCTTCAGGATTTTATCTGCATCAGAACTCAAAATTCATGACTTGCAAAATATAGAGCAAAATATAATTCAGACAGTCTGCAAATTAGAGAAGATATTTCCTCCAGCATTCTTTGATTCAATGGAGCACCTGATCATCCATTTACCATATGAGGCAAGGGTCGGAGGACCAGCACAATTTCGATGGATGTATCCGTTTGAGAGGTATATTTCTACATCTCAATTTATTGCCATTACGACGATCTTTTATATTACTTATGTATGCATTTGAATTATTGTCGTAGGTGCATGCACGATCATAAGATGAAAGTCCGTAACAAAGCACAAGTTGAGGGCTCCATTACTCAGGCGTACCTCATTGAGGAGATATCGAACTTCTGTTCGATGTACTTTGACACGGAAATACGAACCCGACGCACTCAACCTCCACGTAATGATGATGGTGGAGATTCCGAGGTGTCAGACCGACTCTCTATATTCAAGTGTGCCGGACGGGCGTTCGGATCTTCATCTACTCGCGCACTTCAAGACAGAGAGTTGGTAGCTGCGGAGATCTACGTGTTCATAAATTGCAAAGAACTAGACCTTTACATTCAGTAAGCTCTCCACGCTTATTCGTCATCATTTGCGTGCATTGCTGTAGAACCTAACGGTTGTGTGACATTTACATTGCAGAGAGTTTGACTCGGTCATATTGCGACGGAATCCACGTCTAACTGACGTGCAGGTTCAAAAGGAACGGGAGAAGTCTTTTCCTACTTGGTTAAGATCTCGAGTATGTGTCTAATTATTTTGAAACATAAGTGTTATGTTTTTATGCAGACTAAGTTGAAGTCATTTATTCAATGTTTGTCTATTTATCTCATAATAGGTTGAACAAGGCTTCATTCCCGATTCAAGAGTACAATAGATTAGTTTTGGCCCCTCGAAGATTGTACGTGTCTATCCAGGCTACATTGTGAATGGATACAGATTTCACACGAGAGATTATGGACGGAATAAGTCTACGATGAACAGCAGCGTATGTGTGAAGAGAAGTGCCTACAATGAAAATGAAATTGACTATTATGGCATTCTCGAAGAAGTCATTGAACTGCAATTTTTGGGACAAGACAACAATGTATTTCTGTTCAAGTGTCATTGGTTTGACCCGACATCTATTCGTCATGACACAACATATGGATTAATCGATGTGAAGCATAAGTCCAAATTGAGTACATATGAGCCATTCATCCTGGGGGCACAAGCCCAACAAGTTTATTATTCAAATTATACATCCCTCAAATTAAGAGATTGGTGGGCTGCATGTAGAGTGAAATCAAGACTATCCCTGAGTATGAGTTTCTCCCGACTGATGATGAGCTCGAAGGTGTTAATGACAACTTTTTCCAATCAGATCGGAGTGACGCACGAGAGTTGGAAGCTTCTACGCAGTACAATGTTCATGATATAAATGAAACAATTTCCTTACATAAGGATAACGAACAAGAAGAAGTTGACCCAAATGTCGCTGAGCGGGAGGTGGAGTCTGATGTGGAGGAAGTCTCCTAAGATGATGAGGATGAATTCCAGGATGATGATGAAGATGATGCTGAATTAAACATGTCTTCAGCATCTGATGATGAATATAGATAATATACTACATATTTTGTAAGAAATTGGTGTTGTTTATTTGAAATTCATAATTTCTAATGTGTATGAAATTTTGCATGGACTGCCTCCCCGTCCACGCCACCTTCGTCTTCTTCCTCACCACAAGGTAAACATATGTTTCAATAGATTAGTATGTTTGGTCTCTTGCAATTTATACAATAAAAGTGTACTAAATTGTTTTCAACAGAGGTGGAGAGCCAGACTAATTTAAGAAAGTCGATGTGGGAGGCACGGGACAAGGCAATGAAGACCACAGGCAACCGGGATCCTATGGCTTGGGTGGATTACGCCTCTGTTTGGCTGCGGAGGGACTATTGGGAGTCCCTTTGCGTGCGTTGGGCTGCTGGACCATGGCAGCAGCGGTCACAGGCGGCAATATGCAACAGAGCAACTCAACCGGAGGAGAATGTGCATACTAGTGGATCCGTATCTTATGCGACCCACAGTCAAAAATTGGTAAGTATTTTATTGTTCGATTCATATATACATATGGATTATTATTGTGAAAGTAACTAATTTTGTTGAATTTTAAGCATCACGACCTGGAGCGTGCCCCTACTTTCCGCAAGTTATTTGACCGGACTCATAAGCGGAAGGGGACGGATGACTATGTTACCGAGAGTGCCCGCACGATTGCTGTAAGTCAAACTTTAAATTATGAATTCAATTATGATATTAAAGTAATTTATTTTCAATAATTTAATTTTAAATTATATTATAGGAGACGTACGACAGGACAATGGCGGAGCGCTACACAGAGGGCACTCCCCAGCTAGATTTGGATGCGGACGCTTGGGTCGAGGCAGCGGGAGTGCCGAGGAAGGGTCGAGTGTACGGCTTTGGGGACAACCTGGATACTCATCGAGTGTTGTCCTCATATGCCAGTTCGATCGCTCCTCCGGCACACGCGAGTTCATCTTCTGCGCCGCCCGTCAGTGGTGTAGAGGACATTAGAGCATCATTCGGGAGGAGCTACGTACAGAGCTACAGACGCAGCGGGAAGAGCTACAGACGCAGCGCGTAGAGCTACAGGCGCAGCGGGTAGAGATAGAGACGCAGTGGGTACAGCTACAGACGCAGTTCAGCGATATGGTTCACCAGTTCATGTCAATAATGCAGGGAGTACGCCCCACACAGCCAGCAGCTCAGGTCAGTATTAGTATTAATTTCATATACTTAGGATTGGGTGTCGGGCGTTCAATTGACGGATCTAAAAAACACCCAAGTATATATAAAGCATCAAATGACGGATCTAAAAACACGGTCAAACAGATATAAATGGTTAAAACACGCAACCCGGGGGTTTAAAATCCCAAATAGGGATCCAATCGACGTGTCGTTTTCTCCGACACGACCGGGTGGGTTAAAGTGACGTGTAGAAACTGACGGAATCCAATTTGGATCCCCGGATTGGGTTGGACATTCAAAGGACGGATCTAAAAACACAGTCAACCATATATAAATGGTTAAAACACGCAACCCGGGGGTCCAAAATCCCAAATAGGGATCGGATCGGCGTGTCGTTTTCTCCGACACGACCAGGTGGGTTAAAGTGACGTGTGGGAACTGACGGAATCCAATTTGGATCTCCGGATGGGGTCGGGCGTTCAATTCACGGATCTAAAAAATACCCAAGTATATATATAAAGGGTCAAAACACACAACCCGGGGGTCCAAAATCCCAAATAGGGATCGGATCGCCGTGCCGTTTTCTCCGACACGACCGGATGGGTTAAAGTGACGTGTGGGAACTGACGGAATCCAATTTGGATCTCCGGATTGGGTTGGGCATTCAAATGACGGATCTAAAAACACGGTCAAACAGATATAAATGGTTAAAACACGCAACCCGGAGGTCTAAAATCCCAAATAGGGATCCAATCGACGTGCCGTTTTCTCCACACGACCGGGTGGGTTAAAGTGACGTGTAGAAACTGACGGAATCCAATTTGGATCCCCGGATTGGGTTGGACATTCAAAGGACGGATCTAAAAACACGGTCAACCATATATAAATGGTTAAAACACGCAACCCGGGGGTCCAAAATCCGAAATAGGGATCGGATCACCGTGCCGTTTTCTCCGACACGACCGGGTGGGTTAAAGTGACATGTGGGAACTGACGGAATCCCATTTGGATCTCCGGATTGGGTTGGGCATTCAAAGGACGGATCTAAAAACACCTCAAACAGATATAAATGGTTAAAACACGCAACCCGGGGGTCTAAAATCCCAAATAGGGATCCAATCGACGTGCCGTTTTCTCCGACACGACCGGGTGGGTTAAAGTGACGTGTAGAAACTGACGGAATCCAATTTGGATCCCCGGATTGAGTTGGACATTCAAAGGACGGATCTAAAAACACGGTCAACCATATATAAATGGTTAAAACACGCAACCCGAGGGTCCAAAATCCCAAATAGGGATCGGATCGGCGTCCCGTTTTCTCGACACGACCAGGTGGGTTAAAGTGACGTGTGGGAACTAACGGAATCCAATTTGGATCTCCGGATTGGGTCGGGCGTTCAATTGACGGATCTAAAAAACTCAAGTATATATATAAACGGTCAAAACACACAACCTGGGGGTCCAAAATCCCAAATAGGGATCGGATCGGCGTGCTGTTTTCTCCGACACGACCGGGTGGGTTAAAGTGACCTGTGGGAACTGACGGAATCCAATTTGGATCTCCAGATTGGGTCGAGCGTTCAATTGACGGATCTAAAAAATACCCAAGTATATATATAAAGGGTCAAAACACACAACCCGGGGGTCCAAAATCCCAAATAGGGATCGGATCGGCGTGCCATTTTCTCCGACACGACCGGGTTGGTTAAAGTGACGTGTGGGAACTGACGGAATCCAATTTGGATCTCCGGATTGGGTTGGGCATTCAAATGACGGATCTAAAAACACGGTCAAACAGATATAAATGGTTAAAACACGCAACCCGGGGGTCTAAAATCCCCAATAGGGATCCAATCGACGTGCCGTTTTCTCCGACACGACCGGGTGGGTTAAAGTGACGTGTAGAAACTGACAGAATCCAATTTGGATCCCCGGATTGGGTTGGACATTGAAAGGACGGATCTAAAAACACGGTCAACCATATATAAATGGTTAAAACACGCAACCCGGGGGTCCGAAATCCCAAATAGGGATCGTATCGGCGTGCCATTTTCTCCGACACGACCAGGTGGGTTAAAGTGAGGTGTGGGAACTGACGGAATCCAATTTGGATCTCCGGATTGCGTCGGGCGTTCAATTGACGGATCTAAAAAATACCCAAGTATATATATAAAGGGTCAAAACACACAACCGGGGGTCCAAAATCCGAAATAGGGATCGGATCGGCGTGCCGTTTTCTCCGACACGACCGGGTGGGTTAAAGTGACGTGTGGGAACTGACGGAATCCAATTTGGATCTCCGGATTGGGTTGGGCATTCAAATGACGGATCTAAAAAACACCCAAGGTCAAAACACACAACCCGGGGGTCTAAAATCCCAAATAGGGATCCGATCGGCGTGCCGTTTTCTCCAACACGACCGGGTGGGTTAAAGTGACGTGTAGAAACTGACGGAATCTAATTTGGATCCCCGGATTGGGTTGGGCATTCAAAGGACCGATCTAAAAACACGGTCAACCATATATAAATGGTTAAAACAGGCAACCCGGGGGTCCAAAATCCCAAATAGGGATCGGATCGGCGTGTCGTTTTCTCCAACACGACCGGTGGGTTAAAGTGACGTGTGAGAACTGACGGAATCCAATTTGGATCTCCGGATTGGGTCGGGCGTTCAATTGACGGATCTAAAAAACACCCAAGTATATATATAAAGGGTCAAAACACACAACCCGGGGGTCCCAAATCCCAAATAGGGATCGGATCGGCGTGCCGTTTTCTCCGACACGACCGGGTGGGTTAAAGTGACGTGTGGGAACTAACGGAATCCAATTTGGATCTCCGGATTGGGTTGAGCATTCAAATGAAGGATCTAAAAAACACCCAAGTATATATAAAGGGTCAAAACACACAACCCGGGGGTCTAAAATCCCAAATAGGGATCCGATCGACGTGCCGTTTTCTCCGACACGACCGGGTGGGTTAAAGTGACGTGTAGAAACTAACGGAATCCAATTTGGATTCCCGGATTGGGTTGGTCATTCAAAGGACGGATCTAAAAACACGGCCAAACATATATAAATGGTTAAAAGACGCAACCCGGGGGTCTAAAATCCCAAATAGGGATCCGATCGACGTGTCGTTTTTTTCGACACGACCGGGTGGGTTAAAGTGATGTGTGGGAACTGACGGAATCCAATTTGGATCTCCGGATTGGGTTGGGCATTCAAAGGACAGATCTAAAAACACCCAAGAAAATGATGGATCTAAAAATAGTATTATATTAAGCTTGATAAATAATCACATGTTTAAATTTCATTTTTGAAAATACTGTATGTCTTTTATTTATTATTAATGTTTCTCATTTTAATTTGTTTTAATATAGGATCCAGCTCCAGACGATTACGAGGCAGGGACAGCAGACGATCCAGCAGATCTATGTTGATTTTCGTTTTCATTATTCTATATGATTTTATATTTATTGTATTTTATGATTTTATGTTGATTGTTAGTATTTGTTAAATTTATGAATATTGTAGCAGGTTTGACATTGTAGTAATGTTGACAAATCATTTTTATTTGCCTATTTAAAAAAAAAAATGTGACTTTTCCGACGGATTTTCCGACAGATAAGTATCCGTCGGAACTTATAAATTACCGACGGAAAAAGACAGTCAGTAATACCGTCGGAAAATACTGACTGATTGACTGACGGATAAGTATCCGTCGGAACTGATAAATTACTGACGGCTAAACACCGTCGGCAATTCCGTCGGAAAATACAGACGGCTTTACCGACGGATTATATCCGTCGGAGGTTTCGACCGAATTCCGACGGAATTGTCATCCGTCGGAAATTTCTGACCAAGTATTTCCGACGGAATGTTTCCGATGAGCTTTGGACGGAAAGCAGTCGGAAGAAGCCTTTTCCGACGGAATACCGACGGATTTCCGACGGATTACATCCGTCGGAAATAGCGCATTTTCTTGTAATGTCTTGAGGATATGACAAGTCGTCCAAATGTCCTTCAAAATAATTAAATTTATATAATTATTGTCAATTATTAGTTTACCAGGTCGAATTAACTATAACATTATTTAATCATGGCTAAATAAGGGTTATATAGCCAAATCAGCAAGGGTATAAGCATAAATACAACTTCTGGCCGAAATCTTCAAAACGCGGCGGGCCTACCTGCCGCAATTCAAATCGCGACGGGGTAGTCGGGTGCGTTAGGTGGACCGGTCGGTCTGGCCCGGTCCGAGGTGGAAATCACGGCGGCTTATGCCGCTGCATTCTTGACGCGACTCCATAGCCTGGCGCGACCCCCTGATATCGCGGCGGGTCGCGCCGACGCGATATTAGGTAGGGTCGCCCCATTTCCCTTTTTCCCAAGGTGTATTCCTCTTCGATAACTAGTCGTTCTAAACTCCACATAAAATTGCAAGGTGATCCAAAAATCACGAAACTAGTTTTAAACGAAAGTAGACATATAGATCTATCAACATGTGCGATTAATTTGAAAATAGACGAGGTTTAGACATGCTGTGATCAAGTTACATTTCAATAACCTAAACATGAGTAGTCAATGTTCAATGAATTAATTAGAGATGGATACGTTATGAAATTTAGGCAAACTATGGGCGTTTGAAAGCTAACATGATGTAGTATTTATGAGTTTTTTCTCATGGCAAGGGATCATGTATGCCCGAGGTTTAAGAGTAAACATGAAGGGTCGGGTACACGGAACTGACAGGGATTCAAAGAATTAATTCTCCCTCATGGGAGATCGAAATGGAGAGAAACTAGAGGGCTTTTGCTCGAGAAATGGAGTGTTCCTAGGGTAATTTTTACACGGATTTGGCTTGAGAGATTGCCTACCTTTTGTCGAAACAAAAAAGATCCCTAATTTGGAGACAAAATTGAGATGAAAACTCCTTTTTCAAAGCTTCCTTCTCCAAGCTCCTCGTCCCAAATCGCCTCTCCTTCGTTTCCCAAAGGTCACAGTACGCAAATGAGGGTTGAGAGGGTCGAATTAGGGTGTATTAGTTGTTAATAGAGTCCTAGCCATTCTAAGAGTCCTCATTTTCATTAAACTCTGAGTTTTCCATAATTATCACCTTCCCTCCTTGCAATTATCTCATCTTTGGATGGGGGAGAGGTTAATTTCATGGGTAATGAGTTATAGTAATGTTAGGACTCCTCTTTTAGATATATATGACCTATTTAATACTTATTTCACCCCTTTTCTAATTTACTATTATTTAAAAATACGAATTTCACTTAATTAAATCCCATCCCATGATGGGCTCAACTATATTAGGCCCATTATTTTGTAATTAACCATTTACACAACCCATTAGGGTTTTAACTTAATGGGCTTGCTTAACTCCCTTTTTATTTCACTTATTTCTCATTTAATCTATTTAAATCTATTTTCCTCATTTATTAAAATAGAAAATTTTATTTTATTTGGGTTTTCAAAATCAAGGGTGCTACACTGTGGGTGGAATGCTGTGCTAAAATTTAATTTTGTGCCTAAAGCAGTCTGAAGTCTCCAAAATCTAGAGGTGAATCTGGGGTCATGATCTGAGACTATGGATACAGGGACTCCATGTAATCTCACAATCTCCTTTATGTATAAAGCTGCTAGTACATCAACACTCTGGGTACTCTTAATTGCTAGGAAGTGTGCGGACTTAGTCAATCGGTCCACTATGACCCAAATAGCATTGAGTCCACCACGAGTTCGGGGTAAACCCATGATGAAATCCATTCCGATGCTCTCCCATTTCCACTCTGGTATGTCCAGGGATCTGAGTACACCCGCAGGACGTTGATGCTCTGCTTTGACCTATTGACAGGTGAGGCAGTGCGCGGCATGCTCAGCAACCTCACGCTTCATGTTAGGCCACCAAAATTACCTTTTCATGTCTTGGTACATATTGGTTGCACCTGAGTGAATTGTATACTTCGTCTTGTAAGCTTCGTCCATCAATTTTCTTTTCAACTCTTCATGGTCTGGCATACACGTCCTGCCGTGAAATAATAATCTCCCATCCACAGTGATGGAGAAATTGGGTCTGTCAACTATGGTTTTTTTTACTCAGACCAAGAATGGGTCATTGGCCTGTTTTTCCCTGATCTCCACAAAAATGTCGGTTTGCGCCCTAAGGTTGGCAACTAGAACCTGATCACTTCTCTGCTCAATGTTTAGATCTAGACTGGCAAATTGCTCAAGTAATTGCATCTTGTCCATGACTAAGCAAGATAAGGATGCTATAGGCTTTCTACTAAGTGCATCAGCTACTGCATTACCTTTTCTAGGGTGGTATTGGATATTGAAATCAAAATCCTTCAAATACTCCAGCCATCTTCTATGTCTCATATTGAGCTCATTCTGAGAGAATAGATACTTTAAACTCTTATGATCGGAGTAGACAATGAATTGCTCTCCATAAAGATAATGCCTCCAAATCTTAAGTGCAAACACCATAGCAGCTAGTTCTAGGTCATGGACAGGGTAATTGACCTCGTGAGGCTTTAACTGTCTTGATGAATATGCTATCACTTTCTCATTCTGCATTAACACGTAGCCTAGTCCGATTCCAAATGCATGAGTGTAGACTGAGAATCCTTCGCCCTCGACTGGTAATGCGAGGACAAGTGCAGATGTCAAGCACTACTTCAATGTCTGAAAGCTCTTCTCACATTCCTTGTTTCAGACATAAGGGCTCCCTTTTCGCGTAAGGCGAGTAAGAGGTACGACTATCTCAGTGACATTGGTCGGTCTCTCCCAGTTGAGTACAGCTTCAACCTTGGAAGGATCAATAGCTATACCATCCTTTGATATGACATGGCCTAGAAATGATACATCATCGATCCAGAATTCACACTTGCTCAATTTGGCGTAGATCCTATTGTCGCGCAAGATCTGCAGAGCGATCCTTAGATGCTCCTCATGCACTTCCTTGGTCTTCGAGTATATAAGGATATCATTGATAAAGACCACGATGAATTTGTTGAGGTCTGGTCGATAGATGTTGTTCATCAATTGCATAAAGGCTGCAGGAGCATTACTTAGTCCAAAAGGCATGACTACAAATTCATAATGACCGTACCTGCTCCAGAAAGTTGTCTTGTAAATATCCACATCCTTAATTCTCATCTGATGATGTCCCGATCTAAGGTCAATCTTAGAGAAGTATTTGGCTCCTGATATTTGATCAAACAATTCATCGACACGAGGCAGAGGGTATTTGTTCTTGATAGTCAGTTGGTTCAATTGCCTGTAGTCAATGCATAGCCTCATAGATCCGTCCTTCTTCTTGACAAACAACACAGGTGCTCCCCAAGGAGAAGTACTTGGTCTGATAAAGCCCTTTTCCAGAAATTCCATCAATTGTTCCTCTAATTCTTTGAATTTAGCAGGAGACATTCGGTAGGGTTGGCGTAACACCGGTGCCGCTTCAAGAGTAAGATCGATTGAGAAATTTACATCTCGTTCAGGTGGAATGCCTGGCAGCTCATCGGGGAACTCGTCAGAGTACTCATGCACTATATGTATGTTAGCTATCTAGGACACTTTTTTTTCAACTACTATGGCGGCAACAAATGCCACACAGCCCTTTCTTATCATGCTTTGTGCCCGAATAGCAGAGATGAGAGACAAGTGCCTCTTGTGTCTACATCCCGTACAAGTCAACTTAGGGAATTCTCTGAAGGAAATTCTCCCTCTTCTACAGTCGACAATAGCCCGATAAGTGGACAGCCAATCGGCTCCCAATATGACATCGTAGCCTTCCATGGGCATACACACCAGGTCGGCTCTTAGATTGAGTTCTCTAATCATGACATCAGCTAATGGAAAATATTTATTCAATTGAGCTTTCTCGCCCAGTAGTGTTCTAACAGGCAATTCAGTTCCCATAGATGCAGGTTTAACATTTAATGTATCAGCAAATGCTTGTGATATGAACGAATGTGTTGCGCCAGTATCAAACAAAACAAATGCTGACTGAGAAAAGACTGGTAAGGTACCTTCAACAACTCCACCATCCTCGGTGGTCTCTACTTCCTTTAAGGCTTGCAGTTTTTCCAGCTTCTTTTGTCTAGCAAGCCGCTTCTCATTTTTCTTGAGCATTGGGCAGTCAGGAATGCGATGCTCTCGACTCCCACATCGTAGGCATGCACCTACCTTTCTTCAGCATTCTTCGGCAGTGTGACTCAGCTTGTCACAGTGCTAGCATCTGGGCTTGTTGGGGGTAGAGGGGGTAAAGACCTTGGGCTTCCACTCTTGGCTTGGCCCGTCAGTGATGCTAAACGGCCTTTTCTTGCCGTTGGTGGGCTTGCTTGAGGATCTTGATGTTTGTTCCTTCTTGACCATTCTACCCTTGATGTAATCACTGAGGTCAGTCGCATCCTCCAGTAACTGAGCTTTCTTGACAATCTCGGTATAAACAAGCTGAGTGATATATGCGGGCTTCAGCCCGTTGAGAAAACGCTTTGCCTTCATTCTCTCGGTGCCGACAAGGTGATTGGCATATCATGCCAACCGTGAGAATTGCGCTTCATACTCGGCGACTAAGAGGTTCCTTTGCTTTAGTGCAGAAAATTCAGAGGCCTTCCTCTCTTGAACTCTTTTAGAAAAGTATTTGGAGTTGAAGTGCTCCTTGAATTCATCCCAGGTGAACTGTGCATCAACCGGGGTAGCTTCAATGGACTCCCACCACGCAGGGCGTCCCTCTCCAGTTGGAAGGTGGTAAGTAGCAGTTTGTCCCCATTCGCACATTGCATGACGCAAAAAATACGTTCAATCTCCTTCAGCCAATGCTCGGCCTCATCTGAGTCAGTTGTTCTGCTGAACTTAGGCGGGTTCATGCTGCGGAAATTTCTGTGCAGGTTCACAGCTCCGCGGTTACCACTGCCCAGAGCAGCTTGCATTAGGGCGCGAGTCAGATCCAACAGAGTCTGCTGCATGTCACGGAGTTGTGCACGCTCCGCTGCCATTGTTCTAAGTTCCTCCAAGAGAAATTTTTTTTAATGTAAGATATTGAGGTTGCACTAAGTTTGTACGTGTGTGAGTTTATTTTAACTTATTACCCATGGTTCTAACCATCTCTCACATAGGTATGAAATTAGACTCTTAGTCGAGGCAGGTCAACCTACATCATCCTATACTTAAGAATAACCTAGGCTCTGATACCCCAAAACTGTAACGCCCTGACGCGGAATATCGGAGCGGTATTATAGTTAAATAAATAGTATCGAGCAATAAATGACAACAAACCATTTCACAATTGGAATAATGCCAAATAGAATCCAACTTCATTAATAAATCCTCAAACACTATTACATTCACTAATCAGAGCCAAAACTAGGGCCCAGAGTACTTTATTCAAATCCAAACTATTACAAACTGACTGATTCATAACTAACTAACTAAAAACCTCGGGTTGTCGAAAAGCTGGTCACTCCTGTTCCTCCTCATTCCCTTCCTCGTGAGTGTGGTAATCCCCATCAGACTCACCTGAAACACATGAAATAAATAGCGCAGGATAAGCGATAAACACCCAGTAGGACTTAATATCTCATATAAACAGGCATGCTTTATGTGATTAATGAAAGATGTGCGGAATTATACAATATGGTAATCTAGAAGGGGGGTTGAACTGATTACTATCAATTAAAAGTATAATGACCTTCTTTTTAGTCGAAACATAGACTTCCGATACTTCAAACAGAGGTTAAACCAAATTGAGATGTGTGTTAGTTGTAAGTAGATAGAATAGCAATCTATCTAGCGTGTGAAAGATCAACGTGCCTACCAAACATCTAGCGTGAAACGTTCGAACCACAGACACGATGATTTAAGGTGGTTCAGAGTACACAACTTGTGTATCCTACGTCCACCGTCCACACACACACGCAGAAAGACTACTTATCAGCAAGTTCACTCGCTACAACACACACACATTCATGTAGAATGATGTAAACCACGATCAGAACAATGTGATAAGCGTGAATCAAGCACAAGGACGCTTGACTCAACAACACACACACACAAATATGAAAAACAGAGATAAAGAAGAGTTCAGAGTTGAGATTTCAAATCCTGATGTAGAACTCTTCAGATGATTGTCCTGATGTACTTCAAGCTTCGTCTTGACAAGTATCAGATGATGGAGAAACTTGAGAGACGGACAATCTGGCTTCAATCCCGTTCAGAAGATGTCTCTTTGGTTGCCTGGACGAACAGTTGAAGCAGAGCAGCAGAAAGATCTTCTCTCTTGAGACTTGCTTAGGGTTTTGAGTTGTGGCTACTTCTGTACGAAAATAAGTCCAAAGAGTTCCTTTTATATGGGTGTTCAAGTATGGAGAGTCGTGGTAAAAGGAAACACCCAAGTCAGAAACATATGGAGATCTCGTATTGAGATTTTCTCTTCGTCTGTCGACAGCAAGAATTGCACCTGTCGACAGATGTAGACAGATTTACAAAAGGTAGAAGGCTGGCTTTCCGGGAGACAATTCCCTGTGTTGATCTGTCGACAGGCGATTTGAGTCTGTCGACAGGCACACCTTGCCAGGAGCCTGTGTGTTCTATCTATGCAGATCTGTCGACAGGCATAAGTGGGGCTATCGACAAGTACACCTTGCCAGTACCCTATAAGATCTGTCTGTGCAGGGTTGTTGACAGGCATCTTGGGGGCTGTCGACAGGTACTTGTCGTTTGTGCTTTTCTTGATCTTTTTGCTCTTATTTTGGTACATTGTCTTGCATGCAATCTCACCTACATTTAAGAACCTTGTTAGTGAGATAATGTGAACATTTAGATAATCAAATTAAACATGTGATTCTTGATTAACATTTGCTTGACTTGTCATTCTTATCATGTTTCACACATACATATCACATGAAATTGTATTGTGCATGAAATGCTCATTGATTGCTCATCATAAAAAAAAAACATCTCAATTATGAATCCATGTAAACCCAACATTCTCCCCCTTTTTGATGATGACAAATTTCAATTAATGCACATTATTGTTTCTCCCCCTTTTGACAACATCCAAAAAGACACGCCATGCATACATGAATAGAGCAAATAACTGTGATTTTCATTGAATTGTCAAGCATTACACACAGTTACAGAATGTAGTGACAACGTGACAAAAGGAAATGTAGGAAGAATAACATGACCAAGAAAGCAAACTAGGACATCAAGAACAAGACTATGACCATAACTATGACCCAAACACAGTGGACACCTAAACTCTCTAAGCAGCATCATTGCCAGGCGGTGCAGAGGCCTGACGAATCTCCTGAATCTCTGTGGAGAGTCTAGTAGGTCGGAGCTGAAGCTGGACTTGAGTATCAGCTAGTGCTTTAATGCTCGTATCAACGATGTCCAATCGAGCATTTAGGTGCTCAAAACCTGTGGTCATCTGAAGTTGCATCTGTGCCATTTGAGCAGTGATGAAATCTCGAAGAGATAGCTCAGCAGGCGCTTGTTCATCAGCAGCATCTTCATCTTCATCTCTCGGAGCATCTATTGGCTCGGACTGGGAGTCTTCATTAGCATCCTCACCATCATCAGCAATGTCATCTTCTTCATCATCCTCAGCAATTGCCGATCCCTTACCCTTGAGTTCTCTGGATACAACCCCATCAACCATTTTGTAGCCCATCCTATGAGCAGTAGTGAGATCAAAGGAGCTACGAGATTTGAGGTTTGTCATCTCTTCTTTGGAGATTTGGATGCCAAAGAACAAAAGAAGAAAAGTGATTGGACATGCATAAGGCATAGACCTATTGGAATTGCGAAGGCATACCCGGATGTGAGAGAGTACAAGGAGTGGTAGGTTGACTTGTTCACATTTAAGAAATGCGTGAAAGAGGGATTTGTGAATGGCAGTCACAAGTTCCCGACTACCATCCTTGGGGACTATGATTGTGGTAAAGATATGGTGGATGAGACGATGAAGAGGAGAGAAGGAGTTGGCATTCAGTTGCACACGATCTTTAGATGAATCGTATGGCTGCCCAGTGATGAGTGTATAGTACTCAGATGCCAATGGGTGATGTTGCATGATATCAAGGCCAGTATTTAGAATTTGAAGTGCAACGGAGAAAAGATTAGGAGTGATCAGAAACGGGGTGCCTTTCACCTTGGTGTAAAGATCACCTTGAGCGGTTTCCCAGAGATTGTTGTAGAACTCCGTCACAGCGGTGGGAGAGTACCGTGTGTGAGAATAGTAGAAGGGAGACCACCCCTGGGTATCAAAAAGTGGCAGCAACCCAAGAAACATGTCATCCAGAGATCTGAAATCAACATATCTGGGCTGCACGAACTTGGTGAAGGTGCCATGAACATTGAGAAGTTGCAGATTCGGAGGAATGACGAGTTATGGCAGCCGATCATCCCGATGCTTCGTTCGACGTTCGGTGTGAGCTTGGAACGCTCGCCTGCTTGGGGAGAACGAGGACGGCGACGGAGACAAGCTTCTTGCTCTTGGGGGCCATCAGAAAGAGGGATCTCGAAGTAGAGAGGGATGTGAAAGGTGGAAGGAAGCACGAGCAGGAGGTGACACCCGAAGAGGGAGACTCTGATCTGCGCCTGGAGAGAAAGGGTTTGGGAGAAGATGGAAGGAGGAGGGAGTTTTTGGAAGTGGAAAAGAGAGGAAAGGGTCGGGGGGTCCTTTTAAAGAAAGTGGGAAGGGATTTGAAAAGACTGGGACGCATGAAATCCGCCCTAGATGGCCACCCGTTGGGCTTCCAAAATAGGTCCTTCCGCCGGCTGTCGACAGGTGAACAGTGCCCTGTCGACAGGCACTTGCAGAAAATGTGCTAGTTAGGTATTTTGACAGAATTTTTCAAGGCAATGAGCGTCCAATGTGTATATAAGATGAAAATAGGTAAATACACATTATAAAATGTCATACCCACTAATAATTAGGACATGTCAAGTATCGACAATGGTGAAGTTATAATATTCCGGGAATCTTAAGTTGTGGCATTTAGAAAACATCAGTCAAGAAGATATGAACATAAAATAACCCCTTTGGATAAAACCGTTGTAGAAAAACATGTTCTTTTGTGGATGATTTTTAGATAGTACTTGAAAGTAATGTCTACATGAATGATTAACAATAAACAACACATTGTCTTTAATGTAAAAACATGGAGGCTACACTCTATTTCTTGCATTGAATTTTGTCTGTGTCAAGTTAATGTGGGAAAAGTAGTAATTAGGATCACTGTCACCTTTTGACGTGAAGGTAGACATTTGGGATGCCCGTACCCCCAGTTACTCAGTGTAAGTAATCATACTATTGTGCAGAGATAATGAGAGGACTTTTTGACGCGAAGGCAGACATTTGTGATGCCCATGTCCCCGGTTACTCAGTGATGCTGATCATTGCTCTACCTTTGTCCCATTTCACATAATTTTTATGAACTTCTGAGTTTGAAATAGGTAGCTTTTCTTCCTTTTTTGTTTTTTTTTTGTTTTTTGTTTTTGATATATTTTTAACAATCAAGGTCAATGATTATTTAAGGTCAATGGTTAATGTAAAACATTAAGTTCAAAAGCCTTCTTACTTATCAAACCATTTTAGAAACATGATAATCCACAAGGGAGTTATTCAACTGAGTTAGGTTAAAATCATTAGATTTGATCAATGTTGTCTAGATGACACAACCTGGACTTAAGCACAAAATATTAGATCAACATCATTGTGATGTGGACAATGTCGTTGATATTATGTGGATATGAACGATTATAACATAAGTAAGCACCAATTTACACCTTAGATACATTAGTGAAGCATGCTCATGAAAATGTTGAGATAGGACAAGCAAAACTTAGCAAGAGGTGCATCTGTCGACAGCCATTGGGTGCCTGTCGACAGATTCAGACAATGTGACGTAACTGAGTTCAGGTAGGTGGAGTCTGTCGATAGGTACAGAGTGGTCTGTTGACAGATGGGAACAGTCTGAAGAATGATGAGTTTCGGAACTGTGCCTGGCTGTCGACAGCAGAAGAAGTGGTTGTCGACAGATGCACACAGGGTGCATTTTCTGGGTTCTGTGAAGGCATATCTGTCGACAGGCTGTTTGGGGCTATCGACAGGGGCTTTGAAACTTCAGGTTTAAGGCTTTGAATTGAGAGTGATGTGAACCAGAAGATTGAGGGATAAATACACATTGAATATGAAGGGTATCCCTTATGAATTTCACTCACCTAGCCTTAACTTACTCCCCCATAGTGTGTGCATGTGAAGACTCAACAAGCAAGCAATTCAAGACACATTTGCACAAGTTTAGCAAGCAATTGCAGACAAGTTCATGAATAAGGACAGACCATCAACAAAAAAAAAAACCATTTGTGTGAAAAAGTGAATGGGCAAATTGAAAAGAATCCACATACCTAATTCAAAGTAGATGACCCTGATTTGCAACTTGACTATGGATACGTGGCGGAGAATGTTTTCTCATGCATAATGAGAGTTTCCAAACAAGCATAACTTGTTCTTCCACAAATCACCATTTGATATACCTTATAGTCGGTGCACACAAAGAGCATATACTTTAAAGTTTGGTATGGGCTTCATTGAATTTTGCACAATCCCAATTCTCTTCTCAATGTTGTGAATCTATCCTCAGCCAATGGTTTTGTGAAAATATCAGTTAATTGCTTATCAGTGGGTATGAAGCTAAGCTCCAAGGATTTGTTAGCTACTTCATCTCTCAAGAAGTGATGACGAATCTCAATGTGTTTTCTCCTAGAGTGTTGGACTGGGTTCATGGAAAGATTGATGGCACTAGTGTTGTCACATAAGATAGGTGTGCATCCAATGTCAGTATTGTAGTCAGACAATTAACTTTTTATCCACAACACTTGAGCCGCACAACTCCCCGCAACAACATACTCTGCCTCTGCAGTGGAGAGTGCAACCGAGTGTTGCTTCTTGGATGCCCACGAAACCATGCAACCACCAAGTAATTGGCAGTACCCACTAGTGCTTTTCATGTCTATCTTACATCCAGCATAATCAACATCAGAATATGATATCAAGTCAAAACTACTTCCTGTTGGATACTAAAGACCCAAATCATACGTACCTGAGAGATATCTGAATATTCTCTAAACTACAACCAAATGGCTTTTCTTTGGACTAGATTAATATCTAGCGCAAAGGCAAACACTAAATTGTATATCGGGTCTACTTGCAGTAAGATAAAGGAGTGAGCGAATCATACATCGGAATTGCTTTGCATCTACCGGTTTACCTTTCTCACCATTTTCCAATTTTATGCTTGTGCTCATGGGTGTTGAAGCAGGTTTGGCTTGCTCAAAAAAGCATTTTAGAAGCTCCTTGACATATTTCTCTTGATTAATGAAGAAGTCATCTTCATGTTGCTTCACCTACAAACTAGAAAGAATTGAAGCTCCCCCATTAGACTCATCTCAAATTCACTGTGCATATGTTTGGAAAACTCCTCACACAGTGATGGGTTAGTGGAACCAAAGATAATGCCATCCACATAAACTTGAACAACAATTATGTGATTGCAACTTTCTTAGTAAATAGAGTTTGGTCCGCTTTACCTCTTGAGTAGTTTTTACTCACCAAAAAGTTGCTCAGTCTGTCGTACCAAGCTCGGGGTGCCTGTTTCAAACCATAGAGAGACCTTGTGTAGTTTATAAACATGGTTGGGCATTTCAACATTTTCAAAACCGGGTGGTTGAGAGACATAGACTTCCCCTTTGATGTAGCCATTCAAGAAAGCAATTTTAACGTCCATTTGAAAAAGTTTGAACTTATGTGAGCATGCATATGCCAATAAGATTCTCACTGCTTCAAGTCAAGCTACGGGGCAAAGATTCATCAAAGTCCACACCAAATTCTTGATTGTATCCTTTTGGCTACCAGTCTAGCCTTATTTCACCACTTTACCCTCTTCATTTAGTTTATTCCTAAAGACCCATCTTGTTCCTATGACAGAAATTTCAGGGTTTTGGGAACTAAACTCCAGACATTGTTCTTTGAAATTGACCAAGTTCCTCATGCATAGCATCAATCCATGAATTTCTTTTAGGGCCTCTTCAACATTTTTGGTTCCACTTGAGAGACAAAAGCCAAATGATCTTGTTCAACTATTTGTCTAACCTGAGACCTAGTTTGAACTTTATCATTTATATTCCTAACACATTCTCAAGTGGGTGATCTTTGGAATACCTCACATTAGTGATTGTTGAAGGACGGGTTGATCTTGGACTTGTGGAAGTTGATCTTGTGGAGGTTGTCTGGAGGAGGGTGTGCTTGAGGAGTTTCATCTTGAGGCTCTTCCTCTTGTGGATCTTCTTCAGATTCAACATCTTGTTTTCTGAACAGATTTTCGTCATCTTCATCATTGTACCTGCGAAGATATCCACTTTTATTTTAGAAACTACTTTAGAATTTCTTTTTGCCTTTGCTTGTAGTTCCTCAAGAGTTCTTTTTGCATCTCCATCTTGAGTCCTGTGAAGGTTTTCAGTGTCAGTTTTTGCATGATACTCATCAAAAACAACATGTGGAGTTTTCACAGTTTTATTCTTAACATTAAACACCCTATATGCTCTAGAGTGTTCTGAGTATCCAAGAAAAATACCTTGATCACTTTTGGCTTCAAATTTGTCTAAATCAACTTTATCATTGTTATGAATGAACACTTTTGAGCCAAAAACTCTAAAATATCCAATACTGGGTTTCTTACCTTTTAGACGTTCATAGGGGGTTTTCTTTATCACGGGTCTTACCATGGCTCTGTTAAGAATGTAGCACGAGGTGTTTACTGCTTCTGCCCAAAAACTCCTTGGGAGTTGACTTTCGACCAGAAGAGTACGAGCCATTTCCACCAGGGTTTGTTCTTTCTCTCCACTACACCATTTTGCTCCGGAGTCCTTGGAGAGGAAACAGGTGTTCTATTCCTTGGTGCCTACAAAAATCAGAAAAAGAGTTGTTATCAAACTCTCCCCGTGATCAGTGTGGATGGAGCATATCTTATTGACATTTCCATGCTCAATCTTATTAAAGAATTCTTCGAAGATTTTCAGTGCTTCATTTTGTGAGCCAGAAATTTTACCCAAGTGAACCTAGAAAAATCGTCTACAATGACAAAACCAAATCGTTTGCCATTGAGACTCAGTGTTCTAGTAGGTCCAAAAAGGTCCACGTGCAACAACTCATAAGGTTTAGAAGTACTTATCGGTGCTTTTGATTTGAAGGATTTCCAGGTTTGTTTTCCCGGTGCACATGCATCACAAAAGTTTTCATTCTTATTGAAGGAAATTTTAGGAAGTCCATTTACCAGTTTCAGCCTCATGATCTTGTGCAAGACATTGTAACTTGCATGCTCAAGCCTACGATGCCACAAGGTAAGCTCATCCTGTTTACTTGCAACAAGACATAATTTTTCATTTTCTGGATCATCTAGATCAACCAAATAAATGTTGTTAATTCTTTTTCCAAAAAAATTAAGACTTCTGTTTCCTTATCAACAATTTGACATGAATTTGATTCAAAAACAACTTTATGACCGTTATCGCACATTTGGCTTATGCTAAGCAAGTTATGGTGAAGACCATCAACTAACAGTACATTGTCTATTGAGTTGGAGGCATACTTACCAACCCTACCTGAACCAATGATCTAGCCTTTATTGTTACCTCCAAAAACAACTTGACCTCCGTCTTTTTCCACCAGCAAGCATAATTTGTCTTTGTCGCCCGTCATGTGCCTCGAGCAGCCACTATCCAGGTACCACTTGTTTTGATTTTGGGTTGCTAGGCATTCCTGCATATGTGGATCAGACAAGAGGTTTTGGTACCCAAATTACGTTTGGTCCCAATGTATTATTCATGCCAAAAAGTCAATGCTTCGGAATCAAAACTTGTTTGAGTTTCAGTTTATTTGGATTGTTCCAACATTGTTTTTCATTGTGCCCAAGTTTCTTACAGAAATTGCATGATGAAGATTTTTCCAAAACAGTGGGTTTGTTATTCTTAGGAACATACATGGGCATTTTACCCTTTTGTTGCCTGGTTAGCTTTTCTTTGGGAGCATGTTTCCAGACCTGTCGACAACCCTTCTTGGGGCTGCTGACAGACTTCTTAGTTGTGTTAACAGCTGAACTGATTTTCTTGGGTTCATGTTTCTTACCTTTGGCTTGACCTTTCTGATTCTTGGAAGGGACTTGATTTTTCTGATTCTTGGACGGGACTTGATAGCTTGTGCTTGGGCTAGAATCAACAAAAGAAGTTATCAAAGTCTCTCCCATTTTCTTTTGTTTTACTGGTTGATATCCAATTCCATGTTTTGCAACGAAGATATTTGATCCTAGAATGGCATCAAGATTTTGCTTTCCCTTTACAAACCTTGTTAAATCTTCAGATTTTCCTTTAAGGTCTTTTTCAACTTATTCCAACTTATTCTTAGTTTCTTTATGTTCATTTTGAAGAGATTCAAGAGAGTTAGTCAGACTTTCCTTTTCCTTTTAAATTTCTTGCAATTTTGTTTTCAAACAGTCCATTTCTCCAATGTGAGCTTCCTCATCAATTTTCATCATTTCAATTTCTTTAGTTAAGGCATCAACTTGTTCATCATTGTGTGTGTTATGAACAAGAGAATTAATTTTCTTTTTCAATGCCTTGTTTTCATATTTGAATTCACAAAATTTTTCAAACATGACAGTGTATGCTTCTACCCATTCATTAACAGTATAAGTTTCAAAGGAAGAGTTTACCTCATTGGAGTCGTCGCTTCTTGCCATTAGACACTGAATTTCTTCA
Organism: Colocasia esculenta; assembly: GCA_014218235.1. Classification (NCBI taxonomy): domain Eukaryota; kingdom Viridiplantae; phylum Streptophyta; class Magnoliopsida; order Alismatales; family Araceae; genus Colocasia; species Colocasia esculenta. The sequence goes on along the minus strand of CM024761.1, from coordinate 25,989,851 downwards.
TCTCCAGAGGTTTCTTGTGCGTCCTCATCTTCATCTTCATCACTCCAAGTTTCCAACATTGCCTTAGCCTTCTTGAAGGTGAATTTCTCTTTCTTCAGCTTTTTCTTGAGTTCGGGGCATTCTCCTCTCATATGCCCTTGTTTCTTGCACTCATAGCATACAATGTCAGATCTTTTGTTAGACTCAACTTTATTTGAAAAATCTTTCTTTTGGAAGGATTTGGAATTACCTGAGCCTTTCCTTTTGAATTTGAGGAATTTCTTGAATTGTCTAGTGAGCATGGCCATTTCATCATTTTCACTATCACTAGACGTTTCAGGTTCATCACATTCCTGTTGAACATCCTTTTTGGTTCTAGAGGAACTTTTGCTTGAAGCTTTTAAGGCAATTGACCTTTTTAGGTTTTCTTCAGTTTCTTTCCTTTTCACATTTATTTCATATGTCATCAGGGAACCAATTAGTTCATCCAATTTCATCTTTGAGAGGTCTTTTGAATCCTCAATGACAGTGGCCTTAGTGTTCCATGAGGATGGAAGAGACCGAAGTATCTTCCTCACTAAGTCACTTTCTGAGTATTCTTTCTTAAGACCTTTCAATCCATTTATTATTAGCATGAATCTTGCAAACATATCTAAGATAGTTTCATCATTATTCATCTTGAACATTTCATACTCAAAAATCAACATGCTTGCTTTGGTTTCCCTTACCTCGGACGTACCTTCGTAGATAAGTTCAAGTTTGTCCCACATCTCTTTCGCTGATGTGCATGTGGAGACTCTTGAGTATTCTTTGGGATGAACAGCGCACTGCATCATGTTCAGGGCACTCCAGTTGAGAGTTCCCTTTGCAATCTAGTCCTTCGTCCAGGTATCTTCGTCCTCGGGAAGGGTGTATGCTCCTTTGCTGACAATTTTCCACAACTCGAAGTTTTGAGCTCTCAGAAACACCTGCATGCAATTTTTCCAATAAGGATAGTCAGTGTCATCATAGAATGGTGGCCTGGTCACAGAGTGTCCCTCGGCCATATACCCCTTGTTAGATTCCATGAGATCGAGAATCTCCTGATCGTGAGATCAACAAATTAAGACAGTAAATCGGAGAAACCTCGCTCTGATACCAATTGAAAGATGTGCGAAATTATACAATATGATAATCTAGAAGTGGGGTTGAATAGATTACTATCAACTAAAAATATAATGACCTTCTTTTTAGTGGAAACACAGACTTCCGATACTTCAAACAGAGGTTAAACCAAACTGAGATGTGTGTAATTGTAAGTAGATAGAATAGCAATTTATCTAGCGTGTGAAAGATCAACGTGCCTACCAAACATCTAGCGTGAAACGTTCAAACCACATACACGATGATTTAAGGTGGTTCAGAGTACACAACTTGTGTATCCTACATCCACTGTCCACACACACATGCAGAAAGACTGCTTATCAGCAAGTTCACTCGCTACAACACACACACACACACTCACATAGTCTGATGTAAACCATGATCAGAACACCGTAACAAATGTGAATCAAGCACAAGAATGTTTGACTCAACAACACACACACACAGATATGAAAAATAGAGATAAAGAAGAGTTCAGAGTTGAGATTTCAAATCCTGATGTAGAACTCCAGATGATTGTCCTGATGTACTTCAAGCTTCGTCTTGACAAGTATCAGATGATGGAGAAGCTTGAGAGACAGACAATCTGGCTTCAATCCCGTTTAGAAGATGTCTCTTGGGTTGCCTGGACGAATGGTTGAAGCAGAACAACAGAACGATCTTCTCTCTTGAGACTTGCTTAGGGTTTTGAGTTGTGGCTGCTTCTGTACGAAAATAAGTCCAAGGAGTGCCTTTTATATGGGTGTTCAAGTATGGAGAGTCGTGGTAGAAGGAAACACCCAAGTCGGAAACATATGGAGATCTCGTATTGAGATTTTCTCTTCGTTTGTTGACAGCAGGAATTGCATCTGTCGACAGATGTAGACAGATTTGCAAAAGGCAGAAGGTTGGCTTTCCGGGAGACAATTCCCTGTGTGGATCTGTCGACAGGCGATTTGAGTCTGTCGACAGGCACACCTTGCCAGGAGCCTGTGTGTTCTGTCTGTGCAGATCTGTCGACAGGCATCAGTGGGGCTGTCGACAGGTACATCTTGCCAGTACCCTATAAGATCTGTCTGTGTAGGGCTGTCGACAGGCATCTTGGGGGCTGTCGATAGGTACTTGTCTTTTATGCTTTTCTTGATCTTTTTGCTCTTGTTTTGGTACATTGTCTTGCATGCAATCTCACCTACATTTAAGAACCTTGTTAGTGAGATAATGTGAACATTTAGATAATCAAATTAAACATGTGATTCTTGATTAACATTTGCATGACTTGTCAATTAATGTCTTATAAGGCAGGATAACTAGAGAGAACAGTCATGTGTAGTGAAGAGAGCAATGTAGCATGACAACGTGAAACAATAGCACTTTTCATAAGAGTATGGCACAACAAGCATGATAACGTATTGACCATATAACGAGATAGCACATAAAGATGCACAACAGTGCGCTAGTAACGATAGCATTTGTATTGATTGCCATAAATTAAATCTTGATAGTTTAAATAGCACTGGATGTATACCGACATCCTGATCATTGAACTCTCATGGGCAAATAGCACTTTTTGGGCGCACCTCACAGAACCAGATCAGGCCCTATTGCCTGGCATTAGTTATATTTTTTATCTTAGACAATCAAATGGATGGCCAAATAGAATACCAAGAATAGTTGAGTGTAATGGACGAACAGACGAAAGTGTAGAGAGAATGTGAACAGATGAGAATAGGGACGTACTCGTAAAACAACGATAAACAAATGAGTGTAACAGTTGCACAGCACACAGTCGTGTGTTGGCAGTCTAGTAGAAGTCACAACCGCCCACTAGTTGTGCTATGAACACAGGCCAAAGGTCCGGCGTGATCCCAAGGTAAGAAAGAAACACAGGCTGTTGGATCATGATGATCCCTAAGGGTGTAAAGGGTGTTAATGGTACAACATGCTCATCGGCAATGGACGTCTGCCAAAGCCAAGGAGACTTACGGGGGCCTTGACAAGGAGTCCCTAGTCTGGTCAGGAGTGTTCCCAATGGAGAGGTGGTCCAAGCAAATATAGAAGTGTGTAAGGAACCAAGTTGTCCATCATGCCTTGAGTGCTCGAAGGTAGAGGGACGCGATAACAATATACAAAGCGCGTGAATAAAATGAAAAACAAGTTCATTAAAATAATAGGGCGATTAAGTGAATAATTACACTTAATTACCAAACATATTATTGAGTAAATTGATAAGGTTCATGGCAAACATTAATGTTTAGTGTTTGCATGTGTAAGGTAATCATGAGAGCAAGGAATAATCGTGTATAAGCTTTTATTAATGAATTTCATGTAAATATTGCCCAATATCATTAGACATATCGTTACTATTCATAACAATAAAATTTTAGGGTTAAACAGTGATTAATTGACATGCTTAACATTGATTGCATGAAGAATTATGGTTCTGGTTGAAACAGTGAAATCGCGACGGGGTACCTATCGCATTTCAAATCGCGACGATTGGGCATGTCGCGTTCTCATGAACTGGGTCAGCTAATCAATTGCGGCTGTAATCACAACGGGGTGGTCGGTCGCGATTTGAGCAGTAGGTCTAGAACGCAACGTGTCGATCTGTCGCGTTAAGGCCAATCAGATATAAAGAGTGTGAAGAACGCAACGGGTCGGGCCGTCGTGTTCATGACGCGGCGCTCCCTCCTGTCGCGACCTTCTGAGATCGCGACGGGTCGGGCCGTCGCATTCTTAAAAGGTAGGCCGAACCCAAAAAGGGGAAACAGTCCACTTTGGGTTTCGGTCCATCCTTCCATGGCTTGATACAGGGCCATTCAAAATTTCATATAAAATCATGTATATGTCCAAAAATCATGAAACTAGTTTTAAACAAAAATAGACATGCCTATGTATCAACAGTAACGAGTAATTAGATAATAGGCAAGATATGGATATGCTTTAATTATGTTACATTTCAGTGACCTAAAAACATACACAGTGATAGAGTTTGATTTAATTTGCATAGGGTACATGATAGAAACTGGGGGAAATAGGATCATTTGAATCCTAACATCATGCAGTATTTATGGTAAAATTTGCAAGGCACGAGATCAAGTGTATACATGGATTGAAAGCAAACAAGTGGGTTCGGGTACATGTTCATGATAGGAATTGGAGCATGAAATACTCCTACATGGCACGATGATAATTGGGGAAAACATAGGGCTTTGATAGAGGGGATCATGGTCTACCTATGGACGAGTTTAATTTAATTTTGCTTGAGAGATTGCCTACCTTTTCACGCTGTAATGATCCTAGGGTTTGGAGAGGGGTGTAGATGACGAAATCTCCTTGCTCCAAGCCTTTCCTCCATGCTCTCCTCAACCACAGCCTTCTCTCCTCGTTCTCCAATGCTCCATAAATGAACTAGGGCTGGGTAGACACGAATTGGAGGTCTATTTGATTGTTTAAAGAGTCCTACTTGCTTAATTAAGACTCTTCTCTCTCCTTTAGCTACGAATTTTCTCATTATCTCCCCTTTTTTCTAGTATTTATCCATCTAATAGGGTTGAGAAGAGGTCTAATTTCGTGGCCAAGGGGTTAGGATGTGATTATGACTCCTTTTTAGGATAATTATGAGTTAATTAGTGATTATCCTAACCCTTTTCATTTATTATTAATTAAGGTGCGAATTTCTACTTAATTATCTCCCATCCAACTTGGGCTCTTCACAATTGGGCCCATTCATCCATGTTTGGACCATTAATATAACCCATTCCCTAATTTAGCTTAATGTGTTTTAATTTAAATTCCATTTATACTAATTTATTCACCATTTATTCTAATTTAAATCTATTTATCACATTTATTCAATAAATTTCTAATTTTATTTCAATTTAACACTATTTATCAAAAATTAAAAATCAGAGTTGCTACACCCTCTACACCGCCGTGAACTCCACCCTCTCTGTACCCTACCCTCTCTCTCTCTCTCTCTCCCCTTTCTCTCTCTCTTGGTCGGTGGCCGAGGAGGGGCCGACACACCTCCCCTGCCGCCAGTGGGCCGCACTGGCTGCGGCCTCTCCCCTCCCCTCCCCTCCTCCTCCTTCCCTATCTCAAACAAGGAATCGAAGGGGAGATGGGATGGGGAGGGGGGTGGGGGGAGTTGGCGCACTGCGCCTACCCCTGCCCACCCGGCGCACTGCACCGGGGCCTAGGCAGCCCAGGCTGCTAGAAGCGCATTGCACTGACGTGGTTGCTTGGCCTTTTTTTGGGCCATCTGGGATCCATTTTTCACTCTATTTTCGGCATTGGGGTTGTCTCAGCTGCTCCAGTGACGTAGCCCAAGTTGACGACCATCATGTCAGGTTCCTCGATTTTCAGACTCGCCCGCGTCAGCTCTGACTAGGTCGTTTGACCGATTGGCCCGGACAGTCACGCTGGGGTTTCCGACACACGTAGGTGGGTTCCGAGGGACGACCGACTGTCCAAGGTGGTAATATTACCTTTTCGAGGTTGACCATCAATCGGGTACCTTAGCAGGTCTGCTTCTACATTGAGTTTTCGTATCGTACTCGTGACGCCTGTGCTGACTTCCTAGCACTGCATCTTACTAGTTTTCACCCCCTTTTGTGACACTTGAGAGCTTGTCCTAGTGCATGGTGCGCTTTTGGGTTGTTACCATTTCCCGAGACCCCCGTCCTCGTGGGCCCGTTGAGGTTGGTCTCTGAGTTACGAGTGCGTCCGTCAAGCGTTTTTCTAAACGAAGGTGAAAACGGTGTTGGACAGTAGCGTCGAGTGGTTTGCAGAGCTCTCTTAGTTGGTTTGGGTCCTGCGATTTTGGAGGGTCACCGTGCAGTCCAGCTAGTCCGTTCTCACTACATCGCCTCGTACAGTTTCGAGTGGTGCTGGGAGGACAGGCGAGGGACCGTATAGCTTGTGGTTGTGTTTGTCCACACGTCTCACTCCGATGGGAGGGGAGACCTGGACTCGTGGTCGAGCGGTAAGACGCCGGTGGGCGCACCTGACCACTGACTAGTAGGTTATGGCTAGTGTGTGTTGTCCAGAAGAGGGCTTTACCGTCTAATTGTGTAATTTAGTGGCGTTCTCAAAGTGCTCTTATCAAGGTTGAGATCGTGTGTAGTTGCGCCAAGTTGGCAGTACTTATGGACCTGTGTACCTTTCTATTTATTTACTTTAGTACTTACTCAGTTGTTAAATTGTTATATTACTTGTTCAGTTATTAATTCTTCTTACTTTGGTTATTATCATTTCGTGTTTAGTGTAGTTGGTTGGTAACGGTAGTACTATGGCTCTTCCTGCATAGTTTAGTAGCACTGTTCTTCTTTCTGCTATTCGAACTGGTGAGGGGTCGGGTTCCCTAATGGGCTTCATTCGCAAAGCTCATTCCTCTGATTTCCTTCCAAGTTTGAGTTCGCGGGAGGTAGTGCTTGTGTTCGGATGGTCAGCGTTGTGTCGCTTGTTGTCAGCAATGTTAGAAATTATCAGTATTTCCTTTTGCATTTGAATTATTATCTGGGGCATTGTGTATATATTTTTTTCCGCTGTTGCATTTCTTTAATTGCTTAGCTATTGTAACTTGTTATATCTCACTAGACATATTTCTTAACCCTTCTAGGTCTTTCGGTCCATGGGTGGGGGTCCAAGGGTCGGGTGCTTGGAGAGTTTCGGGTATCAGATTCTTAGGTCGTTACAGACATTGTGTATATTTTTCTATTCCGCTGTTGCTTTTCTTTCATTGCTTAGCTATTATAACTTGTTGTATATCTCACTATACATATTTCTTAACCCTTTCGGATCTTCGAATCCATAGATGGCGGTCTAAGGGCCGAGTACTTAGAGGGTTCTGGGTATCAAATTCTTGGGTCGTTACAGTAGGTATCGCCCTCTTCTTCTTCCTCTTCTAATCGCCGACTGAGGCTATCATGGTGAAGCCTGGGATAGGGTTGGTTGCACCCCCATGGGGCTGGAGAACCATCGATTGTTGTGCCCATTCGGCCTTGTTGTCCCGCTGTCTATAGTTGAAAGGAAGATAAACATAGAATTTAGAACACTTACTGTATGTCATGTGTGACGAGAGGGTAATAGGACAGGCATTGAGGTTAATGAACCAATCCCAATCTCCTTCCTCTTCCTAAGGAGGATGGCACAGGCATGGAGGGTGATGGCCACCATGGTCAGCCCCTTGTAGGTGATCGGCAGCAAACCCCGAGTCCTCCTCTATCGGTCATGCCAACTCTACCCTCTCCACCTCCGGTGACTCCAGCTCCAGGTGAACCACAAATATATTGGTTCCTTGAGTGGCACAAGGCTCACGGGACCTACCAGAGCTTTTCCAGATCCCCCCTTAGATCTCGACACCAGATAGGCCAGCTGAGATATGGCATCACTAGCCGGCGGTAGCAGTGGTGTTGGGGAGAAGAGTGTGGACCCGACGAACTTCGTGTCAGTTTTGTTCGAGGGAGACTTGGTGGGGGAGAAGGAAAGGATGGAGGTGGAGGAGTAGAGGCCCATGTTGAAGGAGATAGTGAGGAGGAAGTCGTAGAGGAGGTAGCTCACCACCGACGCTGAGCTTCTGAGGCAACTATATGGCTCCTTTGAGGTGTATTGTTGGCACCGATTCTATGGCCTTTAGGTCACAAGTGGGTTGCGGCCCAAGAAAGCCACATCAAACGGCTCGTAGTAACACTCCCTTTCCCATGCAGCAAAAGGAAAAAAAAAGGGGGGGGGATCATATTGGAGGCGTAGCAGCAGCCAGGAGAAAAGCAGAAGAAAGAAGGAAGAGCTGCGACGGCTCTGGTTCTTCTGGCGGGTTAGGAAAACCTTTCAGAGGAAGAGGCGGAATGAAAGAGAGAGGGTGAGCATCTCAGAGAGGAGAAATGTAGTTCGAGAGAGGGACAAATGCAGATCCCTACGAGTTGTTCCTTCACCTCCCCAATTCTTATACGCTCTATGATTGAGTTAATAAATTCCTTCCTCATTCCTTCTGTTGTCATCTAAGTTTTTTTTTTTATGCATGCTTCTCCCCTTCCTAATAAGACTGTTCCGGTTGTGTGGAGAAGAACAAACTTTATGCTTCCATGCGCTTCCTTTCTCTTCTTACCTCTCCTTACTTCAGTTGAATACTTGATGCGTTTCATTTATTATTTTTTATTTATGTTATGCATTTGGTTATTGCTTGAGAAGAATCAATGGCTCTGCATCATAATTGTGCAGTGCCGCTGTATTGCTTCTATTACCCCACAGGCTATCCATCATGGCACAGAGGATCTATGTAAAGTTGGCATATGATCATTGTACCGTTGTTCCACCAGCAACCCACATTTCTATTCAGTTTCAACACCATCAAGCAGTGAGCCCCCTACTCTATACTAGACTGAAGGCCATTCTATGCTCAGTTAGGTGTTAATGGGCTAGATAGAGTTCGCTCATGTGTGCTATTTTTTTTTATTAGTTCAGAATTCTGTCATCAGAAGCCCCTTTTCTTTCTTTGAGATTTAATTCATGTCGATGTTAAATCCCAAGGGGTTCCTGCACAGCAGCCCACTATGGCATTTCCATATGCCCTAGCACTGAGCTCTCATGCTTTCTATGTGAGTAGCATCAGTTGCTTCTTAATTGGATAATTTTCTCTTTATTTATTCTCAGTCAAATGTTGTTCCAAATCCCTTAAACATTTCAGGAGAGGCATCACTGAAATACCACATATTTTCCTCCCTAAGTAGATGTTGAATCCCTGAACGGTGGCCCTGCCCAATGCTGCCGTTCAACCTTCTTCTCCACTGTTGGCCCAACTACCTTCACTTATCTTCCTGCTATCGGACCGTATACATTATCCCATTTATGACCCGCAATCTACCCCATTCCTTAAACCAATTTGTCCAAATCTACTATTTGATTTCAGTCGAGGGCCTAAACGGTGGCCTTGCACAATACCCGCCGTTTACCCTCCCATTCTTCAAACCCGTTGAAACATCCTTCCACTGTTAACTTTTGATGGAAGTTAAACGGTGGCCTTCCTCAATCCCCGCCGTTTATCTTCTCCTTCCCCAATTCAAAATATGTGCAGCCTTAATAAAGCCATTGTTTAAGGGTTCTTTTGTCAACTAGGACCCTGTAGCTTTCTACTGTGGGGGCCTCCGTTTCAGATTGTGTTCCGGCCTCGGCATATACCGGTCTTCTCGGGTACACCTCGGGAACCGGTCACACGTGGTGTTGTTGCCCTAGCATCAACAACTTGTTGGCACCGTCTCCATCGTGGTGGACGGATGGCATGCACCCCCCCCCCCCCAGACGTGCAAGTCAAGGGGGGTGCTGTCGGATTTTTATCTCGAGTCCGATATTCATCCGTTTCTACCGATGATTTCTGAATACATTTATGTCGACATGGCCACCGAGCAACTCGTGTTGCGATCCGGTACCGTTGGAAAATATTGTGTCACCACTGTCCGATGAATATTATTTCGTCGACGCTGCCTCGGGTTTATAGGTGAGCGCCCCTGGGTACCATCCCAACATATGCTTGGCAGGGTCGGTTACCATCAAGTCATGATATTTCATATGACCAGATTTCCATCAATTCAAATTTTATTTCTTAGGCCGTAATTTTATTAGCTTGCGTTATATTTATATATGTGTGTGTAATCAAGGCAAATGAGCGCCGACATGCTTGCGTCCCTCAATCGACCAACCAAACATGAGGACAAATAAAAAAATAGATAAATAAAGTAAATAACAAAAAATAAAATAAAAAAACGATGAGAAAATCGATAAAAGCCAAATGACAAGGGTAATAAACGAATAAAAGACAGTAAATGAGCAAGGTGATCAAATCAACGAGAAAATAAATAATAATGGAAGTGAAAACAGATGAAATATCAAAAGAAACAAAACAAATAACAATGGAATAAATCTTTGGCTGTAGTGGTGGCCTTCTCACTGATGTACCCTACTTAAAAGACCCACCATTTAGCCCATTAAGACTACAATAGCCGCTGTTCAGTTTCACTGGCGCATACCACAGAACCCCGCTGTTCAGCTTCATCGGCGCAAACCATGGAACCCCGTCGTTCAGCATGCCAACTCCTGCCCTTCAGGTTCCTTGCCATCCAACTCGCCTAGCGGTTCAAGAAGGGCGAAAACCTGGTTCGGGGGCCGCCGTTCAGTTGCTCCCGCTGGTTCAGGGGGCACCGTTTAGCCCCCTTATCACATGCACCTGTTAGGATCAGATATTCGGTTATGGCAAAGCTAGAAGGGGGGGTTGAATAGATTTGCAGCAGAAACTTAAGCAATTTAAGAATTACTTTGGATTAAAAGATCTACTCAATTAAAACCCCTTTGATCTGATGTAATGTGTGTGAACAAATTAACCAGTAGTGTGTAGACGAAATCCCTAGGCATGCATCTAGCGCAACACAATGCAAACCACAAGTCAAATCACAGTGCACAAGGGATTTATTAGGTAGTTTGGAGATCACACCACGTGACTCCTACGTCCACCCCTTACACAGTGAGGACACACTACTCAAGAATTGAGTACAACACACACACGAGCACAACGGCTCAACCAGACACACACATGCTAGATCAATTCCACAATAGATCAGATCCTCTAGCCTTGATCTGACCAACACACCACACACATGTTGTCTGATGCAAACACGCAACCAGAACAATAATCCACACGTGGATTAAGCACAAGGAACGCTTGAACCACTACCACACACACAAAGATATGAAAGGTGTAGAAGTAGAAGAGTTCAGAGATGTAGAAGTATATCCTGATGAAGAACTCTTCGTGGTGGTCATCTGGAAGAACTTCAAGCTTTGTCTTGAGGGGTATCAGTTGATGGAGAAGCTTAAAAAATGGACAAACCAGCTTCAAATCCGTTCTGAAGATAGATCTTCCTTTTCCTGGACGGAGGGTTGAAGTAGAGCAGCAGAGAGAAGCTCTTTCTCTTGGTTTTTCATTAGGGTTTGGTATGGTGGCTTCATGCTGTGAAAATACCTCTTTATGTTCTATATATATGGGTGTTTAAGTATGGAGAGTCATGGTAAAAGCAAACACCCATATAGGAAACATATGCAAATCACGTATTTGAGGTTTCTCTTCGTCTGTCGACAGGTCACTGTTCATCTGTCGATAGGTAGTGACAGATTTCCAATTTCCAGAACTCTAAACTTCCGAGAAGTGATTTCTTGTGTGTAGCTGTCGACAGGTCACTATTCATCTGTCGACAGGTACACTATTTATCTGTCAACAGGTACACTATTCATCTGTCAACAGCTACTGCTTTTTAAGTGCTTCCAGCAGCTTGTTTGCACTTGGATTTTGTTGCTTGTCTTGTGTACATTCACACCTACATTAAAAGACATTCTAAGTGAGATATAATGAATACATAAGTGACCATAAGAGCATTTTTTTTTTTCACTTGATCATTTGATTCATGTCTTTCTCATATTTATCATGTTTCCAACATTAAGACAACATCAATTATCACTTCACTCATGTCTTTGTCATGTTTATCATGTTTCCAACATTAAGACAACATAATTATCACTTCACTCATCATCAAAAACATTTAAGCACATGTCATCATACATATTGTAACCCAACATTCTCCCCCTTTTTGAGGATGACAAAAATTTCAATTTATGCACAATTGACATTTCTCCCCCTTTTGGCAACATCGAAAAAGACAAGTCATGCATAAATGGATAAGAATAAAGCAAAGAACTGTGTTTCCAGTCATCCATTGCATGAAACAACAAAAGCAAAAGTGAAGGAGAAAGAGATGACAGAGTTAACAGACTGATGACTCAAAGAAGAGGAAGGAGATGAAGCAAAGAACTACTTCACCCCATAATGGAATTGTGAAGGATTTGAGTGTTCAAGTAGAATTTTAAGGTTGAGAACTAGTTTATACCCATTGCAAGATGTCATAAACACTAGTAGTAAGACACATAAAAATTCTACAATGGTTAAGAGATAATACTCTGGAAATCTTAAGTTGTACCATTTAGAAGACATCATTCAAAAACATTGAAAATAAGATAACCCCTTTGAATAAAACCATTGTAGGAAAACATGTTCCTTTGTGGGTGATGTTCAGTTGGTACTTGAAAGTAATGTCTACATGAGCGATTAATAATAAACAACACATTGCCTTTGATGTAAAAACATGTAGGCTACACTCTATTTCTTGTATTGAATTATTTTTTGCCAAGTTAATGTGGAAAAAGTGGTAATTAGGATCACTTTTACCTTTGGACGTGAAGGTAGACATTTGGGATGCCCGTACCCCCAGTTACTTAGTGTAAGTGACCATCATACCATGATGGAGAGATAATGAAAGGACTTTTTGACACGAAGACAGACATTTGTGATGCCCATGTCCCCGGTTACTCGGTGATGCTCATCATTGCTCTGCCTTTGTCCCATTTCATATACGTTTTATTTGAACTTTGAGTTTAGAAATAGGTAGCTTTTCTCCTTTTTGTTGTTAATTCTTAAATCATGGTCAAAAGGTTATTTAAGGTCAAAAGCCATTGTAACACATAAAGTTCAATAACCTTCGTACTTATCAATCCACTTGAGAAAAATCATTATCTACATGGGAGTTATTGAAGTGTGTTAGGTTAAAATCATTAGATTTGATCAATGTTTTCTAGATGACACAACCTAGAATCAATCACAAAATATTATATCAGAATCATTGTGATTAAGTCAATGTCTTTGATACTATGTGAGTATGAAAGTTTGCAATGAATAGTTATACCCAATTCTTCCCTTGCATCAATAATGGAAACAAGATTTATGGAGGAAGTGAGTATCTGTCGACAGCAAATATGAGCCTGTCGATAGATGCAGACAGTTGTGAAGTTCTGGGTTCAGGCAGGGTATGGGCTATCGATAGCTGAGGTGCTGGCTGTCGACAGAGACACACAGATAGAAAATATGAAGTTCGGGGAGATAGAAACTGTGTCTGGCTGTCGACATCAGAAGAAGTGGTTGCCGACAGATGCACACAGGGTGCAATTTCTGGGTTCTGTAAAGGCTTATCTGTTGACAGGCTGTTGGGGGTTGTCGACAGGGACTTTGATAAATCAGATTTAAGGCTGAGATTAGAGATTTTCCCTCATTAATTCACTCACCAATCCTGATTTTTGCTCCCCCATCGTGTGTGCATGTGATGACTCATCATTCAAGCAAATCAATCAATGAGATACATAAAAATACCAAGCATTTGCACACAAAAGAACATCCATAAGCATAAAAGCACCAACATTCATTCTTTTAAAGAGATACATGTGACAAGATTGATGTTAAAGAATGTCCCTCAAACAACTCACTCAAAAACTCTTTTTGGCTTACTCCCCCATAATGTAAGCATGGTATTGAAATTAACATTCAAGCAATTCAAGGATTTGCATATCAATCAATTTGCACAGAATTAGTACAAACATGATATTCAATGAATTTTGCAAACATTTTTGTGCACTTTCAAATTTACTCCCCCATAACACATGAATAGAATAAAAATAATAGCAAGCAATTCATACGATATCATGCACACAATTAGCGTTATACATAACATGACTTTTGGTACTTGGCGGAGTATTTTTACTCACGCATAATGATAGTTTTCAAACAAGCATAACTTATTTTTTCACATGTCATCATTTGATATACCAAGAGGTCAAAGCAAATGTTGTGCTTAAGAGGTCATGAGCACAATTATGCAAAGAAGATGACATAGCATGATTCCAATTGCTAAGAGGCATTGTCATGAGGAGATAGCATTAAGGCACATTTTTCATTGCTCAAATAAGGTCAAAAATCTATTTCAATTCTTCCAGTTCAAAACTGAAGTGAGAGAGAGATTTTACCTGGATAGTCTTCAATCACAGTTTCAAAAATTTTACCTTTGTTCTCCAATCATTTCTTGCCTTGCACAGCCAATGTCATGAATCCATTTACACTGTATGGCTGCAAGACATTTCAACTTGTTGATCAAGCTAGCTTTGGAACCCACACTTGCTTAGGTCCTGTATTGACATCAACTTTAGAATTCAACAATGATTTTAGAATCCAAAGTGATTTTATTTTTGGAATAGATGTATTTCTTTCATTAATGAAATTATGATCATGGGGCTTGGAAACATGCACAAGATGATCATTTTTATGCCAACAATCCCTAGAGATATGGGCATGTTTATGACATGTATAGCATTGGACAGTTTTAGCATATTTGTGAGAGTGTGGATTTTTCTTCCAGCAGTATTTAGCAAGATGACCAGATCTATTGCATTTAAAACAAATGGGTTGAGCAATTACCTGGAGCTTACCATAGTTTGAATGCATTTGCTGAAATTTCTGAGATCCTTTAGAGTACCTTTGATCACTCTTGGGTTGAGAAGAAGAAGGTGGTACCCTTTGGTATCTCTTGGCATGATGTGGAGTTGGAGATTTCTTGAAACATTCTGAGCTGTTGGAGGAGGTGTGGAGACCTTGTAGACTCTTGTTTCCTTTTTCATTTTCTTTTTCTGGTCTTTAATTGAAACATGATTCTTCCTTTTTGCAGCATTTTTGTTCAATTTTTCATTTTCTTCTTGAACATTTTTCTGAACATGAATCTGAACAAATTTTTCTTTAGGTGCAACCAAATTCTTGTTCTTAGAGACACTTACAAAAGAAGTCTTTGTTTTGTTTTCAAAATCATTTTTGTTCAAGGGATTAAATCCTAAACCTTCATTTTGAAAATAGACTTTCATTCCAAGAAGGTTATCCAAGTTCTTAGTTCCTTGAACAAACTTAGACAAGGCAGTTCATAAATCCTCAATAGTTTTATTCAATTCAAAAATCTTCTTTTCAAAATTTTGATTTTGTTTACTAACCACTTCAAGTTCATTTGTCAATTTTTCTTTTTCAGCTTTCAATGCATCAATTTCTTCTTCAGAAGTTTGAAGTTGGTTTATCATGACATCTAGACCATTTTTTATTTTGTTCTTTTCAATTTCACTTTGAACAACTTGATTTTCGAAGTCAACAATTTTCTTCTTATAATTGTTGCATTCATCATTTAATGGTCTGTCATGATACAAGCATTCAATTTTCTTTTTCAGATGATTGTTTTCCTCAACCAATTGGTTGCATTTTTCTTTTATTTGATGATCATGAGCTATGTTGGAGATTTGTTTGTTCAATTGATCATTATCAAATTTGAGATTTTCATTATGATCAATCAATTTTTCATTTTGATTTTTCAAATCCAAAATCTCAGATTCAACCTTCTCAAGATCTTCTTTCAATTTAGAAAGCTTGTTTCCACAACTTCTGACTTCATTCTCCAATTTTTCATTCTCCATTTTCATTTTTTCATTTTCTTCATAGAATGCTTGAGTATTATCAATTATCATTCCATTCTTCTCCAATTTTTCTTTTAGCTTCTTGTTTTGAGCTTTTACATTCTTAAATTGATTGGACAAGTGCTCATAGCATTCTATCAATTCATCATAGGATATATCATCCTCTGAATCAGAATTAGATATTGATGCATCAAATGGGTCTGAATTGGATTTACCTGACTCTTGAGAGTTTCTTGACTTCTCTGACATATGTGATCCTTCATATTCGTTTGAATTGGAAGAGCCTCTTGAGTTGCCATGAGCTATGTAGCATTTTTCTTCTGTTCCCTTTCTAGACTTGCATGTTTTCATAGAGGAGACCTGCATTTTATCGACCTTGTCATCAAACTCAATTATCATAGGTCTATTTATGATGCTTGAGAACTTAGCCATATTTCTGAATATGTTTCAGCTGATTAGACCAATCAACACAATATTGAGTGAGATTAAAAGGCAATCAATCAGTTCAATCAAATCAAGTCAGAACAGAATCAGTTTTAAACCCACTCAACAGATTGTTAGGACTCAGAGCGGTTACCAAAACACAACTGATGAACATAAATCCCGCTCTGATACCAATTGTTAGGATCGGATATTCGGTTATGGCAAAGCTAGAAGGGGGGGTTGAATAGATTTGCAATAGAAACTTAAGAAATTTAAGAATTACTTTGGATTAAAAGATCTACTCAATTAAAACCCCTTTGATCTGATGTAATGTGTGTGAACAAATTAACAAGTAGTGTGTGCAAGAAATCCCTAGGCATGCATCTAGCGCAACACAATGCAAACCACAAGTCAAATCACAGTGCACAAGGGATTTTTTATGTGGTTCGGAGATCACACCACGTGACTCCTACGTGCACCCCTCACACAGTGAGGACACACTACTCAAGAACTGAGTACAACACACACACGAGCACAACAACTCAACCACACACACACACGCTAGATCAATTCCACAATAGATTAGATCCTCTAGCCTTCATCTGACCAACACACCACACACACGTTGTCTGATGCAAACACACAACTAGAACAATAATCCACACGTGACTCAAGCACAAGGAACGCTTGAACCACTACCACACACACAAAGATATGAAAGGTGTAGAAGTAGAAGAGTTCAGAGATGTAGAAGTATATCCTGATGAAGAACTCTTCGTGGTGGTCGTCGAGAAGAACTTCAAGCTTTTTCTTGACAGGTATCAGTTGATGGAGAAGCTTGAAAGATGGACAAACCATCTTCAAATCCGTTCTGAAGATAGATCTTCCTTTTCCTAGACGGAGGGTTGAAGCAGAGCAGCAGAGAGAAGCTCTTTCTCTTGGTTTTTGATTAGGGTTTGGTATGGTGGCTTCTTACTAGGAAAATACCTCTTTATGTTCTGTATATATGGGTGTTTAAGTATGGAGAGTCGTGGTAAAAGGAAACACCCATATAGGAAACATATGCAAATCACGTATTTGAGGTTTCTCTTCGTCTGTCGACAGGTCATTGTTCATCTGTCGACAGGTAGTGACAGATTTCCAATTTCCAGAACTCTGAACTTCCGGGAAGTGATTTCCTGTGTGTAGCTGTCGACAGGTCACTATTCATCTGTCGACAGGTACACTATTCATCTGTCAACAGGTGCACTATTCATCTGTCAACAGCTATTGCTTTTTAAGTGCTTCCAGCAACTTGTCTTGTTCTTTTGCACTTGGATTTGGTTGCTTGTCTTGCGTACACTCACACCTACATTAAAAGACATTCTAAGTGAGATATAATGAATACATAAGTGACCATAAGAGCATTTTTTTTTTCACTTGATCATTTGATTCATGTCTTTCTCATATTTATCATGTTTCCAACATTAAGACAACATCAATTATCACTTCACTCATGTCTTTGTCATGTTTATCATGTTTTCAACATTAAGACAACATCAATTATCACTTCACTCATCATCAAAAACATTTAAGAACATGTCATCATACACATTGTAACCCAACAGCACCCCACTCCCATACACAGCTTGCCACCCTGCGCCACACACATACAAAAAAAACAACACTTAAAACCCCCCTCCACCGTTTCATGCAAACCTCTGTCGTCTAGTTTTTTTTCCACACATGCAGGGCACCGTTTCAAACTAGTTCTGCGCATACACATACCCAGACACACACATAGGCCTTTCCATCTCTTCCCCCTCATCTAATAAAACAAAAGAAAAGAAAAAATGGTAACAACACTAATGAGATGACCATTAATAAGCATTTTTAAAGGAAAGAAATAAAAGGAACAAACAACCATATACAATAAAAAAAGGGGGGGATGAATCAAATCAATTAAAAAATGCAACATGATTAAATCCACCAAATAGAATAAAAAAAAATCCAAAGTTAAATTTAAATAAAATAATCTTAAATAAAAGAAGCCAAATCTAATAACTCTGGGTTAAACCTTATAGCCCCGAACAAAGTTTAGAAAAGAATTTCAAGGTTGAATAAATCTAAAGAAAATAAATTCAACTGAAAAGAGATCTTAGATAAAAATAAAACCCCACATTAAGGTAACGATCAAAAGATTAAATCAAACAACCAAATTTAAATCAAATCAAGAGACCAACAGATAAATAATAATAATAATATATAATAAACAGCGCCAATAAAAAATCAAGTACAAAAAAAGCAAAAGACCAAAAGAAACAAATCAAATCAAATAATGTTAAAACCAACTCAATTCTTTAAATGATCTTGAAATAAAAAGAATGCGTCGAGTGTTTTATTCTAGTCGTCTCGCGTTTGGCGTAGCTAGATCTGCATTTTGGCGCATATCTTTTATCGGATGTTTCCGTTAAAGGCCACTAGACTTTTTATTCTGGCGATTAATCAAAGGTTTTCCCTCTCAGAGGGATGTAATTAACGTCGTTGCGCTTAGGCAATGGCGGGATCTTGGTCTCGGCCTGATCTCCACTTTCGTTTGACGAAGTCAAACGGCGCGCGAATTGACCTAAAGTCCTTCGACTCTCGGAGGCAGAACATGTTGTCGCTTCGGTGACTGGCACGCCTGCGCTATGCGATTGCAGGTTCATCTCTCGTCACTATCGCTCAAGTAGCATCCGACAGGACTTGAATTCGCAATACGCATCCATACACATGAGAACATGATAAATAGAACGTTTAATTTTTAAATAATTTGTGATGGATTATAAAAATCCATTTACAAAGCGTGGCACGTCCGGTGGGACCAAACTTCCCTTCATCTCTTTACCAGAATAGAAAGTCATGTGGCCTTAATATTCGATACTGACTATCATTTTTAATTGACTAACAGGTACTAACAGAACAATGGCTGGAGTGCGTTTTGGACCCCTGGTTGTCCAAGATCATGCCAGGTACGGTTACCTTTCCGTGCCGACTTGTTTCGGAAGCTTTCCTCCAGTTGTGGAGTTCCCCAACTTCTTGGGGGTCGCATTCGTCGACATCCTGCACCCAGAAGCCGAAAAAGAAGTTGAAGCTAAAGCTGAGCATGGAGCTAAAGTCCAAATGATCCTGAAGGAGCTGAGCTACCACGTTCATCACATGGAGCATGGCAATAATAGCAAGAACAAAGGAAAAGGGACCAACAGACATTTTCAACAAGCAAGAGAGGATGAGAACATTATCACCCGTCGTGCGCGAGTCTCCAATTATGGGAAGAGTGTGCGGGTTAATGACCTGAGAATCCATCTGCAGGCCAAGAGAGTTGAAGCTGTACCAGAACGGGTTACACCGTCAGTACCCGTAAAGAACTCGTTTCAGGCTTTGTCACGGAAAAGGGAGATGCTTAACACCTTCAAGGCAAGCTGCCCTCGAAACTGACAAAATTCAAGCAGGTGTAGAGCCCTAAAAAGGTACAGACACCTAGGAAAGAGGAACCTACACCACAAGAAACAAAACCAAGAGAAACAATGAATGTAAAGGTCTCGAGCTACCAGAGACCGCCACGTGGCTTTAAAGCCAAAGTGCAGCAAGGGGGGGCATGTGCTTATGCCTGCTTCCATGACAAAAGAGCAGAGTTGCAGTGATCTGCTCATGTGCCGATCGTCCGGGGGAACCTCTCGACGCCTGTTGTCTGGGCTACGCGCCACCAACAAGAAAAGACGTGAAGGCCATGTGACCACATTCTTGGCCTCGCAACCTCCCCTTTGCGGCGAACTAGATCACTGAGGGCCATGGAGACCTCACAAGCTGAAGCTGAGAGCATGTCAGGAGAAAATGATGTGCCTCGTGAGCACGATCACACTCGGCCTGAAAAGATTAAGTCAAGAGTATCTATTTTCAAGAGATTGACATTTCCACATGAAGCATCGCGGAGGGTCGAAAGGGACCGCAATGGCTCATGGCAAATCTTTGCATGCCACATGGCTGGAATAGGAAGCCGTTTTGGAGCTCTACCAACTGATGATGAAGAGCTAGCGGAATTGGCTGAGAGGCCTGGCGCTGTTACAAGAAGAAGAGCAGTGGAAACAGCTCTGGTAGCCGCGTATGGGAATGCTCATGCGCCAGCAACGCAGATGATGGTGGTTACCGCCAATGTGATCACTACCTAAGGCAGTGGGGGCAGCAATGAGATCCCCCCACCACCTCCAGAAATGACACCTGGGGGCACAACACAGGAGATTCCTCTTGCTACACCCCTAGACCTGGCCGTCTTGGAGCTGCTACAGTAGTATCAAGCAGAAATTAAGGTGCTCAAGCTGCAGATCAAAGGCAAAGAGATTGAGGAACATGCATCTCGGGAAGTTGAAGGCTCAGGAGAAACTCTTCAAGGGACCTCATGGACAGTTGGAGCCTCGGCCCAGCGCACCATCGCACAGCCGGTGAGTGAGCAGCCCCAACAGTCATCGGTGGCTGCAGTTCAGTAGCAGCGCCCACAAGCCCAATATCAATTGCTACAGCCACAATTCTTTCAGCAGCAACAACAGCAATATCAGCCACAACCAGACCATCTCCAGCAACAGCAACAGTCACTGCCCACTCAGGTCCCTGAGCACCAGGTGGAAAGTCAGACGCCACCACCATTGCCGCCGGTGGCCATCATCAACACCCCAAGTAACCAGTCAACCCACTTCTATCCTCAGCAAGTGGACCCTGCCACCATTAGCAAACTGATGGTGGAGCAAATGATTGAAATGAAGCTTCCAGAGCGGGGTGATGGAGAACATGTCACCTTTGACATGTACAGGGTGTCTTATCCTACATACCATGCTGTAAAGAAATTGCCTCCAGGCATCACCAAGCCCCCAAAATTTGACAAATTCAACGGGCAAGGATCCCCAAAAGTGCATATAGCCTACTACATCAATGTAATGGGCGACCTGGCCGCTGATGAGTCCTACCTACTGAAGTTCTTTGGCTCCTCCTTGACGGGCCTAGCATTTGAATGGTACTCTGGCCTGCCAATAGGGTCTGTATTGGACTGGGTAAACATGCAAAAGAAATTAGAGAAAGGTTCTACATTGCAGAAAGGGAGGTTACAGCTGCTGAACTCTATGCAACAAAGTAAAAAGCTAATGAGTCTGTCCTGGATTACATCCAGCGGTGGAGGAACCTTAGTATGAGATGCAAGCGCCCTCCTCATCAAGAAGATGCAGTGCAAATTTGCAAACATAATCTGAAGAGAGAATTGTTGCAAAGAATGATCGGGATGGAAATTCGGTCATTCGACAGGCTGAACAATGTGGTAGCAGAAATTGAAACTTTCTTGGCAAGATTTTCCAACAATGCATCCATGGAATAAAAGGACAAGCCAGACAATAAAAAGCTCACTGGAGAGGAGGTGAACAGTGTTGATCTAAACACCAGTGAACAGCAGAGGGATGGGGGCAAAGCTGTAGTTAGGTCTTCCGGCACTAATCCTAAAACTCCAAGGAGGAATAGGCTTCTCCAAGACAAAGTTAGGAAGCCATACTCTTTCCCCAAGGACAAAACAAAAACATTGTTCGAATGGGCCACTCATTACGATAAGATTACATTTCCAACACCCAAAAGACCTGAGGAATCAGGAAAGAGCGATGATCCTCTGTTCTGTCCGTACCATCAAGTCTTGGGACATGGCATGGAGGATTGTTATGTGTTCAAAGACATTAGGGAGTCTTTGATCAAGAAGGGGGAGCTGCAGATGGGAGAATATAAGGTGAATCCACCTCAACCACATGAAGCCCCTGTTCGACAGCCAACAGCTAACATGGTATCACTATACCAACAACTGTCGGAAGAGATTTCTGAAGCTAGTACGCAGATGAGTTATGAACATTGCATTCTTGCCGCCTCTGCTAGAGATCAAGAGAATTGGAAGAAGGTGCCTCAGAGGCGAATGAGGGAGCCATCCAAAAAGCCTACTCCATAGATGCATGTTCGAGGGATGATACCTCAGCCATCTCTGCCAACTGTCACTCCAGTATGGCATCTGGCGAAGCCCCGAGTGATCTCCATGAGAAATACTAGTAACAGAAGGCGGCAAACACCTCTACCATTGTACAGAGGGGGAATCCCATCACTCGAACGGTACAAGCATTAATAGATGAATCAGATAAATATGAGCAACCTAAAAGACATTCTATCCAGCTACAAGAATATGTACCATGGGAGGAGCTGGAAATGTTGAAGCTAGAAGAAGCAACTAAACAAGAAATATCTCAACCCCAAGAAGAACTGTTATGGGGGCAAGTAACAATAGAGCATGAGAGCAAGAAGAGAGGACCCAAGAGGAAGAAAGAGAAAATGGTTGCTACTCTTTCCTGCAACACTATATCATCCCTGCTAGATATGACCAAACATGGTGAGGGGGAAGAGATCAACAATAATTCCAATGGGGTAAATCAGACTGAATCGTCGAACCTTGAGTCTATAACAAGATTTAGAAGAAGGTTGGAGAAACTACCTCTGAAGAATCGCACCATTATTCTCAGAGGAGAAGCATCTTATAAAACCTTGGAGCCAGAGATCCAAGGTATGCAAGCTCCACCTCCACTGAAGGTGTACAAAAATCAAGAAGCTAGGGCAAAATAACATATTTTGTTGAGTTTCTGGCATTAAGGGAGCAGTCTGAGTCATCCCATACACCTCAAATGGCACGAGAAAGAATTGACCTTGATCCAAGCAATCCCATCAGTGAGGTTCCAAACAGGACCTGCTCAAAAATAAAAAAGGAATGCGGCTCTAAGCCATTGGCTAATATTCCCCGCATACCTGCAGATAATCCTATCATGGTAGCTCAGTCACAAAAATATCAACTGGAGATTGAAATGCTAAGGAAGCAGATTCAAGAAAAAGAGGCATATATCTTGGCATTGAAAGAAATGGAAGGCTTGGTTGAAACATTGCAAAGGGACATCAACCCATCCCAAATTTTGCCAACAGTGTCGCAGTCGATGCCAACCCACACTGGGGGCATCTCGATCACACATCCATGTCAAATGACTCCAGAACAGCCGGAGGACCATTCAACAATAGGCCAAGAGTTTTCCCTAGAGCCACAAGTGGAGAGGGTGTCCATGCAACCGACCCATATCTGCCCAAGTTTGGCAGATCCAGTACTGATGAACAGCTTGATGAAGTTGACGGGGATGAGTGGTATCATTAATGCTACACTCCATGATAGTGCAGCTCCATGCCTTGGGTTTATGATATGCATCATACCGAGGCAATGAGAAATGTGATCATGGGCCGACAGTTTGTAGGTCCTTATCAAGTAGGTGTACATATTCAAATCGCCCTGTCAAGCCCATGACAGACAGACTAAGCAGACAAGGAATATCTGAAGCGGGCCCCTAGATGGCTGAGGAAGCAATCTCGGTGAGTAAATTACATGCCATTTCTCAGAGATGTGGGGAACTAGCCCAAGACTATAACCGACGGTGGATGAACGTCTGCAGGAAATACAAGCAACCACTATCTGAAGAAGATGCTATCAATATATGCAAGAACAACTTGCAAAAGGAGATTCTAAATAGAACGGGTGGCATCGATATCAGAACCTTCGATCGACTGAACAATGTTGCAATTGATATTGAGGCATTCCCCGCCAAGTACTCGTCTGCTATACTATTGGCCGAAGGAAGAGGCACGTCCAGATTCTAGAAGCTGCTAAAGGGGAAGCCAGCTCCTCGCTTGATAAATTGTCGAGACGAAGGAAAATAATTCCACTAAAAGAAAAGATGCAAAAGCCTTACTCCTTCCCAAGAGATAAGACACAGGTTCTTTTTGAATGGGCACAACGACATAACAAAATTGTCCCACTTGAGCCTAAAAGGACAGAGGACATCAAGAAAAAAGACGATCCCCGGTTCTGCTTATATCATTAGCTGCTAGGGCATGTTATAGAGGACTGCTATGTCCTCAAAGATCAAATTGAGTCCTTGATAAGAAAAGGAGAGCTGCAAGTGGGCGAGTACAGGGTGTACCCGCCGCGATCTCATGGGGCTCCAATGCAATAGAAAAGGAAAGCATATGACAACTTGCACCAGCCAATGTGGGGGAAGATGTATGCTATAATATACGAGCTAGAAAAGCATAAGAAATTCAAGAGGCTCGATGCACAGATGAAGCTCGTGCACCCTGGGGGAACTTCAAGAGCTTCGGCCCATCACAAGCAAGCAAGAACCAGCTCACCGAAAATGAGTTACTCTAGGGACATGTGTTGATCACATATGTAACGTCCATGTATGTAAATGTTCATTCCAGAAGAGAGAAAATAAAGAATGAAAAAAAAAGTAAAAAAAATGAGTAAAAAATGACAAAAAATTTAAAGGAAGCATCTTGCTGTGGTAGTCAAATCGACCACCCAGCATGAGACCCGATCATTGAAGTGGTCTCGACTGGCTCTTTTAGGGCCACCTGAGATATTATCGTCGACGACGAGCAGCAAACAATAAAGAGGCCAGCCATACCGCTAGTCGGACTATGGTTCCGAGACTAATAATACCTCAACAAAATTGCATGTTTTATGCATGGCGATGATATGAGCCAGCATGATCATATCGCACCGAGCTTTCACCGCTTATGTCCATATTCACACATGGGTTTTCTTACCGAATTTTGAGTGCACATTCTTTTTTCGGATCTTTAATAAAATTTCTGAAGGATTTATCCTTATTCAGATGACACTTGCATTAAAACAAATTTGGCAAAGTGTCAATCATGTTTTCAAAACCCATGTTTTAAATTGACAAGCTTGCCATTCATGATTTCAAAAATTCATATTTCAAAAAAAAAAAGGGTGACAACTCACCAATCATATTTTTAAAGCCCATGTTTTATAATGACAAGCTTGTCTTCGATGATATTGCCAGCATTTCCATGTTTTGAAAAATGGCAATGCGCCAATCATGTTTTCAAAACTCATGTTTGAAAATTGGCAAACTTGCTACTCATAATTTTAAAAGAACTCATATTTCAAAAAAAAAATGTGGCGACTCGCCAACCATGTTTTCAAAAGTCATATTTTAAATTGGCAAGCTTGTCATTCATGATTTCAAAAAAAAAAAATCATATTTCAAAAATGGCATCTCGCCAATCATGTTTTTAAAATTCATATTTTAAATTCGGCAAACTTGTCACTTATAATTTCAAAAAAAATCATATTTTAAAAGTGGCGACTCGCCAACCATGTTTTCAAAACTCATTTTTTAAAATCGCCAAGCTTGCTGCTCATAATTTCAAAAGAAGTCATATTTCAAAATTGACAATTTGCCAATCATATCTTAAAATTCATATTTGTCAGCCACGTGTTAATACCCGTGTTTCAAAACTCCAACTCGTGCTTTCAAATTGGGCCCTTGTGTCCACATCTTTCTAAATCAGGCTTCTACGTCCTCATGATTTCAAATTAGACTTTCACCTCCTCACAATTTCAAATCGGGCTCCTATGCCTGTGTCCACGAATTTCAAAATCAGGCTTCCACACCTTCATGATTTCAAACTTATTTTTCAAATCGACATTTGCCAGCCATTAAAAAGAAATGGTTTCTAACCTTATACCTCTAAATAGATTGCCCCTAATTGTTGGCCACTCCAATCCAATGCAGGTCACCAATTCCAACACCAAGGGATGAAACCAGGCCAACGGAGTTGTCCGTAGGTCTTGAAGCTGATGACGTCATTACAACTGGCGTCACTTGAATATGAAACCAGGCCGACGGAGTCGTTCGTAGGTCTTGAAGCTGATGACGTCAACACAACTGGCGTCACCTGAATATGAAACCAGGCCGACGAAGTTGTTCGTAGGTCTTGAGGCTGATGGCGTCAACACAACTGGCGTCACCTGAATTTGAAACCAGGCCGACGGAGTTTCCCGTAGGTCTTGAAGCTGATAGCATCGACATAACTAGCGTCCCCAGAAGATGAAACCAGGCCAACGGAGTTATTCGTAGGTCTTGAAGTTGTTGGCGTCAACATAACCGGCGTCACCTGAATATGAAGCCAGGCCAACGGAGTTATTAGTAGGTCTTGAAGTTGATTGCGTCAACACAACTGGCATCACCTGAAGATGAAACTAGGCCGACGAGATCTTGAAGTTGATGGCGTCAACACAACTAACGTCTTCAGAAGATGAAACCAGGCCAACAGAGTTGTCTGTAGATCTTGAAGCTGATGACGTCAATACAACTGGCATCTCCAGAAGATGAAACCAAGCCAATGAAGTCGTTCGTAGGTCTTAAAGCTGATGGCGTCAACACAACTGGCGTCACCTGAATATGAAACCAGGCCGACGGAGTTTCCCGTAGGTCTTGAAGCTGATGGCGTCGACACAACCAGCGTCACCTGAATATGAAGCCAGGCCAACGGAGTTATTCGTGGGTCTTGAAGCTGATGGCATCAACACAACTGGCGTCACCTCAAGATGAAACCAGGCCAATGGAGTTATCCGCAGGTCTTGAAGCTGATGGCATCAACACAACTGACGTCACCTGAATATGAAACCAGACCAACGACGTTGTTCGTGGGTCTTGAAGCTGATGGCATCAACACAACTGGCGTCACCTGAATATGAAACCAGGCCGACGAGGTCTTGAAGCTGATGGTGTCAACACAACTGCCGTCCCCATAAGATGAAACTAGGACAACGGAGTTATCCGCAGGTCTTGAAGCTGATGGTGTCAACACAACTGGCATCACCTGTATATGAAACTAGGTCGACGAGGTCTTGAAGCTGATGGCATCAACACAACTGGCGTCACCTGAAAAGGAAACCAGGCCGACGGAGTTTCCCGTAGGTCTTGAAGCTGATGATGTCAACACAACCAGCGTCACCTGAGGATGAAACCAAGCCGATGAAGTCATTCGTGGGTCTTGAAGCTGATAGCATCAACACAACTGACATCACTAGAAGATAAAACTAGGCCAGTGGAGTAGTCCACAGGTCATGAAGCAGGTGTCAACAACTTTGACACTCGTGTCAAAAGTCTAAAAAAAATGATGAATGAAAGGGCTAAAAATAGAGATGCCCGTCGGACCTACTCGGATTTTACTGCCGAGTAGGGGTAAAAAGGACAAGAAGAACCCGGCCACGATGAAAACCCGAAAGGGTGTTGTGGGCAAAATCGGGAAACCTGCCACGTGAAAGCCGAAAGGGTGCGTGGGCAAAAGCAAGAAGGGGCTGACTCCGGCGAAAACCCGAAAGGGCACTTGGGTCAGTAATGTGGTTAAAAAAAATGTGTGTCAAAAGTGGCAAGAAGGGGGAGTTCTATCTCTGCTCCCCCAAGTGAACCTTCTTTTTGTTATGCTTTCCCTAAATCCAGAAAGGCCCTTTCTTGTCAAGCTGTCTTTTGTCATTTTTACCTCTCTAGAACCCTTGGTTTAGATAACCATTGCCCTTTCAAAATTCCAGATAATGCCCAGCCTTGACTGCTTGCCATGGCTGGCCAATAAATGTTACCTTTAGAATTCCCATTTAAGCCAGCACATAGGTTTCCAGGTTATCATTTCGCAATCTGCCTAAATAACCTCACACCATTTACCAACATCATGGTGTGATGGGTGGTTGAGTTCTATTTCACTCACGACCTTTTCTTTATAATATACATATGTGTGTAAAAAAAAGAGAGGCTTAAAATAGAGGTACCACCCTGGACTTGTCTAGGCTTCCCCTGGACAAGGGTAAAAAGAGCTAAAACTAGGTCATGGTGAAAACTCGAGAGGGCGCCATGGGCAAAATTGGGTACCCCGCTACATGAAAACCCAAAAGGGCATGTAGGCAAAAGCAAGAGGGGGTCGAGTTGGGTGAAAACCCGAAAGGGCGCCCAATTCGAAAAGGAGAAAAGTTCCAAAGACATATGCCAAAGTCAGACAAACTTCAAGTCTCTAGAAAGGAAATTCCGACAGAAGTTGTGCTTGCCAGTCGAAGCTTGTCTTTGTGCCTGTGGGAGCTTATCTACTGGCCAACTGAAGTTTATCTCAATGGCAGTCAAAACCTATCTTCAGGCCAATTGAAACTTGTCCTCATGCCAGTCGAAGGTTGTCGTCATGCCAACCGAAGCTCATCTCTATGCCAGCCTAAAGTTGGTCGACACCCAGAGAAGCAGGTGTCAATACATGATGGTGTTGACAAATGATTAAATTGCAGGGGTCGACACATGATACACTCTGGTTGAACCCACTGACACCCAATGAAGCAGGTGCCGACGAATGACTAGGTCGGTCGACACCAATAGAAAACAAAAGTCAAAAAGGAAGACAAGGGCTCATTAATCTATTGGCAAACAAAGCAACACTGATAATTGTCATTACTGTGAGAGATGGGCTACAAAACCTCCAACGTGGAGATTTGGTCATCGCAGTCAGCAATGATGATGTGGAAGTAGTCTACTTCCCCCTACAAAGGCCTCAGCACTACTGTGTGCTCAGATTATTGTGTTTCGATGGCGACCAGTCAACAAGACAGTTCAGGGGAAAGGAAGCAGTATGGCCACTTACTGAGTCTAGAAGGAGCTACCAGCTCATCAAGCAAGCAAGCATGCCCCATCAACCTATTCAACAGGCCATTAACTCATTCAACAAGCCAATATAATTAACACAATGGATGGCTTACCCATTAAGACCACCAGCTTACATGGCCTTGTCAATTGAAAGAGGCCATTGATTTAGGGATCTCGCTGATTCAAGGAGGCTACTGATTAAAAATTCATGTCTTTAAGACGTCCCACCGGATCAAAAATCTCGGCAATCCAAAGAAGTTTCTGCTCCAGGGCTTCCACCGAAACTAGGGGCTATTAGTTCAGTGTTGTTGTCGTTTCAAGGAGGCCGCCAACCCAATGCGCTCACCAATACAAGAAGCCACCGGCCCAACGCTTTTGCCAGTTGGAAAATTCCCCAGTCCAACAATCCTCACCAATTCAGTGACTGTTAATCCAGTGAGCTCACAAACTCCACAAGATGTTGACACAGTAGTTCCTATTGACTATCAATCTCAAGACGATGATGTCAATTCTGATGAAGCCACCGGCATGACGACACATCGGAAGACCGCCAGTATGGCTGTGAGACAATAGACCATTAGACACTACAAGACAACAAAACGGCAAAAGATCGACAACAATAAGACTGCACGATAACAAGAACATAAGACAAGTCTAAATGAGAGTATGAGAGGTACACCTGCAGACGCTGCTCCGCTCGATCCTCACTTGCACCGTCCCCAGGTGGGGGGCATTTGTTGGCACCCATTCTATGGCCTCTGGGTCACAAGTGGGTTGCGGCCGAAGAAAGCCACATCAAATGGCTCGCAGTAACAACAATGGGAGAAGGGCATGCAAGGTAAATATGGAAGGAAGTTGGGGCAGTCTTGGGCTGGGGCCTTTGCCACCTCAGCCCTCAAAAGGCACCCCCTTAAAAGGCTTCCTTTCCCATGCAGCAAAAGGAGAAAAAAAAAAGGGGGATCAGATTGGAGGCGTAGCAGCAGCCAGGAGAAAAGCAGAAGAAAAAAGGAAGAGTTGTGGCGGCTCTGGTTCTTCTGGGGGGTTGGGGAAACCTTTCAGAGGAAGAGGAGGAAGAAAAGGGGATCAGATTGGAGGCGTAGCAGCAGCCAGGAGAAAAGCAGAAGAAAAAAGGAAGAGCTGCGGTGGCTCTGGTTCTTCTGGCGGGTTGGGGAAACCTTTCAGAGGAAGAGGAGGAAAGAAAGAGAGAGGGTGAGCATCTCAGAGAGGAGAAATGTAGTTAGAGAGCGGGACAAACGCAGATCCCTACGAGTTGTTCCTTCCCCTCCACAATTCTTATATGCTCTGTGATTGAGTTAATAAATTCCTTCCTCATTCCTTCTGTTGTCGTCTAAGTTTTTTTTTATGCATGCTTCTCCCCTTCCTAATAAGACTGTTCCGGTTGTGTGGAGAAGAACAAACTTTATGCTTCCATGTGCTTGCTTTCTCTTCTTACCTCTTCTTACTTCAGTTGAATACTTGATGTGTTTCATTTATTATTTTTGATTTATGTTATGCATTTGGTTATTGCTTGAGAAGAATCAGTGGCTCTGCATCATAATTGTGTAGTGCCGCTATATTGCTTCCATTACCCCACTAGCTATCCATCATGGCGTAGAGGATCTATGTAAAGTTGGCATATGATCACTGTACCGTTGTTCCTCCAGCAACCCACTTTTCTATTCAGTTTCAACACCATCAAGCAGTGAGCCCCCTTCTCTATACTAGACTGGAGGCCATTCTATGCTCAGTTTGGTGTTAATGGGCTGGATAGAGTTCGCTCATGTGTGCTATTTTTATTTATTAGTTCAGAATTCTGTCATCAGATGCCCCTTTTCTTTCTTTGAGATTTAATTCATGTCGATGTTAAATCCCAGGGGGTTCCTGCACAGCAGCCCACCATGGCATTTCCACATGCCCTGGCACTGAGCTCTCACGCTTTCTATGTGAGTACCATCAGTTGCTTCTTAATTGAATAATTTTCTCTTTATTTGTTCTCAGTCAAATGTTGTTCCAAATCCCTTAAACATTTTAGGAGAGGCATCACCGAAATCGCACATCTTTTCCTCCCTGAGTGGATGTTGAATCCCTGAACGGCGGCCCTGCACAATGCCGTCGTTCAGCCTTCTTCTCCACTGTTGGCCCAACTACCTTCACTTATCTTCTTGCTATCAGACCGTATACTTTATCCCATTTATGACCCACAATCTACCCCATTCCTTAAACGAATTTGTCCAAATCTACTGTTTGATTTCAGTCGAGGGCCTAAACGGCGGCCTTGCACAATCCCCGCCGTTTACCCTCCCATTCTTCAAACCCGTTGAAACCTCCTTCCACTGTTAACTTTTGTTGGAAGTTAAACGGTGGCCTTCCTCAATCCCCGCCGTTTATCTTCTCCTTCCCCAATTCGAAATTTGTGCAGCCTTAATAAAGCCATTGTTTAAGGGTTCTTTTGTCAATTAAGACCATGTAGCTTTCTGTTGAGGGGGCCGCCGTTTCAGATTGTGTTCTGGCCTTGGCATATACTGTAACGTAGCGCGTTTTTTGGATCTTTACGAATTGTTGATTAGTGGTAGTTCGGATTGTGTTTACTGGTTTTGGTATGGTGCTCATGGCCAATATGGGGTCATTGGGCCTTGGTTGTGGTTTCCGCATGCTGGGTGGAGCTTAGTGGGCTGGCAGGTTAGGCCCGTGGTGCCCGTTGGTTCACTGAATGTGAACGCGACGGGGGTGTAAGTCGTGTTCTGAATGCGACGGCAGTAGGGGTCGCGTTCTGGTTGCCGCTGTTGGGGTTGACGTCTGCATATGCGCCACCTGTCACACATGGAGTGGAGTTTGCTGATGTCAGGAATGGGAAGGCGATGCCCTAATACGTCGCGATCCCAACCGCTGTGCAGTTTTTAAGCAGGCTGGCCGAACAGAGCCTTCACAAGCTCTGCTCGACCGGGGAAGAAGCTGCTACGGCTCTGTTGGGCAATTTGGCATTTCGACGGAGTTCACGTCGCGCTCTCGACGCGAGGACGTCGCGAGGAGTGGGGGAAACGCCGCGCCATGCATGGATTGCGCGTTCTTCATGAAGGTAGGGTGTTCTACCTTGACTTGTTACGTGGATTGCATATTGGTTTGCTTATTGCTTTAAAAATAGTAGATACCGTGTCTAGGAGGTGAAATGAGCATGAAAACTGGGTTGAAATCATGTTTAGGGTGGTTTGCATGGAAAATCCGGAGATGGTTCCCGGATTGGGGTTTTTGCCTGAGAAGGCGACGAACCCTGCTGTCATGACCAGGTAGCGACAAGCCGATCCGTCTCGACAGGATTTCTTGTCGCGCCATGTCGTGGCGTCGCGATCAGAAGGCGGCCTTGGCCTCTGTCGCGATCGTAACCGAGGATACTATTTTATATGCTTTTGGCAATTTGGATATTCGATTATCAACGTTTAACGTGCATGGCTTTGGTAAGAGGTGCATTGGCCTCTGTAAAGCTCTGTGAGCAGGTTGCCCACACAGTTAGTGGGTGGTTTACATAATCGGTGTGGTGTTATCATGGTTCGAGGATGTGCATGGCACATACTCCGTTGCGGTGGTGTTACACGTGTGTGGGTTTGTGTGTGTGCATGGCACATGCACTGGTTGTCGTAGTGGTTGGGTAGTGAGGTCCCTATGTGAACCTAGCCCAAGTTTTCTAATATGTGATTATAGATTGATTAAGATGGTTAATTAATGGAGTGTAAGTATGGTTATTAATTGGTTACCGAGTAAATAGTTTGACATGGCAATGGAGGTCACCTTGTGACCAATGATAGGCCAGGTATGGTTGACTACCGTGATTTATGTGTGTGTTTGTGTAGGATAGCTTGTGGGTCACGTAGTGACTAGGTCAAGCTAGTCCTTACGTTTGTACCGTGGTTTGTAATAAAGATTCTATGAGTTTATGATGTGATTAGTGCGTTTCCGAGTTTGGTGGTCCGGCGCCTATTCCAGAATGCCTCTTCAGTTGAGAGCCCCAAGTTCCAAGGTGAGCCAGGCACATGAGTGTGCTCGGGGTTTTGTCCCGTGCAGTAGTACCGTCGAAGTCTTGTCGTCTTCCTGCACACCCTCACTCTCGGGGAGAGTTGTCGTCCGGCTGAGGGAAAGATGACAGTGGGACAGTGACTCGTCAGAGTTTGTGTTTAGTCACTTGTAGCACGCTCGTAGCTGGGGTTACGGACACTAGTAGATGTATTGGGCCCTAGCTAGTCCTGTTACCAGTGCCAAACTTTAGAGAGCTCGAGCCTGAGTCTCTAAAGGTGCCAGGCATGGGCCTGCAGGGTGTGTGACCTGTAGGTTGTGGTGGTTTGGTTGGTCTCCACAGTTCTTTGGCTTTACTTGTGTTGTGGAGCGGCAGTTGGACCTTACGTCCGTGACTGCGAGACTGAGAGGTAGTTCTTATGTTGTGTTGTCCAGGTTGGATACTGGCGTCATGAACCAGTAGTCTATCCCGTATGGTGGCGTCGTTCTTTCCGGCTCATGCTTTGCTATTAGTTATAGCGTGTGTTGGTAGTGTTTTTACCCGACGAGGTGTGCCATGGCGTTGGCACGGTTGTTATTGTGGTTAGTGAGCGAAGACTCATTAAATGTGGTTTGTTTGGTTGTGGTGTGCCCTGGTGATGGCACAATTGTGCTTGTGTTCCGTGGTAGTACCTCGTGGTGCTAGGTACCTGTACTCTTTGTGGGTACTGGTTTCTCATAGTACGCTGAGTTCTAGCCTTTTCATGTGGTGACGTGGAGGTCATATGGTGAGACCTTCCACTTGTTGTGTTTTACCCTTTCTTGGGTAAGTTTCCGAATATGATTTAGTGTGAGATGGATTGGCATCGTGGTAGCCAGTCCTGTTTCTTTAGTGTGACATTCGATATATCGTGATTTAAAGGTATAAAGGATTAGCTCTTGGTTAGCAATCATGTTTCCCATATGTTTAGAGGCTTGCCAGTGAAGCTAGTAGCTTAGGCAATGCTTTGCATGTGTGGCTTACAGTTTAGGCGACCAGCTGTTGAGGTGGTGCGCCTGTGAGGCTTGTGGCCTAAGCTTTCCAGTTATTGGGCAGACTAGTAGCATGGAGCTAGTTCTGCCGTTGTCTCATCTTATTTCCAGAATTGGTGTGAATTGATATAATTATGCTTTACTGTGAGCAGGAAATGGTTTGGCTTCCGGTGTTTCCTGTTAGACCCGTTGGGGTTGAGGTTCTCCTGCGTTGTGTGTGGTTTTCGGTGGTTCTCTACTGAGCCATTGACTTATTGAGGCTCACTCCCTTACAGTTCTTTTTAAGGTTTACCGTTGGTGTGGCTTGCGGAGGTGTCAGTGGTGTCGTGGCAGACTTGTACCACCAGCAGTAGTGCTAGTACAGTTATGTGAGCTTGTGCTCCCTCGGGATATGCCCCAGGTAATTGTACTCTTTTTAATTTGGGCATGTAATAATGTAATAGGACAGTTGTAAATTGTTATATGCAGATATGAGCACATGTTCTTTCTTGTGTCTCT
Source organism: Colocasia esculenta (assembly GCA_014218235.1). Classification (NCBI taxonomy): domain Eukaryota; kingdom Viridiplantae; phylum Streptophyta; class Magnoliopsida; order Alismatales; family Araceae; genus Colocasia; species Colocasia esculenta. The sequence continues at coordinate 25,955,886 of CM024761.1, read as the reverse complement.
TACTGTTGTGGTTTGTCATTTATATTCTTCCTGGACATGTGTACGAGCTATCCCTTGCGAGACTTCGGTCCGTTCGCGGGAGACAGATCTGGATATGGACCCTTATTGGGTATAAATATCCAGGGCCATTACAATTGATATCAGAGGAATGTTCCAGTTAGAATATGAAAAGACATTAAGATTACAATGTCCCAATACATGATTTAATGTCCACTGTTGGTAGTAAGTCTGTAGTTTCCTGTGCTTTTTAGTATGGCTTCCATATGAGTTTTGGTATATGAATTGTATGTATAGTTGGTTAGATCAGTAGTTGTGGGTAATAGCAGATATGATTGGTGGTGTAGTATGAGTGACTATTGGATTGTGGTTAAAGTATAATTGATTAAATATTCTTTATTATAGAAATTGAAAGAATTAGTGCATTCAGCTATTAAATTTACTAAAAAGTGTTTTAATGAGAATCAGAGTTGGTAGAGAAAGGTATAAAGTAGTGATGTGATGGAATAATAGAGGGAATTGTATCATGATGAGAAATAGGGCTTTGTGATTAGAACTGTTAAATGGGTGAATTGTGGTTGAAAATTATAGCAGAGATAGTCATTGTGTTTGAGATTTATGTTAATAAAGTGTTAAGAAGTTCCTTGGATAATAGTATGATTAATGGCATGTTAGGTTTGAAATGATCAAGTGAGGTAGTCTAGCTTGAGATGAGAGGCTGGTAAGTACTGGATCAAGGTGATTGTTAAGTGTGATTTGTGATTAGAAATAATTGTAGTAACGAATTTAAGGGTAGTGTTGATATAAATAATAAGGATAATAGAAAGTTTGATATAGAAACTCATGTAAGTGGATGTAAAGGTGACCGATTGGTTAAAGAGAGAGTAAAAGAGCAATGGGAAGTCAGATTTTTTCGTGAATTTTATAAGAGAAAGATGTTTGTTAATAAAAGGCAGTGGATAAAGATTTCGCAGAAAGATTTGTATAAGGTTGTTGTAGTGTTAAAGATAAGAGTAGTGGTGCTAGCATTTGTGTGTAGATTGCAGAAGCAGAGAAGGGAAATTGGTGTCAGAGGTAGATTGAAGTTATAATTAAATAATTAAAGTAAGTTGAAGCTATGTAAGTTAGAATGGACAAGGTTAAGTCCATTGAAAAGTAATGGGGAATAGCAAAGTGGATTATGAATGGATATTTGTGAATGAGTTGTAACAGTGAAAATGATAAATTTGTGGTAAATTAGTAATGTGGAATAAAGAAATTAAGTAGAATAAATCGTTGTGTTTTAAAGAAATAATTTTAGTTTATAGTTATGGTGGAAAATAAGAAGGATTGTAGCATAAATGGCATCTAGAAATTAGTAAGCTAGTAAACTAGTTAAGAGAAATATTTTGCAGAAATGGTGTTATGTTATTGATAGTAAAGATAAAGTTTAGTATTAATGATCAAGTGGGAAAAAAAAAGAAAAAAGAATATGATAGATTATAGAATAGTGATAATTAAATGATTTAGGAAATGTGCAATAAGAATTTGTTTAATGATATGCAGTAAGGTGATTTGGATGAATAAATGAATTTTGTTATAAGAATATTTCTAGAATTTGAAGTAAAGCTATAATAAATCAGTTAAAGAGTAGTGAGCAGATTAAGGTATAGTGAAAGGAGTGGAAAAAGGGAGGAGCAATATAATCAGTTTAATGGTAAAGAAATTTCGAGATTTGATGTCATATAATTGAGCAAGGCTTGAATAAAGGTAAAGGTGAATTTTCGGGTATGTGTAGCAATGAGAATAGAAGATGTGAAAAGATATGAATTGGGTTTGTTAAATCAATTAGAGAATATTGTTTAAAGCAAAGAATATATATATATAAAGGGAAAAGTATATCAATATTCATACATGCCAAGATTTAGAATTTAGTGTGTAGCAGATATAGCAGAAGATAGAATATGAGTGGAGTCAATTAAGTGGTATTGATGTATGATAAGAGAAATGTAAAGTTAGTTGGAAAGTATAATTTGAAGCGAGATAAGTTATTAATGAATTAAGGGAATACAGAATTCATGAAATATTTGGTGAATGGTTTAGTATGATCAGAGTAGCGCGGTGGAAGTGTGGAAGATTTAATATTCATAAGTTATCTGAAGTTTAAGTAATTAAAGGAGAATTTAAAGTCTTGTGCGCAATTGAGCCAAATGATGGTTAGTGGTGATAAATAAACAGTGAAATAACATCAGAAATTTTGAAATTTTAAATAATGTAAAGTGAAAGGATTTAAGTAAGAAAATGGCCCAGAAAGAAAGGCTACAAACATAACCAAGAAAATTGTGGAAATAGATCGAGCCCAAGTAGATAAAGCGCTATCGGCTAGGTAGAATTTCTCAGAAAATCTGGAAATAGATTCAGTCCAAGGAGATAAAGTGCTAATAGCAAGGTAGAATCGCTTATAATTGAAAGGTAAGGAATGGTAGAATGGATCCATAAAATAAAGTAGTGGTAGAATAAATTAAAAAAAGAAAGGGAAGCCAAAGCAAGTATGAACATAAGCAGATGTTTTGAAAGAAGGATGCAGAGGAAGCTCTGCATATGGTTTTGTTCCTTTTTAGGTGATAGTGTGGTTTATTGTCGCTCGTTATGAATGTTGAGGATGACATTCCTTTTTAGATGATAGTAATGTAACGTAGCGCATTTTTCGAATCTTTGCGGAGTGTTGATTTGTGGTAGTTCGGATCTGTGTTTACTGGTTTTGGTATGGTGCTCATGGCCAATATGGGGTCATTCGGCCTTGGTTGTGGTTTCCGCGCACTGTGTGTAGTGTAGTGGGCCGGCAGGTTAGGCCCGTGGTGCCCGTTGGTTCACTGAATGTGAATGCGACGGGGGTGTAGGTCGCGTTCTGAACGCGACGGCAGTAGGTGTCGCGTTCTGGTTTCCGCTGCTGGGGTTGACGTCTGCATGTTCGTCGTGTGTCGTGCATGGAGTGGAGTTTGATGACGTCAGGAATGGGAAGGCGACGCCCTAATCCGTCACGACCAGGTACATCGCGATCCCAACCGCTGTGTGGTTTTTAAGCAGGCTGGCAGAACAAAGCTTTCACAAGTTCTGCTTGACCAGGGAAGAAGCTGCTGCGGCTCTGTTGGACAATTTGGCGTTTTGGCGGAGTTCTCGTCGTGCTCTCGACGCGAGGAGTGGGGAAACGCCGCGCCATGCATGGATTGCGTGTTCTTCCTGAAGGTTGGGAGTTCTACCTTGATATGTTATGTGGATAGCATATTGGTTTGTTTATTGCTTTAAAAATAGTAGATACCGTGTCTAGGAGGTGAAATGAGCATGAAAACTGGGTTGAAATCATGTTTAGAGTGGTTTGCATGGAAAATTCAGAGATGGTTCCCGGATTGGGGTTTTCGCTTGAGAAGGCGACGTACCCTACTGTCGCGACCAGGTAGCGACAGGCCGATCGATCGCGACAAGATTTCTTGTCGCGCATGTCGTGGCGTCGCAATCCGAAGGCGGCCTTGGCCTCTGTCGCGATCGCAGCTAAGGATACTATTTTATATGCTTTTGGCAATTTTGATATTCAATTATCGACGTTTAACGTGCATGGCTTTGGTAAGAGGTGCATTGGCCTCCATAAAGCTCTGTGAGCAGGTTGCCCACACGGTTAGTGGGTGGTTTACATAATCGGTGTGGTGTTATCGTGGTTCGAGGATGTGCAAGGCACATACTCCGTTGTGGTGGTGTTACACGTGTGTGGGTGTGTGTGTGTGTGCATGGCACATACACTAGTTGTCGGAGTGGTTGGGCAGTGAGGTCCCAATGTCAAGCTAGCCCTAGTTTTCAAATATGTGATTATAGATTGGTTAAGATGGTTAATTAATGGAGTGTAAGTATGGTTATTAAGTGGTTACCGAGTAAAGAGTTTGACGTGGCAATGGAGGTCACCTTGTGACCAGTGATAGGCCAGGTATGGTTGACTACCGTGATTTATGTGTGTGTTTATGTAGGATAGCTTGAGGGTCACGGAGTGACTAGGTCAAGCTAGTCCTTACATTTGTACCGTGGTTTGTAATAAGGATTGTATGATTTTATGATGTGATTAGTGCGTTTTCGAGTTTGGTGGTCCGACGCCTATTCCGGAATGCCTCTTCAGTTGGGAGCCCCAGGTTCCGAGGTGAGCCAGGCATGTGAGTGTACTCGGGGTTTGTCCCGGTGCAGTGGTACCGTCAAGGTCTTGTCGTCTTCCTGGACACTCTCACTCTCGAGGAGAGTTGTCGTCCGGCTGAGGGAAAGACAACAGTGGGACAGTGACTCGTGAGAGTTTGTGTTTAGTCACCTGTAGCGCGCTCGTAACTGGGGGTTACGGACACCAGTAGACGTACTGGGCCCTAGCTAGTCCTGTTACCAGTGCCTCACTTTAAAGAGCTCGGGCCAGAGTCTCTAAAGGTGCCAGGCATGGGCCTACAGGGTGTGTGACCTGTAGGTTGTGGTGGTTTGGTTGGTCTCCACAGTTCTTTGGCTTTACTTGTGTTGTGGAGCAGCAGTTGGACCTTACGTCCGTGACTGCGAGACTGAGAGGTAGCTCTTGTGTTGTGTTATCCAGGTTGGATACTGGTGTCATGAACCAATAGTCTATCCCGTGTGGTGGCGTCATGCTTTCCGGCTCGTGCTTTGCTATTAGTTATAGCATGTGTTGGTAGTGTTTTTACCCGACGAGGTGTGCCATGGCGTTGGCACTGTTGTTATTATGGTTAGTGAGCGAAGACTCATTAAATGTGGTTTGTTTGGTTGTGGTGTGCCCTGGTGATGGCACAATTATGTGTGTGTTTCGTGGTGGTACCTCGTGGTGCTAGGTACCTGTACTCTTTGTGGGTACTGGTTTCTGATAGCCCACGAATGCGTCGTTAAACACGTGACTAACAATCTCAAAATTATCGGCTTACACTAACGATTTTAACAATAGTTAAGTGGTGAGAGTAGAGTCGAATCCACGGGGAAAAAGATTTTAGAGTTGAAAACCTTGAGTTTTTAGTTAAGAAAATAATGTGGTGAGAATAAACTAAGTTGCACAAAATAAACCTAAACTAAAGAGGGTGGTTGAGACAGAGATAAATAGTAGAGTAGAGAGAGACGCAAGAGAAAGTAATCATTTAATCACACTTACCTAATCTAAATTAAACAAACTGTAAAGAAACATGATAGAGAGATGGACAGAATAGAGAGAGTGGGAGGAATAATTAACAAACCACAACTAACATTATTTAAATAAATATAACTGTTTAACACAATGTAGAAATAAACTAAACTAACTGGAGGGGTGAGAGGAGAGAGAAATAGCATAAAGAGAGAGAAGAGAGATGAGAGAAAACAGAAAAGAGAGAGAAGAGAGAGAGAGAGGAGAGAGAGCGAATAGAGGAGAGAGAGGGGATAGAGGAGAGAGAGGGCGCCGAGAGGAGAGAGGAGCAAGAGAGAGGGAGGCGCGAGAGGAGAGAGAGATGAGAGAGGCGCGAGAGGAGAGAAATAGAAGAGAGAGAAGAGAGAAACGTGAGAGAGAGAGAGAGAGAGGAGAGAGCGTTGAGAGAGAAGAGAGAGAGCGCTGAGAGAGAGAGAGGAGATGAGAGGAGAGAGAGCGCAGCAGCAACGGCCCCTCTCTACTTGCATGCATGCACGTAGAGAAGGGAGAGGGGACGGCGTGGCAGGGCTCGCGCAGACGGTGGCTGGTGCGCAGGGGCACGGGCGTCCAGGCGGGCGGCTGGTGCAGCAGGCTGCTTGCTGCTTCTGAGCGAGAGAGAGACCGGGGGAGAGGGAGAGAAGGGGAAGAAGAGAAGAAAGAAGAAGAGAAAGAGAAAGAGGAGGAAGGAGATCGGAGAATGAGAGAGGGGGGGAGAGAAGAGGGAATGAATCATGGCAAGAGAGAGAGGGGAGAGGTTTATAAAGTGGTAGAGAAAGAGAGGAAGGGGGAGAGAGGAAAGAAAAGAGAGATTTTTAGAAAATAAGGGAGAAGATTTTTAAAAGTGAGAAAGTGTTTAAAAAATAGAGGGGGGATATTTTAATAGAATCTCTCTTTTATTTTCTCTTGCTTCACTCCAATCCATTAGCCCATTAAGCACTTCATAGAATGGCCCATTAACCTGTAAATACAACATAAAATTGAATTTAATCAATTATCGTCCATGATAATAGAAATCTTATGAATTTATCAAGTGTTAGTCATTGAAATGGCATGATTATTCATGATAATTATGATATTATCACATCCCCCAACTTACTCATTGTTAGTCCCTTAGCAATGCACACAGGTGAATAATCGGGACTAACAGGAACTCAAAACATCATTTTCCATGTCAAGAAAGTAGAGAGGAGACTGATCAACACTAAATATTTCTAGTTCTAGTAGCATGTGTCAATGATAATCATGCAGTTCATGTTATTAGACAGTTCCTCAAGATACAGTTGAAATTATCATTTCCTTCATGAATGCACTTATGATCAACAAGCATTACTAAGATAGTGCATGAGCTTTTGACCCATTACTTAGAGATGATATCAACTCTACACTCTTAAAATCCAATCCTCGAATTACAGGTAGCTTTCACTCTGCCTTGTTATTTTCATCCTTCATCATCATTTTTTTTTTTGGATATCCTTTCACTATTTGATGCAAACTTCAACACTTCATGAGATGCCGAAGCCCGGTTACTAAGCTAGGGATTTCCTTCTTCATTTTGTCATTTTTTTCATTTTTTTTTTCATAACTTGTAGGCAGGTAGTTTTTTCCCCACGATTAGTTTTCTATAAGAGTGTAGAATGTCAATCTTCAACATGAGTATTAGGTAAAACCCTCATCACCCTCATGAATGACACTTATTCATCATCTAATACATGTGTAAAGGTTCAATAAAATTTCAAATGTAGTTTGAGAAAAATGCTAAGAACATAACCACAAAATTCATCCTTTAACGTACTACTGGCACAAGTATATACTTAGAGTAAAATCATTCTAGAATGAGGTATTCTTTCCATGAAAAATGATGCATGAAGTACAATGTTTGGGATGTTTAGCAGGATTTTAAAATTTGAAGGATTTCCCTCCCCCAACTTGAATGACATTGTCCTCAATGGCATAAAAGTAATGAACATAGAATAAAGCCAATGTAAATTAAGAAAGGAGAGATGCAACCTGATGATGACATGAGGGTAGTTGCACACTAGCTTCATCAAATGTAATGGGCCTTCAAAAACCTAGAACACAATAGAAAAGAAGAAATAAATTAAATATCCTTAAAATATTGGGTTGCCTCCCAATAAGCGCTAAGTTTAATGTCTTCAGCCAGACACATATAGCTAACAGGCTCACGTAACACCCCCAATCAATTGACGCCAAATTTTTTCTTTGTAAGGCATCACCAACCATGGTGGGTCAAGTGGTTCAAACGTACCTTGCAGATCAGTAAGTGATAGAGAAATTGAGGCACTCAAGATCATATCTTCAATTAAGAAATTTTCATTTGTACACTTAAGATCTTTGTATGTGTTGAACACATCAATGCAGACTTTATTATTTTCACCATTTCTACCCACAACTTCCATTTTTAGATCCTCATTCATGATGTTGAGGTCAGATTGAGTTGAATGCTTAGAGGATTGCTTGAACTCCACTGGCTGACTTGTGTCAAAAATAGTAGCATGATCTAGAATGAAATGGATATGACTTTCAGATCAAGGATGCTTAAAAGGTTCAAGTGTAGTTGATCAATCAGCTAGTGGTACCCTGTCCATGAACATGTTGGATTTACCAAGGTCAGGGAGAGGTAGGAATTCTATGTTTTTCTCGACATCAAGAGAGACCCAGTCAATGTGGACTTTAGGCAGAATTGCTAATTCATCTCTTACCCAATAAGAATGATTGATGATTACACCCAGCTCTTTCTCCACACTCACTTCTTCTTTGTCACCCACTTGAAACAATGTCACATCAAAATTGGGCCCAACATCTAGATGACATTCTTTTTCGTCACCCCCCAACTTGAGTTCAGCTAACTCACTAGAGCTTTCCTCAAGTATGACATTATGGATGGAGTCTTCTTGATGATCAGTTACATGTTGGGCCAAGACTTTGGATTGATTTTCAGTGGCACCCATCTCCTCCTGATTTGACTCATTAATATTATCTCTCATTTTCCAAGTGGGCGTGTCCACAATCATGTTGGACTGAGAATTTGTGGATGGAATTTGAGAGTCAAATTGTTGGTCACAATCAAGATAATGATGTTCATATTTGTCAATGGGTTGACATGGTGATTGGTTATCTTTCCTCCTTTTGATTTCTATGAGTTGTGCAATCAGGAGGTCAGTTTTGACAAATGATTGCTCTAATTCTTGTTGTTTATGGGCGAATGTTTGCTCAAAGATTCGTTGGTTATCATGGAATTTTTGCATGAATTGCCCAAATTGATCATCGAAGAGGCCTGATTGTGAGGGAGATGTATAAGTGGACTGTGGATATACATGTCCCTCATGATGGCTTTTGTCATGAATATCAATTTGGCATTGGGCCCAATGTTGAAAGTTGTGGATAGGTGGACTTTGGGCTTGGGCCAGAATAGGTTGATCTCTAAGTGTTAAGTGTGGCATTACTTCTCCGAGTGGTTGGAAGGGTGTGCCTTCAGGAGCATTTGTTAAGCACACCGGCAGATCAATGCCAAAAAATCCTTCATTGAACCATGAGATGATTTCAGCACCAAGAAAGGGTCCTTGAATTTCCCCTTGTGGATCTTGGTAAAGCCAACTCAATTCTGTAGGAGGGGCATATTGTTCATCTTTTGGGTAAGGAGTGGAGGTGTAAGGCCCTTGAAAATATTGTGTTTCTGCTTGGGTGAAAGATGGCACATTATGGAACAAATTAGTATGGCGGGCCTGATCTTGGGTAAAATCTGAGAGTTGGGCCACCCCAGAGAATGTACTTTCATAGTGGGCTGACAAGAAATGTGTATTTTCAAAGTAGGCTGGGCCACGTTGAATGAAAGATGAAAATTGGTTTGGGCCATGGCCTATATGATGTACTGGGTTGGCCCACATATGATTGTGAATGAGAAAGATGAGACTTTTTCTCTCTTTTTTTTATTGCAATTTTAGATTTTTTTTTTTTTTAGGTAGAGACAAATAAGTTGCAAACAATTAACCTAAATGACCTAGGGATCTGGGATCTAAAAGTAAGCTTTCTCACAACGTGACTTAAACCCAACCTAAGTCCACTAACATGTATGTCCACTGGCCAGGTAAGAGGTGGGGTAGTGGGAGGCTCCCCCTACTTCCGTAGGGACCTAATTAGAGAGCCACTTTCCCGCTTAGGCATTTGCCACTTAACCTCTAGCCTTAGACACTAGTTTCCAAAACTTGATAGTGGGACTAGGTGGACCAAAATCTCATTGTGAACCCTAGATTCAATGTCTACTGCCTTTTATTGGGCTTGGGAATGCAAAAGATGCAGGAAGTTGTGGTTTGTGGGCTAAGGAAGGGTGATCAAATCCCCACCTTATCTTGTTAAGGAAATTGCCATTAAATTATTTTAGAAATGATGTGCACACCACAAAATAAAGCAAGGGGTTCTATGCAAGCATGGCAATGCATGATCATGCTTTTTAAAGAAGTTGAGATTCTCACCTTGCCTCCCGCAATCTTCGACAAGAAAGGAAACCTTTCAAAGAAAAGAAATTACCTAAAGATGGAAGCCTAAATGATGCATGTCCTAAAGATGGAAGGTTTCTAATCTTCACATGACATCTTTTATTGGATTCAAGTGATTGATTTTTTTAGATTTTTTTTTTTTTTTTTATTAATTATCTAAATATGGTAACTAAGAAAAGGAAACTAAATCAAAAGGGTTTTAATGGTACTTACCTCCAACGCAATCCCTCGTTCTTTTGGAAATGAAAACAAATGGAAAGAGTGAGAGAAGGAAACTCACCTCACTTACCCTTCTTTTTTTTTATTTTTCCTGCAATTTTCGGATTTTTCTTCCCAAAGTAGAACTTTTTACCTACAGATTCGGCTTTCAGTGACAGTTTTCTGACAGATTCTTCAATTTTGCAATTTTCAGGATTTTTCACTTTTTATTTGATACCTACAAAAAGAAAGAAAATGTTAGCATGAATATATACAAATAACACCAAGATTACCAAAACTAAACTTCTAATTCCCCGGCAACGGCGCCAAAAACTGATAGCCCACGAATGCGTCGTTAAATACGTGACTAACAATCTCAAAATTATCGGCTTACACTAACGATTTTAACAATAGTTAAGTGGTGAGAGCCGAGTCGAATCCACGGGGAAAAAGATTTTAGAGTTGAAAACCTTGAGTTTTTAGTTAAGAAAATAATGTGGTGAGAATAAACTAAGTTGCACAAAATAAACCTAAACTAAAGAGGGTGGTTGAGACAGAGATAAACAGTAGAGTAGAGAGAGACGCAAGAGAAAGTAATCATTTAATCACACTTACCTAATCCAAATTAAACAAACTGTAAAGAAACATGATAGAGAGATGGACAGAATAGAGAGAGTGGGAGGAATAATTAACAAACCACAACTAACATTATTTAAATAAATATAACTATTTAACATAATGTAGAAATAAACTAAACTAACTGGAGGGGTGAGAGGAGAGAGAAATAGCATAAAGAGAGAGAAGAGAGATGAGAGAAAACAGAAAAGAGAGAGAAGAGAGAGAGAGCCTACGTGAGAGAGAGAGAGAGGAGAGAGAGCGAATAGAGGAGAGAGAGGGGATAGAGGAGAGAGAGGGCGCCGAGAGGAGAGAGGAGCGAGAGAGAGGGAGGCGCGAGAGGAGAGAGAGATGAGAGAGGCGCGAGAGGAGAGAAAGAGAAGAGAGAGAAGAGAGAAACATGAGAGAGAGAGAGAGAGGAGAGAGCGCTAAGAGAGAAGAGAGAGAGCGCTGAGAGAGAGAGAGCGCTGAGAGAGAGAGAGGAGATGAGAGGAGAGAGAGCGCAGCAGCGGCGGCCCCTCTCTATGTGCATGCATGCACGTAGAGAAGGGAGAGGGGGCGGCGTGGCAGGGCTCACGTAGGCAGTGGCTGGCGCGCAGGGGCGCGAGCGTCCAGGCGAGCGGCTGGTGCAGCAGGCTGCTTGCTGCTTGCTGCTTCTGAGCGAGAGAGAGACCGGGGGAGAGGGAGAGAAGGGGAAGAAGAGAAGAAAGAAGAAGAGAAAGAGAAAGAGGAGGAAGGAGATTGGAGAAGGAGAGAGGGGGGGAGAGAAGAGGGAAAGAATCATAGCAAGAGAGAAAGGGGAGAGGTTTATAAAGTGGTAGAAAAGGAAAGGAAGGGGGAGAGAGGAAAGAAAAGAGAGATTTTTAGAAAATAAGGGAGAAGATTTTTAAAAGTGAGAAAATGTTTAAAAAATAGAGGGGGGATATTTTAATAGAATCTCTCTTTTATTTTCTCTTGCTTCACTCCAATCCATTAGCACATTAAGCACTTCATAGAATGGCCCATTAACCTGCAAATACAACATAAAATTGAATTTAATCAATTATCGTCCATGATAATAGAAATCTTATGAATTTATCAAGTGTTAGTCATTGAAATGGCATGATTATTCATGATAATTATGATATTATCAGTTTCTCGTAGTACGCTGAGTTCTAGCCTTTTCAGGTGGTGAAGTGGAGGTCATGTGGTGAGACCTTCCACTTGTTGTGTTTTACCCTTTCTTGGGTAAGTTTCCGAATATGATTTAGTGTGCGATAGATTGGCATCGTGGTAGCCAGTCCTGTTTCTTTAGTGTGACATTCGATATATCGTGATTTAAAGGTATAAGGGATTAGCTCTTGGTTAGCAATCCTGTTACCCATATGTTTAGAGGCTTGCGAGTGAAGCTAGTAGCTTGGGCAATGCTTTGCCTGTGTGGCTTACAGTTTAGGCGACCAGCTGTTGAGGTGGTGTGCCTATGAGGCTTGTGGCCTAAGCTTTCCAGTTATTGGGCAAACTAGTAGCGTGGTGCTAGTTCTGCCGTTGTCTCATCTTATTTCCAGAATTGGTATGAATTGATATAATTACGCTTTACTGTGAGCGGGAAATGGTTTGGCTTCCGGTGTTGCTAGTGAGACCCGTTGGAGTTGAGGTTCTCCTGCATTGTGTGTGGTTTTCGGTGGTTCCCTACTGAGTCAGTGACTTGTTGAGGCTCACTCCCTTATAGTTCTTTTCAGGGTTTACCGTTGGTGTGGCTTGTGGAGGTGTCAGTGGTGTCGTGGCAGACCTGTACCACCAGCAGTAGTGTTAGTACAGTTATGTGAGCTTGTGCTCCCTCGGGGTATGCCCCAGGTAGTTGTACTCTTTTTAATTGGGGCATGTAATAATGTAATGGGACAGTTGTAAATTGTTATATGCAGATATGAGCACATGTTCTTTCTTGTGTCTCTTACTGTTGTGGTTTGTCATTTATATTCTTCCTGGACATGTGTACGAGTTATCCCTTGCGAGATTTCGGTCCGTTCGCGGGAGACGGATCTGGATATGGACCCTTATTGGGTATAAATATCCAGGGCCATTACAGTTGGTATCAGAGGAATGGTCCAGTTAGAATATGAAAAGACATTAAGATTACAATGTCCCAATACATGATTTAATGTCCACTGCTGGTAGTAAGTCTGTAGTTTCCTGTGCTTTTTAGTATGGCTTCCATATGAGTTTTGGTATATGAATTGTATGTATAGTTGGTTAGATCAGTAGTTGTGGGTAATAGCAGATATGATTGGTGGTGTAGTATGAGTGACTATTGGATTATGGTTAAAGTATAATTGATTAAAGATTCTTTATTATAGAAATTGAAAGAATTAGTGCATTCAGTTATTAAATTTACTAAAAAGTGTTTTAATGAGAATCAGAGTTGGTAGAGAATGGTATAAAGTAGTGATGTGATGGAATAATAGAGGGAATTGTATCATGATGAGAAATAGAGCTTTGTGATTAGAACTGTTAAATGGGTGAATTGTGGTTGAAAATTGTAGCATAGATAGTCATTGTGTTTGAGATTTATGTTAATAAAGTGTTAAGAAGTTCCTTGGATAATAGTATGATTAATCGCATGTTAGGTTTGAAATGATCAAGTGAGGTAGTCTAGCTTGAGATGAGAGGCTGGTAAGCAGAGGAGCAGTGATCAAGATGATTCTTCAGTGTGATTTGTGATTAGAAATAATTGTAGTAACGAATTTAAGGGTAGTGTTGATATAAATAATAAGGATAATCGAAAGTTTGATATAGAAACTCATGTAAGTGGATGTAAAGGTGACCGGTTGGTTAAAGAGAGAGTAAAAGAGCAGTGGGAAGTCAAATTTTTTCGAGAATTTTCTAAGAGAAAGATGTTTGTTAATAAAAGGCAGTGGATAAAGATTTCGCAGAAAGATTTGTATAAGGTTGTTGTAGTGTTAAAGATAAGAGTAGTGGTGCCAGCATTTGTGTGTAGATTGCGGAAGCGGAGAAGGGAAATTGGTGTCATAGGTAGATTGAAGTTATAATTAAATAATTAAAGTAAGTTGAAGCTATGTAAGTTAGAATGGACAAGGTTAAGTCCATTGAAAGTAATGGGGAATAGCAAAGTGGATTATGAATGGATATTTGTGAATGAGCCGTAACAGTGAAAATGTTTATATTTGGTGGTAAATTAGTAATGTGGAATAAAGAAATTAAGTAGAATAAATCATTGTGTTTTAAAGAAATAATTTTAGTTTATAGTTATGGTGGAAAATAAGAAGGATTGTAGCATAAATGGCACCTAGAAATTAGTCAGCTAGTAAACTAGTTAAGAGAAATATTTTACAAAATGGTGTTATGTTATTGATAGTAAAGATAAAGTTTAGTATTAATGATCAAGTGGGAAAAAAAAAAGAATATGATAGATTATAGAATAGTGATAATTAAATGATTCAGGAAATGTGCAATAAGAATTTGTGTAATGATATGCAGTAAGGTGATTTGGATGAATAAATGAATTTTGTTATAAGAATATTTCTAGAATTTGAAGTAAAGCTATAATAAATCAGTTAAAGAGTAGTGAGCAGATTAAGGTATAGTGAAAGGGAGTAGAAAAAGGGAGGAGCAATATAATCAGTTTAATGGTAAAGAAATTTCGAGATTTGATGTCATCTAATTGAGCAAGGCTTGAATAAAGGTAAAGGTGAATTTTCGGGTATGTGTAGCAATGAGAATAGAAGATGTGAAAAGATATGAATTGGGTTTGTTAAATCAATTAGAGAATATTGTTTAAAGCAAAGAATATATATATATAAAGGGAAAAGTATATCAATATTCATACATGCCAAGATTTAGAATTTAGTGTGTAGCAGATATAGCAGAAGATAGAATATGAGTGGAGTCAATTAAGTGGTATTGATGTATGATAAGAGAAATGTAAAGTTAGTTGGAAAGTATAATTTGAAGCGAGATAAGTTATTAATGAATTAAGGGAATCCAGAATTCATGAAATATTTGGTGAAAGGTTTAGTATGATCAGAGTAGCGCAGTGAAAGCATGGAAGATTTAATATTCATAAGTTATCTGAAGTTTAGGTAATTAATGGAGAATTTAAAGACTTGTGCGCAATTGAGCCAAATGATGGTTAGTGGTGATAAATAAATAGTGAAATAACATCAGGAAATTTGAAATTTTAAATAATGTAAAGTGAAAAGATTTAAGCAAGAAAATGGCCCAGAAAGAAAGGTTGTAAACATAACCAGGAAAAATGTAGAAATAGATCGAGCCCAAGCAGATAAAGCACTATCGGCTAGGTAGAATTGCTCAGAAAATGTGAAAATAGGTTCAGTCCAAGGAGATAAAGCGCTAATAGCAAGGTAGAATCACTTATAATTGAAAGGTAAGGAATGGTAGAATGGATCCATAAAATAAAGTAGTGGTAGAATAAATTAAAAAAAGAAAGGGAAGGCAAAGCAAGTATGAACATAAGCAGATGTTTTGAAAGAAGGATGCAGAGGAAGCTATGCATATGGTTTTGTTCCTTTTCAGGTGATAGTGTGGTTTATTGTCACTCGTTTTGAATGTCGAGGATGACATTCCTTTTTAAATGATAGTAATGTAACGTAGCGCGTTTTTTGGATCTTTGCGGTGTGTTGATTAGTGGTAGTTCGGATCTGTGTTTACTGGTTTTGGTATGGTGCTCATGGCCAATATGGGGTCATTGGGCTTTGGTTGTGGTTTCTGCGCGCTATGTGTAGCTTAGTGGGCCGGCAGGTTAGGCCCGTGGTGCCCGTTGGTTCACTGAATGTGAACGCGACGGGGGTGTAGGTCGCGTTCTAAACGCGACGGCAGTAGGGGTCGCGTTCTGGTTTCCGCTGCTGGGGTTGACGTCTGGATGTGCGCCGCGTGTCGCGCATGGAGTGGAGTTTGCTGATGTCAGGATTGGGAAGGCGACGCCCTAATCCGTCGCGACAAGGTCACGATGGGAAGGTACATCGCGAACCCAACAACTGTGCGGTTTTTAAGCAGGCTGGCAGAACAAAGCTTTCACAAGCTCTGCTCGACCGGCGAAGAAGCTATTGCGGCTCTTTTGGGCAATTTGGCGTTTCGGCGGAGTTCTCGTGGCGCTCTCGATGCGAGGACGTCGCGAGGAGTGGGGGAAACGCCGCGCCATGCATGGATTGTGCGTTCTTCCTGAAGGTAGGGAGTTCTACCTTGTTTTGTTACGTGGATAGCATATTGTTTGTTTATTGCTTTAAAAATAGTAGATATCGTGTCTAGGATGTGAAATGAGCATGAAAACTAGGTTGAACTCATGTTTAGGGTGGTTTGCATGGAAAATCCGGAGATGGTTCCTAGATTGGGGTTTTCGCCTGAGAAGGCAACGGACCCTACTGCCGCGACCAAGTAGGGACAGGCCGATCCATCGCGACAGGATTTCTTGTCACGCCATGTCATGGCGTCGCGATCCAAAGGTGGCCTTGGCCTCTGTCGCGATCGCAGCCGAGGATACTATTTTATATGCTTTTGGCAATTTGGATATTCGATTATCGACGTTTAACGTGCATGGCTTTGGTAAGAGGTGCATTGGCCTCCATAAACCTCTGTGAGCAGGTTGCCCACAAGGTTAGTGGGTGGTTTACATAATCTGTGTGGTGTTATCGTGGTTCGAGGATGTGCATGGCACATACTCCGTTGTGGTGGTGTTACACGTGTGTGGGTGTGTGTGTGTGTGTGCATGGCACATGCACTGGTTGTCGGAGTGGTTGGGCAGTGAGGTCCCTATGTCAACCTAGCCCTAGTTTTCTAATATGTGATTATAGATTGGTTAAGATGGTTAATTAATGGAGTGTAAGTATGGTTATTAAGTGGTTACCGAGTAAACAGTTTGACGTGGCAATTGAGGTCACCCACTACAAGAAAATGCGCTATTTCCGACAGACTGAATCCGTCGGAAATTCGTCGGTATTCCGTCGGAAAAGGAGCCTTCCGACCGCTTTCCGTCCAAAGCTTGTCAGAAACTTTCCGTCGGAAATACTTGGTCAGAAATTTCCGACGGATGACAATTCCGTTGGAATTCGGTCGAAACCTCCGACAGATATAATCCGTCGGTAAAGCCGTCAGTATTTTCCGACGGAATTGCCGACGGTGTTTAGCCGTCGGTATATTATCAGTTCCGACGGATACTTATCCGTCGGCCAATCCATCAGTATTTTCCGACGGGATTACCAACGGTCTTTTTCCGTCGGTAATTTATAAGTTCCAACGGATACTTATCCGTCGGAAAATCCGTCGGAAAATACACATATATTTTTTAAAAAATAGGCAAATAAAAATGATTTGTCAACATTGCTACAATGTCAAACCTGCTACAATATTCATAAATTTAACAAATACTAACAATCAACATAAAATCATAAAATACAATAAATATAAAATCATATAGAATAATGAATACAAAAATCAACATAGATCTGCTGGATCGTCTGCTGTCCCTGCCTCGTCATCGTCTGGAGCTGGATCCTATATTAAAACAAATCAAAATGAGAAACATTAATAATAAATAAAAGACATACAGTATTTTTAAAAATGAAATTTCAAACATGTGATTATTTCTTAAGCTTAATACAATACTATTTTTAGATCCATCATTTTCTTGGGTGTTTTTAGATCCGTCCTTTGAATGCCCAACCCAATCCGGAGATCCAAATTGGATTCCGTCAGTTCCCACACGTCACTTTAACCCACCCGGTCGTGTCGGAGAAAACAGCACGTCAATCGGATCCCTATTTGGGATTTTAGAACCCCACGTTGCGTCTTTTAACCATTTATATATGCTTGGCCGTGTTTTTAGATCCGTCCTTTGAATGCCCAACCCAATCCGGGGATCCAAATTGGATTCCGTCAGTTTCTACACATCACTTTAACCCACCCGGTCGTGTCGGAGAAAACGGCACGTCGATCGGATCCCTATTTGGGATTTTGGACCCCCGGGTTGTGTGTTTTAACCTTTTATATATACTTGCCCATTTTTACATCCGTCCTTTGAATGCCCAACCCAATCCGCAGATCCAAATTGGATTCTGTCAGTTTGTACACGTCACTTTAACCCACCCGGTCGTGTCGGAGAAAACGGCACGTCGATTGGATCCCTATTTGGGATTTTGGACCCCCGGGTTGCGTGTTTTAACTATTTATATATGGTTGACCGTGTTTTTAGATCTGACCTTTGAATGTCCAACCCAATCTGGGGATCCAAATTGGATTCTGTCAGTTTCTACACGTCACTTTAACCCACCCGGTCGTGTCGGGGAAAACGGCACGTCGATCGGATCTCTATTTGGGATTTTGGACCCCCGGGTTGTTTGTTTTAACATTTTATATATACTTGCCTGTTTTTAGATCCGTCAATTGAATGCCCAACCCAATCCGGGGATCCAAATTGGATTCCGTCAGTTTCTACACGTCACTTTAACCCACCCGGTCGTGTCAGAGAAAACGGCACGTCGATTGGATCTCTATTTGGGATTTTGGACCCCCGGGTTGCGTGTTTTAACCATTTATATTTGTTTGACCATGTTTTTTGATCCGTCCTTTGAATGCCCAACCCAATTCGGAGATCCAAATTAGATTCTGTTAGTTTCTACACGTCACTTTAACCCACCCGGTCGTGTTGGAGAAAACGGCACGTCGATCGGATCCCTATTTGGGATTTTAGACCCCCGGGTTGTGTGTTTTGACCATTTATATATACTTGGGTGTTTTTGAGATCCGTCATTTGAATGCCCAACCCAATCCGGAGATCCAAATTGGATTCCGTCAGTTCCCACACGTCACTTTAACCCACCCGGTCGTGTCGAAGAAAACGGCACGCCGATTTGATCCCTATTTGGGATTTTGGACCCCCGGGTTGTGTGTTTTGACCCTTTATATATATACTTGGGTGTTTTTTAGATCCGTCAATTGAACGCCCGACCCAATCCGGAGATCCAAATTGGATTCCGTCAGTTCCCACACGTCACTTTAACCCACCTGGTTGTGCGGAGAAAACGGCACGCCGATCCGATCCCTATTTGGGATTTTGGAACCCCGAGTTGTGTGTTTTAACCATTTATATATGGTTGACCGTGTTTTTAGATCCGTCCTTTGAATTCCCAACCCAATCCGAGGATCCAAATTGGATTTCGTCAGTTTCTACACGTCACTTTAACCCACCGGGTCATGTCGGAGAAAACGGCACGTCGATCGGATCCCTATTTGGGATTTTGGACCCCCAGGGTTGTGTGTTTTAACCTTTTATATATACTTGCCCGTTTTTACATCCGTCCTTTGAATGCCCAACCCAATCCGTAGATCCAAATTGGATTCTGTCAGTTTGTACACGTCACTTTAACCCACCCGGTCGTGTCGGAGAAAACGGCACGTCGATTGGATCCCTATTTGGGATTTTGGACCCCCGGGTTGCGTGTTTTAACCATTTATATATGGTTGACCGTGTTTTTAGATCCGTCCTTTGAATGTCCAACCCAATCCGGAGATCCAAATTAGATTTCGTCAGTTTTTACACGTCACTTTAACCCACCCGGTTGTGTCGGAGAAAACGGCACGTAGATCGGATCTCTATTTGGGATTTTGGACCCCCGGGTTGTGTGTTTTAACCTTTTATATATACTTGCCTGTTTTTAGATCCGTCAATTGAATGCCCAACCCAATCCGGGGATCCAAATTGGATTCCGTCAGTTTCTACACGTCACTTTAACCCACCCGGTCATGTTAGAGAAAACGGCACGTCGATCGGATCCCTATTTGGAATTTTGGACCCCCGGGTTGCGTGTTTTAACCATTTATATATGTTTGACCATGTTTTTACATCCGTCCTTTGAATGCCCAACCCAATCCAGAGA
This sequence comes from Colocasia esculenta, assembly GCA_014218235.1. Taxonomy (NCBI): domain Eukaryota; kingdom Viridiplantae; phylum Streptophyta; class Magnoliopsida; order Alismatales; family Araceae; genus Colocasia; species Colocasia esculenta. Next base: position 25,936,516 of record CM024761.1, on the reverse strand, counting down.
TCCAAATTTGATTCTGTCAGTTTGTATACGTCACTTTAATCCACCCGGTCGTGTCGGAGAAAACGGCACGTCGATTGGATCCCTATTTGGGATTTTGGACCCCCGGGTTGCGTGTTTTAACCATTTATATATGGTTGACCGTGTTTTTAGATCCGTCCTTTGAATGTCCAACCCAATCTGGGAATCCAAATAGATTCCGTCAGTTTCTACACGTCACTTTAACCCACCCGGTCGTGTCGGAGAAAACGGCACGTCGATCGGATCTCTATTTGAGATTTTGGACCCCCGGGTTGTGTGTTTTAACCTTTTATATATACTTGCCTGTTTTTAGATCCGTCAATTGAATGCCCAACCCAATCCGGGGATCCAAATTTGATTCCGTCAGTTTCTACACGTCACTTTAACCCACCCGGTCGTGTCGGAGAAAATGGCACATCGATCGGATCCCTATTTGGGATTTTAGACCCCGGGTTGCGTGTTTTAACCATTTATATCTATTTGACCGTGTTTTTAGATCCGTCCTTTGAATGCCCAACCCAATTCGGAGATCCAAATTAGATTCTGTTAGTTTCTACACGTCACTTTAACCCACCCAGTCGTGTTGGAGAAAACGGCACGTCGATCGGATCCCTATTTGGGATTTTAGACCCCCGGGTTGTGTGTTTTGATCATTTATATATACTTGGGTGTTTTGAGATCCGTCATTTGAATGCCCAACCCAATCCGGAGATCCAAATTGGATTCCGTCAGTTCCCACACGTCACTTTAACCCACCCGGTCGTGTCGAAGAAAACGGCACGCCGATTTGATCCCTATTTGGGATTTTGGACCCCCGGGTTGTGTGTTTTGACCCTTTATATATATACTTGGGTGTTTTTTAGATCCGTCAATTGAACGCCCGACCCAATCCGGAGATCCAAATTGGATTCCGTCAGTTCCCACACGTCACTTTAACCCACCTGGTTGTGTCGGAGAAAACGGCACGCCGATCCGATCCCTATTTGGGATTTTGGAACCCCGAGTTGTGTGTTTTAACCATTTATATATGGTTGACCGTGTTTTTAGATCCGTCCTTTGAATGCCCAACCCAATACGGGGATCCAAATTGGATTCCGTCAGTTTCTACACGTCACTTTAACCCACCTGGTCGTGTCGGAGAAAACGGCACGTCGATTGGATCCCTATTTGGGATTTTGGACCCCCGGGTTGTGTGTTTTGACGCTTTATATATACTTGGGTGTTTTTTAGATCCGTCAATTGAACGCCCGACCCAATCCTAAGTATATGAAATTAATACTAATACTGACTTGAGCTGCTGGCTGTGTGAGGCGTACTCCCTGCATTATTGAGATGAACTGCTGAACCATATCACTAAACTACGTCTGTAGCTGTACCCGCTGCGTCTCTATCTCTACCCGCTGCGTCTGTAGCTCTTCCCGCTGCATCTGTAGCTCTGTACGTAGCTCCTCCTGAATGATGCCTCTAATGTCCTCTACACCACTGACGGGCGGCGCAGAAGATGAACTCGCGTGTGCCGGAGGAGCGATCGAACTGGCATATGAGGACAACACTCGATGAGTATCCAGGCTGTCCCCAAAGCCGTACACTCACACCTTCCTCGGCACTCCCGCTGCCTCGACCCAAGCGTCCGCATCCAAATCTGGCTGGGGAGTGCTCTCTGTGTAGCGCTCCGCCATCGTCCTATCGTACGTCTCCTGTAAAATAATTTAAAATTAAATTATTGAAAACAAATTACTTTAATATCATAATTGAATTCATAATTTAAAGCTTGACTTACAGCAATCGTGCGGGCACTGTCGGTAACATAGTCATCCGTCCCCTTCCGCTTATGAGTACGGTCAAATAACTCGCGGAAAGTAGGGGCACGCTCCAGGTCGTGATGCTTAAAATTCAACAAAATTAGTTAGTTTCACAATAATAATCCATATGTATATATGAATCGAACAATAAAATACTTACCAATTTTTGACTGTGGGTCGCATAAGATACGGATCCACTATTATGCATTTCTTCTCTGGTTGAGTTGCTCTGTTGCGTATTGCCGCCTGTGACCGCTGCTGCCATGGTCAAGCAGCCCAACGCGCGCAAAGGGACTCCCAATAGTCCCTCTGCAGCCAAACAGGGCTGTAATCCACCCAAGCCATAGGATCCCGGTTGCCTGTGGTCTTCATTGCCTTGTCCCGTACCTCCCACATCGACTTTCTTAAATTAGTCTGGGCCGTAATCTCCCAGACGGCTCGAGCCCGAGGAAGATCCTCGGGTCTCGTAAACGCGAACCTCCGCTGTAAAGAAATAAAATTAATCGTCGTTCTGCAATAAACCCAAATTAATAATAATTGAATAAATGACTGCAACTCTTCTAAAAAATAAAAATACCGTAAACATGTCAAATAATAAATCCCGGACTGGCACCGGGAAGTCTCTCCATGCATCCACTGGTCCTGGAATATGTGCGTGGACCAGCGTCGTAATATAGCGGGAAGCAGGACTGGGATCTATCTTCCCCCTGCAATTCCACATTAATTTTCTACATGAAATGTATATCCTAAATAACAAATACAGTAACACTGAGATGATGAACTTTACCCTGAGATCCAACATGGTTGTTGTCCTGGTAGCTGAGGCCCCTCCTCAGCTGCTGAATGCTGGCTCTCCACCTCTGTTGAAAACAATTTAGTACACTTTTATTGTATAAATTGCAAGAGACCAAACATACTAATCTATTGAAACATATGTTTACCTTGTGGTGAGGAAGAAGACGAAGGTGGCACTGCTTGGATGGTCGACAGGGAGGCAAAATTTCATACACATTAGAAAATATGAATTTCAAATAAACAACAATATAGAAATTTACCTGTCGCTGGGACGACGGGCGTGGACGGGGAGGCAGTCCCTGCAAAATTTCATACACATTAGAAATTATGAATTTCAAATGAACAAGAATATAGAAATTTACCTGTCGCTGGGATGACGGGCGTGGACGGAGAGGCAGTCCCTGCAAAATTTCATACACATTAGAAATTATGAATTTCAAATAAATAACATTGTAGAAAATTACCTGTCGCTGGGACGACGGGCGTGGACGGGGAGGCAGTCCCTGCAAAATTTCATACACATTAGAAATTATGAATTTCAAATAAACAACAATATAAAAATTTACCTGTCGCTGGGAAGACGGGCGTGGATGGGGAGGCAGTCCCTGTAAAATTGTATGTACGTTAGTTCTCGTGAAATCAATATAAATAATAATACCCATATGGTTTTTTGTGTACATATGCATATACCTGTCGCGGACCTGGAGGCAGACGTGGACGGGGAGGCAGTCCCTCTGCCAACGACGTGGCAACCGTCCGACTGCGTTCTCCACGTACCATATCTCTATTGATACAAATAAAGATATAGCAAGTCATCAGCACTCAATTTGAAGTAGCAATTTATTATGAACATGTAATTAACAACAACACCAATTTCTTACAAAATATGCAGTATATTATCTATATTCATCATCAGATGCTGAAGACATGTTTAATTCAGCATCATCTTCATCATCATCCTGGAATTCATCCTCATCATCTTGGGAGTCTTCCTCCACATCAGACTCCACCTCCCGCTCAGCGACATTTGGGTCAACTTCTTCTTGTTCGTTATCCTTATGTAAGCAAATTGTTTCATTTATATCATGAACATTGTACTGCGTAGAAGCTGCCAACTCTCGTGCGTCACTCCGATCTGATTGGAAAAAGTTGTCATTAACACCTTCGAGCTCATCATCAGTCGGGAGAAGCTCATACTCAGGGAATAGTCTTGATTTCACTCTACATGCAGCCCACCAATCTCTTAATTTGAGGGATGTATAATTTGAATAATAAACTTGTTGGGCTTGTGCCGCCAGGATGAATGGCTCATATGTACTCAATTTGGACTTATGCTTCACATCGATTAATCCATATGTTGTGTCATGACGAATAGATGTCGGGTCAAACCAATGACACTTGAACAGAAATACATTGTTGTCTTGTCCCAAAAATTGCAGTTCAATGACTTCTTCGAGAATGCCATAATAGTCAATTTCATTTTCATTGTAGGCACTTCCCTTCACACATACGCCGCTGTTCATCGTAGACTTATTCCGTCCATAATCTCTCGTGTGAAATCTGTATCCATTCACAATGTAGCCTGGATAGACACGTACAATCTTCGAGGGGCCAAAACTAATCTGTTGTACTCTTGAATCGGGAATGAAGCCTTGTTCAACCTATTATGAGATAAATAGACAAACATTGAATAAATGACTTCAACTCAGTCTGCATAAAAACATAACACTTATGTTTCAAAATAATTAGACACATACTCGAGATCTTAACCAAGTAGGAAAAGACTTCTCCCGTTCCTTTTCAACCTGCACGTCAGTTAGACGTGGATTCCGTCGCAATATGACCGAGTCAAACTCTCTGCAATGTAAATGTCACACAACCGTTAGGTTCTGCAGCAATGCACGCAAATGATGACGAATAAGCGTGGAGAGCTTACTGAATGTAAGGGTCTAGTTCTTCGCAATTCATGAACACGTAGATCTCCGCAGCTACCAACTCTCTGTCTTGGAGTGCGCGAGTAGATGAAGATCCGAACGCCCGTCCGGGACACTTGAATACAGAGAGTCGGTCTGACACCTCGGAATCTCCACCATCATCATTACGTGGAGGTTGAGTGCGTCGGGTTCGTATTTCCGTGTCAAAGTACATCGAACAGAAGTTCGATATCTCCTCAATGAGGTACGCCTGAGTAATGGAGCCCTCAACTTGTGCTTTGTTACGGACTTTCATCTTAAGATCGTGCATGCACCTACGACAATAATTCAAATGCATACATAAGTAATATAAAAGATCGTCGTAATGGCAATAAATTGAGATGTAGAAATATACCTCTCAAACGGATACATCCATCGAAATTGTACTGGTCCTCCGACCCTTGCCTCATATGGTAAATGGATGATCAGGTGCTCCATTGAATCAAAGAATGCTGGAGGAAATATCTTCTCTAATTTGCAGACTGTCTGAATTATATTTTGCTCTATATTTTGCAAGTCATGAATTTTGAGTTCTGATGCAGATAAAATCCTGAAGAATTGACTCAGCTCAGTCATTGCTCCCCATATTTGTTTCAGCAACAACTCACGAAAAGCAAGAGGCATCAGTCTTTGCATGAAAACATGGCAGTCATGACTCTTCATTCCGTATAATTTTCCCTCGTTGACATTTACACAATGCGCAATATTCGGAAATCTCAATTGCTTTAACCATTGCAACACTTAATCTGTCTGGCCCTAAGCACATATGCAGCTTTAGGTTGCACCACTTTTCCTTGAACATGTGTAGCTCTAGTTTGGACGTTTGCAAAGTACTTTCAAATCGAAACGTGCCTTGACGTTATCCTTCGTTTTACCTTTGACGTCCATAACTGTGTTGAACACATTATCAAAAATTCTTCTCTATATGCATGACGTCTAGGTTATGACGTATCAAAAGTGTTGACCAATAAGGCAATTCCCAAAAAATGCTTTGCTTCACCCAATTGTGATCCTTCCCAAAGCCAGGATTTGTCGGGTACTACCAGCCAGTTGTGTTACAGTCGGTAAGTTCTGGACCCGCCTCGCCATGTTTCCACCAGACACCCGTTCCATATCTACCTCCTCCATCACAGTTGTATTTTTCATAAAAGAATCCTTTTGCTTTCGGAAAGGATGGTCACTGGGTAGAAACCGCCGATGACAATCGAACCAACAAGATTTCCCCCAGATTTCAACACAAATGATTTAGAATCCTCCATGCAATAAGGACATGCCAACCTCCCATGTGTGCTCCAGCCAGATAACATGCCGTAGGCTGGAAAGTCACTTATTGTCCACATTAATGCAGCCTTCAGATTGAAATTCTATTTTCTGGATGCATCATAAGACTGCACACCATCTGACCATAACAATTTCATCTCATCAATCAACGGTCTGAGATATATGTCTATATTCTTTCCTGGACTTTTTGGACCCGGAATCAGCAATGAAAGGAACAGATTCTCACGCTTCATGCACATGCCTGGCGGAAGGTTATACGGTGTTAGGAATACTGGCCAACATGAGTAAGATGCCACCGAGCCTCCGAAAGGATTGAAACCATCTGTGCATAAACCAAGCCGTACGTTGCGTGGATCCCTTGAGAAGTAAGGATGAGTACGGCTAAAATGAGCCCAAGCTTCACCATCGGCAGGATGACTCATTTCACCTTCGTCGCGACGGACTCTTTCCGCATGCCATGTCATATGTCCAGCTGTCCTCGAGGACATGAACAATCGCTGCAATCTGGGTGTGATAGGAAAGTACCGCAATGACTTATACGGAACATCCTTCTGCTTTGACTTGTCCCCTCTCTTGGGCTTGAACCTATCATGCTTACAAATACAGCATGATGTCTTATCTGCATCCTCTTTGTAGTACAACATACAGTGATTCGGACATGCATCAATTTTCATAAAACCAAGCCCCAAATCATTCACCATCTTCTTCGCACGGTAAAAGTCAGCAGGTAACCTCTCTGATTGAGGAAGCATGCTCTTGACCAGTAAGAGAAGCCGGTCAAAACAACTCTCGCTTATATGAAATTCAGATTTCAAATTCAATAGCTGCGACACTGCAGACAACCGTGTATGCTTCTCACAACCATCCCATAATGGCTCATCAGCATCTCGAAGTAACTGATAAAATCTTTGAGCTGTATCATTCGGCACTTCTTCATTTGTTTATCTTCATGAATATTGAACTCCGGACCAGCAGCATCGACAACCATGTCTACGTACGTACTTGTGGAGGCAAAGTAATTAGCTGGTGCAGACGACTGAATATTCAACTCACCATGACACGACCATAACTCATAATGGCCAACAAATCCTCTCGTATACAGATGATGCTGCACATCCCATGTCGATATCCACTTTCTGTTCTTACAAGCCGAACACGGACATCGGATGTTACCCATCGGATCAACTGCTACTGATGAATTACTCAATGCAAACTCAATAAAACTGTCAACTCCGTCTTTAAACTCCTCGGTCACAACTCCATTCACTATTCCACGGTACATCCATGACCGATTCTCATAAGACATTTTTCCTACAGATTAAATGTCATGTCCCGAGTTAAAATCCAACACACCCTCACATCATTCAAGTACCATACATATGATACATACGTTATATGGAGAGTCCCAGAGCTAATGGGTGAAATAAAGCGTTGACGTAAAGATAAATTAAGAGTAAACATACATGAATATCAAATAAATTTGAGCACTATATAATACTTAATGGTATTGAACATTAAAAACAACACAAACCGTGATGTCTTCATATTAGGCCACCACCACTTGATCGGCTCTTTATTCACCAGCTTCTCAGTAGATTTCCTAGGGAGTGAACTAACCACTGATATCCCTAAATATAGTTTGCCAAATACATCTCTTCGTACATAATGGGAAGACATAACTTTGAGAATGTCAAGTTCTTTGACACAATTATTTTTCACAAATTTACACCAGTCTTTTCCAATAAACATGTACATACTACCACACCAACTGCGTCGTAAGATTACAGAATATCGCACTCCTTTTTCATCTTGAACAATAACAGATAATCCACTTTTATTTTCTAAACTTTGTCTTTCTTCTTTCCGAATAATCTTTATGATTTTCGTCATCTTCTCTTTCACCAAAAGTAAACCATCATGCAATCTTCGAATATCGAGCGGAAATATTTTACGTTCAAACAAACAAGTACTTTGATACGTTGGACATTTGTTCTTCTTTGAGTCTAATTTCCAATCGCGAACTCTCATCACTAATTAGAAAAAAAAATTATAACATTTTATTCATGAGTAATTTAAAATATGAAATTAAATCATAATATGGTAAATATGAAAAAATCTCTCAAATGGCTACAAATAAACATACGAATGTTGAATGATTAACTTGCAGTGTGAAATTTGTGAAAGTAAACAATATGTTTAACAAAGAAAGTCATTGCATTGTTTATTTTCATGTCAAGCGTAAAAAAATAACAGCGAGCAAGATAAATAAAAAATAACTTAATTTACCAAAAGCTTTGAATATAAGCAATTAGGAGATGATGTCCACAGGTTCTCCTTGTTTCCTCTATAACCCAGCCACCACAGCAACCTTTAGAAATGTGCTAGGGTTGGCCAAGATGAGAATTAGATGGTGTATTTAAAGATGAAAGGGCAAAATCGATAACTTTCCAAACTGTGCAATTGGGTCTACAATTTGGGTTGCTTCTACTGGCGGGATTGCCATCTTTAAATCCCAATTTGAGGGGGTGTATGACAGCAAATTTGTGCTCCCGCTCATATCATGGCATGCATGACTTACTTTTAAGTTGATTTGACCCATGTTCTTAAATAAGGGTATTTAGATATTTTGAATTTTAAAGATTAATTACCTTTTTTAGGCTTTTCTTTGTACCATAACACCTTTGAGAAATCTTTGTTCGTTACAGGGGAGGGGGGTCTTCACAAGTGGAGAGGGGTGGGGGCCGGGTGTTTGGAAGATCAGTAGAATCTTCGCGTGTTGACTGCATTGGATGACCGGGACCATCTCCCAGTCGGTCGGTCAGCAAGAACTTTATTTTAATTGGAGATTGTAGTATAAGTATCAAGCAATCGAGCGTAGTTTATCAATTGTGAACTTTCAATATTCTAAGATCAATATACTTTGGCTTTAATCATGGCAGGAGAAAGTTACAGGGTTATGAAAAGGAGAGATCAGGAGAGAAGAAACTAGTTGGGTACGTAGCAACTTTCCTTTTCCCTGTCACCGATCGATGGATCGATCTTAATTTGTCTGTGCATATAGTAGGGGGAGGAGGACAAATTTTCAGTAGCAATGGTAGAACGTGTTTGTGGGATTATTGCATATCTGAGATAATTCTGATAAGGTTACTGATGCGCGCCATCAGATCAGATCCTTACACTAGACAACGATAGAAATCCAAATGCTAATTATCTGAACAGACGGACTTCCTGATCAAGAAATGGCCCATAGTTCACAAATTCTCATTAAACAGGAAGCGCCACTTAATTCAATAATTAACTAGCAGATCGGCTAGGCCAAAAAATTAACTCAATTAGGTTTAGTATTCATTGGAGCACAAACCTTGCACAATATTAAGAACTTGAGAGAATTAAAATCTGCTACCAGGGCAGTGTAAGGGCAAGACATATGCTGAAATTATAAGGAAGCCTCCTAATTAATTAACATGTGCAATTCAAGTTCCGTAAGAAAGGTTAATTTTTGTGCAGGCTTATATTTATAAATTAGATGTTTAATGGGATAAGAGAACTCTATGATGATATAAACTAGTGGTTGTTTTCCTGAACTATATATTTAGTTGAAAGTACGCCCAACAACTTTCAGAATATTTATTTAATATCTGATTTAAAACTAATTAATTAGGTTGCAATAAATAATTAATAGATGTGCTCTTGCCTATTACAATAAAGTCTTTTGAGGTGGGTTAGGGGAGAGGGTGGGGGGCCGGGTTAGGGGAGGGGGTGGGGGCCGGGTGGGTTAGGGGGGGGCCTTCACAGGTGCAGGGGGGTGGGGGCCGGGTGGGTTAGGGGAGAGGGTGGGGGGCCGGGTGGGTTAGGGGAGGGGGGCCATCACAGGGGAGGGGGTGGGGGCCGGGTGGGTTAGGGGAGGGGGCCTTCACAGGTGGAGGAGGGGGGGGCCGGGTGGGTTAGGGGAGAGGGTGGGGGCCGTAGGAGGGGGAAGGGGGCCGCATTTAGGGGAGGGGGCCTGGCACGGGGAGGGGGAAGGAAATGGAGGGGGGGGGGCGTGACAGGGAGGTGGAGGGGACGGGGAGGGGGACTGGGACGGGAGGGGGACTGGGACGGGGAGGGGAGGGGACTGGGATGGGGAGGGGGAAGGAAATGGAGGGGGAGGGGGGCGCGACAGGGGAGGGGGGCGCGACAGGGAGGTGGAGGGGACGGGGAGGGGGACTGGGATGGGGAGACGAGGAGGGGGACTGGGACGGGGAGGGGGGGCGTGACAGGAAAGGGGAGGGGGGCGCTGGGACGTGGAGGAGGGGAATGGAGGGGGGCTGGGACGGGGAGGTGGAGGGGAATGGAGGGGGAGGGGGGGGGAGACAGGAAAGGGAGGGGGGGCTCGGACGGGGAGTGGGAGGGGAAAAGAGGGGGAGGGGGGTGCGACGGGGTACCTGCGCTGGCGGGAGCGCCGGCGGGACCTCGGGGCGACGGCGGGCCGGCGTCTCGACGGCGGCGCAAGGGAGCGGCGGTGGCGGGAGCTTGGGGCGACGGTGGCGTCTCCACGGCGGCGGGCTGCAGGCGGCGAGAGAGAGAGAGAGAGAGAGAGAGAGAGAGAGAGAGAGAGAGAGAGAGAGAGAGAGAGAGAGAGAGAGAGAGAGAGAGAGAGAGAGAGAGAGTGGAAGAGGGGGAGGGGGAAGAAGTGAGGTTTCGCGGGATTGGGAATAGCGGTATTACCGACGGATATTCCGACGGTATTATTTCCGTCGGAATATCTGTCGGTATTATCTTAGTTCCGACTGATATTTCCGACGGATAATTTCCGTCAGAATATTCCGATGGATTTTCCGACCGATATGTTTTAGTCGGTAATTCCGACGGAATTACTGACGGACAATAATCCGTCGGAAATATCTGTCGGTAATCCCGCAAATTCTTGTGGTGACCTTGTGACCAATGATAGGCTAGGTATGGTTGACTACCGTGATTTATGTGTGTGTTTGTGTAGGATAGCTTGTGGGTCATGGAGTGACCAGGACAAGCTAGTCCTTACGTTTGTACCGTGGTTTGTAATAAAGATTGTATGATTTTATGATGTGATTAGAGTGTTGTCGAGTTTGGTGGTCTAACGCCTATTCCCGAATGCCTCTTCAGTTGGGAGCCCCAGGTTCCGAGGTGAGCCACGCACGTGAGTGTACTCGGGGTTTGTCCTGGTGCAGTGGTACCGTCGAGGTCTTGTCATCTTCCTGTACACCCTCACTCTCGGGGAGAGTTGTCATCCGGCTGAGAGAAAGACGACAGTGGGACAGTGACTCGTGAGAGTTTGTGTTTAGTCACTTGTAGTGCGCTCGTAGCTGGAGATTACGCACACCAATAGACATACTGGGCCCTAGCTAGTCCTGTTACCAGTGCCTCACTTTAAAGAGCTCGGGCCAGAGTCTCTAAAGGTGCCAGGCATGGGTCTGCAGGGTGTGTGACCTGTAGGTTGTGGTGGTTTGGTTGGTCTCCACAGTTCTTTGGCTTTACTTGTGTTGTGGAGCGGCAGTTGGACCTTACATCCGTGACTGCGAGACTGAGAGGTAGTTCTTGTGTTGTGTTGTCCGGGTTGGATACTGGCGTCATGAACCAGTAGTCTATGTCGTGTGGTGGCGTCGTGCTTTCCGGCTCGTGCTTTGCTATTAGTTATAGCATGTGTTGGTAGTGTTTTTACCCGACGAGGTGTGCCATGGCGTTGGCACGGTTGTTATTGTGGTTAGTGAGCGAAGACTCATTAAATGTGGTTTGTTTGGTTGTGGTGTGCCCTGGTGATGGCACAATTATGTTTGTGTTCCGTGGTGGTACCTCGTGGTGCTAGGTACCTGTACTCTTTGTGGGTACTAGTTTCTCGTAGTACGTTGAGTTCTAACGTTTTCAGGTGGTGAAGTGGAGGTCATGTGGTGAGACCTTCCACTTATTGTGTTTTACCCTTTCTTGGGTAAGTTTCCGAATATGATTTAGTGTGCGATAGATTGGCATCGTGGTAGCCAGTCCTGTTTCTTTAGTGTGACATTCAATATATCATGATTTAAAGGTATAAAGGAGTAGCTCTTGGTTAGCAATCTTGCTACCCATACGTTTAGAGGCTTGCCAGTGAAGCTAGTAGCTTAGGCAATGCTTTGCCTGTGTGGCTTACAGTTTAGGCGACCAGCTGTTGAGGTGGTGTGCCTATGAGGCTTGGCTTTCCAGTTATTGGGCAGACTAGTAGCGTGGTGCTAGTTCTGCCGTTGTCTCATCTTATTTCCGGAATTGGTGTGAATTGATATAATTACGCTTTACTGTGAGTAGGAAATGGTTTGGCTTCCGGTGTTGCCAGTGAGACCCGTTGAGGTTGAGGTCCTCCTGCGTTGTGTGTGGTTTTCGGTGGTTCCCTACTGAGCCAGTGACTTGTTGAGGCTCACTCCCTTACAGTTCTTTTCAGGGTTTACCGTTGGTGTGGCTTGCGGAGGTGTCAGTGGTGTCGTGGCAGACTTGTACCACCAGCAGTAGTGTTAGTACAGTTATGTGAGCTTGTGCTCCCTCGGGATATGCCCCAGGTAGTTGTACTCTTTTTAATTTGGGCATGTAATAATATAATGGGACAGTTGTAAATTGTTATATGCAGATATGAGCACATGTTCTTTCTTATGTCTCTTACTGTTGTGGTTTGTCTTTTATATTCTTCCTGGACACGTGTACGTGATATCCCTTGCGAGACTTCGGTCCGTTCGCGGGAGACGGATCTAGATATGGACCCTTATTGGGTATAAATATCTAGGGCTGTTACATATACCTATCTTCTCGGGTACGCCTCGAGAACCGATGCCATGTGCCGTGGTGTTGTTGCCCTGGCATCAACATCTTGTTCGCACCGTCTCCATCGTGGTGGACGGATGTCATGCACCCCCCCCCCAGACGTGCAAGTCAAGGGGAGGTGCTGTCAGATTTTTGTCTCGAGTCCGGTATTCATCCGTTTCTACCGATGATTTCCAAATACATTTATGTCGACATGGCCACCATCAAGTCAGGATCGGTTACCATCAAGTCAGGATATTTCATATGACCGAATTTTCGTGAATTCAAATTTTATTTCTTAGGCCGTAATTTTATTGGCTTGTGTTATATTTATATATGCGTGTGTAATCAAGGCAAATGAGCGTCGGCATGCTTGCGTCCCTCAATCGACGAACCAAACATGAGGACAAACAAAAAAATAGATAAATAAAGTAAATAACAATAAAATAAAAAATGATGAGAAAATCGATAAAAGCCAAATGACAGGGGTAATAAACGAATAAAAGGCAGTAAATGAGTAGGGTGATCAAATCAATGAGAAAATAAATAATAATGGAAGTGAAAACAGATGAAATATCAAAAGAAACGAAACAAATAACAATGGAATAAATCTTTGGCTGTAGTGGTGGCCTTCTCACTGATGTACCCTACTTAAAAGACCCACCATTTAGCCCATTCAGACTCCAATAGCCGCCGTTCAGTTTTACTGGCGCATACCACAGAACCCCGCCGTTCAGCTTCATCGGCGCAAACCATGGAACCCCACCGTTCAGCATGCCAACTCCTGCCGTTCAGGTTCCTTGCCATCCAACTCGCCTAGCGATTCAAGAAGGGTGAAAAGCCGATTCGGGGGCCGCCGTTCAGTTGCTCCCGCTGGTCTAGGGGCCACCGTTTAACCCCCTTATCACATGCACCCCACTCCCATACACAGCCTGCCACCCTGCGCCACACACATACAAAAAAAAAAAACACTTAAAACCCCCCTCCACCGTTTCATGCAAACCTCTGTCGTCTAGTTTTTTTTTCACACATGCAGGGCACCGTTTCAAACCAGTTCTGCGCATACACATACCCAGACACACACATAGGCCATTCCATCTCTTCCCCCGGCCCTCATCTTATAAAACAAAACAAAAGAAAAAGAGGTAACAACACTAATGAGATGACCATTAATAAGCATTTTTAAAGGAAAGAAATAAAAGGCACAAACAACCATATACAATAAAAAGGGGGGGGGGAATGAATCAAATCAATTAAAAAATGCAACATGATTAGATCCACCAAATAGAATAAAAAAAAATAATTCCAAAGTTAAATTTAAATAAAACAATCTTAAATAAAAGAAGCCAAATCAAATAACTCTGGGTTAAACCTTATAGCCCCGAACAAAGTTCAGATAAGAATTTCAAGGTTGAATAAATCTAAAGAAAATAAATTCAACTGAAAAGAGATCTTAGATAAAAATAAAACCCCACATTAAGCTAACAATCAAAAGATTAAATCAAACAACCAAATTTAAATCAAATCAAGAGACCAACAGATAAAAATAATAATAATAAATAATAAATAGCCCCAATAAAATATCAAGTACAAAAAAAGCAAAAGACCAAAAGAAAAAAATCAAATCAAATAATGTTAAAACCAACTCAATTCTTTAAATGATCTTGAAATAAAAAGAATGCGTCGAGTGTTTTATTCTAGTCGTCTCGCGTTTGGCGTAGCTAGATCTGCATTTCTACGCATATCTTTTATCGGATGTTTCCGTTAAAGGCCACAAGACTTTTTATTCTGGCGATTAATCAAGAGTTTTCCTCTCAGATGGATGTAATTAACGTCGTTGCGCTTAGGCAACGGCGGGATTTTGGTCGACCCGATCTCCACTTTCATTTGACGAAGTCAAACGGTGCGCGAATAGACCTAAAGCCCTTCGACTTTCGGAGGCAGAACATGTTGTCGCTTCGGCGACTGGTACGTCTGCGCTATGCGATTGCGGGTTCATCTCTCGTAACTATCGCTCAAGTAGCACCCGACAGGATTTGAATTCGTAATACGCATCCATACACATGAGAACATGATAAATAGAATGTTTAATTTTTAAATAATTTGTGATGGATTCAAAAATCCATTTCCACATGTACGTACTTTGTCCCTTTCCCTTGCACAAAGATGTGACTCTATTGCGTGACCTGCACCAGGCATGTTCCATGTGGCCCTCACACTGCTCTGATCCAGTCCATTGATGCCCAAACCTGCTATACTCATAAGCTCACTAGGAAAAACTGTGCTCCAAATGATTTTAATTAAATTTTGCTTTTCTAGCTTCCACTGCCAACCAGTCCGCAATGAAGTTCATCTGCTTACTTGTGTGGGATACTTTATGCATGTAGCTTCCACCCTTTGAGAATCTGCTGCATTCTAGTTACCAAGCCGACTATTTCTAGAGGAAAATTCTCACTTCTCTGCAGTGCATTGACTACCTCCGAGTTATCACCTTCCACTCAGATGCTCTACGTACCCATTTTCCTCTCTGCATTCGTCTGCTACTTCCAAACCAGCTAGAGCCTCCATAGCCATAGCTTTTAACACTGAGGTATTACCCAGATAAATGGCACCAGCTCTGACAATTTTCCCCTCACTATTTCTGATAAGAAAATGTTCCAGTTTCCTTCTTATCCTCTGTTATTAAACATCCACCGTCAAAATTTAACTTAACCCACCCCACAGGTGGACACTAGCATTCCTGTCCTCAATAATTTTCCATTCCAAACTCTCCAAATGTGATCTAAGGTGCATGCCAAGATATTTTACTACATATGCCTGTACAAAGAAATGATAACACTTTTTGTAGCCCGAGTCCGTAAAAGGATCCTCTCTGCCAGAGACATCATCTGGTCATCCAGTATCAGTGTCAAATATGATGCAAACCACACAATTCAAGCTCGTTCACAGTTTAAGAAAATGTGCTCCATTGATCGCCATACCGCGCTGAGAGAACTGTAGGTATGACAAATTACTGTTTATCTCTTCCATCTTTTTTAATTAAAATTTATATTTTTTAACTGAGCCGGATCGATATGAAATAGTACACTTGACATCCCATAAGAATTTAATTCGATCTGATACATCGATTCTACCAACTATAAATCTACTGTTTCATCGATTCTACCCACACTTTCGTAAATATAATAGATGATCTAAGAAAGTATTAAGTGGATCAAGGTTGATCTTAACGCATGTCGATCTTTCGTTGGCACGAGTCGTGTATTACATCATTATGTTTTAATTAAAATGATCTAATTAAAAATAATAAATGATAATAAATAAATAAAATTATAATATTATAATATAATAACTTGTATCATATCGACAGTGCCCTTAGGATAAGCATTGGCATAGCCAACCATGGCGTTGATATATGGAGAAGCGGATGGTGTGTCCTTAACAAGGACGGCAAATTAAGATTTCCAACGATATATATATATATATATATATATATAATATCACCATTAATTTCAAGCCAAAAAGGAACAAAGAAGGCTCTTCAAAGAGTACTATAGGTGTCTCAGAACATGAAAATCTCACATTCGATCTCTAGTTACGAGCGGTGAGAAGATTGGGTGCAAGTGGGATATCTTGACGACATATGAGAGGGATATTACGTATCTACTCGGATTTGACGTATGTAGGGGTGTAGAGGCTATTTCTAGCCTCTTAGGCCTGCGGGCCCATCAAGACCTCGTACGGCCATTTTTTGACTCATCAAAGTGCCAGGGCTCCGGCCTTAATCCCGCGTGTCCTCGGATTCAGCTCAAAGCTTCCGAGCACGTTCTGACAATCAAAGCGTTCAAAGGTCTTCAGAGGTGATCTCCGGATACCCCCCAAGCCTGTTCGGTTCAGGCATGGCCTACCGAACAGACCCTGTTCGAAACATGTTGCGGCCTCGTCTGCACGAGCTGTGCCTCCGGGCACCAGGCCCCGAACAGTGGGCTCGACTACCAAACATCGGACTTGTCTACCGAATAGACTTTGCAGGAAGTATGCCCTGGACCCTCCAATAGCAGTAGTGCCCAGGTACCAGGCACCGAGCAGCCAGTTCGGCTTCCGAACAAGAACAATCATCAGGTCCCAAGTCCAGCCTACCGAACATGCTACCTGCTCAGTATCCTCTACCCAGGAGCCTCCAAGCAGCTCCCCGTCTCCTTGCGACGATTACAACGGCTGCATCACGCACACCCTACGATCAAGTGGTGCGTTAACTACCGAGCCCCTCAACGGGCGTCTGGACGCGTAACTCCCCCGCCAAGGGCACCAACTGGCGCGCCCTTTTCGACGTCATTAGGGGATGTTCCGTCCCACTCCTTCTGTACCTTTGCCTATAAAAGGACTCAGGTAACCTCCGGACAGAGGTAGGTCATCTCGGACGCTCACACTCGCCCTCACGCGATTCACACATGAGAACCCTCTTTCCTTTAAGCCTCTCAAGTCTCATACTGACTTTGGCATCGGAGAGTTCTCTCCGGTTCTTCAACCCCCCCCCCCCTGATCCGGTTCTGGTTTTGCAGGCTTCTGTCCGCACCGGCGTTCGTCTTCCCTATCTTCTCCGGTGGAGGCCTGTTTGGCTCAGACCCAAACAGGAAAATGCCACCACATTTGGCGCCGTCTATGGGAATGACATCAGCCATGGCTCGTAGATGTTCCTATCACCGGAACTCTGGCAACAGGGCAACGCGCTCTCGCCAGTCACGCACGGGTTTGCGTGATCGAGCCTCTCCTACCAATGACAACACTCCCCCCGCCGGAGTAACTGACAACGGCCCCACTGCCAGCACTCCGGCAACTGCCTAGGAGGTAGCCGAACTCCGGGGCCTAGTTCAGTATCTTGTGGGCGTCTGTCAGGGCCTTCAGGCGCAATTGGCTAGCCAGCCTGCCCTGATAGTCCCCCCACCGTCGAAGCAGCATGCAGAGCCGCCCCAGCGGTCTCAGAGGGTCCCGTTCGCACGCCGAACACCAGAACGGTAGGCCAAATCACCCCGCTGTTTGGCGGCGGTTCCGCCTACCCCGCGTTTTGACATCGATACCAATGCCCAAGCGTTCAGGCGCGAGGGCTCAGCGCGTTCCGACCAGGAATTGGTCAGACGCTTCTGCCGCGTCGCTGACCTCGAGCGCCGCATGGACGCGTTGGTCCGGAAGGCAGAAGGCAGAGTCTTGGATGACAACCTGGACTTCCACTCCCAGTTCACCATGGAGATCTTGGAGGCCAGGGTCTCCCCAAAACTGCCCCTACCTTCCATCGCGCCCTACGACGGCACCACTAACCCAGCGGACCATGTCCATGGGTTCGAGTCGCACATGGTGTACCATGGAGCATCAGACGCGACCAAATGCTGAGCCTTTCCGGCCACCTTGAAGGAGACTTTCGGGGCATGGTTCGAAGCCCTCCCAGCAGGCTCCATCTCCTCCTTCCACCAGTTGAAAAAGTCCTTCTCAGACTACTTCTTGGTCGGGAGGTCACAGCCGCGCACGAAGGCTTCTCTTCTGTTTGTTCGGCAGAAGAAAGGTGAAGCACTCTGGGACTACGTCAAGCGGTTCTAGACTAAAGCACTTTGAATCACGCACCTTGACATCCCCTTGGCCACCAGTGCCCTCATCCGGGGCGCTCGCGATGGTTTCCTTCAGAAGACGCTCGGGGTTCAGCAATCGCCTACCCTCGCTGACCTCCTCTTCATCGCCCAACGCCACGCTGCGTGCGAGGAGAGTCTGGCAGTCAACCGATCCGAGCAGGCGAACTCGCCCTGAAGCGGGAAGGACCTTATAAGGTCATTTGGGTTCTCGAAAGAGGGTTCTACAAGCTGCCTACTTTTGGCGGCAAAACCATACTGAGAACCTGACATGTAAATCTAAAGGCTTATGATTTATAAAAGCCTCTCTGCTTAGCGTCCTACTTCTCTCTTCGTTGTTCTATCGGTTTATGTAAAGGACGAACAGTACAACCCCTGGTCAAGAGCTCTTCAGCTCAGAAGACCAGCACGGTACCCGTCCTAAGGCAGAGGTGTTCGGTAAAAACTCGGGTCGACGAGTTCTTCAGCTCGACCTGCGCGGAACCCACGAGCCTCTAGACACCGACGAATCCCGATTCGAATAGAACACGACTAGGAAAAAGAGGAAAAAAGGACAACGCTAGTTAAAGAGCTCGGTCAGAGGGTCCGATGTCCTTGGCATAGTGAGGCATGCACTCAGCCTAGAAGCTTGCAGAGCAGACCCTGTCCAGGTGAGGGTCTCGCATCCTTCGGCGACACTCCCACAGAGCGACAACAAAGGCCTCATGCGCATACTTCACTGTCGTGATGTCGCCGTCGCCAATCGCCGACCTCATATCAAGCTGCTCCGAAGAGCTCCAGATCCATCTGGAATTTGGGACCAGATCTGCCACTCCCCGAGCCTTTGCCTCACGAAGCACCGTAGCGACAGCCTTCTTCTCGGCTTCGGCTATGGCAAGTTTCAGCTCGAAGGTCTTCAGAGCAGCGCGAGCTCGGTCTCGCGGTGTCGGCTCTGTTCCTCTCACTTCGCTGACTGCATTGTCGTCCGAACTCACCTCTATGCACTGCAGGAGTACTTCCAGTGATGCAGTCTTCTCCGGACTCCGTGTCCGCTCCACCCGCCCCGGCGACCCGCTCGGCAGAGAGCGCAACCTTGCCTGCCACCAGTTCGGTAGCCACGCTTGCCAAAGCGGCCTCTAAGCCTCCGACCTCGCTTACAGGCACTCCTCGGGAGGATGTCGCCTCATCGCGATCGGTCGGCTGCTTCACCGCGGGCATGAAGGCATCTCCTCTCTCAAGTGCTCGCGAGCACACCCGAGTAGACTTGAGAGAGTGGGGGGCAAGTGTAGAGGCTATTTTTAGCCTCTTAGTCCAGCAGGCCCATCAAGGCCTCGTACGGTCCCTTTTTGACTCATCAAAGTGCCAGGGCTCCAGCCTTAATGCCGTGTGTCCTCGGATTCAGCTCAAAGCTTCCGAGCACTTTCTGGCAATCAAAGTGTTCAAAGGTCTCCAGGGGTGATCTCCGGATACCTCCGAAGCCTGTTCTGTCCTAGTATGGCCTACCGAACAGACCCTGTTCGAAGCACGCTGCGGCCTCGTCTGCACGAGCTGTGCCTCCGGGCACCAGGCCCCGAACAACGGGCTCGACTATCGAACATCGAACTTGTCTACTAAACAGACTTTGCAGGAAGCATACCCTGGACCTGTCGACAGCAGCAGTGCCCAGGTACCAGGCACCGAGCAGTCAGTTCGGCTTCCGAACAAGAACAATCACCAAGCCCCAGGTCCAGTCTACCGAACAGGCTACTGCTCGGTATCCCTTGCCCAGGAGCCTCCAAGCAGCTCCCTGTCTTCTTGCGACGGTTACAACGGCTGCATCGCGCATGCCCCACGATCAAGTGGTGCGTTAACTACCGAGCCCCTCAACGGACGCTTGGACGCGTAACTTCCTGCCAAGGGCGCCAACTGGCGTACCCTTTTCGGCGTCATTAAGGGACGTTCCGTTCCACTCCTTCTGCACCTTCGCCTATAAAAGGGCTCAGGTAACCTCCGGAGAGAGGTAGGTCATCTCAGACGCTCACACTCGCCCTCGCACGATTCACAAACGAGAACCCCATTTCCTTCAAATCTCTTAAGTCTCATACTAACTTTGGCATCGGAGGGTTCTCCCCGGTTCTTCAACCCCCTCGATCCGGTTCTGGTCTTGCAGGCTTCCGTCCGCACCGACATTTGTCTTCCCTATCTTCTCCGATGGAGGCCCGTTTGACTCAGGCCCAAACAGAAAATTACCACCACGAGGGGGTTAGTTTTCTTCCCTCTTTCGTATGATTAAACATGTGTGAATATATACACCTAGGATATGTGTTCCTAGCTTGGTGCGTTGCTCAGCAATCGATCAAAACATGATGGAAGCTTCAAATCAGCGGGAAGTATCTTCAGATGGACAGCGCCGAGATCTCTTAACAAATCGGAGAGTACGTCGGCAAGCACCATTTTACCAAACACTCGTTCTAAGTAGCATCAACTATTTTACGACATTTTCCTTGCATTTGGCATGCGGTAGATGTCTGCATTTTCAAAATCAATTGACTTATGTGACATCTCTTGTAACTTGATCAGTCATAAATTATTGAAGATCAAAATCAGAAAACTTAAAATCAAGTATGTGAAAGAAACTGGCCAGAAGTCAACCTAATTAAGGGGGGAAGGGGTGAATTGGGTTGATACTAAAAATTAAAACTCTTTTTCTCAAGCACAAAACTTGAAAAAAAATTAATTAAAATTGCATGAGAAGAGAGATTTAAAGATACAAGGGAAACAATATTCACCCGTAAAGGGTACACGGAAAGTAGGAGCTGCCAAGTCCTGACCTTGGGGTTCACGAACACCAATCCCTGAGCCCACAAAATCACATGGGGCGGGGTTTCCTCATTACCAAAAAATATATATATTCACCCGTAAAGAGATGGTGATTTTTAAAGTAGTTCGGACACTCACCTATGTCCACATCCTAAGAATGTTTTGGGCGCTCTCCCGGCCTGTCACACACATAAGCACTAACTCATCTATTATACCCGTTTGTTATTAAGGTGTAAGCTCATCTTATAACGCTGGACGCAAAGATGTATGTTAGCATATCTACCCAACTTTGACATGAACTCCCAATTCATTCTCTTTGATGTAACACAGCAAAGAGGTTATCAAACTTCAAATCTCACAGATGTAGAGGTTCTGTGATCCCCCTTTAGGTTGTAGCACATTAAGAACCCTTGAAATCTTCAAAAATGAGTTGAAGAAAAGAACACAAAGCTTCAGCACCAGCAGATCTGAAAATGACGTCTAACAACATTTTTTTTCCCCCTCCAATGTATGGTCTTTTATATATTGGTGGCCTCAGTCCTTGGTCGATTCTGGAAGTCTCCAAATCCAACCACTGGATACTTGGATTTAGCCAAATCCGCCTAGATCTAGAAGGTATGCCTTGAGATGTAGACCCCTTACATTATTGCAGCCCACCACCTAGAAAATTTTGTTCTATCAAATGTCTGTACACTTAGATGTCTACCCTTTCACAGCTAATCCAACATTTAGTCAAATTTCTAGCAATTTCCAAAAACATTATATCTGTAAAATGGCTGTACAGTGTCTACGTACACCTTTTCACTGCTTAAAGTTTTATAGGGTGTTTGGTTGCACTTTTTTAACAGTTTTTTCTCTTAAATTTAAAAAAGAAGAATGAGAGACATGTTAACATGTTTGGTAAGCAATTTTATTTTTTAAAGTAAAAATTCTATCCTATATAAATCTCTCTCAAAATAAAAACAAGTCATAACCTATTTTTTTTAAAAAACTATACTCGCAGCTCTCTCCTTCCTCTTCCAGACTCCCCCGCCCCTCCCCCTCCCGCCACTCCCCCCTCTGCCGGCGCCCCCCCTGCCGCCGCCGCCGCCGCCGCCGCTGCCGCCCTGCAACCTCCCTCCCCAAGCCCCATCGGCGGACGCCCCCAAACCTCCCACCACCCCCCAGCCCCAGCTGCTCCCCGGTTGGCGCGCCCCCTCCCTCCCCCGCTAGCCACCCCCCCCTGTGGCTTCCTCTCTCCCACCCCCCCTACCGGTACCCCCCTCCCCTCCTTCCGTCTCTCTCCCCCCTTCCTGTCTCCCCCCCCACCCGCCGGCGTCCCCCCCCCCTTCCCGCCTCCCCCCCGTTCCTGTCTCCCCCCCAACCCGCCGGTGTCCCCCCCCTCCTCCTTTCCGGCGCCCCCTTCCCGGCTCGCCCCCCCTCCTTCCCGGCACCCCCCCCTGCCAGCCCGGCCGGCGTCCCCCCCCCTCCTTTCCGGCGCCCCCCCTTGCCGGCTCACCCCCCCCACTTCCCAGCGCCTCCCCCCCCCCTCTGCACCGCCCCTCCCTTGCCTGCCCCCCCCCCCCCTCCGGCAGCCCCCCACCGGCCCTACGCCCCCCTCCCCTCCCGCCCACAGGAGCTCCCACTCCCCTCCCAAAACGTCAACATAAATTTTAAAATTTTTGATTTTTTTACCAAACAGATAACATCATATTTTTATAACTTTAAATTTAAAGTTAAAAGAGAACTCAACCTCATTTTTTAGATAGAAATAGTTTTCTTTTTTAAATTGCTCCCAAACACCGTATTAAACAACCCAACTTTGGCAGATTGTTTCTTCCAACGTACAACTCCAAAATTTGTGTTCTTTGGCTCGTTGTAAAGAGTTTAGAGAACCCTATAAAAGATATTTAACCATCAGTCGCAAATTCAAACTTTAATTTCATTTAACTTACCTCTCAAAATTAGCTTGACTTCGTTTCAACACTAGGGGAAAAATCTTTGTAGTCAAATTACCATCATAGCAGATAAATGTTGAAGAAAAATACTTTTTGCCTATCTTCAGGTAGGCGGAAACAGCCACATGTGAGTTGTTGTGGACCTAATTATAACTTCACTCACATATGCATGCTTGGGGCTAACAATATCTGTGTACTTTAGTGCCAGCAAAAAATATTTCTCAATAACATAACAAAACACTTTCTATCCATTCTAGGATAGATGGCTACTAGGGGTGTAAATGGGTCGGAGTCAGAGTCCAAAGTAGTAGTTTTTAAATCCGACTCCAATAAAAAATATCGAAAATAATCAGATTCAAAATCGGATACAGAAACATTTCTGTATCCGAATTTGTTTCATCAAATTATCAGAAGATTAGAAATTTGATACATAAATAGTTTTGTATCCGAATTCGTTTCATCAAATTATCTAATAATCAAATTCGAAAATTGGTTGGTGTTAAATATGAACATGTTTGGTAAACCGGATTCAAAAATCGGATAATCGGATATTTGAATAATAAATAATATATAATTTGTAATATATAATTTATATTATATGATATAAATATTATATAATAATATCATCTATTATGTATTATATATGTTATAATATATATTATACGTACTATCTTATTCGATTTGATAGCTTATCAAAAATATCTGAATCCGATAAACTATCAGTAGTAAAATGTGTTTTAGAATTCTATAATTTTTATCGAAATGAGATAAACAAATATTTTTGACAGCTCTAATGGCTGCCCACCCGTACTGGCATGGGCTAAAAACATTTCTTAATGTAATGTGTGGTGCATGGCAGTCGTGGCCTTTTCTTTCTCGTTTTTAAAGGGCTTTTTATTAAAATATCTATTTTTACTAAACATTTATCCAAGTATATCATATTTAAAAATATTTATAAACTTATATCTATTTTTCGTCATATGTGCAATATTGTCACATCTTTTTATTTTATTCTTTTTTAAGCAAGGTCAGCATCCTCTTGAGAGAGAGAAGAGAGAGGAGCAAGTCACCGTAGGGGCCGGGGGAGGGGGAGAGAGAGAGTGCACGTGAGGGGATAGAGAGAAATTAAAATAGGGAGAGAGAGAGAGAGAGCACGAGGGTGAGAGAGTGTGGCGGAGGGGAGAGAGAGAGAACGCATGGAGAGATACTTATGGTCAATTAAGTACGGAATAATATTTTAACAAAATTTTATTAGCTAGTATTTATATCCCTTCTATGATGTATCACTGACTGCGCCATTTAGATGTGATAAATATATCTTATGGGCCTCTTGATTAAGAGATTAGTGGCTTGCGATTTTTCCTCTTTCCAACTCTGTGGGCACCTAAAAATGCAACGGGCTTTGCATATGCTGGTCTGGTTCCTCCGAGCAGAAAAAACTCATTAAGAAATCCACTAAATGACCACTCCACAAGGCCCATGACCCAATGGCCTATCTACCCCATGTTAGGAGGTCACTCTAAGCTACTCTTCACCTCTCCACTATAGCTACAAAAGCTGTTGCAGCAGCAGGGGGAGGCGGCTGGCTGTCCTACTTTTATCCCATCTTTTTGCCATCCACGAAAAAGGGGAGGGAGCTGGGGATTCTTCTGGAAGAGAAGAACACAAAGCATTCCCTGGGGTTCTTGCTGCGTGAAGAGGCTGGGGGAAGAGCTGGGCTTCTCTTTAGAGGATCCCATCCTGCTGGTTACAAGTAGAAGATCTTTGGTGGTTGAAGCTTGCATCCTCGGTCGCTGGAGGTTGAGAAGAGAGCAGGACTGTAATGCCCCGACACGGAATATCGGAGCGGGATTACAGTTATTAAATAGTACAGAGCGAGAAATAAGTAACAAACCATTGCACAATTGGATAACACCTAATAAACTCCAATTTCATTAATAATTCTCCAGTCATCATTACATCATCGTATCAGAGCCAAAACTAGGGCCCAGAGTACTTTATTCAAAATCAAAATATTACATTATGACTAACTGACTCACTAACTCATAACTACACTAACTACTACTAGATAGCACTGATGGCTGAATGGTCACTCTTGAGCATCTCCCTCAGTCCCGTCCTCGTATGTGTGGTCGTCTCCATCTGACTCACCTGAACACATTAAATAAATACGCAGGATGAGCGAATGACGCCCAGTAGGACTTAATATCTCATGAACACAAGCATGCTTTAAATAATTAATGTCTTAATGGCAGGTTAACTAGAGTGTCAAGTCATGTAGAGCATGTCACGATAACGAGAGAACAATTGCAACTGGCACAGGGAAAATAGTATAACGAGAACGACAATAGAATGGCCATGTAACGATATAACATGTAAATTGCATAACGGTGCACTAGTAACGATCACGCTTGCACTTGTAGAGATAGCACTTTGATTGTCATAGATTAATCTAGATAGTAAAATGGCGCTGGATGCATGCCGTAACACATCCTATGATCATTTTAACTCCCATGGGCACTGGCACTTTTCGGACGCTCCTCCCAGGACCTGATCGGGCCCTATTGCGCTGGCATTAGTCATTTCTTTTATCTTAGACAATCACACGAATGGCCAATAGAGTACCAAGAAAAGATAAGAGAGTACTAGACGAGATAGATGAGAGTGTAGAGAGAACGTGAACAGATGAGAGTAAAGAGACTGTAGATTAGATAGGGACAATTTCGTAAAACCACGTGAAACTCCGATAGTAACGGTTGCACAGCACCAGGTCGGGTACCAGCAGTCTGGTAGAAGTCACAACCGCCCCTTAGCCGTGCTGTGTACACGGGTCAGGTGGTCCGGTGTGAACTCAAGACGAGAAGGAACACTAAGGCTTGGATCGTACTGATCCCTAAGGTGTAACGGGTTTTGAGGTACAACCAGCTCGTTGACTAAGGACGTGCGCCAAAGCCAAGAAGACTTACGGAGGTCTTGACAAGGAGTCCCTGGTCCAGTCAAAAGTATTCTCGGTGAAGAGGTGGTCCAAGTCAAGAGAAAGTGTGTAAAAACGGATTCGTCGTGCCTCGAGTGCTCGAAGGCCGAGGGAAAACGATAACGGTAGATAAAATGCACGAGTAAAAACGGAAACAATTGTATTTAACAAAATAGGGTAATTTAGTCATTTATTTCGATAATTTACCGAATATATTATTGCATAATTTATCGGGGTCAATTGGCATTTAATAATGTTGTGTGTGTGTAAGTGTAAAGAAATCTTGAGGATATGACAAGTCGTGCAAATGTCATTTTAAATAATTAGATTTATATCATTAATGTCATTTATTAATTTACCAAGTCGAATTAACTATAACATGAGTTAATCATGGCTAATTAAAGGGTATATAGCTTAAACAACATGGTATATGCACAACTTTCAATTTTGGCTGATTTCTTGAAAACGCGGCAGACCTACCCGTCGCGTTTCAAGTCGCGACAGGGCGGTCGGGCGCGACACGGGGCCTGGCCGGTCTGGCCCGGTCCGGGGTGAATCGCGACGGCCCGCGCCGCCGCGTTCTTGACGCGACGCCATCGGCCGGCGCGACCCCACTGTTATCGCGGCGGGTCGCGCCGTCGCGATAACAGGTGGGTTTGCTCTTTTTCCTTTTTTCCAGGGCGAGCCCTCTGTGATACATGGACGTCCTAAATTATATATAAAATAGTATGGTGATCCAAAAAGTACGAAATTAGTTCTAAACGAAAGTAGACATGTATATCTATCAACATACACGATTAATTTGAAAATAGACAAGGTTTAGACATGCATTGATCAGGTTACTTTTTGGTAATATAAACAGGCACAGTCAGTGTTCCACGAATTATTTAGGGATGAATACATGATGAAAAATTACAAAACTAGCGGCGTTTGAAAGCTAACACGATGTAGTATTTTAGAGAATTTTTTCATGGCATGATATCAAATATGTACGATGTTTAAAGGTCAACATGATAAGTCGGGTACAGGCAATAGACATAGATTCAAAGATTTAATTCTCCCACATGGGAGATCGAAATCGAGCAAGACCAGGGGCGTTTGAAAGCTAGTATCATGTAGTATAACTAAGAATTTTATCATGGCATGGGAACAAGTACATATCGGGAATTAGAGAAAATATGAGACCTCAGTTCATGAGAACAGCAGAATTTTTCGAATTAAATTCGTCCAAATGGATGAACAAAATACAACGAAACCATAGGGCTTTTGAAGAGGTACATGAAGACTACCTAGGGTAATTATTTCACGATTTTTTCTTGAGAGATTGCCTACCTTTTGTCGAGTCCAAGAAAACCCTAGGTTGAAGACGAAAAACGGGAAAACCTTCTTGCTCCAAGCCTTCTCCTCCTTGCTCCTTGGTCTCCAACCTTTCTCCTCCTTCTCTAGGGTTCCAGCCACGAAAATGGGGAGATAGGGAGGAGATTTGAAGTGTTTAAGCTTCCTATAGAGTCCATACAACCCCAAACTCTTCTCTCCTCCTTTAATTACGAAAATTCCACATTTATCTCTCTATTTTCTCTCATTTATCCATCTAATGGGTAGGGGAGAGTTTAATTTCGTGGTTAATGAGTTAGGATGGGTTTAGGACTCTTTATTTAGATATATAAATGTTATTTAACATTTATCTTAACCCTTTACTATTTATTTAATTATTTAGATACGAATTTCATTAATTTAATTCTCATTCCAACATAGGCTATCCCTATTTGGGCCCATTCCATTGGGTTTGGGTTATTAGAGTAACCCATTACTAATTTAATTTAATGGGGATTGCTTTAATTCCTATTTATACAATGCATTCTCCCTTTATTCCACTTAAATCAATTTATTTCATTTATTTAAATAAAAATTTATTTTACTTGGATTTTAAAAATCCAGGGTGCTACAAGGACTGCTTCTCTTGGGGCTGGTGTGAAGAGAAGGGCTGGGCTACCTTCCTTTCTTCCTCCCGTGGCTACTGATCGCTGGCTACGCTGAGGAAAAAAAGGGGGCTGCTGGGGACGTGAAGAAGAACAAAGCAAGAGGTGGGAGGGTTCTGGCTGCTACCCGGTTACAAGAGGAAGAAGAAAGCCAAGAGAAAGAGAGAAGAGGGTGAGTAGGAGGGTTGAAGGAGAGTGAGGGGGTCTGTCGGGGCATGCCCCATTTTCCCTATTTTCTTTTCTTTCCCTCTTCATCTATGTAATCTTCTTACCCCCAAACAGTGAATGAAACTTCGTTTCCCATCTTTCTTTTGCATAGTATTGGTTTTGGCCAAGGCATGGGTGTGTAGAGGTGGTCTTAGAGGGCCCTTCTATCCCCTTCCTTTCCTTGTTTACATGAGATCAAAGTTCCCTTATGAGCATAGATTGTGATGTGTTTTTTTCTGTTTGTTTTCTTTTTATATAAAGTCTTTCTGTTTTATCTCGTTTGAGGCACTAAGAGTAGCAGTGGGCACCCCCTTTGCTCCCTAAGAGCAGCCAATAGGGGACTGCTCACAGCCATGCTTCAGTTTTCCATGAACAATCCCTCCCTTTTGATGTGTTTTCCACTGATTTTTGCACTCTTAGTATGGAGGATGGGAGCCCGATGCAAGGGAGTCATGTAGGACCATATGTGTGCCACCCTTGCTGGGCCCAAGAACAGTCAAAACACTGTTCAAACTCCCCTTGTTGCTGTTCTGTTTTACTGTCTCATATTCTGCCGTATCTTTTTTCGGGACGGCTTTGAACATGAAGGGTCAGATTGCCAATATCTGGGCCCGATCCAAGTTTATGAATTGGTTCCTCATATCCTAAAGGCTCTGTCCCCAAAATTTGGTGTTCAGACCCCTCACGGATTTCGAGAATCGAGTCCCAAAAGGCATGTCGTATCGCTTTTCCACACGGCTTTGAACATGAAGGGTCGGATCGTCAATATTTGGGCCCGGCTCAAGTTCATAAGTTGGTTCCCCATATCCTAAGGGCTCTATCCCCCAAATTTAAGGCTCAGACCTTTCACGAATTTCGAGAACCGAGTCCTAAACGGCAGGCCGTATGGTTTTTCGAGACGGCTTTGAACATGAAGGGTCGGATCTCCAATATCTGGGCCCGGCTCAAGTTCATGAATTGGTTCCTCATATCCTAAAGGCTTTGTCCTCCAAATTTGGTGCTCAGATCCCTCACGGATTTCGAGAACCGAGTCCCAAAAAGCTTGCCGTATGGTTTTTCAGGACGGCTTTGAACATGAAGGGTCAGATCGCCAATATCTGGGCCTAGTATAAGTTCATGAATTGGTTCCTCATATCCTAAAGGCTCTGTCCCCCAAATTTGGTGATCAGACCCCTCACGGATTTCGAGAACCGAGTCTCAAAAGGCTTGCCGTATCGTTTTTTAGGACGGCTTTGAACATGAAGGGTCAGATCGCCAATATCTGGGCCTGGTCTAAGTTCATGAATTGGTTCCTCATATCCTAAAGGCTCTGTCCCCCAAATTTGGTGCTCAGACCCCTCACGAATTTCGAGAACCGAGTCCCAAAAGGCTTACCGTATGGTTTTTCAGGACGGCTTTGAATGTGAAGGGTCAGATCGCCCATATTTGGGCTCGGCTCAAGTTCATGAATCGGTTCCTCATGTCCTAAGGGTTCTGTCCCCCAACTTTCAGGCTCAGACCCTTCACGAATTTCGAGAACCGAGTCCCAAAACGTTTGCCGTATTGTTTTTCAGGACGGCTTTGAACACGAAGGGGCGGATAGCCCATCTCTAGGCTTGGTTCAAGTCTATGAATTGATTCTTCATGTTTTAAAGACTCTATACCCCAATTTGGATGCTATGATTCTTCACGGATTTCAAGAATTATGCGTAAAAAGGGCTGTCGAATCGCTTGGGCCCGAAAATTGTGATGATACGGCAGGACCGATCCGACAGGGTTCCCTGCCGATTCGTTTGAATAGTACCCTTTCCGATTGGGCCTTGCCGATTCGCCCTTGCCGTATCATTTTGCCTGCCAAATCGCTTTGTCTGCCAAATCAAATGGGTTGTGCATGATGATGCTTGAGCATTCAAATGACCAAATGACTTCAAATCATGAAAAGAACAATGACAATCAGAGCATGTCAAATTTCTTGCATTATCAAATAAAAAAAATTGTGTAATAAATAAAAAAATAAATAAATGAGCATGCAAATTGACTTTTAAAAGATGAAGAGCACATACACATCTAAACCTCTTTCAAATTTAACTGCAATCTTGTAGTTTTATTTTGTGCCTTTTATCGGATGTCCCGACTTAGGCCATAAGACCTTCTATTCTGGCGATTAATCAAGGGTTTTCTCTTTTAAAGAGATGTAATTAACATCGTTGCGTTCAGGCAACGGCGGGATCTTGGTCCCAACCTGATCTTCACAATCGTTTGAAGAAGTCAAACGGTGCGCATAATAGACCTAAAGTCCTTCGATTCTCGGAGGCAGAACATTTGGTTGTCACTTTAGTGACTGGCATGCCCACGCTATGCAAATTGCCGATTCATCTCACGTCACCGTTGCTCGAGTAGCATTCGACGGGATTTGGATTAGCAATACGCATCCATGAGAAACATGAGACAACATGATAAAATAGAATTTAAAAAGATTTGTGATTTATTTAAAATTCCATTTCCATAGCGTGGCACGCCCGGTGGGACCAAACTTCCCTTCATCTCTTCGCCAGAATAGAAAGCCTTGCGGCCTTCATACTCCATACTGACTGCTGGTTTGAACTGACTTGCAGGTGACTAACAGACCCATGGCTGAAGTGCATTTTGGACCGCAAATTGTTCGGGACCACGCCTGGTATGGCTATCTTGCTGTGCCGACTCGCTTTGGAGATTTTCCTCCGGTGGTCGAATTCCCCAACTTCCTGGGGGTGGCCTTCGTCCAAGTGCTGCACAACAACACTGATGAGATAACTGAAGAGGAATCAAAGACAGTCAGCTGCCAGGTGCATCATATGGACCGCGGCAATGGAAGAATCGACAAGGGACCCAGGAGGCATCAAGCTAGTGCTGGGAAGGCCAAGGGGCCCAGGGGGCATCAAGCTAGTGCTGGGAAGACCATTGGACCCAGGGGGCATCAAGTTAATGTTGTGAAGGCTACAACTGTCACTCCCCTCAAAGCACGTGTCTCTAGCTCCGGAAAGAGCATGCTAGTCGGCAACATCAGAATCCATCTGCAGAGCGGCCACGCTGTAATGGAACAAAATCAAGTGGTGTCAGCTATTCCGACAAGAAATTCCTTCCAAGCATTAGAAGGAAAGAAAGAGATGTATAACACTTTCAAAAGCAAATTGAACCCAAAGCCAATTAAAATCAAGCAAATTTGGGTGCCTAAGAAGATCCAGGCCCTTTTACCAAGAAAGCAACAACATGACAAAGATAATGAAACAAATACGAAAGGCAAAATAGAGGTTGATCAGCTAACTCCAGCATATCCCGTGCCAGTGTTCAAATCATATGCACGGCAGGGGACTATTTTCTGCTATACTGCATACCACAACAGGGCAGCTAATCTGGAGCGTCTAGCTCACATGCCCCTGCTGCAGAGGAGGGGTCCAATATTTGTCCCTCCATTTATACAAGCATTCAAGGGAGTTGATCGGATCGTGTCCAACTATGCCTATGATCTAATAAAAACCTTTATGGGACATCAATGCTCACTGCAAACTATGAGGGCAACCCAAGATGGGCTATCATGTCGTGAAAATAGAAATGAAAAAGAAAGAGCAAAAATATTTTAAAAGAGAAAAAGGAAATTGTCGTGAGCCACTGGCCCAGGAAAATGATGCGTTGCGCATTCTCCCTTATTATATGGCTAGCATGTCTAGCCGGTGTGGGGTTCTCTCTGAAGAAGAAGGGGAACCACCGAAATTCACTGAAGAGCTAGATTCTCTTGCCAGGAGGAGAAAGACTGACGGCAAGACTCCAATAGTCGGGAAAGCGACTGCAATGACAATGATATTTGAGGAAGATAGCAAGTTGCCATCTGTCTCCTTAAAAGAGACTTCAGTTAGGGCAGCAACCAACGTCCCTACCATGTCTGTGCATGATCCTACTGCGATAGTCTTGTTACAAAAATGCTAGCAGGAAATTGAAATGTTGAGAAAGCAAATTCAAGAAAGAGATGAATTTATCATGGCATTAAAGGGCAAAGAGAGCATAGTCAAAGCATTGCAAGGCAGCATCAGCTCGCCCCAAATTCTACCAACAATGACACAATCGATGTCAAGCCACACTAGGGGCATTTCACCCTCAAATCCATGTCAAGAGACTTCGAAACAATCAACATGGCAAGGGCTTCCACAAGCTGAAGGGTTAACACTACAGTCGGCCCACAATCGCTTGAATTTAACAGATCCAGCACTGATGAGTAGCTTGGTGAAGTTAACAGAAACGTGTGATAGTACTGCTACCACACTTAATAGTCACCAAACTCCATACCCCATGTGCCATGATATGAACTCTATCGATGCAATGGGGCATTTGACTTTAGATGCGCCTTGTCAGATGACACCTCGTGCATCCTTGTCGAGCAAACATTCACATTCAAATCTCCTGGCAGCATCTATGCCAGACCGACTAGACAAACAGAGGAAGCCTAAAGGTGACAAGATAAATAATATTGTGGCAGAAATTGAGGCATTTCTTAAAAGATATCCCAGCAGTTCACTTGTGGGACAAAGGGGGAAATCAGTTGACAAGAAGCCTGCCAGAAAGGAGGTACACACTAAAGATCTTAAGGCCTTCGAGCTATTAAGAGATGCAAGTAAATCTGTGACTGGATCCTCTAGTACCACATCTAAGGGCTCGAGGCGTATCATTCCTTTCCAGGATAAAGTTAAAAAGCCATATTCATTCCCCAAGGAAAAGATAAGGGTGTTGTTTGAATGGGCAATTGAATACAACAAAATTGCACTACCGGTGCCCAAAAGACCTGAGCAAGCAGGAAAGAAAGATGATCCCCGATACTGTCTATACCATCAGATCTTGGGGCATCCTTTGGAAGACTGCTATGTTTTCAAAGACATCATGGAGTCTTTGATCATAAAGGGGGAATTGCAAATGGGCGAGTACAAGGTGGATCCGCCACGCCCACATGAAGCCCAAGCCCGACAGGAAGCTCGAAAAAAGGCTGTAAATGTAGTTTCTTTATATCAGCAGCTACCCCAAGAGATGCCAAATGGTAGGTCTGAAAGGATGTAGACACCCAGGAATGAGGTAGAATGCAAAGAAGCCAACAGAACAGATAAAACTCTGCAAATATACACTTGCTATATGACCATAGTGGATGGTCAACATGGGGAGCTGCCCCCTGAGCAAGATGAATTGTCGAGGCTCGACGAAAGGCCAGATCCTCCTGTCAGGAGGGAAGAAGCCAAGGGCAAAGCCTCAATAGTCTCAGTGGCCCAAGAAGAGGCTGCAGATATCATAGCAGTTGATAATATCAGCAATCTACCACCTACCCCTCTGGGAGGAGCTCTAAATGGAGTGCTATCTGATGTCCCTAGCACTCATACATATGATCCTACTGTGGCAGCATTGATACAAAGATACCAACATGAGATTGAAAGGTTGAAAAGACAAATTGAAGAAAGAGACACCCAGACTCTTGCACCAAGAGAAGCAGGGGGCATAATGGGGGCACCACAAGTTGACATCAACTTTCCCCACACCCTATTACAACCAACAATGCCACAGTCAATATCAGACCTTACTGGGGGCACCTCAAGCCCAACAGCTCCAGAGCAGCCCATAGCCTGCGGAACAGCACATTAAGGGCCCGCCACCATGGCTCAAATGCAGTCGACTTCTCCTCATCCAGACATGGTCCAGACGCCAATTATGAATAGACAAATGTTGGAACAGATCATAGAAGCAAAGCTATCTGGAAGGGACAAGTCTGGTCAAGCCCCTTTTGAAATGTACCGGGTACCATACCTTGTGTGCCATGCTGCAAAGAGATTACCTCCCGGCGTCAGAAAGCCACCCAAGTTTGAAAGGTTCAATGGGCAAGGATCGCCAAAAGAACATGTTGCACATTATGTCAATATGATGGGAGATTTGGCCACAGATGAGTCATATTTGCTCAAATTCTTCGAGTCTTCCCTAACTGGATTGGCTTTCGAATGGTATTCAAATTTACCAGTCAGTTCCATTATAGACTGGCCAGATATGCAAAGGAAGTTCATAGAAAGATTCTATGTTGCTGAAAGAGAAATCACGTTGGTCGAGTTATATGCGACTAGGCAACAAGATAATGAGTCAGCTATGGACTACATCAAAAGGTGGAGAGATCTCAACATGAGATGCAGACGACCACTACATCCAGAGGACGCCGTTCAAATATGCAAGCAAAACTTGGGCAGGCATGTCCTAGAAAAGATGATCGGCATTGAGATCAAGTCCTTCGATCGGCTAAATAAAATTGTGGCCGAGATCGAACAATTTCTTTCCAAATATCCTCCTGTCAATGCATCAAGTCAGGAAAATAGATTGCTTGGAAAAAGGCCAACACCTACAGATGTTCATACTGTGAACCTCAAATCCTTCACACAACAAAAGAGTGGAGTTGGCTCCTCTTCTGCCAGGCTGATGAAGCGAAGTAAAAGGGGTTCATTGCAGGAGAAGATGTAAAAGTCATACTCATTCCCAAAAGATAAGACACAGACCCTCTTTGAATGGGCGCGTCGACATAACAAAATCATCCCACCCGAGCCTAGAAGGGCAGAGGACATCAAGAAGAAAGATGATCCCTGGTTCTGCTTATATCATCAACGGCCGGGGCATATTATAGAGGATTGCTATGTCCTCAAAGACAAAATTGAAGCATGATAAGAAAAGAAGAATTGCAAGTGGGCAAGCACAAGGTGGACCCGCCTCGCCCTCATAGGGCTCCAATGCAATAGAAAAGAAGAACATGTGATAGCATGCGCCAGCCATCATAGGGGGCAAATGCAACATGTAATATCCAAGCTAGAAGAGCATAAGCAACTCAAGATACTCAATGCACAGAGGAAATCCATGTACCCTGGAGAAACCTCAAGATCTTCGGACCATCATAAGAAAACAAAGGCCAACTCACCGAAAGTGAGTTATTCTGTGGCAGACGCCAGTCGGACGTGTAATGTCCATTCATGTAAATACTCATTTTAAAAAAAAGGGAGAAAAAATGATGAAAAGAGAAAAGAAAAAAAAAACAGCTTGCTAAGGTAGTCACACCGACCACCCAGCATGAGACCTGGTCATTGAAGTGGTTTCAACCGGCTCTTTTAGGGCCACCTGAGGTATTATCGTCAATGACGAGCAGTAAAAAAATAAATAGGCCAACCATACCGCTAGCCGGACTATGGTTCTGAGACAAATAATACCTCAACAAAATTGTATATTTTCTGTAGGGCGATGATATGAGCCCGTATGATCATATCGCACCGGGCTTTCACCGGTTATGTCCATATTCATACATGAGTTTTCTTACCGGATTTTGAGTGCATATTCTTTTTTCGGATCCCTAATAAAGTTGACGAAGGATTTATACTTATTCCGATGTCATCTGCACTTAAAAAAAAAACTGGCAAATTGTCAATCATATTTTCAAAAGTCATGTTTTCAAATCGGCAAGCTTGCCATTCATGATTTCAAAAGAACTCAAATTTTAAAATTAAGTGGCGTCTCGTCAACCATATTTTCAAAAGTCATATCTTAAAATTGGCAAGCTTGCCACTCATAATTTCAAAAGAACTCATATTTTAAAAAGTGACGTCTCGCCAACAATATTATCAAAAGTCATATTTTAAAATTGGCAAGCTTGCCACTCATAATTTCAAAAGAACTCATATTTAAAAAAAAAAGGCATCTCGCCAACCATATTTTCAAAAAAATATATCATATTTTCAAATCGACAAGCTTGCCGCTCATGATTTCAAAAAAAAAATTCATATTTCAAAAATGGCAATTTGTCAATCATATTTCAAAAGACATATTTCAAAACTGGCAATTTGCCAATCATATTTCAAAAGACATATTTCAAAACTGGCAATTTGCCCATCATGTTTCAAAAGTCATATTTCAAAATTGGCAATTTGCCCATCATGTTTCAAAAGACATATTTCAAAACTGGCAATTTGCTAACCATATTTCAAAATTCATATTTTAAAAAATGACAATTTGCCAGTCAAATTACAAAATCGACGTTTTCGAAGTAACGATGCGTCAGTCATATTTGAAAATTCATGTTTCAAAACTCAATAATGTTTTTCAAACGGGACCTTAGCGCCTACATGTTTAATAAAAAGATCGAGGCCTCTACGCCCTCACAAATTTCAGAGCGGGCTTTTTTGCCCTCATGTTTACAAACTGGGCATCTGTGTCCATATATTTCAAAATCAGGCTTCCATGCCTTCATGTTTTCAAAATAGACCTTCGTGTTCTCGTAATTTCAGAATCGGGCTTTTACGCACTCATGATTTCAAAATCGAGTCTCTGTGCCCAATGTTTCCAAAATTGACTAAAAAGACATTTAAAGCAAAAGAACTTTAAAATCAAATTAATCTCAAAGGAGCTGCAACTGCAGGATAAGTTCTGTAGTCCATTCTCAGTTTGTGGAACATTTCCCACATCTGGGGTCTCTGGAGATTCAAAATTAAATTAATCTCAAAGGAGCTGCAACTGCGGGATAAGTTCCGTAGTCCATTCTCAGTTTGTGGAATATTTTCCACATCTGTGGTCTCCGGGGATTCAAAATTGAATTAATCTCAAAGGAGCAGCAACTACGGGATAAGTGTCGTAGTCCATCCTCAATTTGTGGAACATTTTTCACATCTGTATAAACAGACATTGCGGGATAAGTACCGTAATCCAACCTCTTTTTGTGAGATACTTACCACATTTGAGGTCTCTAAAAGATATACATTAAAAAAAAGAAAAAAAAAAAGAAAAAAAAAGATAAAATGAATAGAAAATAATAAAATAATCAATAGAAAAAATGAAATGATTAAAAAAAAGAGGATGGAATGAAATTTCGTTTAAAAAAAAGAAAAAAAGAAAAGAAAGAAAAGAAAAAATAGAAGAAAGAACAGAGAAAAAAAAAAGAAAATAGAAAATTAATCACAAAAATGAACATGACAAAAGAAATGTACCAAAAGAAAATAGAATATTTGATTTAAGAAGTCGAGTCTCTCTGCCCACGTGTTGGGCTCCCATACTCAAATTCTTAATCAATCTACCAGGAGCTGCAACTACGGGATAAATACCGTAGTCTAGCCTCAGATCATGAAATGTTGCCACATCTGGGGTCTCCAAAGATATAAAAAGAATCCACCCTTAATGAGCTGCAACTACGGGATAAATACCGTAGTCCAATCTCAGTTCGTGGGATTATGTCCACGTCTGTGGTCTCCAAGAATATAAGAATCCATCTCCAAGGAGCTGCAACTACGAAATAAATACTGTAGTCCAGCCTCAGTTCGTGAGATTATTTCTGCGTCTGAGGTCCAAAGGTATAAACATCTATCTCCGAGGAGCTGCAACTACAAGAAAAGTATTGTAGTTCGATCTCAGCCCGTGGGGCAATTGCCACATGAGATCTCCGAGGATTTAAGAGTTAGAATCGGGTTGTCACGTTCGATGTTTATAACCAGCTTATTTTGCAGGAACTGTATATTATCAAATCCATTTTTGCGGTGGTCCGGGGGATTTAACATTGAGCTTTGCCATTCCATGCCCAAGATCCCCCAAGTCAATATGGTGGAGCTACCTTCACATTGGTCGATGGTTCGAGATGGCGTCGTTAATTACGCTTCAACGTTCAGAGGATCTAACAACTCATGAAGCTAAATTCGACATCGCCTTGAAGACATACACCCTCTAGTCTTTCATGTTCAATAACTCTGAGGGTACACTATTGAATGTATACTCGGAGTGCACATCCTGCGACATTTCTGTATAAAAAAAATGAAATGATAAAAAAATGAATGATGAACAAAAGGGTTAAAAATAGAGATGCCCGTCGGACCTACTTTGGTTTCACGGCCGAGTAGGGGTAAAAAGGACAAGAAAAATCCCGGCCACGATGAAAACCTGAAAGGGCATCGTGGGCAAAATTGGGAACCCTGCTACGTGAAAACCCGAAAGGGCGCGTAGGCAAAAGCAAGAAGGGGCTGACTCCGGTGAAAACCCGAAAGGGCACTTGGGTCAGTAATGTGATTAAAAAAAATGAATGAAGTCAAAATGTCAAAATAGCAAGAAGGGGGAGTTTCATCCCTGCTCTTTCATGAAATCCCCTTTTTGGTATACATTCTCTGAATCCAGCTATGCACTCTCTGGTGAAAATGAAACCTCAAAACTTAGACAAGCTGTCTCTTGCCATCTACGCCTCACGTTTATATATCCTGGCTCTCATCAAGTAGGACCATAGGTTTAGATAGCCTCTGCCTTTTCAAAACTCCAAATAAGCTCAGCCTTTACTTCTTGCCTTAGCTGACCAGTAGATGTTACCTTTAGAACACCTGTTGAAGCTAGCACATAGGTTTTCTAGGTTACCATTTTGCAATCTGCCCAAATAACCTCACACTATCTACCAACATCATGGTATGATTGGTGGTCGAGTTATATTCCACTCATGAATCTCTCTTTATTATATATATACACTACAAGAAATCTGGGGTATGTAGACGGCTGAAAAATTCAGCCGTCTACGTAAACTACGTTTGTAGACGGCTTTTTTTAACCGTCTACTAATGTATTATACGTAGACGGTTTTTCATAGCTGTCTACGTATCATATATTAGTAGACGGCTAAATGTAGACGGCCTATTTAGCCATCTACTAATGTAAGATACGTAGACGGCTATAAAAAACCGTCTACGTATCAGATAGTCGTAGACGGCTAATGTAGCCGTCTATATATCTTCTTTCACCTTTTCCGCCACCCATTTCCCCCATCAGTTCCCCGCGCCCCCATTTCCCCCCTCCCCCTATGTCCTTTGGCCTGTGCCCTATTTGCCGGAGACGCCGCTGGAGACCCCGCTGGAGACGCCGCCGGAGACGCCGCCGGAGACACTGCTGCCTGTGCCCTATTTGCTCCATCGCCTCTTGTTGGAGACACCGCCACCGTTCACCGGTACCGTTCCCGGCCGACTGGTAATCGCCCTCCCCCTCTCTCTTTCTCTCTCCCTCTCTCTCTACGGTATCTCCGGCGCTACCTCTTTCGATTCATCTCCCGCTCTTCCTCTTCCTCTTTCTCACCCTCTCTGCCTTTCTCTTGTGTGTCGGGAGGGGAGGGGTGTTGCCGGCTGTGGGAGTGGGGGGGGGGGGCGGCTGTGGGCTGTGGGAGGGGGGGACGGCTGTGGGGTGGGGTGGGGTGGGAGGTGGCCGGCTGTGGGAGGGGGGGGGCGGCTGTGGGGTCGGGGGAGGGGTGGCCGGCTGTGGGGTGGGGTGGGGGGTGGCCGGCTGTGGGAGGGGGGGGGACGGCTGTGGGCTGTGGGAGGGGGGACGGCTGTGGGGTGGGGTGGGAGGTGGCCGGCTGTGGGCTGTGGGAGGGGGGGACGGCTGTGGGGTTGGGTGGGAGGTGGCCGGTTGTGGGCTGTGGGAGGGGGGGACGGCTGTGGGGTGGGGTGGGAGGTGGCCGACTGTGGGCTGTGGGAGGGGGGGACGGCTGTGTGGTGGGGGGAGTACCATCTGAGATATCGCAAGTTATTCTACACTGTTGTTCTAAATAAAAAATAAATAAAACCTCGTTGTTAGACATTTAACACTATTTTCACTGACAGTGGCTCTAGGAACTTCCTAATTGCTACTAGTATGAGTACCATCTGTTAGCAATAAACATACAAATAATGCATACAACTAAAAGCAATTTTCTTAAACTCGTTTCACAGATTTTATAGAGTGAAATCCAATATACAAGTGACATAAAGATAAGAACAGACCTGAGGCCGTATAAACATGTTGTTACAAGGAACATGATGGAGTACACATCTCACCACATGGGTTGGGATGGGGGGAGTGGGATGTTTCGTCTCCATTTCCATGCTCGACCTGTTGACCAGAAGACATATATATCAGAGAGCAGCCCCTATTAAAAGTCCTCGTCCCCTGTGGTAAGTGATCGAGTCATTGTAGAGTGCAGGGTCTGCATTGTATTGACTGTAGATGGCATAGAAGCCGGAAGCTATGATGCTGAGGATGACAAATCTCCACCATGCTTCCTCATGCAGCTGTAAATGGAAAAGCCAAATCACAATCACATTAGTCCGCAACATTATGATATTTCTCAGCTCTATACATGAGACAAAGGAAAAAAAAGGGATCTGGTGACTTAACAACAAGATGGCCATAACTAATCAGTGTTGTTCAACTTGTATACACCATTTAGCCGGTATGATGGATTAACAAAAGAAAACACTTTGCTGAAAAGCTTTGGTTGACATACCCTTCCATAACCAAATGCTTAAAACTTTTATTACAAATCCCTATAAGAACATGACTAATGGAAACAGTAATGATGCATGCACTATTTCAGCAATCTGCAAGGTTGTAAAAATGATGCACATGAGCTGAGTCATAAGAGCCAGTTGACATGTTACCCAAATCAACGAAGAGGCACTAGAAGACAAGTTATTTTTATTTCATAGCCGTCTACAATGTTGATGTACGAGCATGCCTTAGTCCAATTCTAACTAACTAAAGCTATATCCTGGCCTGATGTTTAGATAGTGGAAGAATACATGAGTTGACATCCGGAACTCCCTGGAATTTGCTTATTTCTTTCCACATAACAGACTCATGATTTGCATGCCATAAATTTTAGAGAGAATTGACAAGTGAAGAGATGAGGGGCATGTTATCTTCACTTGTAAAATGAACTTAATTCAATCTTTCTACATCACTTAATACTTAGTTATCTTCACTTATCTTCACGTGTTGGCTTACTCATCTTTTTATTAATATATTTTTTTTGTAAAATATGACGACAGGTTTTGTTTGGAATATATAGCTG
Organism: Colocasia esculenta; assembly: GCA_014218235.1. NCBI lineage: Eukaryota > Viridiplantae > Streptophyta > Magnoliopsida > Alismatales > Araceae > Colocasia > Colocasia esculenta. The sequence continues at coordinate 25,895,521 of CM024761.1, read as the reverse complement.
CGGAGATCGAGCTAGTTGCTTTCATCTTTTGAGGCTCTTTGTTCAGGTAAGATCCAGCGAGCCTGGGTGGTGGCTCATCTTTATTTAATCCAGCGAGCTTGGGTGGTGGCTCATCTTTACTTAATCCAGCGAGCCTGGGTGGTGGCTCAACTTTTTTATTATGTGTGGATGCGTGAATATCTTTTTTGCAGGATGTGTGAATGTATTTTAATGCAGGATACAAGCATTGGATGCAACATATGGATGTAAGAATGAGTGGACCTTTTTTTTTTTTTGCCCGTTCAAGACTTTTGTTATGATATATGTTTTTACTGTCTTTTGATAGTAATGACATATATCGAGCATACAGTCTTGAATTGTCCAAGTTGGACAGTCTGTGGATATTTGATCATCTGATGTTCTTTATTATATGTGTTTTAAGATTATCTTAAAATTTCGGCAGCATCTTCTCGCTCTTCTCCAATATACCTGCTAATTTTAACTGCTCTTTTTTTCACTTGTATTTTATGCAAGTGATTTTTTGAGCATAGTTAAAATTAGTAAATAATGGTTGTATATTGGAGAAGTGTGGGGAGATGCTGCTGAAATTTTAGGATAATCTCAAAACACATATAATAAAGAACATCAGATGATCAAATGTCCATAGATGGGCAAGATTTCATGTAGGTACCCCTTTTTCTTTGCAGGAATGTATGAATATAGACTTTTGTGAAAATGTGGATTTTCTTCCAGTATAGGGTAGATGCTGCCGAAATTTTTACTAAATTATACTTCATACATAATTATGTCATATAGTTTTAAATAAGTTTACACATATGATGTGACTTGATTCATATCTGATATATTTTTTTTACTTTTTAATTCTAGATTATTTTGAAATGGCTGGAGTCGATAAAAGTTAGATGAATGTTACGGATCGTTTGGATCCTAGGTATGAGAAAGGTGTTGAAGAACTATTGGACTTTCCTTTTCATGAAGATAGGAGGAGTTTCAGGCATGGAGATAATGGACAGTTGATACAATGTCCATGTAAAAAATGTTGTAACGGACAGTTGATCTTCTGCGTGAAATATTACCAGAAGGAGCCTATGTCCCTGAATCATGGTATGAAGCTAAGAAGGCAGTTAGGAATTTGGGGTTAAGCCATGTGAAGATAGATGCATGTGAGAATGATTGTGTATTGTTTTGGAAGGAGAATGAACATAAAGATGAGTGTCCGTAATGTCATACACCGAGGTATAAAGAAAGAGTCACACCTAATATAGGGGAGATGCTCCTAATATAGGGGAGATGCCGTCAAATTTTCTTTGTAAATTATATACGCTGCTTATCAATATCAATGTTTTCAGATATGAGTTCACGCAGGGGATCTCGTGTTCGGAGAGCACGGACTGTGGATGACATGCCAACTCATTCACCTGAAGACTCTGTTGCAGGTCATCCTTCTCAAGTCGTAGTTCCTATCACTCAGGGGGCGTCTTCTGCTGCATCTGCTTCTTCTTCTGTAGCAGGTATATTTTTACATTCAGTAGCATTACAATTTATATTTACTTTAGTTTCATAAAATCTAATCATTTTATTTATGTATATGTTTTTTCATAGAGACACCATCGTGGGGTCGAGGGAGTGGTCGTCGGGGTCCCTCTAGAGGTGCCACAGAGAGGAGGCTAGAGCCTGGACAAAAATGGAATGTGAGAGTAATTGGTGGATACGGGGTAGGCGAGCAAGGGACAAATTTTATAAGTCATATGGGCATTGTCATCAGACTGCATTGCAAACTATGGCAGAAAATTTTTTCAAAACTACCTGAAGAGACAAAGAATGGAATATTTCGAGATCTCAAGGTAAATAGATTAATATTTAAAGTGAATATTGTGTATTTGTGAGATATTTAAATTAGATTGGTAATATATGTGTAGATGTGGTATTCTTGGGATCGGACTCCTCAGACGGATAAGGAAATGTTACAACATATGATAGCCATGCACAAAGGCTGGCGTGGGATGTTGAAGTCGAAAGTAAGTATTTTTTTAAAAAGTATTTATTTGTTTTTTATCTTGATAATGAATATTTTGTTAACTTTGTAATTGTTATTTTGTAGCATTATAAGGGCAAGACCTTTGAGAATGTTGTTGCATCTGTTCCATCTAGTGTTGATCCATCAGATTGGCGGACAATGTGTCAAAAATGGAATTCAAGGGAGGAGCAAGTAAAATAATATGATTTAATTACATATAGTACTTATGATTTTTTATTTTAGATTTTATCAAATATTCAAATATATGTATTGTCTTCTTCTTTACAGGATATTGCCGAGCGTAACAGGCATAATTGTACCCATCAGAATATGACGTATCAGCGAGGGCGCACGAGCATTTATCAATTAAAAGATATTTTGTAAGTTTTTTATTTTATTGAATGTAATTTTAATAATCTCTATTGATTTTTTTTTTGTACTTGATGATTATACAATTAATTTATACAAGTGAAGACTCACCAGTGTGAGCCCGATCGTATGGAGGTTTTTAGGATGGGGAGATGTAAAGACCTCCCTGACGGTACCAAGCAGTGGGTTGATGACGAAAGCATAGATCGTTTTGTAAGTGTATCAGTCTTAGATAAATTATTTTTAATAAATTAGTTTATAATTTCTCATTTTTTGTTAATGAAATATTTTTTTAATTGTAGGAGAAGATGACACAGATGACGACTCCTTCCCTCCAGAGTGATGATGCCGCTCCTGTTTCAGCAGAGGATGCCTTCGTAGCTGTCATGGGACGAGACAGGCCTAGCCGTGTTCGTTGTGCGGGTAAGGCTGAGACGCTCCGCACTTGGTACGGGAGGGGAGAGGGATCGAGCTCCTCAGGTGGCTATCACACTCAGGTGCAGCAGTTGCAACAGCAATTGCAGGATCAAAGCAAAAAGATGGAGGAGCTGTGTGCAGAGAGGAGCAGGGATCGCTAGGAGTTAGAGGAATTGTGTGCAGAGAGGAGCAGGGATCGCCAGGAGTTAGAGGAGTTGTGTGTAGAGAGGAGCAGGGATCGCTAGGAGCTAGAGAATATGCGTAGACAGATGTCAGAGATGAGAGCCTTGATGCAGCAATTTGCTGCTCAGCCATCACATGTGTCTCCTCCTGGGCCTGAGCTTGAGTGTGAGGGGAGTGACGAGTCTGCTGATCGATATGATGATGATGATGATTAGATTGTTATAGTTGGTGAGATATTGTATTTTTTTGAATATGTTTATGTTTATGATGTGTTTTTAGATAAGTTGTGTGTGTATGATATTAATGATTTATGTATATTATGTGTTTTTAGATAATTTGTGTGTGCATGGTAATGATTTATGTAGATAAATGTTTTCGTTTCTATATTAACAGGAAAAAAACAATAAAATAAAACAAAAATTAAAAAAAAATTGAAATGTGTAGACGGCTTAAGCCGTCTACAAAACTCTACATAGGTTTATGTAGACGGCTTATAAACCGTCTAGATAAATATTTATAGACGGCTTTAGAACCGTCTACGGAAGTGTTTGTAGACGGCTAATTAAACCGTCTACTTATCATAAATAGACGGCTAATAAGCAGTCTATGTAACATTCGTTAACGGCTGCTCGTAGATGGCTTCAGCCGTCTACATAAAAGGCTTTAGTAGACGGCTTCAATAAACTGTCTACTATTGTTTTGTAGACGGACTTTTCGTTGACGGCGCTCTAGACGGTTTTATAGCCGTCTACAAAACCTTTTGTAGACGGTTATTGATGTTTCGTAGACGGCTTTCAACCATCTACGTATCCCCTTCCCCTAGTAGTGATATATATGTGTAAGAAAAAAAGAGGAGGCTAAAAATAGAGGTGCCTCGCTGGACTTGTCTAGGTTTCCCCTGGACAAGGGTAAAAAGAGCTAGAACCTGGTCATGGCGAAAACCCGAAAGGGTGTCATGGGCAAAATTAGGTACCCCGCTACGTGAAAACCCGAAAGGGCACGTAGGCAAAAGCAAGAGGGGGTCGGATTGGGTGAAAACCCGAAAAGGCGCTCAATTCGATAATGTGAAAACAAAAAAAAGATCCAAAGGTAGCTACCAAAGACAAGCAGGCTTCAAGTCTCTAGAAAGGAAATCCTGGCACTCGACACTCAAAGCTCATCTTCGTTCCAGTCGAAGCTCGTCTTCATGGTAGTTAAAGTTTATCTTCATGACAATCAAAGCTCGTCTTCATGATAGTGAAAGCTTATCTTCTGGTCAGCTGAAGCTCATCTTCATGCCAGTCAAAGCTTGTCGTCAAGCCAGTCAAAGCTCGTCTCTATACTAGCCAAAGTTGGTCGACACCTAGAGAAGCAGGTGTCAGTATATGATGGTGGTAACAAGTGACTAAATTGCAAGGGTCGACACATGATATACTCTGGCTGAATCTGTTCACACCCAATGAAGCAGGTGCCGACGAATGACTAAGTCGGTAAACACCTGTAACGACCCTCTCATATCGGTACGGTTCCACCAACCCACGTCGATATAAAAGGTATCACTACAGTGGGACATTTACCCAACACTAGTACAATAGGCTGAAACATACACAAATATAATATATCTCATGACAGCGGAATTTAAAGAACTGAAAAGAAATTTTATTCCATCATCCACATTCTATTCACAGTGCGTAGTAGAAAAGAGAGCTAACTGATCATAACTGAAATAAATTAAATACATTGTCCACATGAGACTACGCAGAGTCTTTATTACATACTATGGAGTAATGAAAATTTACAATGCTAAATCCACAATAATGTCTCCTACTCTCGCTCCAAGTCGCTCCTAACGATCTCCTCGGAAGAAGTAGAAACATCTGCACCTGTACGCCGAAGCAAGAATGAGTTCAAAAGAACTCAACGAGTAACACCAACACACTAAACATACATGCATCAAGTAACATCCATAACCTTATACTACATCATTTACACATAATGCATGGAAGTGACAATTTTCAATAAAAGCCTATTCATGATTTCTACACATTTTTCACATGGGATTTAGTTTTATACATAGTAAACTAATCCTGTCACATGCTTTCTACACTTTTCACTATGCTAAATTGATTCCATTCAATCATTCATAAGCCACATGTTGATCATTTTACACAATATTTACACAATTCATAACAACTAATTTATCATGAATTCTAAGACAATTTTACACATAGTTAACACATTTATATTAATGAAAAGCTTGCTGTTTTACTACTATCATGTCACATTCACAAGAAACTTATTATTTTGCATGCTTTCATAAGAATTTCATGAGCACATGTTCACTTACACAGGTTCACAATTTACACATTTTCTTTCACTTAAACACATTTTCACTTTCACTTAATGCCGTGACACATAGCCCAAACCACTTTAGAAGGACACACACTGATCACATCACATATCAATCACCTAGGCATTCCAGTGATTAATCTTAGTTACTGCGCAGAACCGGGAGAAGCACTCTCCACCCTAACCAGCGATACTTGTTCGCCTCCAGGATTTAATCCCAATGCCCATGGGACATCACACACTTTGAACTTTCCCGTGGGGACTTTACCACAGTACAGTTCCACAGCCCTCTAAGGTAGCAGTGTCACACCTTGGCACATTAATACATTTTCTCAATTTCAACACATTCTAAACACAAAATAATCACACATTCATCTCATGTTCACACATTTACATTCTTCAGTATTACCTAGCATGGTACTACTGGTTTCAGTATTAATCAGATTTTTACAACAATCCTAATTATGCTGAAATTTTTGCATAATTAAACATTTATCATATTAGCATGTATTAACCATTAATACTTAACATAAAACAAGTTTACATAGCTACTGTCATCTGTTCAGTACAGAAATTTAACCAGAAATCCATCACAGTTTAACCATCATGCACACCAAAATTTGCATTTTTATGAGTTATATATATTTTCTGAAAATTCTAACAGTGATGATATCAACAGTAAAAATAGTCAAACTGATACCATTTTTCATTATTCGGATTCACAATTAATTTCATACATGAATACTGACAGTACAAATTTTATCACAAAATTCAGGGATTTAACCAGTTTCGCAAGAATTCTTAGCTTTTATGCATTGAATAGACATGTTAACTATTTTTCAGTCCAGAAAATTTAATAAACTGTGTAGATATTATAAATTGCTCAAATTTTTATATCATGCATCAGATCTTATGAACAATGTACAGAAAATTTATGACACTTAATTTCTACACATAATTCATAAACCACATTTTCCAAGATTAACATTCTATTGGTAACACATTCCAAAAATTCTATTAATTAGTGAACATTACAAAAATGCACAAAAACTCACAGTACACCCAAACATATATATTTACATATTATATAAAATTTTACCGTATATCCTCATGCGGAAAAACTCGAAAATTAGTTCATATAAGGACAGACTTGTTCACTGTTGCAGTTTGAAGAACTCGATGGCAAGGGGTGACCGTCTATAGGTTAACGGCATTAGAGGATGCCGCCAACACATGATATTAGCGGCAAGGGATCTTGCCGTTAATATCCTGTCTGCAGAACACAGACTGAAAGCCAATAAATCACTTGAAAGGGGGGTTCCAGGACACGAGAAAAATCTGAGAAAATCCTGGGACATACTAGACACATGTAGGGTTAATGTGTATGTGGTACTTGCCTTCTGTAAAATCTATCAATGACGATTTAAGCCGGAGAAGCCCTCCTCGGCCTGTGCCAAAGAGCCTCCAAATCCCTCCTTCTTCGGATCTTCTGTTGATCTTCACAGCACACCAGCATGGGGAGTCGTTCCCGGATGTTCAAGGTCGACACCCGTTGATGTAGATCGCCAGACGAAGCCTCCCGAAGCCGGATCTTTCAGGTTCAAGTTAGGGTTTTTGCTTAGAGAAGATAGGTTTTTGACTCAAGAGCCAAAGGGATGGATCTGGCCGAAATTTGGATATTATAAAGGGTTGGGGGTCGGATCGGTTAAAGGGGCAAGTCTCAGAGCCGTTGGGAAGGGTTTCCAAATCAAGAGGCTCAATTTCTGGAGGCGTTTCCGGATCTCAAAACGTAACAGATCTGGGATATTGGTGTCCATATCCATGGTCGCCTATCCAAAAATGGGCGTCCATCGATATTGCCGCCTACCCCTGGTCAGCGTCAGCCCATGTGGACGCCGACTGGCCGACAAAACTCACTTTAATTCTGCAGAATTTATAATACTACACACTAATATATATATATATATATATATAGATATATATATATATATATACTTAAATACACTATGTACATTTCAATAATACTCATTCATACAATTTGTATACATAAATACTTATACATAATAATCTATACATCAATAGTGTACACTTATACGCACATACATATATTTAAACAAACAAGGTGAAAATCAAGGGCCTTACACCCTCTCCCCCTTAAAGAAACTTCGTCCTCGAAGTTAGACTGACACTACTCAAACAACTGAGGATATTTCTTTTTCATTGCATCCTCAACTCCCAAGTAGCCTCCTCTCGCGAGAAGTTACGCCATAAGACTTTTACTGACGCAATGCTCTTGTTTCGGAGATGTTGAACCTTCGGATCAAGAATAGCTACTGGTTGCTCTACATAAGAAAGATCTGGCTGGATCTCCACGGGCTCATAACTAATAACATGAGACGGATCTCTGACATATTTCCTGAGCATAGATACGTGGAAAATAGGATGAACGCTAGCCAATGCTGGAGGTAAAGCTAGCTCATATGCCACGTTGCCCAATCGTCGGAGAATCTCATACGGGCCAATGAACCTAGGGCTCAACTTACTATGCCTGCCAAATCTAACTACACCTCGCGTAGGCGAAATCTTCAAAAAGACATGCTCACCTACCTCGAACTCTAGATCCTTTCTCCTGTTGTCGGCATAACTCTTCTGCCTATCCTATGCCGCAACAAGTCTCTTCCTAATGAGCTGGACCTTATCCGAAGTCTCCTGAACTAACTCCGGACCGATCAGCTGCCTATCACCGGTCTCCTCCCAACATAAAGGAGATCTGCAAGGCCTACCATATAAAGCCTCAAATGGAGCCATGCCAATGCTAGCATGAAAACTGTTGTTATATGCAAACTCCACTAGAGGTAAATGGCGCTCCCAATCATCCTTCCAATCGAGCACACAAGCCCTCAACATATCCTCAAGCGTCTGGATAGTCCTCTCGGACTGTCCATCTGTCTGGGGATGAAAAGCTGAACTGAGCTTCAGTTCCGAACCTAACGCATCCTGAAGACCCTTCCATAGCCTCGAAGTAAATCTCGGATCTCAATCCGAAATAATAGACTTCGGTACTCCATGCAATCTAATAATACTACTAACATACAGTCTAGCTAAACTCTCTACTGGCTGCTTCTTCTTCATAGGCAAGAAATGTGCAGTCTTCGAGAATCGATCTACCACTACCCAAATCGAGTCATTACCTCGTCTAGACCGAGGCAAACCCGTAACAAAATCCATAGTGACAGCTTCCCACTTCCAAATGGGATCTCCATCTTCTGCATAAGACCAGATGGTCGCTGCCGCTCGGCCTTCACTTGCTGGCATACTAGACATCTAGACACAAACTCGGCTACATCCTTCTTCATGCCAGACCACCAAAACGATCTCTTTAAATCCTGGTACATCTTAGTGTTACCCGGATGAATAGAGAATCTAGATCTATGAGCTTCTGCTAAAACATGCTTACGAACATCTACAACATCTGGAACACAGACACGATGATGGAATCTAATTACACCATCTTCATCACGAGCAATACCCGCTTTGCCCACTAACTCTTGGAGTCTAGGGTCGGCTTTCTGATGCTCGATCACCTCATCTAACACCGATGACCTAATAGACAGCTGAGCCACAAAAGCTCGGCATAATGATGGCTCCAACTCGGTCATCGAGCACGCTGCATCCTCTAACATCTTCCAGTTCTGCTGGAGGGACGACCTCTTTCTACTATGGGCATCTGCTACGACATTCACCTTTCCAGGATGATACTGGAGATCGAAGTCATAGTCCTTCAGGAATTCAATCCATCTTCTCTGCCTAAGGTTTAATTCTTTTTGGGAGAAAAGATACTTTAGGCTCTTGTGATCAGTGAACACCTCAAATCTGACACCATAAAAATAGTGCCTCCAGATCTTCAGTGCATGAATCACTGCCGCAAGCTCAAGATCATGAGTTGGATAGTTTCGCTCATGCTCCTTCAATTGTCTCGAAGCATATGCTACTACCCTTCCTTGCTGTATCAACACACAGCCAAGACCAATCCGAGATGCATCCGTGTAGATAGCAAAACCCTCTACACCGCTCGGTAGAACTAACACAGGGGCCGATGTGAGTTTAGTCTTCAATAATTGAAAACTACTCTCACACTCCTCGGACCAGACAAACTTCACTCCCTTCCTGGTCAGCTGAGTCAATGGAGCGGCGATGGATGAAAATCCCTCAATAAAACGCCGATAGTAACCCGCCAAACCAAGAAAACTCCGAATCTCCGAAGGAGTCTTGGGACTCTCCCAATCCATAACAGCCTAGACTTTCGCTGGGTCCACTGCTACACCAGCACCGGAGATAACATGCCCAAGGAAATGAACCTCGCGCATCCAGAAATCGCACTTGCTGAATTTTGCATACAGCTTGTGCTCACGGAGAACCTCTAACACTATCCTCAAATGCTGACGATGTGTGGCCTCATCTGGAGAGTAGACCAGCACGTCATCGATGAAGACTACAACAAAACTATCTAGATAGGGTCTAAACACCCTGTTCATGAGATCTATGAACGCTGCAGGGGCGTTGGTTAGACCAAACGGAAGGACCAAAAACTCATAATGTCCATAACGGGTTCTAAATGCCGTCTTGGACACATCCTCACTCCTAATCCTCAACTGATGATAGCCAGAACGCAAATCAATCTTAGAAAAGACCGTTGCATTCTGTAGTTGGTCAAACAAATCATCAATCCGAGGTAAGGGATACATGTTCTTTACCGTCACCTGGTTTAGCTTCCTATAATCAATGCATAACCGAAGTGACCCATCCTTCTTCTTCACGAATAAGACAGGTGCGCCCCAAGGGGAAACGCTAGGGCGAATAAATCCCTTATCTAACAAATCCTGCAACTGCTTCCTTAACTCAGCTAATTCCGCAGGTGCCATCCGATAAGGTGCCTTCGAGATAGGAGAGATGCCTGGAAGCAACTCTAGAGTGAACTCTATCTCTCTAGCCGGTGGCAATCCAGATAAATCATCAGGAAAGACATCTGGATACTCCTGCACTACATCTATCTCGGCAAGAGTAAGTGACTCATCAGCCTTGGGTATTAAAACCACACTGGCAAGAAATGCGTCACAACCCTTGTTCACCATTCTCATTGCTCTCATGGCCGAGATGACGAACTTTCCTGCTAAGTTCCTCGGCAAAGGATGAGAAAATTCATCCTCACCAGGAATGCGGAAAACAATCTTCTTCCCACGACAATCTACCAAAGCATAGTGCTCCTCTAGCCAATCCAGACCAAGAATAGCATCATAGTCCTTCATTTTAAGCAAGAAGAAACACCCTTCTAGGACTCTATCCTCAATGCACACCGATAAAGACGGAATACACTTCCTAGTCGATACCGTACCCGCAGATGTATGCACAGACAAAGGGACTTCTAAATCCTCAGACTCTAACCCAGACTCTAAAGCTAACTGCCTAGCAAAACGCTCGGAAATGAACGAGTGAGTAGCACCCGTATCGAACAAAACCCGAGCATGCACACCTAAGAACAAAATTGTACCTTCGGTGACATGATCTGCCTGCTCGGCATCCTCACGAGCTAACGCAAACACTCGAGCTGGGGCTCGAGGTCTCCCTGGTCGTCCTGTCGCTGGCGTTGCTGCTGCTGCTACTGGGGCTGGCCCCCGCTGGGCTCCCTTCTGAAGCCTCGGACAATCCTTAATCTTATGATCACTGCTCCCGCACTTTAAGCACTTTCCTGCTACCAGCCAACACTCCGAACCGCCATGTGCCCTCCCGCAATGAGGACACTCCTTCTTACCACTAGGGGAACGTTGAGAGGATACCTGACCACTGCCTGATGCCACAGGACGCTGCGGTGACTGGAAAGTCGCCTTCTTCCTCTCCTGTCTCTGGAAAGGAGCTGCTGGCCTCTTTTGAGAAGCCTTCTTCTCCTCCAGGTACTGCTCCATCTCCCCTTCCTAACGACATGCCGCGCTGAGCGCCTGCTCGAGAGTACGATGGTCGAAAGCCACTAACCTCGTCCTCAGTGATGGTTTCAGACCCATCACGAATTTCTTCGCCTTCCTGCGCTCATCAGCTACAATATGAGGGGCATACTTTGATAGCTCGGCAAACCTGGCCTCGTACTCCAACACCGTCATGGAGCCCTGAGTCAACGAGAGGAACTCCTGCTCCATCTTGTCCTGGATGTGCTCCGGAACAAACTTGGCTCGGAAAAGCCTCACGAACTCATCCCATCCGACTTCCATGGCACCATCCTCGAACCGAGTACGTAACAACGAGGACCACCATACATCGGCTCGCTCCTGCCAAAACCATCCATGAGAAGTAACCAACATAATTTCTATTTAAAGTAATAACCAATAGCTTAGATTACACATACCTGTAGCATATAGGTGGCTAAGGTGACCTTGTCGTCTTCAGCGCACCTAATGGCCCGGAAGATCTTCTCAATCTCCCTCATCCAGTTCTCAGCCAATAATGGATCGCTCTCCCCCTTAAAAGAAGGTGGCGACATCCTCTTGAACCATTCCATGATGGAGGGTCCACCATGGTCAGCCTGGGGAACTGGTACCTGAGCCTGCTACAACAAGCAACAAAATTAACACATATAACATAACAATCATGCAATTAAAATATAGACTACTTTCTCTTATTATTCTAACCTGAGCCTCCAACTGGGCCTGGAGTGCAGCCTGAGTGTGGGCCTGCGTTTGCATGGCCTGCACCAAACCCTGCATGAAAACTCCATAGTCTACTGGTGGCGGTGGAGGAAGTATAGGACCCTGGGGTGCAGGGGCCTGCTGCTCACCCTGATCCTCACGCCGAGGCTCATCTCTCCTCTGCTCGCCATCACGAGCAGGAACACCACGCCTACCACGCGAAGCCATATCCTGTAAAGCAGGTTAATCACCATTTAGAACTAAACTATCTAATTTCTAACTAACTACTTATCTATGTGGACAATCTACACTGACTTAGTAAACAATGAAGATGATGGCATATGCATATTTATGTACAATTTCAGCCTGATTGCTGTGATACCAATCTCTGTAACGACCCTCTCATATCGGTACGGTTCCACCAACCCACGTCGATATAAAAGGTATCACTACAGTGGGACATTTACCCAACACTAGTACAATAGGCTGAAACATACACAAATATAATATATCTCATGACAACGGAATTTAAAGAACTGAAAAGAAATTTTATTCCATCATCCACATTCTATTCACAGTGCGTAGTAGAAAAGAGAGCTAACTGATCATAACTGAAATAAATTAAATACATTGTCCACATGAGACTACGCAGAGTCTTTATTACATACTATGGAGTAATGAAAATTTACAATGCTAAATCCACAATAATGTCTCCTACTCTCGCTCCGAGTCGCTCCTAACGATCTCCTCGGAAGAAGTAGAAACGTCTGCACCTGTACGCCGAAGCAAGAATGAGTTCAAAAGAACTCAACGAGTAACACCAACACACTAAACATACATGCATCAAGTAACATCCATAACCTTATACTACATCATTTACACATAATGCATGGAAGTGACAAGTTTTCAATAAAAGCCTATTCATGATTTCTACACATTTTTCACATGGGATTTAGTTTTATACATAGTAAACTAATCCTGTCACATGCTTTCTACACTTTTCACTATGCTAAATTGATTCCATTCAATCATTCATAAGCCACATGTTGATCATTTTTACACAATATTTACACAATTCATAACAACTAATTTATCATGAATTCTAAGACAATTTTACACATAGTTAACACATTTATATTAATGAAAAGCTTGCTGTTTTACTACTATCATGTCACATTCACAAGAAACTTATTATTTCTGCATGCTTTCATAAGAATTTCATGAGCACATGTTCACTTACACAGGTTCACAATTTACACATTTTCTTTCACTTAAACACATTTTCACTTTCACTTAATGCCGTGACACATAGCCCAAACCACTTTAGAAGGACACACACTGATCACATCACATATCAATCACCTAGGCATTCCAGTGATTAATCTTAGTTACTGCGCAGAACCGGGAGAAGCACTCTCCACCCTAACCAGCGATACTTGTTCGCCTCCAAGATTTAATCCCAATGCCCATGGGACATCACACACTTTGAACTTTCCCGTGGGGACTTTACCACAGTACAGTTCCACAGCCCTCTAAGGTAGCAGTGTCACACCTTGGCACATTAATACATTTTCTCAATTTCAACACATTCTAAACACAAAATAATCACACATTCATCTCATGTTCACACATTTACATTCTTCAGTATTACCTAGCATGGTACTACTGGTTTCAGTATTAATCAGATTTTTACAACAATCCTAATCATGCTGAAATTTTTGCATAATTAAACATTTATCATATTAGCATGTATTAACCATTAATACTTAACATAAAACAAGTTTACATAGCTACTGTCATCTGTTCAGTACATAAATTTAACCAAAAATCCATCACAGTTTAACCATCATGCCACCAAAATTTGCATTTTTCTGAGTTATATATATTTTCTGAAAATTCTAACAGTGATGATATCAACAGTAAAAATAGTCAAACGGATACCATTTTTCATTATTCGGATTCACAATTAATTTCATACATGAATACTGACAGTACAAATTTTATCACAAAATTCAGGGATTTAACTAGTTTCGCAAGAATTCTTAGCTTTTATGCATTGAATAGACATGTTAACTATTTTTCAGTCCAGAAAATTTAATAAACTGTGAAGATATTATAAATTGCTCAAATTTTTATATCATGCATCAGATCTTATGAACAATGTACAGAAAATTTATGACACTTAATTTCTACACATAATTCATAAACCACATTTTCCAAGATTAACATTCTATTGGTAACACATTCCAAAAATTCTATTAATTAGTGAACATTACAAAAATGCACAAAAACTCACAGTACACCCAAACATATATATTACATATTATATAAAATTTTACCGTATATCCTCATGCGGAAAAACTCGAAAATTAGTTCATATAAGGACAGACTTGTTCACTGTTGCAGTTTGAAGAACTCGACGGCAAGGGGTGACCGTCTATAGGTTAACGGCATTAGAGGATGCCGCCAACACATGATATTAGCGGCAAGGGATCTTGCCGTTAATATCCTGTCTGCAGAACACAGACTGAAAGCCAATAAATCACTTGAAAGGGGGGTTCCAGGACACGAGAAAAATCTGAGAAAATCCTGGGACATACTAGACACATGTAGGGTTAATGTGTATGGGGTACTTGCCTTCTGTAAAATCTATCAATGACGATTTAAGCCGGAGAAGCCCTCCTCGGCCTGTGCCAAAGAGCCTCCAAATCCCTCCTTCTTCGGATCTTCTGTTGATCTTCACAGCACACCAGCGTGGGGAGTCGTTCCCGGATGTTCAAGGTTGACACCCGTTGATGTAGATCGCCAGACGAAGCCTCCCGAAGCCGGATCTTTCAGGTTCAAGTTAGGGTTTTTGCTTAGAGAATATAGGTTTTTGACTCAAGAGCCAAAGGGATGGATCTGGCCGAAATTTGGATATTATAAAGGGTTGGGGGTCGGATCGGTTAAAGGGGCAAGTCTCAGAGCCGTTGGGAAGGGTTTCCAAATCAAGAGGCTCAATTTCCGGAGGCGTTTCCGGATCTGAAAACGTAACAGATCTGGGATATTGGCGTCCATATCCATGGTCGCCTATCCAAAAATGGGCGTCCATCGATATTGCCGCCTACCCCTGGTCAGCGTCAGCCCATGTGGACGCCGACTGGCCGACAAAACTCACTTTAATTCTGCAGAATTTATAATACTACACACTAAAATATATATATATATACTTAAATACACTATGTACATTTCAATAATACTCATTCATACAATTTGTATACATAAATACTTATACATAATAATCTATACATCAATAGTGTACACTTATATGCACATACATATATTTAAACAAACAAGGTGAAAATCAAGGGCCTTACAACACCAATGGAAAACAAAAGTAAAAAAAAGAGAGGACAAGGGCTCATTAATCCAACTACAAGTGAAGCAGCATTGAGAAGGGCTATAGGACCCCCAAGGCGACGGTTTGGTCACCACAATCAGCAACGACGACGTGGAAGCAGTCTACTTCTCCTACTAAGAGCTCAAAGCTACTGCATGCTTAGATTGTTGTGCATTCAAGGTGACCAGACAGTAAGATGGATCAGAAGAAAGGAAGCAGCAACGTCAATTACTGGGCCTAGAAGAAGCCTCCAGATCATATAGCAAGTCAGCATGCCCCACTGACTCATACGACAGGCCAACATAACCCAATGGACGGCTTACCCATGAAGGCCACCGGCTCACATGGCCTCTTCAACTGAAAGAGGCCACTGATTTAGGACTCTCGCCGGTTCAAGGATTTTTCTGATTCAAAATTCTCATCTTCAAAACCTCCCACTGGGTCAGAAATTTCAGCAATTCGAAGGAGTTGCCAGTCTAGGGCCTCCACAGAATCAAGAAGGCTATCAGTGTAGTGCTTCCACCAGCTCAAGATTGCCACCAGTTCAAGACTTCCGACAGTTAAAGAGCCTCTAGCCTAGAAATCTTCACCGACTCAGAGGCTGCTGATTCAATGTGGTCACAGTGGTTCTCGTTCACCGCTGATTCTGAGACCACAATGTCAACTAAAAGAAAACTAGAGGTCACCAGCATGTCAATGGGGTTGTTAAAAGATACAAAAGTTCACTTGCGAACACTGCGCCACTCGTCTCTTGCTTGCACTGTCTGCCTGCCAACTGACAAACTCTTCAAATGATGAGATCACCAAGACGACAACAAGTCGGGCATTGTCCGCACTGATAAGACTAGTCTGTATCCAGCTGCAATGTCAAAAGTCCATCAAGTTGCACCTGCAGGCGTCGCTCGTCTTCTCTCGCACCACCTGCGGGTGGGGGACATTTGTGGGCACCTAAAAATGCAACGGGCTTTGCATATGCTGGCCTGGTTCCTCCAAGCAGAAAAAACCCACTAAGAAATCCACTAAATGACCACTCCACAAGGCCCATGACCCAATGGCCCATCTACCCAATGCTAGGAGGTCACCCTAAGCTACTCTTCACCTCTCCACTATAGCTACAAAAGCTGCTGCAGCAGCAAGGGGGAGGCGACTGGCTGTCCTACTTTTATCCCATCTTTTTACCATCCACGAAAAAGGGGAGGGAACAGGGGATTCTTCTGGAAGGGAAGAACACAGAGCATTCCCTGGGTTCTTGCTACGTGAAGAGGCTGGGGGAAGAGCTGGGCTTCTCTTTAGAGGATCCCATCTTCCTGGTTACAAGCAGAAGATCTCTGGTGGTTAAAGCTTGCATCCTCGGTCGCTGGAGGTTGAGATGAGAGCAGGACTGCTTCTCTTGGGGCTGGTGTGAAGAGCAGGGCTGGGCTACCTTCTTTTCTTCCTCCCATGGCTGCTGATCGCTGGCTGCGCTAAGGAAAAAAGAGGGCTGCTGGGAATGTGAAGAAGAACAAAGCAAGAGGAGGGAGGGTTCTGGCTGCTACCAGGTTACAAGAGGAAGAAGAAAGCCAAGAGAAAGAGAGAAGAGGGTGAACAGGAGGGTTGAAGGAGAGTAAGGGGGTCTGCCGGGGCATGCCCCATTTTCCCTATTTTCTTTTCTTTCCCTCTTCATCTATGTAATCTTCTTACCCCCAAACAGTGAATGGAACTTCGTTTCCCATCTTTCTTTTGCATAGTATTGGTTTTGGCCAAGGCATGGGTGTGTAGAGGTGGTCATAGAGGGCCCTTCTATCCCCTTCCTTGCCTTGTTTACATGAGATCAAAGTTCCCCTATTATGAGCATAGATTGTGATGTGTTTTTTTCTGTTTGTTTTCTTTTTGTTTAAAGTCTTTCTATTTTATCTCATTTGAGGCACTAAGAGTAGCAGTGGGCACCCCCTTTTCTCCCTAAGAGCAGCCAATAGGGGACTGCTCACAGCCATGCTTCAGTTTTCCATGAACAGTCCCTCCATTTTGATGTGTTTTCCACTGATTTTCGCACTCTTACTATGGAGGATGGGAGCCCGATGCAAGGACGACATGTAGGACCATATGTGTGCCACCCGTGCTGGGCCCAAGAACAGTCAAAACACTGTTCAAATACCCCTTATTGTTGTTCTGTTTTACTGTCTCATGTCCTGCCGTATCGTTTTTCAGGACGGCTTTGAACATGAAGGGTCTGATCGCCAATATCTGGGCCCGGTCCAAGTTCATGAATTGGTTTCTCATATCATAAAGGCTCTGTCCCCCAAATTTGGTGCTCAGACCCCTCACGGATTTCGAGAACTGAGTCCCAAAAGGCATGTCGTATCGCTTTTCCGCACGGCTTTGAACATGAAGGGTTGGATCGCCAATATTTGGGCCCGGCTCAAGTTCATAACTTGGTTCCTCATATCCTAAGGGCTCTGTCCCCCAAATTTGATGCTCAGACCTTTCACGAAATTCGAGAACCGAGTCCCAAAAGGCTGGTCGTATCATTTTTCGGGACGGCTTTGAACATGAAGGGTCAGATCGCCAATATCTGGGCCCATTCCAAGTTCATGGATTGGTTCCTTATATCCTAAAGGCTCTGTCCGCCAAATTTGGTGCTCAGACCCCTCACGGATTTCGAGAACCAAGTCCCAAAAGGCTTGCTGTATGGTTTTTCAGGACGGCTTTGAACATGAAGGGTCGGATCGCCAATATCTGGGCCCAACTCAAGTTCATGAATTGGTTCCTCATATCCTAAAAGCTCTGTCCCTCAAATTTGGTGCTCAGACCCCTGACGGATTTCGAGAACCGAGTCCCAAAAGGCTTGCCATATGGTTTTTCAGGACGGCTTTAAACATGAAGGGTCAGATCGCCAATATCTGGGCCTAGTATAAGTTCATGAATTGGTTCCTCATATTCTAAAGGCTCTGTCCCCCAAATTTGGTGTTCAGACCCCTCACGGATTTTGAGAACCGAGTCCCAAAATGCTTGCCGTATAGTTTTTCAGGACGGCATTGAACATGAAGGGTCAGATCGCCAATATCTGGGCCTGGTCTAAGTTCATGAATTAGTTCCTCATATCCTAAAGGCTCTGTCCCCCAAATTTGGTGCTCAGACCCCTCACGGATTTTGAGAACCGAGTCCCAAAAGACTTGCCGTATCGTTTTTCAGGACGGCTTTGAACATGAAGGGTCAGATCGCCAATATCTGGGCCTGGTCCAAGTTCATGAACTGGTTCCTCATATCCTAAAGGCTCTGTCCCCCAAATTTGGTACTCAGACCCCTCACGGATTTCGAGAACCGAGTCCCAAAAGGCTTGCCGTACGGTTTTTCAGGACGGCTTTGAACGTGAAGGGTCAGATCACCCATATCTGGGCCCGGCTCAAGTTCATGAATCGGTTTCTCATGTCCTAAGGGTTCTGTCCCCCAAATTTGAGGCTCAGACCCTTCACAAATTTCGAGAACCGAGTCCTAAAAGGCTTGCCGTATCGTTTTTCAAGACGGCTTTGAACACGAAGGGGCGGATAACCCATCTCTAGGCTTGGTTCAAGTCTATGAATTGATTCTTCATGTTTTGAAGACTCTATACCCCAATTTGGACGCTATGATTCTTCGCGGATTTCAAGAATTATGCGTAAAAAGGGCTGCCGAATCACTTGGGCCCGAAAACTGTGATGATACGGCAGGACCGATCCGGCAGGGTTCCCTGTCGATTCGTTTGAACAGTACCCTTGCCGATTCGCCCTTGCCGTATCTTTTTGCCTGCCGAATCGCTTTGTCTGCCGAATCAAATGGGTTGTGCATGATGATGCTTGAGCATTCAAATGACCAAATGACTTCAAATCATGAAAAGAACAATAACAATCAGATCATGTCAAATTTCTTGCATTATCAAATAAAAAAATTATGTAATAAATAAAAGAATAAATAAATGAGCATACAAATTGACTTTTAAAAGATGAAGAGCACATACACATCTAAACCTCTTTCAAATTTAACTGCAATCTTGTAGTTTTATTTTGTGTCTTTTATCGGATGTCTCGACTTAGGCCATAAGACATTCTATTCTGGCGATTAATCAAGGGTTTTCTCTTTTAAAGAGATGTAATTAATGTCGTAGCGTTCAGGCAACGGCGAGATCTTGGTCCTGACCCGATCTTCACAATCGTTTGACGAAGTCAAACGGCACGTATAATAGACTTAAAGTCCTTCGATTCTCGGAGGTAGAACATTTGGTTGTCACTTTAGTGACTGGCACGCCCACGCTATGTAAATTTCCGATTCATCTCACGTCACCGTTGTTCGAGTAGCATTCGACGGAATTTGGATTAGCAATACGCATCTATGAGAAACATGAGACAACATGATAAAATATAATTTAAAAAAATTTATGATTTATTTAAAATTCTATTTCCACAAACTCCCATACAATCGGCAATTAAGAATCAACTGAAATCATGGAGAAACCATAATCGCGTGGGCCTTTACCTAGTTCACCCAATTTTCAATCCCTAGTTATATATACTCTCAAGTTAAAGAGTGGTCCAATATTTTGATTTGGTCATGAAAACGAGTGCAAGTACTCCTTGATCTATTCCTTTTGGCAGCTTGATATCCAGAGGAAGGATCCTCGAGCACTGACCAAAACTTGGAATCCCATCAAACGCAGAATAGACGGCCCTTGTTTTTCCTGCCCTTTCCCTACGCTACTTCTTCCATGGGCTAAATGATCTCTCAAACAAATGGAACAGGGCGAAGAGCAGAATTGTGCTCAGCTTATATCTTTATTTTTTTTCATGTTTCAATTACAAATATTTACTATCACATACGACTTATTAGCCATGCACACACTTTTAAATTATTAGACTACATCAGTTCAATTGTGGGAAAGTGTGGCCGGCCGGGTGTGTGTGGCAAGTCATGTGTGACTTGTCGCAATTCCCGTAAATCTCTATTTCCTGATCAATGAGAAATATCTACTACTGCACATGAGTTAGCTAGCTCGCCCCCTTTGATTGGTCCACATCGACGGATGATGAAAATATGTAGGCCGTGTGCCGCAAGTCGTGGTTTTTTGTGTTCCCTATTTTTCTCTATTTGCATATCTTGACATGCCATTTTTCTGCAAATTAATATATATATATATATATATATATATATATATATATATATATGCCAGCGTGTTGTTGGAGCAAAACGTATCTTATAGGTCCGTTCTTGTCCATTTCTAAGAAGAGAGTGAATTGAGAAGAAGCTGGGAAGCGTCCCTGTGAGACTCGAGCTCGATTGTGATTCGCAAGATTAATTAATGGACACTGACATCACTTGCTAGGTCGGCACGATCGAACCTCGTCACACATATGTCAAGGAGTAAGAGTAGTATATGTTCTTTGGCATGCATTAACATTCATATGCGAATATGCCTCTCTAAAATTTAATGCATTTGTATGTATATTTGCAAAAACACATAATTCTTGAGACATCAAAATTGTTGTGCTTCTGCATCCCGGTTTTTAATTATATATACTACTAAAATATACATTAAAAATATGAAAATTTTAAAAATATCCTTAAGATATGTCATCTCATCGTGCTTCTACGAATTAGTTTGACTAATTAAGGGAGCAAATAGAATCATAGAGTACAGACATAAATATGATATCTTGGAGGAGAATATATGAACATATAGGGTCTTCAAGCCGCCGGAAAATCCTGCTAAGGCCAAAAGATCGGGTCTAGTGAACGAGATCAAGCCATTAACCATCTACGGACTTGATCACTAGACGGATCCAACATGCATAAGTATTGAGTGGACACTTAAAAAAAAAAATCTAAAATAATCATTTAAATTAAAATTTTGACAAATTTTTATATATGAGGTGACCCCACTGAATTGTCTCAATAGAATCACTTCTTATGTATAATATATTTATTTATATTATATATATAATATTATTCATATAAATATTAAAAAATAATTTAAATGACCCTACTAAATAAAATTTCTATATCCATCTTACTTGATCAAATCGGCTTCATACATAATCATCGGCAAAGCAGCAAAGGAAACTAATTGAGGATGATGGAGATCCAAACTTGTTAGTAATAAAAACAATCTTAATATAATTATAATAATATAGAAATGATTATATTGCTGATCAGATAATACAAGTGCAAAACTACGTACACCTCCGTCAATCTTCGGTCACGTATTTTTTTGAAGTAGCTATATCTGCAGGAATATTTATTTTTACGTACTTAGTATATATAAATAAGGAATTAGTTTTTCCAATTATGATCGCCGCGGCAGTACTAAAGGCTTTTGGAGCAAATACATGAAACATTTAGAGCTGCGAAAAAAAGATGATCCACCACACTAATTAATAAGATTCCGTCATCACGAGTCTGAAATATTTCTACACTTTTTTACGAAGAGTACTCTCCCGTACTCTGCAATCTCGCAGGTACATCCACTAGAACACGTGCATGTGGGCGAGGCACAGGGCCCAGCACGTAGACACGGCGCTGTGCCCCCACGGCTGCGTCACGACTCCACCACTTGCTGCCGAAAAAACACCCCCTCTGCACGTAACTTCGAAGAAGAGCCGTCGGGGTGTGAACGTCGGGGGCACGCAGTGGACCAAATCGCCCCAACAGCTAGCCAGACGTCCTGACTTGCTGTGTGGGTGCACAAGGAGCTGAATCTTCCTCCCGAGTGGCCTAACATCTCTCTCTTCTCTTGAATTCGGACTAGCTAGCTAAATTCCTAACAAAGACGAAAAGCTGCTCAATGCTGACCACTCCACTCGTCAAGTGGGTTTCTCTCTCTCTCTCTCTCTCTCTCGGCCCCTCCCCCCTTATCATTGTCAACCCTCCAAGCCTGCTATATAAGCCCACCTAGATCTCCAAACCAAATGCCCACTTCTTCCGACGCCTACATATCCTTCCCCGCGACGCCCTACCCCAGCTAACCATCCCCAGCAATACGGAACCAGCTGCTAGCTAGAGAAGCTCTAAGCTTGTTGGAGAACTCCACCAACAAGTGCAATGGAGCTCAGCATTAAGGCCATGTTCCTCCTCTTCCTCCTCCTGGCGTCATCCATGGTCGCAACATTAGCCACGGACCTGGAGACCGACGAGGTCGGCGAGGGTCTCGCGGCAGCAGAAGCCGGCGATGAGAATGCGGAGTCATCGCTCCTCCTGCGGCGGCTTCTCAGGCGGACTTACAGGCCCCGGTCGGCCATGACCTGCGACAGGTACCCCAAGGTGTGCCACCTCAAGGGCAGCCCCGGGCACAGCTGCTGCAAGAAGCGCTGCGTCAGCCTCAGGACGGACAACCTCAACTGCGGGCGGTGCGGGAAGAAGTGTAAGTACGGGGAGCTGTGCTGCCGAGGCAAGTGCGTGAACATCTTGTACGACCGGAACAACTGCGGCGGCTGCCAGAAGAAGTGCAAGAAGGGGAGCTTCTGCAGATACGGCATGTGCAGCTACGCCCATTGATAGAAGGCTGCGAGATGGTCTCGTGAGCTTTTTAGCTTAGCTGGCTGTAAAAAAAAAAAAACAGAAAAAAATGAGTTTTTTAGCTGTCGATATGTGTTATTAGTCCATGCCCGTAGGCTTGCATGAACTCTGAGCTTTTTTTTTTTTCCGTTCCATTTTTGGATTTACTTTACACTACAGCTACAATTTTTGAATGGATGTAAAGTCGGCCCATTCAATTATATGTGTATTCAATCAAGATGTTATTATCTCAATTCCATAAGAAATAAAAAATGTTACAAGTTATTGAGAAAGGAAAAAAAAAAAGACTTGGCTCTCTAGGACGTACGGGCAATGACTTAACCTTATAAAATCTTGAGGTGGTGCATATATATTCCTCAGTATAAAATTCTAACGCAATACTTAGCACACTCATGTGTTCACCTTAATTAATCAAGCCAAGTTCATGCTTCCATATTTGAGCTACTGCAGATACGGCATGTGCAGCTACGCCCATTGATAGAAGGCTGCGAGATGGTCTCGTGAGCTTTTTAGCTTAGCTGCCTGTAAACCAAAAAAACATTGAGCTTTTTAGCTGTCGATATGTGTTAGTACATGCCCGTAGGCTTGCATGAACTCTGAGGTTTTCATTCTTTTTTTTTTCCCGTTGCATTTTTGGATCTACTTTAGAGCTCCAATTTTTGAATGGATGTAAAACCGGCCATTCAATTATATGTGTATTCAATCAAGATGTTATTATCTCAATTCCATAAGAAATAAAAAATGATACAAGTTTTATTGAAAAAAAAAAAGACTTGGCTCTCGAGGACGGGCAACGACTTTAACCTTATAAAATCTTGAGTATAGCTCTAACATATTGTGTGGTGCATATGTATTCCTCAGTATAAAATGCTAACGCAATACTTAGCACGGTACTTGTCAAGCCAATTAAGTTCATGCTTCCATATTTGAGCTGTCACTGCGATTGGCTTCTAGCACCACATAACTCTTTCACGTAGCTAGCACCCTCCTAGACACCCCCCGAGAAGAAGTTAAGGGCAAAAATAACCTACAAATAAGGGGTACGTGCAGTTCACCCTTCAACGAGATCAGTCTTCACGGCAGCAGGAAGACCTTTGAATAAAACGGAAGAACGTACGTACAAAAGGCCAGACAGCCACCTTAAGAAAACCCAGTGCCAGAACGAACCAGCCCCCCCTTGGCCCTTGATTGGCGCAGAGTTGGAATGCTCTTGTCGGCGGGTAACGTTTAGGAAAAGCTAATTAAGAAACATCCTTAGAATATGTGATCTCGATTATATATCTTCTATGGAAGCCTAACTTAAAAAGACAAGTTCTTAATTCAGTAAGACGGGAATGCAGTCTATACTATAATAATAAAACTCAGTCTTAGAACTGCCAAGTGGCAACATCATGACACTTTAATTCCCGCCTAAATTTTTTTGATATAAAAATAGAAATATTTTTACACCTAAACAATCCTCTCAAATTAAAAAAAAATGTTAAATGTGTTTAAGAAGAATATGGGTAAGAAACTCCTAATATATGGCAACTCAATAAATCTTATAATATTTATCACTTTTAACGCACCAAATTGAAAACAAAACTCAAAACACTGTTGCCCAAATAAATCAAAAAATCTTACTAAATCGGGTAAGCACAATCTCTCAATTGTAACCACCTAAATATGAAGACTCAGCAAATTGTGGTAGGAGAAATTTAGGTAAGAGATCCTACTGCCAAAACATGATAAATTATAAATTTTTTGTCAACTTTAAAACATATTTTAAGAAACAGCATTAACACGGCAAGTAAGAAAATTTCAATTTTAAAAAGAGAAATTCTTTCTTCTGAAATTGACCTCCAAAATATTGTCTTTCCATACATGTAAATTATATTTATTTTAATTTAGTTATGTTATATGTATACTATATTATAAATTAATTACATCCGGTTGTAGTTTCTACAAAGTTAACATCGGTTGAAATCATAGTTTTTAGGTTTCTCATATTATGATATTTTAAATCTGCAATTCTTTTTAAATAGTTCTAAAATTTTTAAATAAATTATTTATATGAATACTTCTAAAAATTCCTATCTGCTTTTATGTGTTTTTGGTTGTCCTATCTGTTTTTACGTATTTTTGGTTGAAAGAAATTTCTTTGCATTAACCTACTGCAACGGTAGCAGAAGGTTTGGACTCTTTCGGCTGAAGAAAAATAAGTACATATCTATTGCAAGTCATATTTCGGTGATTTATTATGTTATGTAGAATTAAATTAGGGAGATTGTGTTTTACTTTGTTCATAAACAATTTAAAATTTAAACATTTCGTTATGTTTTAATATGTTGAACTTAAGGAAGACATAATGTTATTTTTATGTTATATGTTTTAATTTTAATTTAATATATACTTAAAAATACAATGCATCTCAAGAGTGTTCATGACTGTTGCGTAAGTCTATAAATTATAAAAAACTATAAAAATATTTAAAAAATAAAAATAAAAATAAAAATTATAAAAGTTATCGATCTTTATGACTATTATTTATAGACTTCTATACTATAATAATAAAACTCAGTCTTAGAACTGCCACGTGGCAACATCAGGACACTCTAATTTCCGCCTAAATTTTTTTGATATAAAAATAGAAATATTTTTACACCTAAACAATCCTCTCAAATTAAAAAAAAAACTGTTAAATGTGTTTAAGAAGAATACGGGTAAGAAACTCCTAATATATTTATATGGTGTTGTATGGTGCTTTTCTTCAAATTATTGTATACATGCCATTTACAAGAACCATATGTAATACGACGAAGAAAGATTTTTTTATTAGTTGATAATTATTATTTTATTTTAAAAATAACATTTCATAAAGTTAATATGAGATGATTTCAAATTGTAAGAAATTTATATATACATATAAAATTTAAATAAATAATTTTTTATGAATACATAAAAAAATTATATCTAAATTATTTCCGTGCATCGCACGGGTGTCAACTAGTCTATACTATTATAATAAAACTCAGTCTTAGAAGTACACGTGGCAGCACCAGAATTTTTCTTTTCCCGCCCAAACTGAGATATGTGATACCGCCTAAAACTATCCCCTTTCTTCTTTCTCTCTATTTTTGTATTTCTTTCTCTCTTTATGTGCTGCCACCGCAAGCAGCAAACTCAGCGGGATTTAAAATTCAAATCCTCTCCCTTTCTCCATTTGGCCCGCCCTTGACAAAAAATAGTATTTTTTATCCAATCCGCCACCCCCCATCTAAAAATATAAGTACTCGCCTCCATCATAATATACATCTCTCATATTTGATCTATTTAGTGTTCCGCATGAAAATTAGGTTTTCTTTTCTTCTATATAATATTTCTCTATTATTATTAATAAATATCATATCAAATCTAATTTATAATTTATAAATTTATTATAATTAAATATATATTTAGAAAAAAATCGTGCAACGCACGGGTAGAGATCTAGTTACCACTATTTCGATGTGAGGGGAGTATTTTGTCATTTCATGAAAGTCAATATGGTATATGTATAAATATAATAGTATACGAAAATATATATACATGCATGGATGGAAAACCTAAAATGTTTTATCGTGGAAAACTTGGCTGTTTGGTATAGTACTCTTGGCAAGCTTGTGTTGCATAATGGCTCGTTGAAGTCAACTGCAGAAATTGCGGATGCGTCCATGAGGTTCCGTGTGATGTGAGGAACAACATGACAAAAGATCTTAACCCCAGTTGGATTGTTTGTGAATTAATTTTAGGCATTTTTTGCATATAAACCTCTTTCAAAAGATTAACATATAAAAAACTTTCTTAAAATTTTATTTATATGTATACTTCTCTTGTTAATATAAAACACATTCAGAGACCCTACTTAATTCAAAGTATCTTTTTGGCGTCGGTCACAGGATATATGTTATATATATGTGTACTTAATCTTTTAAGAATGGTATATATATGTAAAAATCAATAATTTTATTGGCATTATTTGAATTAGTACTTTAAAATGGCCAGCGTACGCTGAAAACATGCATTGCCTCTGACTTTGACTCGTTGGCAGCCCTATGTTTTAGCTTTTGCATTGATAGATTTCAAATCCTCATGAATAAATATGCTGCAATATTCATCATCTTATTAGGAATATGCAAGAAACCAAATGGGAAACACATTAAGCTCAAATGTGTACACAAGTCCCATCTCCTACTCAAGCTAATTGTTTTGCTGCACTGACGTTCACGAAGAATATGCACAACTGTGGAATAAGAGGCTTTACAGTGGGCCTCCGTGGGACCTGTGCACGAAAGTGATATTTTCAGTACTAATTATGCATGTAATGTATTTAGGTTGAAATTAGTAACCAACGTTAATTGGACATCACATTTATCGACCAGGCAGACTAATTTGCAGCTGTTATATATATAATCCTTCAACAAATTATCATATATAGGAACATGGTTTTCTTCGACATACAGTGTAAACTATCTTCGTCAATATTGGTATCAGATATTCAATTTAAAGTTAATGA
The DNA here is from genome assembly GCA_014218235.1 of Colocasia esculenta. Classification (NCBI taxonomy): domain Eukaryota; kingdom Viridiplantae; phylum Streptophyta; class Magnoliopsida; order Alismatales; family Araceae; genus Colocasia; species Colocasia esculenta. Next base: position 25,868,099 of record CM024761.1, on the reverse strand, counting down.
CCAAACATTAATTAATGGCCAACATATACTACTACTAGGGAAATGAGCCTCTATTAGAAGTAATTTCCTCTTGACACACTTCGTCCAACCGCATTTATATATACGTATAATTTATGTATATGGTGTATCCATATTGTCGGCGGTCCCATGCGTTTCTTTGGATAATAATTTGTATGACCCTCCCATTGGACTGCGACTGAGAGCACTAACTTAATTATATCTATCCATCTTTATTTATATCTTTCCCTCATGATTGTATGTGGTTGATCACATGAACTAACCCCTCCCTGAACAGATTGATTCTCAAGAATCTCTTACAAAATCTTCCCAATGAATTGTTTACAAGATGCATGGCGCATAAAGTTTTGAGAGGTTATCTAGCCAGTGAGCTAGATTTGAGAGACTTGATTAATCTGAGATAAATGGATAAGGAGATCATTTAGGTTAGGGTTGAAAGGAACGTCACGTAAGTCATACAGATACAAATCGGACCCTAATTGAGCAACGCATAGAGACTGCTACTACTTCCATGCGATAACAAATCCTGAATGGAACCATACTCAATACCATCATGGGAAATAAGAATACATCATAAATTGCCATTCCTCTAAGCATGTACGCTTTGCCTCGTGCATGGTCCACGCAACCTTTTCAATTCTTCCATATATCTCTCTGATCTCTCCACTTAAATAGGATTCTCTCGATACTTATATTGAGGGAGGGGAGTCCTTCAGTATCGTGGAGAGAGGAGGAGATGGGATATTTTACATTTAAACTTTTAAAATTTTAATGTAAAATATGTCTCCTCCCCCCTCCACTCCTCAAACATTCATTCTTCTGCCATATACATGCATGTGAAACATGTAGGAAACTTCCACCTCCCATGAACAAATATGGGATAGTACTGTTCGGCCAGGATCACCTTTTCCGGCTCCTCTGGTAAACATCAGCTTCAAATCCCACGATAAACGTGACGAGACCAAGTATATGGTAACGAAGCCAACATTATCTCTTTACCAACCTTTCTCTTTCGTTCCTTTTCGCGGCTCTTTGACGGGCTCGGTGTCTGCTGTATAGATTGCGGGCTGGACATGAAAGATTTCCCACCTGTGCGGATGGGGACCTGAAAGTTTGCTCTTGCCGCGTCGGCAGCATGAAGCTGTTCTTTCTCGGTCAGTATAATCTGGCTGATAGCTCGCCGCGTCTTTCGTTCGATATTTGAGAATTTATAGGTAATTGTCATGCCTCTTTATTCTGCTTTATTTATACTATTTCTTCATTTATTTTTTCTGTATTATATCATAACATTTTCCAACCATGTACCAGTATTAGGCTTTTCTTACAAACAGTTTTTACTATCAAATTGTTTTACGATCACTATTTGTTAGTGTTTTTCGTCCACTTGAACCGTCCAATTATAATTAAATTGTAAAAATTAACATACAACTAATTTATTTTGAACACTTTGTCTCTTTGTACAAATAAAACTAGAATGTATATGGTCTATAACTTCTTTTTTTTTTTATAAGGCCAAATAAGGTCAAATTTTATTGATATAAAGAGAGTGTAACACCCAGAGGATAGTCAAAACCAGACAAAATAAACCAAGCTAAAACTCCAAGGAAGATCTGTCCCATGAATGAGTTCGCCGAAGAACTGCCCGAGGACGTAAGCCCGGACGTCGCGAACACTGCTCCATATTGTCTTCATCCGATTCTATCTCAGACATCTCCTGATAAAATTGATAGCCAGGCATGAATATGTTCTCCACTTTAGCACGTTCAGATACGGCCAGAGCCTTCATACGCATATCTAACGTTGGAGATACTAGAATATTAGTAGCATCAATAGGACGTACTGGGCTCGGAGAACGTTCTCGGACGTTCGGGAGGCAGATTCTAACACCCCCTTTGAGAGATGGACGTGATATACGTCGACCAGAAGTTGACCCACCGGAGATGGAATTTGAAGAAATTTTTCCCTGAGTAGCTGGAGACTGGCGCACCACTTGAGCAAACGTCATGGGAGTATTTACCTGACCAGGGATGGGGTCCTCAACGGACATTGAAGAAATAACCAGAGCAGAGATTGGAGGGTTATCCTCCCCATGTACGGTTCCCTCAGCCTGAGAAGGAAGTTGTGCGCTAACCATATGGCAAATGGTTGTTTCCAGAAGAACCGATACTGGGCCCGGCAGTGGCCCATCATCCGGAGAGAGTCCTTGCGGAAGAGATGGCCCAATAAGTCGAACAGTATATGGTCTATAACTTCAGGGCATTCTCAGTACTTACAAATAAATTATGAAAAGTAACACCAAAACAAAAATGGCACTGAATGGGGACCGTCGGATCAAGTCCGGACGGCCAGATTCACGAGATCGTTGAGAGTAATTAATAGTCTTTACCTATGACGTTCCCTACGATTTGGCTTGTAGGTATAAACACCATCGGTAAAACATATACCTACAAAGTGAAAGTAGTAGGTATAGACTTTGTCTTTACCTACCACATATATATTGTGTAGGTAATTGAACTAGATACACGAAACAAATACATCTATCAAATAATAGATGTAAGAAAATATATACCTACCAAATTACAACTGTACATAATTTCATAAATGTGACCTCTAGGGCCACCAATTACAAACACTCTTGTATGTTCACATCCACAACTAACATTTCATAACATTCACATTCACAACTAACACTTCATGTACAAATTCATTCACACATCCATTCACACATCCATCCAACACATCCAGTCACAAACATCCACAATTTAAATAACATCAAAAGTAAAGGTGAAATATACATCTAAGAATGTTTCATAACTAAGATTAAAGTTATATATATGACAAGTACTTTTCATAATTGTTCATCCAATGGATAAGAAGTGTGGGCATGAATAAGTAGAACATTACATATAGCTAGGATGATAATCATGATCGCTAACTTGGCTCTTAAAATCCAATTGCACCTGAAATTGTAAAAAAAAAAAAAGAGACAAAGCAAAGTTAGAAAAAAATTTATCACAACATGACAAACATTTAAAGCATAAACAAGTGTGGAACATATACATATTCTAGAAACCATAGAATGTGGCTTCTAATAGCATCCTTCATTGTCTTCCTGTTATGGTCCTTGATAAATAATGGAGAGTCAGGTTTGTTCGCTAATAGGACAACAACTTCACGAAATTTTTGGCTAATAGGCCTGCCCATCACTATTTTCTTTGGATCTGTGCTCATGACAATGTCGATGGCCACTTTACTTCCATACACATCTAACAATTTAACTCGTTTTGATGTCAACTACAAGTAAGAAAATTGAGAAATGATTAAGCATCTTGTTGAGAAATTCACATCAAATTACCAAATCTCATATTCTAGTTTCATATAAAGGCATTGTGGTCTTTGATAATAAACTCATGATAGAGCATGATCAGCAAACACAAAGTTCTGAATCTCATATGACTGAAAGGAATTACAATGAAAACAAGTTCACAGATGCATGATTAGCAAAAAAAATATTGATTTTCAATGCTAAGGCAAATGCCTGCATGCTTATAAAAAAGACACAATTCCTTAAATAAGATGAGTAAAAATTGTGAAATTGTTAATACTCACATTTTGAGTATCCTTTCTTAACATGTTTGCACTTTCCCTATGTGAAGTGGATCGTTTTGTTACTTCATCACCATATGTTTTTCTTACATCTTATTATCTTAGTAATAACTAGGTAATTATATTAGTCAACTGGTGTTTCAAAAGACACATATAGTAGCTCCTCTCGCCAAGAAATCATCAGACAGAGGAGTTTATACAGGAACATGCATCGCTCTAATCCTCAGAGCAATCTTCATCATTTGGCTCTCTGTAACAAACTAGTTATCAACCATACTCTACACATAAGAGAGATCTACTCTCAAGCTTAGAAGATGTCATAGCAGCAATTGATGTGTAATTTATTATTTTTGCCATTCTAAATTCTTTAAGCAAGAATTTTTTTTCGGTTAAGAAAAGATAATCAACATATGCAAATGCTGGGAAATCGGTTAAAGAAAAAAAAACTAAAACCTAATCAGTTTTGCTAATGAATAGTGATGACATAAGAACTCTCAATAAAATATTAATACCTGATTACTTGAACCTGGGCCTTGATCACAAGGGCATCAGTAACAATAAAGCCATAAGACAATTTTGACAACTCCATAAAATTTTTATGCCCCCAATCATGCTCTTTCTTCCAAAATCGATGCAGTGTATCTTCAAACTTTTGGCCATAAGCTCCTAAATGTATGAAATAGCCAATCACCGATGGACACTATACTAGAAGCAGAAAAAGGAACTACAACATGTTCACAAACTGACCAAAATACTTGGTTTTTTTTTAATCTTTATTAACCATCGCTATCATGAATTGGGAAAAATGGCTCCAACCTATAAAAATAAACTTTTCTAAATAAATTTAGCATAATATTACAGTATTAGCAGAAAGATCAAATCAAAATGTCACAAACCTGGAAGTAATTTGTCATGGTTAGCAACACAGAGGAGAAGAGAAAGATGATTGCATACATCACATCCTTGTGGGTAGATTAAAATATACCTGAAAATAAAATATATTTCATAATCCAACTATATCATAACATCTTGCACAAAGCCACCCAGATAACATACAAATTAACATACACATCGAGAAGAAATGTGAAATTTATCAAGAATGGTTAACAATGAGTTTCTTGGGCTGCCACATTTTAGTATTTGAACATTCCACCTGAGGCAAGGAGTTGAATCTGCATAGTTTGCAAGTGGGAATGCAACCAAAAAAACCAAAGATTCCAACAGCACGTGCATTGGGTATGAATGCGGGGGAAAGAAGGCTATAACTTCACATAATTGTGAATATCCAAACTTCTCAAAAAAAAATACTGAATTTCCCAACAGGCAACAACGAAAGTAATGACCAAGGCAAACCACTGATAATGGGAAAAAATTATCCACATGGTAGAAACTTGTCGTGTTACCTCTTTCAGGTAGTAAAGTAGCAAGGCATCCGCAAAAATGTAAATGAGACATCAGTACAATCTCAAAATGGCACATGGATAAATGGCTATCAGCAATGTCACAAACCACCCCAATAAGGTAGAAAGGTATCCAGAACATACCAACAACCTAGTCCAAATGAAACTTCAACTCACTGATAATTAGTAATTGATGGAATTATGGATTATACAACATTGACAAATGAAATTTCATGATTACAATATTCTTTCGCCATTCTATTCAGAGGCATGCTATTCTTCACACACTATTAGAAACATGGGCTATACCTACAACCCAAAAGCGTATGTGTAGGCGAAAAATAGTAGGTAATGATCTTTACCTACAACCGTCCCTATGACTTGGGTCGTAGGTATAAACACCGTAGGTAAAACTTATACCTACAAAGAGAAACTCGTAGGTGTAGACTTTATCTTTACCTACCACGTATATATTATGTAGGTGTAGACTGTGACTTTACCTACCACGTATATATTGTGTAGGTTATTTAAGTAGATGCACCAGATAGATACACCTACTAAATAATAGTTGTAAGAAAACATATACCTACTAAATTACAACTGTACATAATTTTAGAAATGTGACCTCTAGGGCCACCCATTACAAACACTCTTACATGTTCACATCCACAACTAACATTTCATACCATTCACATTCAAAACCAACATTTCATACCAACACTTCATGTACACATCCATTCACACATCCATCCAACACATCCATTCACAAACATTCACAATTTCTCACAATTTAAATAACATCAAAAGTAAATGTGAAATATACATCAAAGAAAGTTTCATCACTAAGATTAAAGTTATACATATGACAAGTACTTTCCATAATTGTTTATCCATTGGATAAGACGTGTGTACATGAATAAGTGGAACATCACATATAACTAAGATACTAATCTTGATCACCAACTTGTCTCTTAAAATCCAATTGCACCTGAAATTGTCAAAAAAAAAAGAAAAAGACAAAGAGAGACAAAGCAAAGTTAGGATAAATTTTATCTCAACATGACAAACATTAAAAGTATAAACAAGTGGAACACATACATATTGTAGAAACCATAATATGTGGCGTCCAATAGTATCTTTCATTGTCTTCCTATTATGGTCCTTGATAAATACTGGAGAGTCAGGTTTGTTCGCCAATAAGACATCAACTTCACAAAAGTCTTGGCCAATAGGCCTTCCCATTACTATTATTGTTGGATCTGTGCTCATGACAATATCGATGGCCACTTGACTTCCATACATATCCAACAATTTAACTCGTTTTGATGTCAACTACAAGTAAAAAAGTTGAGAAATGATTAATTTGACAAGTGTTGGAATAGAAAGATAACACATGTTAAAAGAATTGGTCCTGATGTACACATAAAAACATCAAGGCAGCAGGTAATCCATGCATGGAGCAAAAACCCACTTAAGATCCACCTGCAACAACATAAGAAAAAATAAGCTAACCAGAAAAAATCTGTCACCCAACATCAATCGATACCACATAATATAGCATTCTTAAAATATAATTACTCAGGTTCAAGTAATCAGGTAAGAAAAATACCATGACACTGGGATATACACACAAGCATGTGCCCTTCCTTCATATCTAGAAAATAATAAATTTGTCATCCATCTGTGCTGATTAGTCTTAGAAATCTGAGATCAGCTTTAGTCATATTTCCTTTGATCTGTGAACTCTGTACCTTCCGGAGGACATATAAAAGCTCATTCCATATGTAGTAGATAATGACCCGAATAGAGAACACTGACAACAGTAAATAACTAATGTGGTTTCTTCTGCAGTAAATAACCAAGAAAAATGGAAGAAGCAGAAAAAACTAAAAGTAGAAAGATAGTTAAATATATCACCAGATTTGTCTCGCATAAGGGCGGTTTTTCCTGGGTGGTAATGTGACTGAAAAGTAACTTATTAAATTGCATTCAGTGGTATTGTTACCATGGAAGAGAGTGGATATGACATTGCTAAAAATTGTCTGTGCAATCCAATAGTCAAGCTTGCCTGTCCAAAACAAAATTTGCCAGGATGATCCATCATAGTGAAAAAACAGGATGGTGCAGTTTGTCCATTGTCCCCTCCGGTGTCCTGACTATCCTAGCCATCCTACTCTGTTTCATACAACTCACTGTTCTTACATAGTATTATTTATTATTTTCATCCAAAAGACAAAGATTAAATGGAATGCTGGATTCTTAATTAAAAGCAGTGCAGAATAACAGCTGGAGGTTGAGCATAGTTCAAATTAGATGTAAAGGTAGTTGTATCCTGTGACATGGGACACCGCCAAGATACTGTAGAACAAAGAGTTCCAGGATTGTTGCTTATGTACATTGCTTACATGGTCAACCCTCCATATTATTCACGACTCCATAATTTGGTTAGGTGTTTCCTTAACTAACTGGGAGTTGCAGTTAAGATATCAGCAGTTAAGAAATATCTTTACAGTTAACATATCAGAAATGCTACTGAAAACTCACGGAATGTGCATCCTGTTTAGTCACACTTGCACTTTCTTTTGGTGCCACTCCACCATCCACACTATCATTCTCCTCCTACATGTAAAATAATAAGTGGATCAGATAATAATATTATGTGAACTACAGTTATTCCAAAAACCTTGAGTTAAATGACCTGAAATTTTGAGTCTGTTCTCTCCAACTTGGCAATCATCTCCTCAAGATCCTTAACACAGTCACCCAACTTCTTATTTTTATCCTTCAAAATATCTGTACTCCTTCCCCATAAAGTTGCAGGTGTCGGTCCGGTACCTAAACCTCGTACACGACTAGGTTTGTCTTCACCAAGCACTTGAGAATATATATCATATTTAGATGCCACCGTCTGAGAAGAGCTAGCGAAGATTGTGATTGTTTTAAGGCTTGAATTTTCTCCCATTTGAAAACATAGTTTGGAGGTCAAAAATAAAACATCTTGATACATAGGTATAAATGAAAAGCATACACACTTACAATGGCAACTACACATTCGTTATTTACTGGAACACCATCTTTTCTAGTATGGGTGACGATGAACAATTTAGAGCGATCCATCTCTTGTCCACTTTTTTGTAACTAAGACATTAATACACAAGTATAATTAATATATACAATAAAAATAATAAAAAATTGCATGTGCATATACATTACATGGGGGGTTTACCAAAAAAAAATTGCATGTGCATATACATTACATGGGGGGATGCAATAATGCTGTGACGCAGCCAATTTTTTACGCCTCACAATTATGTTTAACTGTAACTTAAAGTATGTTGCTATGCATTCTTTCATTTACTTTACCTCAGCATTGTAGATGTCTGCAAATGTTTGAGTACCTGCACAATGAAATATTTTCTGGACACCCTTATTCTTGCGATTTACTTCACTCCTCCGCTGCATAATATGTAGTATAGTTATACATGATCTAATGAAACTAGCAATTGACATATTTCAAATTGCTTACCACCCAATGTTCAGATGTCCATATCTTCACTGCTTCTTTCCACATGTCTGCGCTAATATGCAAATGCTTTGATGGATTAACTTGAATTGTTTTTTTACTCTGCTTGAAAAATTTCCTTCGCAAGGCATACTTGTGATACTTCCACTTTTGAGAGATATCTCTTTCATTATCCATTTCTTCTCCAATTCTCCGACATCATACTTTCTCTACAAGGATAGAAGTTGAACATAAACTTGATAATATACAATAATATGTTTACAAAGCCAAAATATACATATTAATGGAATGAAGTTGAACATTACCTTGATAAAGTCCCACACATCCTCAATGAGATGCTTGGGTATTTTATTCCAAACAGAAATATCAATCGGCAATTTTGAAGTATTTCTCACCACAGTACCCAAGAATGTTCTTAAGGAACGACCACCAGGACCAACAGGTTGGGCAACATCGTTCCACTCAACATAAATTTTTTTATCACTTTCCATGCCATGAATCTCATGGCTACATGTAGGTCCTCGAGTCTTGCACTTTTCCATGCTAAGTCTTTCCTCATTTAATGTATTATCTTTAATAATTTTCGAGTTTTTTGTGCCTTCTACTTTATCCTCTATCTCCACACTATCAATCTTTCTTGCAAGAGATTCTGCTGCTTCTGTTTCACATCTTTTCTCAAAATTCCTTATCTTTTTCTCAAACGCTTCAAGATCATCATAAGAAAACCAATGCTCAGATAACTGTAAATAGTATAATGGATTAACTTACAAAGTTAGACATAAGTCACTCCTTACAAAGTTAGACAAAAAATAATGGATTAACTTACAAAGTATTGACATGAAGTCCGACTAAAAGACTTTGGAGAATTCATTGCAAATAGAAACATGTAATATAACATGAAGACACCACACTTCTCCCCACCACTTTGTTGTGTACCTATAAACCAGAAAATATTTAGTAGGCAGCAAAGTTCAATATAAAGTAGTAACTGTGTAATGGGAAGCACCTTAGGAAGTAGAAGAGGAATAGAGTTGATTACACGGCCAGTTTCCATCCTTCCACTTTGCGTTGTATAATTCCCTTACAAATCTATAAAATAACAAGAACTTTAAAGAAAAATGTGCATAGTTGATATATAGAAATAAGTAGCCTTCTGCTATTACCTTCTTATGTTTGGCTCCTTACTCAGAGGCTCAGCCATATGTAGAGAGTCTAGAAGAATCATACATGGCCCACAATCTTTCTTGCAATTTGTCCACCTGTTCAGAAACATTAGATAAATTGGGTGACAATAATATAATCATCGATAAATAGGTTGCTCAATGTGAATGCAACTTACTTGTGTTTTTAGCCAACCTGAGAATTCAGATGTATGCGACATAAATAATCTCTTTAGTCTTGGAATAATTGGAAAATGACGAAGAACTTTTCGAGCTACTCTTCTCTTCTTAGTGAACTCATTACTAGATTCTCCACATTAGGACAACATTGAAAGTTCTCATACTCTTTCCAATATAAGATGAAATCATTAGGACATGCATCAATCTTTCGGTACCCATAGCCTAACTTAATAAGCATCTTTTTTATTTCATAGAATGATGAAGGTAATGACTCTCCATCTGGAAGAAACACTTTCAGCAACATCGACAACATGTTAAAATGCTTGTTACTCCATCCACCCATACACTTAATATTAATCAATCTAATCAGGAAATAAAGTTTACTAAATTTTTTGCATCCTGGAATAGTTGGCTGTTCAGCATCTTGTAGTAAGTCAAAAAAAGACTTTGAATCATTATCAAGTGACAGTATGTTTTCATCTAACTTTTTATGTTCACTCAGATTTTGAAAACACATTTGAAAGACATCAACCAACATTTCATGCATAGGTGAATCAGAACAAACATTTCTTGACTCATCATCTGTTGCTCCTTCACCATAAAATTTTCAAAACTCTTTGTCTTTTATAACACCATCCAAATACAAGTGCTCTTTGACTGTCTCTTGTCCCCACTTTTTCAGACATGTGTATTTGATACAGGGACATCTAATTTTTTTATCCGGTGGTAAATGTCTGTAAGAAAAATCTATGAATGCATCTACACCATTATAATAACCAACAACATTTCTTGGCAAATCCATCCAACTCCAATCCATAACTGTATAAAATAAGAACATATAAGTACAATATGTAAGAACTAGCAAAATAAAGTTTAGTATTTAGTAAGATGCCCATAAAATGCAAAGAACATTCATCTTTACATATACAGCTAAAACGCACCAGAACAATTACTGTCCTAGAAGAAGAAAAAAGTGGGTAATTTAGATCAAAAGAAGTTGTGGTTCAAATAATAGAGCACAATCGGGAGAGCCGAAATAAGGCTAGGATAAGTAATCAGCGATGGAGCAGCAAGAAACCACATTAAAACAGGAATCCACATAAAAACTAAAATTCTCTCTCTTCTTTCCTTAGCTAATTGATGTAGTATATGGGAAATATAAAGCCAAAATTGATGCAGCAAACTCAACATTGTACTTTCTTTCTTTTCCTTTTCCTGATTTTCCATTTTTGTGCAAAAGAATCCAATGATGACCCACATGCAAGGATCAGACTCCATCCCTACAAGCATCGAACTCCCTTCAACTAAAAATGACATAGAATTATAATCCCTTGTTTTTGTATCACCAATCACATTTGCTTCTCCATTGTTCTTTCATCTTAATTTTTTTATATAACAAAACCAAAAAAAGGACACCTATCGAACTTCAGATGATGTTGGAATTTGTATGGCACTTGCTCATGACATGCAATTCTATTCATAATGTAATTGTCAGATGATTTGTTGTCCCATGATTTATTTGTTTGTTATGTACCTTTCATGCTTTGTTAATATCCTAAAAATTTTTACACTATGTAAAAGTAAGTGTACGTGTAAAGAAAATCCAAGAGAAATCTTAGATCATGCTAAAACAGGTGCTAAATCGACACAATCTAATTAATGGGTGATTCCAGCATATTGTGGATCCATACACAGCCTAATTTGGCCAAGACCTCAACAGGCAAACTTCTTTCTTTCCTAAATTTCAAAGCTCCATTCTTTTTATACATGTATTTTCAAACAAACTGACTGCTCTATATAAAGAGTTCTACAAATAACAGCTCGTAACTAAAATTACTACTACTAAATCTGCTCATTAATTTTGAAAGATACTGTCTTAAATAATGATGCATGAGCTCATGCAAATAGATCTCCTGGGGGGTTAAAAGCTATCTTAAAGTATGGGAACATTAATGAGCTGTTGTTTCACCAGGGAAGAACAATGTAAGGTGAAGACAAGCCTTTATAAAGTCACCGAAAGAAAGAACCAGACTTCTGATAAGCTCCCAGAGGTCTACAATTTGTTCTTGTTTTAAGTCCAAAGTCATTAGTAGTACCTGACTCAAAGGTTAGATGGGTTGGCCAAGAGATGCAATAAGACCTCGCGCTAGACCACCTTGAATCAAGAGTTCTCTGGCAACAGAACAAACAGATGTTACAGAACAAGCATTTGTTCCATCATGGCATAGCCAATGGAGCATGTTCTTAATGGAAAACAAGCATTAAACAAGATTGAAATGCGTCCAACCCAGTCCGATGGCTCACGTTCATCTCCCCACCCCGAGTGTCCCCAACGCCACTGTTCCCTCTCTCTCTCTCTCTCTCTCTCTCTCTCTCTCTCTCTCTCTCTCTCTCTCTCTCTCTCTATTTCTCCTGGTTTTTCTCTCTCTACCAGTGAGAGCGGTTCCTCCGGCAAGCCACGCGCTGTCGCCAGCAAGCCAAGGCAGCTTCAGAGTGAGAACCAACGAGAAACCCTTTCTCGCGGCACATAGGGAGGTTGTTTGCAAAAAAACCAACGAAATAGGAATGGGCCGGGAGGTGACCTGGGAGATCATTCATCATCTGATACCTAAGTCAAAGATGGTATATAAAACTGCAGAGAAGAGGAAAAGGGCGACTCAATATCATTCTTCACCAAAAGAGATCTCCTCCCAAGAGTCCCTAAGGCAGTGGGCTTATGTGCACTTACCTTTGTCGAAGGGAAATGCCGCAAGATATATATAGCCATTGAGGGCCCTTGGATCTGTGGGGGGTGCAGCTTTGGGAATTGGACTGGGAGAGGGAGCGCTTGGTGGGCGTGGTGCTGTAGGCACCACAATCCTACAGTGACCTATTTTTGGAGGTGCACATATGGATGTGGTAGACATGGTGATGCCCACGTCGTCGGGCCGCTGTCCTTCAAAGCTTTTCCCCTTTTTCAGAGGTATGTTGGCCTCATTGGTGGGTGGTGGCTCAATGCCTTGGGAACCAAAAGCCCCCTCGACGGCCCTTCTTAAGAAGACACCCCTTCTTCTATCCAAGCGGCCTTGGGGCTCGCAAGTCAACGTAGGGCCGGTCGATCTCGGGTGATGCATAATGCCAAGCATCGTGCATGGTCATGAGACCTCCCTTCATATATTGCCACTCAGATACATATCATTGAGTGCCATGTGGCTCTTCCTCCCTTTGTCCTCGCTCAGTCAGAAATCGAGCGACAGGTGAGTTTACTCCAAGAGTTAGCCACTTCGCTTTGGAGTGCCGGGCGAGCTGTCCTGTTTGGGCCACTGCCTACTTGGGCCGTATTTTGGGCTGGCCTACTGGGCCCGTAGTCGATTGACAAGTTCCCCCTCTTTAGGCAGTTATGCAAATACATGAAGAAAATGGTACACTTGTAGGAGCCCATTGTTATTGTTCTTATCATTATTAAAAGGTACACAGGTCTCAGATGGCCCCTAATAGGGCTATAAACGGAGTGGATATAGATTTTTCGGTTCCGATCCGAATAGTTAATCGGATAATTTGTATCCGCTCCGAATATAATTCGAATATGGAGCGAATAATTTAATCGGATAATTTTCGGATTCAGAGCGGATACGGATATTATCTGCTTCGAAAATATAAATTTAATAAAAAATATTAAGTGGTCTAAAAATCATAAAAATTAAAAATATATATGTTTTTTAAATATAAATGTCAAAAATATTTTCTAAACAAAAAATTAGTATTAAATATATTATATATTTATAAATTATATATATTATATATGAATCATTAGATCTAAAATATAATGGTAAAAAATAATTCTATTTCGGAGCGGATCTTAAACGGAGCGGATCTTTTTTTTTTAACTCAGCTAGATACCTGTTAGGGAAAGCGGGAGAGCGCTTCCCCCTTCAGAGAAGGGGAGAGTAGTTCGCTCCACCACTCAACACGTGACAGGGAAATTTTATTAGAAAGAGAAGTTTTTACAGAAGAAACTTAGGGCCTGATAGAAGGGTAACCTATCTTATCAAGACGATAGGAACCCCTTACAGCAGAAGGAAGATCAGCCCAGGTATACCAAACTTTAAGAATCTGAGGAGTAGAACAACCTACACCTGCTAAAGAATCTGCAACCTGGTTAGCCTCCCTGAAAATGTGGCAGATCGAAGCTTGCATCCTTGTACACTGGAGCAGTATATCATTAATAATGTAGATCAAACGCCAAGGGCAAGCAGCAGAGTATTGTAAAATCACCCGTTTCCGTATCCGCTCCGTTTATTATCCGGATAATATCCATATCCGAAATCCGCTCCGCCAGATATTTGTTAATCGGATAATATCTAAATAATTAGATACGAATTCGAATTGGATCTGAATATTATCCGGATCAGTTTATAACCCTAGCCCCTAATTGACCATTATGCACGGGTAAGAGATTTTAATCACATGGGCAGCGGAGTGCCTCCTACAGAACATGCATGACAAAGAGATAAAGCACAATGCGACATGGGTAACAGAGGTTGGGATAATAGTACTAGCACATATACCTCCAAATCTTTTATATTTTCTTATAACCCCATAATATTCTTCAATTCTCGTAAGCAACATAATTGCCCCTATTTCATTTTAGATATTCGTTTCACTATTGGAATTTTATCTAGGTAAATTTTAGGTAGACGTACAGCTTGAAAAAGAAGTAATATATTGTTGTTTACTTTTCTCACATAATTAAAATATCAATATACAGGAATTGGACGTATATTATTAAAATCAATTTGTTCATCACAGACACTTTTATTCGCACACGTGTCATTAGAAATTATGGATGTGTAGAAGAGATTATATATATGTAATGATACTCTTCTTGCAAACATTAGCTCTATGACGCAAAGGAAGAGGCAAAATGACATTTGTGTGTTCTTTCTGCACATAATTAACAATATTTAATTTTAATGATATGTGTGCAAATAGAAATGTATTATTGACAAATCTGTATTTCTATTTTAATTAAAAATGGTTCACATTGCAAAACTTTTTAAGATATATGCCGCTAAAGGGCTTTCATAATCTCTTTCATACACCTCTAAAGATTTATATTTTATATGCTTAGCATTTTTATGGTATGTAATACCAAGAAGAATCCATTAATGTGAAAGAAATATAATCAAAGTATAGTAATTGTCTTAAACTTATGTCATCCCAATGATTGTGGTCATAAGCTTAACAAAGAGAAGTGAAAAGAAAACTTGCAAGCGAACCAATTGAACAATCAAATGATCAGTGTTAAAAGCCTTGAAGATAGCTTTAGCCGCCTTTGTTGCAAGAGGATCATTCGACCAGAGCTCGCTCCATCATCCAGCAGGATATGAAGGCGTACGGAGTAGCACAAGAGCCACTCGATCACTAGATTGCAGCTCTGTCGCACGGCTGTAGTTTCTAGAAGAATTGATGGCCATGGAGAACGCCTAATTCACAGCCGCTTAAGGATTTTCTTCCTCAGAGAAGCAGATAATTGAAATTAAAGAATAGGCCGACCTCATTGATCGCCTCCTCTAGCTGAACAGATATAACATGTATGGGTTAGGCAACTGAAATATTCTTTTCATCAAATTCCGAAGTGTTGGCGGCTTGTCAAAGATTGCTTGCCAGAAAGCAATGGAGAATTCTTGTTTCGTTGCGCTTGATCAAACCATTAGGTACTAAGGAACAGAGAAAGTCCTTTCTCTTACTTGTTGCCAGTCATTCTGTATGGTGAAGATACAAATGTCATGAACTCAGAGTATTCTATCAGGTAATGAATCCGATCTATCTTATGTGGATAACAAAATAGATGATAAAATATGGCTCCCTTACATTTCGTCTGTGATATATTATCACTTAATATGAGGTCTGCATGAGAGTTTGAATGGCATGCGGATAAAAAGAACACACATGATAGAATGATACGTGCTCATGGGGTATAGATGTTATATCTGTAAAAGTTATTCGTTAACAAAGTTAAATTTTAATCATAACAAAAATATGTGTTGCACTCTTTGCCCACCCATTCACTCAGTTCTATGAATCTGCCATGCACTAACACTAAGAGATCCTTGCAACCTGTTACTGCTGGAGTAACGGGGTCGGCCTCAGCCGAAAGACTCCCTGGACGGGGACTGCTGCTCGTACGGGCTGACGTCCTCCTGCAAGATCACTGAGTCGCCTCGGTGGGAAAACGCTCTGACGATCAAGTCAGTTGGGGAATTGATTGAAAGGAAGTTTAGGATGGAAGAAGATCACATACCTCCCCCAGGCGGAGGCTCCCCTCTTATATAGTAGTCCTCTGAGGACGGCTTGGTTCGTTACGATCCGCACGTATCACTTAATTATCGGTCCACGATCATCATGGACTCAGACTTGGACCCGAGAATCTCGGTCCTCCTTCTACGTTCTCCACGACGCCGGATTCTTAGGAGGCCTCTACTGGCTCTTTCCTTGGTTGGTTACTTGCAGTTGATTGGCGCTTATACTCCGTGATTTACGAAGTATGCCAATAATCTAGACTTTCCCACAAAGCCTCCCGAATCGGTAGACGATTGTCAGCTCGTCGTGACGGACATTCGCTCATCAGACTCGAATCCGAGTATGCCGAATGTCCGAGCGAACTTGCCTCTGCCAAAGAGCTGTCCTGGGAGAGAACCGAGCTCCCTCACAGATTCTTCGGAAGATTGGGTTGGGGACTCGGAGCCGAGCACGGGAGCTCGGAGATCATCTCGTCTCATTGGACTTGGAGCCGAGCACGGGAGCTCGGAGATCACCCCGTATCATTGGACCCCTGGCTCTTGCTTGGTGCCTCCTGGACGTGTCGAGTAGGAGGCATTACTGCTAATCATTCTTGTTGGGACCTCGTCATGGGTCGGTGGGCGCCTCTTGACCGTCGCTTGAGTCGAAGGGGCGTCGTAACTGCCCCGGGAAGCGTGATCTCCCGTACCCCTGACAGCCGCCGAAACGTCGCATCGCTTCACTTCCTGTTCCACAATGATGGTGGGTGAAGTGACAGGCGCCCATGATGGTGCCTCGATCCCCGCCTGGCGTTACTTGGATCACGATCCATGTCCGAAGCCTCTCGCTACACTGGATGGCACACGTGGCATCTTGTTGGCGCTCCGCTTTGGGCAATGGCCCTCGTCCGTTGGATCGGGACGGCTATCGGGGGGGGGGGGGGGTATAAATAGCCCCGGAGGCTCGACGGGGGAGTCTTTCGCGTGCGTATACAGTCCTCTTGCAGAACTTGTTCTTTTGAGAAGCGAGGGGGGAGTTAGGTTGTTCGGGCCGAGCTCCGAATCGTTCAAGTCTCTTTCGATCATCTTCGTAGAGGTAAGCCATGGGCTCATCCTCTGCGCTTTCCTCCTCTTCTTCTTCCACCCCATCCATGGGGTACTCTCCTTTAGAGAGTGCCTCTCATCATCCCCCTTCTGCTCCTCCTGCTCCGGCCTCCGGGCGATCAGGCGATCCCCCAGCTTCGGGCGAATTCATCCTAGCGGTGACTTCCGGGGAATATGTGCCTAGGGTCTCCTTAGCTCCTCCCTCTGGGGTACGTCGGGCGGCCGACTCGGTAGCAGATGCAGCTATCGAGATCGATAGTTCAGCCCTCAAACGGATCACCGAACACCCAGGCCTTCGCTTCCCTGAAGATTTCACTGTTCACACCGACACTGGCCTTCGAGCTCAATATTCGATGGAAAACGGTTTCTGCCTGTACTCGGAATCCGTCTGAGCGGGCTTCCGACTTCCACTTCATTCCTTTATCGTTCATCTTCTTCTGTATCTAGGGGTTACTCCTTCACAACTGGCCCCTAATTCTTGGAGGTCGATTGTCGGGTTTTTGGCCGCTTGTGCTCTGGCGAAGGTCACGCCGAGCATTCATCTCTTCTTCTATTGCTTTTCTCTTAAGATGTTGGGGGATTGGTTATTCTTCTCGGCCCGCTCTGGTCTCCGATCCCCCGTCGACATGAGCGATGTCGAGTTGTCAGATTTCGAGGCATTGCAGAGGGCGATTTTGCCCGATTTGATAAATCCTTCGCCCGAGCTATTTGCCTTAATTCAAGAGAATAACCGAGATCCGGCATTATTCTATCGTTTCGGCATTTCGCCGACTTCTATTTTTTCAGGAATAATCTGACTCTTATCGATCCTTCTCGTAGGAATGGTCGAACCAAGTGCGCCGCGTGGGTAAGAGGCCGCCGAGGGTCAAGATACTGAGGATTACGCGGCGCTTGCTGCCCGACGATTCGACGCCGGATGGGGTCGCCGCAAGAGGAAGATGGTCCGAGACAAAAGGCCATCTGAGGAGGCCGATATCCAAATTGTAGAGCCTTCTGCCGCAGCTCTTCCCGTGGCCACTCCGCATGCGCCCGTGACTGCCACGTCGCCCCCTGCTACAGCGACCTTATGAGACCGGCCAAGCGGGTTCGGTCGTCCGAACCGGTCTTGATTGAAGGCGGATCCTCGAGTGTCGTCCCGCCGACCGGTCGCACCAGTCTCGCTTCGGCCGCCATGACCGAGCCATCATTCCGAGAGTGGGGTCGGCATTCGGTTCCGAAAAGCGTTACCTCTCGGATGTCCTCGGTGAATACCTCAGATCTTATTGACGAGGTGTTTCGGGGGCTGTAGCTAAGCTTGGGTTCCTTCGTGAGCCTCGTCCACCGAACCGACCACACCTTGGAGGCGACCGAGGGACGACTGCGGGCGGCCGAAGAGAAGGTGGCCTCTCTCAAGTCGAAGAATGTGGAGCTGGAGGCCTCGGTTGCTGCTGAGGTCACGCGGGTGGACCAATCCAACGAAATGGCCGCCAAGCTCGTCAGGGGGATCGATAAACTCTAGGCTTCGCTGAAGGAGAAGCAGGAGGCGCGGGCAATCGAAAAGGCGGCTCGGGAGGCTGAGGAGGGGGCTCATGAGAAGACCAAGGCAAAGTTCTCGGAGCTCGTCGCCGTGGAGCGTCGAAAGGTGGTGATGGAATATAAGAAATCGGACGCCCATATCGACCAAATAACTGGTCTTTTCAAGGATGGCTACAATCACTGCCAGAAGGCTCTGTCCAAGACCTACCCCGACCTGGACCTTTCCCTCGTGCATCCCCCGTTCGATGACTCAGATGTGGAAGATGTGGGAACTGAGGTACTCGTGCGTTCGGGGATCGATGGACCTGCTCGTGGCTCTGTAGATCCTCTAGCCGATGCCCCTGTCGACCCTTAGTGTTGTATGTCCTCCTTTGTTGGCCGATTGGTCCCTTTACTATTGTAGACTCTTCTGGGCCATGTGGCCATTTGATATAACCGAAAGGTTGAAATTCCAGCGTTATGATTGAATGGTTTCGAGTGCCGAGATGTTCCTGAACTCGTTAGGTAGGCCTCGCTGGCCTCGCTAATTTTGGCGTGTCGGAGCAACCTCGTTAGATTGTTTAAGTGCCGACGCGACCTCGTCGAATTATTTAGAGTGACGAAGCGACCTCGTTAAATCACTTAAGAGTGCTGAAGCGACCTCGCTTAATTATTTAGAGTGCTGAAGCGACCTCGTCGAATTATTTAGAGTGCCGAAGCGACCTCGTTAAATCACTTAAGAGTGCTGAAGCGACCTCGCTAAATTATTTAGAGTGCCGAAGCGACCTCGTCGAATTATTTAGAGTGCCGAAGCGACCTCGTAGAATTATTTAGAGTGCCGAAGCGACCTCGTTGAATTACTTAAAGAGTGTCGAAGCGACCTCGGTAAATTACTTGAGTGCCAAAGCGACCTCGTTACAAAGTTAGGCTTAAGGGTAATAACAGCGAAGGTGTTCGACGTTCCATGTTCTTGGAACTCCCGAGCCATCTAACCCTTCGAGATGATAGGCCCCCTGTCCGAGGTCTTCGACCACCCGGTATGGGCCTTCCCAGGTGGCAGATAGCTTCCCTACGGCTGACTTGGGGTCTGAGACATCGCGCTTCCAAAGAACAAGACCGCCTGGACCGAAGTGACGCGGCCGAACTCCCACGTTGAACTTGCATTTCATCTTGTGCTGGTAAACTTCGATCCTATAGGCTGCCTTATCACGTCGCTCTTCGATTAGGTCCAACTCGGCGTGTAGCGACCGGTCGTTGTCCTCCTGGCTGAAGCCTCGAATCCTCTCTGAACGTATCAGAAGTTCGGCTGGAGTGACTGCTTCTACACCAAAGGCGAGCGCGAAAGGGGGGTCCCGAGTGGCCTCTCGAGGAGTCACTCGGTATGCCCATAGTACATGGGGCAGTTCCTCCACCCATCTGCCCTTGTGGTCGTTGAGCCGCCTCCTCAATCCTTCGAGCAGCATCCGGTTGGTGACTTCGGCCTGGCCATTTGATTGAGGATGGGCTACTGAAGTGAATATGTGGTTGATGCCGAGCTGCGCGCAATTACGGCGAAACTGAGCATTGTCAAATTGCTTGTCGTTGTCCGAGATGATTGTTCGTGGTAGACTGAACCTGCAGACAAGATTTTTCTAGACCAACCCCCATGCATTGGCATCAGTTATCTTTGCCAGTGGCTCGGCCTCCACCCATTTAGTGAAGTAATCGACCCCGACGATAAGGAACTTCCGTTGCCCGGTCGACGACGGGAATGGACCTAGAATATCCATTCCCCACTGAGCGAAGGGCCAGGGGGTCTTAAGTGGAGTAAGGTTCGCGGGCGGCTGCCGATCAACCTTGCTAAAGAGTTGACATTGCCGGCATCTCCGGACATAGTCTTCACAATCGCTGAGCATGGTCGGCCACTAGTAACCTTGCCGAGTTATTCTTCTAACCAGCGATCGAGGCCCAGTATGGCTTCCGCACGAGCCCTCGTGTACCTCGGCCACGATATCTTCCGATTGCCTCGGGCTTACGCATCGCAAGTGCGGGAAGCTAAAACCCTTCCTGTAAAGGTCATTATTGATCATGAAGAATCTTGGGGCTCGTCTTCTTACCTTTAATGCCTCATCCTTATCCTTCGGGAGCTGGCGGTCCTTAATATACTGGGTGAGAGGGGTCATCCAGGTGGACTCGGCGTCAATGCACATGACTTCCTCGGTTCCTGTGGATGGTTCGCTGAGCTCTTCAATGAGGACCGAGGACTGTTGACAAATCTCCGAGGTGGCGGCGTATTTAAACAACGCATCCGCTTGGGAGTTATCTGCTCGGGGAATCTTCAGCAGCTCAGCTATTTCGAACACGGCCATGAGTCCCCAGACTCTGGTTGCGTAGGAGGCGAGCTTTTCTTCCCTGGCCTTGAATTCCCCCGAGACTTGGCTAACGACGAGCTGTGAGTCACTGTGGACTCGGACCCTTCCAGCCCCCAGCATTTTCGCCATCTTCAATCCTGAGATGACGGCTTCGTACTCGGCCACATTGTTATAAGCGGAGAAGCCGAATCGAATTGCATACCTTAGGGTGAGACCCTCTGGCGCGTTCAAGACGACACCGGCTCTACTGCCATGAGACCCGGAGGCCCCGTCCACATACACCTGCCACTGCTCCATTACTTCTATTGGCTCGGGAGGTCTCGCAGTCCCCTCGGAAATAAAGTCGGCCAGGGCCTGAGCTTTGATGGAGACCCGAGGCCTGAAGGACATATCAAACTCCCCGAGCTCGACGGCCCACTTCGCCATCCTCCCCGAGGCCTCGAGTCGGCTGAATACTTGCTTGATGGGTGTATTGGTAAGGACCACGATCTTGTGTGCTTGGAAGTATGGTCAGAGTCGCCGAGCTGCCATCACCAGGGCATATCCGGCTTTCTCGATGTCGGAATAGCGCTGCTCAGCCCCCCGCAAGGCTTTGCTTGTGTAGTAGACCGAAGATGCCTTCTGTTGTCTTCCCTTACGAGCACCGAGCGGATTGAGTGGTTCGTGGCCGAGATGTAGAGGTATAACTCCTCTCCTGCAAGAGGCTTACTCAAAGTGGGAACATTAGCTAGATGGGCCTTGAGCTCGTCAAAGGCCCTCTGGCATTCATCGTTCCACTCGAATCGGCCTTTCCTCAGTACACCAAAGAAAGGCCGGCACTTCTCGGCTGACTTAAACATAAATCTGCTTAAGGCGGTAACTCGGCCGTTAAGCCTTTGTACCTCTTTGACGGTCCTTGGGGCCGTCATGCTAAGGATAGCTTGTACCTTGTCAAGATTGACGTCGATACCTCGGCTCGAAATGAGGTAGCTGAGGAACTTGCCCGCATGGACGCGAAGACACATTTCTCGGGGTTGAGCTTCATCCCATACTCGCGGAGAATATCGAATGCCTCGGACAGGTCCCAGACGTGGTCCTCGGCCTTCTGACTCTTCACAAGCATGTCGTCGATGTAGATTTCCATGGTCTTCCCGATTTGTTGCTCGAACATCATGTTGACAAGCCTTTGATATGTTGCGCCTGCATTTTTCAATCCGAAAGGCATCCTAGTGAAACAATACAGGACTTTCTCGGTGGTGAAGGAAGTCTTCTCCTCATCTTCGGGGGCCATTCTGATCTGGTGATACCCCGAGTAAGCGTCGAGGAAGCTGAGAAGCTCGTGCCCCGCCATTGAGTCGACGAGCTGGTCTATGCGAGGAAGAGGGAAGTTGTCCTTTGGGCAGGCCTTGTTGAGGTTGGTGAAGTCCACGCACATGCGCCACCACTTTCCGTTGGCTTTCTTGACGAGGACCACGTTCACTACCCACTCAGGGTATAACGCATCCCGTACGGTGCCTGCTCAGAGGTACTTCGCCAGATTCTCACCGACGACCTCCTGGCGATCTACCGATAAGGGACGCTTTTTCTGGCGTACGGGCCGAGCCCGGGGATCTACATTCAGATGATGTTGGATCACCTCGGGGTCGATCCCCGAGAGGTCGCTTTCTGCCCAAGCGAAGATGTCACCACTTCCTTCGAGGAAACAGATCAGCTCCACCTCCAGCTCCTGGAGTTCGGCACCGATCACCAGGGATTTCCCTTCGGCGATTTCAATTTGCTTCGTTTGCTCGGCTGGCTCATGTCTTTCACCATCACTTTCATACACAGGCTTATACTCGGGAATAGCATGTTCCTTTGCTTTAATAGAGTTTACATAGCACCTGCGGGCTTCGGTTTGGTCTCCCGAGACCTCCCCTACTCCGCATGGTGTTGGGAATTTCAATTTTTGATGATAGGTGGATGGAACCCCTCCCAGCTTCCCTAAGAGTCCTCGGCCAAAGATAGCGTTGTAGGCCGACTTCACTTTGACAACAAGGAAGTCGTCCTCAACTGTTACAGAGCACGGGCTAGATCCGAGGGTAACCTTCAGCTTGATCGACCCTTCGGCGTTGACAGGGGACCCACTGAATCCGAAGAGTGGGGTTGCCACAGGCTTCAACTCGGTGCTCAAATTGATCATCTTCATGAAGCAGTCGTAGAAGAGGACGTCAGGGGCCGCTCTACCATCCACGAGGATTCGATGAACACTGTATCCATCGATGTCGACGCGGATAATGAGTGCATCGTCGTGGGGGAATTTGAGGCCGAGGGCGTCGTCTTCAGAGAATGTTAATTCTCCACGCGGTATCGGGGCCGAGCTCCCCGGAACCGACTCAGTGGCTGAGGCGTACGCCTTTCGCTTTCTTCCACTGTCTCCTCCTCTGGCGGCCCCTCCGGCCAGGATGAGAACCGCACCCTTCTCCCCTCGGGCTGTGCGTTCAGGGTCGGCTCCTTCCTACGTCCGTCGACGACGTCCCTTCCAATGATGCCGTGTTGCAGCATCTCTGCAATCTCCAACTTCAGGCTACGGCATTGGTCCGTTGTGTGACCATAGCCCTTGTGGTATCCGCAGTAGAGATCGGCGCCGCGTCCCGGCGGTGGCTTGCCCAATGGCTCGGGCCTCCGGAATTCTGGTAGCTTCTTGATTACTGGTAATATTTCTGACGGGAGCCGCCTGAAATGTGGTAGATCATGCGATCGTCGGTACTCGTCTGATCGGCGGTGAGAGTCCGTCTTCCGATCTCCGCGTGCCGAACTTTCCTCTCTCTTCGACCTTTTGACTTCTGGTGCCTTGCTGGATCCTCCGGCCTCGGTAGGGCGACTGAGCTTGCCCGCCGTGCCGAGTGTGGATTCTAGCCTTACATATTTCTGCATACGAGAGAGGAGGTCGGAGAGACTCATAGGGGGCTTTTTGGCGACAGACGACACAAATGATGTGTTGGAGCAGACTCGGGTAAGGATGTTGACTACGGTTCACAGGTCGAGGTTGACGACTTTCATTGCCTCCAGCTGGAACCTCTTGGCATAGTCTCGGAAGAGCTCGCCTTCTTTCTGAGCCACGAGCCACAGGTCGTCGGTGCAGAGGGAGTGCTGAACCGTACTGTAGAAGTGATCCAGGAAGTGCTGCGCAAACTCGGGGAAGCTTGTTATCGACCTCGGAGGTAGGGCCTTGAACCATTGCAGGGCAGCATCATCCAAAGTTGACATAAAGGCATGACACCGCAACGCGTCGGAGTGATCGACCATCTCAACCTGCCCCTGAAAGTTGTCAAGGTGATGAACGGGATTAGTGGTCCCATTAAATCGTCGGAATTTGGGGAGTTGCAACTTCGTCGGAACAGGAGCCGAGCTGATCTCCTCGCTGAATGGAGAAGTGGAGAGGAGAGTCGCTACGGAGGGATGCTCGTGTTCCCCGCTGTAAAGCCTCGATCTTCCGGTTCATCTCTTGGAGGTCATTTCTCCACTGAGGCTCCCCGGACGAAGCGAAAGACGGGACTGGTGCCGACTCGGCAGTGCAATGGTCGACGTCAGTGGCCCGGGGGGCATCGAGATCCGCCGCCGAGGGTGGGGCCCCCTGAATTATAGCCAGAGGGGGCGGTGGCACGTGTTACGAGGGGACCGGCGCCGTCGCCTGGACGTCGGCTTGGCTAGTTGATGCCACCGGGTTGGCTGGTTGAACCACCGCAAATTCGGCGTCGCCACGCCCGTCCGGAACAGGTATGGCCTGCCGGGCGGCCGCTTCGGCTTGGGCCGCCAGAACGAGTGCTAGCATGTCGTGGAGCCTCGCCATCAGGTTCTCCACGCGATCAAGGCAGGAAGAAGTGTTTGAACCTTGTTCCCCGGTGCCGGATCCTCCTCCGGCGACCCCTTCTTCTGTGGTGGTTGGCGGGACCTCCCCATTGGACGCACGAGCAACAGATTTCCCCTTGGGTGCCATGGAAGCAAGCTTTTTGTTCACGGTGGTTTCCCACAGACGGTGCCAAATGTTACTGCTAGAGTAACGGGGTCGGCCTCAGCCGAAAGACTCTCTGGACGGGGACTGCTGCTCGTACGGGGCCGACGTCCTCCTGCAAGACCACCGAGTCGCCTCAGTGGGGAAACGCTCCGACGATCAAGTCAGTTGGGGGATTGATTGAAAGGAAGTTTAGGATGGAAGAAGATCACATACCTCCCCCCGACAAAGGCTCCCCTCTTATATAGTAGTCCTCTGAGGACGGCTTGGTTCGTCACGATCCGTACGTATCACTTAATTATCGGTCCACGATCATCGTGGATTCAGACTTGGACCTGAGAATCTCGGTCCTCCTTCCGTGTTCTCCACGATGCCGGATTCTTATGAGGCCTCTACTGGCTCTTTCCTTGGTTGGTTACTTGCAGTTGATTGGCGCTTATACTCTGTGATTTACGAAGTATGCCAATAATCTGGACTTTCCAACAAAGCCTCCCGAATCGGTAGACGATTGTCAGCTCGTCGTGACGAACATTCGCTCATCGGACTCGGATCGGAGTATGCCGAATGTCCGAGCGAACCTGCCTCTGCCAATGAGCTGTCCTGGGAGAGAACCGAGCTCCCTCACAGATTCTTCGGAAGATTGGGTTGGGGACTCGGAGCCGAGCACGGGAGCTCTGAGATCATCCCGTATCATTGGACTCGAAGCCGAGCATGGGAGCTCGGAGATCACCCCGTATCACAACCTAATGAAAGATTCTATATAAGATGTAACACGCATTTTATTTTGGAATATTGATTACTTCTCACGTGTGATTGGTAGAAAACTATCATTTCTTGAAACGTGAAATATCAAGATAGCTCAAATTGAATCTTTTTTTGGTCTTTCAGAAGGAAACAACATACAAGATAGAGACATTACCTTCTCTTGTCGGGCAAGGACATTTCATAATTAAGAAGTCGTCCGTGAGCGTGGTGGGTGACACGGCGGCCTTTGAACAAGAGCGTCCCCGGAAAGTCATAACTAAAGTAGAGAATGAGTTATATCTGACTTTTATGACTTGTTAAAGATATTAAAAATTCTTGTATCTATACCCTGTGGCTCTGCATTGTTGAAATCACAAACATGCCCTCGGATTAGAATTTCTAAAGACTCAACGAGATCACAAACATGTCGTCACCTGCAAGGCCGACGCCGCTGCCCTCAGCATCGCCTGCGATACCGATATCCACTCTGCCAACCCCCTCGCCCGCCGGCCGCCACATTAAGCGCGAGCCCGTTGTCCCCTTCAAGTCCCCCCGCCGGGGTCAAGCCCCGCGGAAGGGACACTACAGACCCCGTGCTGAAGGACCTACGATGATGACGACAACGACAACGACTGCGCGAAGAGTACCTGGGCGAGTGCCGGCTGCAAGTGTATGCCTCGTCGCTGGAGGTGGCAGAGGCCTTCAACGAGTTTGCAGCAGAGGTTGATTCGTTTTTTTTTTTTTCTTTTTTTGGGGGGGGGGGGTGGGGGGGTGGTTGGGGTTGTTAAGGGGTAGTTTAGGGATTTCAGAATATGGAATATTCACTTTTTTTATGTTCTCCAGTTAGATTGTAGCACTCTTGATTTTTAAAATTTAAATAAAATAAATTTTTTATTTTAAATAAATGAGGTAAATAGATTTAATTAGAATAAATGAGAAATAAGTGAAATAAAAGGAAATTTAATCAAACCCATTAAATTAAAACCTTAATGAGTTGTGCAAATGGATCAATTACTAAATAATGGGCCTAATAAAGTGGAGCCCATCATGGGATGGAAAATAATTATCTCAAATTTGTATTTAATTAATTAGTAAATGGTAAAAGGCTAGGATAAAAACTAAATAGCTTATATTTATCTAAAATAAGAGTCCTTAGCCTATCCTAATTGCCACGAATTTAGCTCTCTTCCCAACCCCATTAGACAGATAAATGAAAGAAAATAGGGGATAATTACTAATTTTCGGAGTTGGAGAAGAAGAGAGGAGTTAGAAGATGTTAGGGCTCTATTAGACAATAAAACACCCCAATTTCGGCCCTACCACCCCCTAGATCGTTGTTAGAGCTCTGAAGAATGAAGGAGAAGACTGTGGACGAAGGAGCAAGGGAGGAGAAGGCTTGGGGCAAGGAGGATCTTTCTATTTTCGTCTCCAAACTAGGGTTTTTCTTTACTTTAACAAAAGGTAGACAATCTCTCAAGCCAAATACGTGTAAAATTTACCCTAGGAAGGCTTCATGATCCCGTGTAAAAGCCCTCTAGTTTTGCTCTATTTCGATCCCCCATGAGGGAGAATTAATTCTTTGAATCCCTATCAGTTTCTTGTACCTGAACCTACATGCATGCGTTCAAACCTCGTGTATACTTGATCCCATGTCATGAGAAAATTTTCATAAATACTACATCATGTTAGCTTTCAAATTCCCTTGATTTGCCTAATTTTTATCATGTATTCATCACGAATTAATTCAATGAACTTTGACGGCGCATGTTTAGGTCACCAGAATGTAACCTAATCAAAGCATGCCTAAACCTTGTCTATTATCAAATTAATCATGCCTGATGATAGATCTTCATGTCTACTCTCGTTTAAAGTTGGTTTCATGCTTTTTGGATCACTATGCGATTTATTATTAAATTTTAAATAATTCGGTATCAAGTAGACCCCCCGGAAAAAGGGCAAATCCCTCTTTTCTGGGCTCGGGCCACTCCCTGAGATCGCGATGGCCCGATCCGCCGCGACCTTACAGAGGGTCGTGACACCAGGACCTGTCGCGATCTGATCACGATAGGTCGACTAGTCGCGACTTGCCCGTCGGTTCACCCTGGGAGCCGGTTCGACTGATCATGACATGCGTGGGTGTCACGATGGCCTTAACGCGACAGCCCTGAGGGTCGCGACCTGATTGTGGCTTTTCAAGCCGTCGCGACCTGACTTTCTGAACGCGTCGGTTAGCCCTGTCGTGACCTGAACGCGACAGAGGCCAACGTCGTGACCTCTGAATTTCGACCAGAACATATGATTTGCTGATATAACCCTGTCTTTATGACATTTGGCCCTATTTAAGTGCTAACATGTTAGATAATAGCTTTCTAATTAATAATGAGTATTAATTACATGGAAATTATTAATTTAAAGGCTATGTGCACAACTATACGTGTTCTCTTGATTTCTTACACGTGCACACACATAATATTAGTGTTTGCCATTTGACCCTAATACGTTATTCAATAATGTATCTGGTAAATTAGCGAAATGAATTACTAAAATCCCTATTTAATTAAATACAATTGTCTTCATTTTATACGCGCGTTTTGAATACCATTACTGTTTTCCCTCGGCCTTCGAGCACTCGAGGCACGACAGACCAGTTTCCACATACTTTCTCTTGACTTGGACCACCTCTCCATCGGGAATACTCTCGACTGGGCCAGGGACTCCTTGTCAAGGCCTCCGTAAGTCTTCTTGGCTTTGGCACACGTCCTTAGCCGACGAGCTGGTTGTATCCTAAAATCCGTTACACCCTTATGGATCAGTACGATCCAACCGGCCTTAGTGTGTTCTCTTCTTACCTTGTGATCATGCTGGATCATCTAGTCTATATTCATAGCACGGCTAGTGGGCGGTAATGATTTCTACCAGACTACCGGCACACGACCTTGTGCCATGCAACTGTGACTATCGTTGTTTATCGTGTTTTACGTTATTGTCCCTATCTTGTCTACCATCTATATCCTCTCATCTGTTCACGTTCTCTCTACACTCTCATCTATCTCATCTAGTACTCTCATCTATTTCTTAGTACTCTATTTGACCATACAATTGATTGTCTAAATTAACAAACAAGTGCTATATGCCAGTGCAATAGGGCCCGATCTGGTCCTGAGGAGAGCTCCCGAAGAGTGCTATTTCCTTGCAAGAGTTACATGATCAGAATATGTACGGCATGCATCCAGCGCCATTTAATACTATAACAATTAATCGTTGACAATCAAAGTGCTATCTATTCAAGGGTTATCTATTCAAGTGCTATTATCGTTACATAGTCATTCTATTATCGTTATCGTTGTGCTATACCAGTGCTATTGCTCTCGTGCTATCATTACTTGCTCTACATGATTATACTCTTTCGTTACCATGGCAATTAAGATATTAATTATTTAAAGTATACTTATTCTCGTAAGATATTAAGTCCTATTGGGCGTTATTCGCTCATCTTGTGTGTTTATTTCATGTGTTTAGGTGAGTCGGATGATGACCACACTCACGTGGATGGGAACGAGGACGATGTCCAGGAGTGTCCCCTTTCAGCAACCATTTGCTTTGTTGTTAGTTAGTATAGTTATGAGTTAGTGAGTCAGTTAGTTAGTATGTATTAATTTGGATTTCAATAAAATACTCTGGGCCCTAGTTATGGCTCTGATCAGTTGATGTAATAGTTAGGTCAAGACATTGATGGAATATTAATGAAAGTTGGAGGTTATTTGATATTATTTCAATTGAGCAATGATTTGTCATTTATTTTTCGCTCTATACTATTTAATAACTGTAATATCGTTCCGATATTCCGCGTCGGGACATTACATAGATAGCATTTTCTCAATAATTAGATATTTTTAGGGGTCTTTAATATAATAGCCTAATTTCAGAAAACAATCCTCAATTAATGATATGTGTAGGAACTAATATTGAAAAAAACATATATAAAATATAAAAAGTATGGCCACCCTTAGGATGCCTAGCCACTCTTCCTGGTGCGGCCTCGCAAGCATGCATCCCTGCTTAGCCTCACAAAGACTAGCACATGTTATAAGATGCGTAGTATATATGGGATAAACCTAACTTATATATGTCATCTGCATGCCCAATTAATGTTGGGCCATTTACTTGCAACGGACTATGGAAAAGTGTATGATGCCCGTCTACTTTAATGATGCCTTTAATCAGGAAGTGGGGACTTCTCAAAGACAATCGACCAAAACATTACAAGTGAATGTAGCTAGGCAGATGGTGTTGCCGGTCAGCTTTTGCCACAAAGTGTGAGTCTTGACTGGCATATGCTCTGTTCAATAACAGATGGGCCAAGTTGTTCCTTCACATTACACTTGTATACTTAGTGTGTTTGATTACACTTAATTAGTGTCTATTGTCTGAAATACTAAAATTTTAAGATTTTAGACTGTTTGATAAAATCTCTAAAAATATGTCTTAATTAGTCACTTAAATCTGAAATACCACTTAATTTTTAAGCTAAGAACAATCACTTTTTATTTTTCAGATCTTTTTTCCGACGTGGGATTCCGGCGGTCCGGCCTCCGGTGATCGCCGACAGTCGGTTTCCGGCGATCACCGCCGCCGACGGTTTTCGGCGATCGTCGGAATCCGGTGACTATGGCGGATTCCGGCGATCGCCGGCGGTGGTTTCCGGCGACCGCCGCCGGCCGCCGGCGGCGGTTTTCCGGCGATCGCAGGAATCCGGACGGCAGCGGCGGCGGCGGTTTCTGGCGACTGCCGCCGGCCGCCGCCGCCGGCGGTGGTTTCCGGCGACCGCCGGCGGCGGCGGTGGTTTCCGGCGATCGCCGGAATCCGGCAACCACGCGGCGGATTCCGGTGATCGCCGCCGCCGGCCGGATTCCGGCGATCGCCGGCGGCGGTTCTGACGGCCGGCCACGAGCGATCTCAATTAAAAAAAAAAACTTTTTTTCTACCTATTATGTGTTTTGAACCCAAGACCTCTATATAAGAAGTGTAGTAACTTAACCACTACACTACAATTCAGATCTTATCTAAATTAATTATGAAACACCTCTTATATTATGTCTGATATATATTAAGTTCTTTTTAAATTTTAGATTTAGAGTATAGATGACAAATAAGATTTAAGACTTAAGTGTTAAGTTTTATCAAACGTCACCTTAGTCTCTTCGGAACCACTGCTAACGATAAGAGTGCGGAAATGACTCACGTCAAACAGGGAAATATCCTACATGCTTCAGCTCGGTTCAGCTACATAGACTGGTATTCAAACTAGCTCGTCGAGTATTCAAATTCGGCTCCTTTTAATTTCAACGAGCTATATAAGATGATAAAACTTAACAAAGCTAAACGAATGCTACGGCCAGAAAGTAATCTTTGACAAGCCTGTTCTGATTATATATTTAAGCTAAACGAATGCTACGGCCAGAAAGTAATCTTTGACAATCTCTAATAAAAAAAAAGGATTTGTCATGAGATTGTTCAATTTAAAATTTTGAGTTTCAAAAGCAAATATCCCAAAATAATTATAAGTTTTACTTTTATGTTGAACTAAGAATTCATTGTTGCACCGCCGGTAGTTCATTCTCCTGATATGTTGTCAAGTAGTATATCAAAAAAAAAAATTCTTTCTCAAACGAAATATTTCTTAACTAAAGGTGTCGTGTACGGTTTGTAGTACGGTTTGTACAATCTAATCCAATAATGAGGCATTATGAAACCTTTAGCGGTTTCGAAACTATAGAAGTGTTAGAACTATTAATTCGGTGTAGTATCTTTATGTTATTAATAGTGTTAGAATGTCAAATTGAGGAATTACAGCTTGATGGAACATGTCTTTATTTAAAAAAAAAAACAATTGGTGCACCAGTGGGGGTGCGGCAGAGCGGAAAGATAACGAGCCATTCAAATGCGGAAAATTTTACTTATATGTGAAACTAACCCATAAAGTAATAATTACAATTAATTCTGTTTTTATGTGAACTGAAACCGTAATATAATAGCCCACTTAGTTCACAACGCCCCAAGCCCAAGGAGACCTTGGGCCAAAACGATGCGTCAATAAAGTAGCTTGGGCCCGAACATGGCGGCCCACAAGGGTGAAGAAAAATGAAAGGAGTATATGGCTGCCTTGTTACAATTAGTGAGGAATGCTTTCGACCCAGATTACTCGCCCGCTCCTGGTATATATAAGTGGAGTCTGTTGGACCAACAACCACCCGCATGAGTCAAGGGTGAGGAGTACCCACCTGCCCAACGCTGTTCTCCACAAGTCAAGACTTAATTAATCTGACATTAGGGGTCTGTTTCATAACTTTTAATATATGTCTATTGTCTGAAATATTTAATTTTTAAGATTTCAGACTGTTTGATAAAATGTCTGAAATGATGTCTTAATTAATTACTTAAATCTGAAAAATTACTTAAATTTTAAGCTAAGAATAATCTTTTTTTTTGTCAGATCGTCGTCAGAGACTTTTGTTGGATCGTCGGCGCCGTCGGCAGCCGCCAGATTTCGACGATCGCCGAAGATCAGATTCCGACGACCGTCATCAGAATCCGGCGATCGTCAGAGACCGGTCGCCGGTGGCAGATTCCGATGGCCTGTGCCAGAATCCGACGATCAACAAATTCTGACACCGGCGACCGTCGTCGTCCGATCGTCGAAATCCTTAAAAAAATATTAGACCATTCTAAGTTTTGAACCCAATACCTACCTATTCGAAGTGTAACATCTTAACCAACTACACTACAATTCAGATGTTATTTAAATTGGCTATCAAACACCTCTTAAATTATGTCTTATATATATTAAGTTTCTTTTAAATTTCAGATTTAGAGAATAGATAACACATTAGATTTAAGATTTAAGTGTTAAGTTTTATCAAACACCACCTAAGTCTTCTAGACTGGAGGAAGACTCAAGAACTGTAACCCAAGAATTTTTTTCAAAACTATTAAAAATGAATAGCATATGAGGGCCTCTTTAATAATCAGATAGTTTATCTAAGGATAGATTATCTATTTATATTGTTTATCCTTATTTATCTTTTTTTTATTTGATGGATTTTAGTTATCAGGAGAGTGATAACTTTTATCAAGGATGAGAGGGTGGGATAAAATTATCACCCTTGGATAGCCAATCTTAGTTTAAAAAATCATTTTTTTTGTTATTAGAGATGGTAAAAAGGGTATTACTTCCCGTATCCTGTTAACAAACAACCTCAAATGCTTCAATATGCTTTAATTCATGCCTGGGTTTGATTTGGGTTTCTGATTATGTATTTAAGCTCATGTTGTTTCTAGTGTTGTGATATAAATCTTTTGATGATACTAAAACACATTCAAGTGTATGATTAATAGAATTTCTAAATAACCTTTTGAGTTAAAAGGTAAAAGCCACATGTCAGACATATGTATTATTTGTACTTTTGCATCAAAGTCAGAGATTTAAAATGAATCAAATCTACAATGTGTTATTCTTAATTGAACTGACTTATCAGATATGTAAAGTCAACATTTAATAAGTAAAGACCGACACTTGTGCTTCTACTTTAGGTTTCTTAATTATAGGAGATATGGAATCAATTCGTTGAAGAATTGATTTGTGCTAGAGTCGATTTCAATTGTCCGTAGAGATTCAATTTTTGAAGAGTTGATTGCATGTTGAAAGTTGATTTGTGAGTCGCTTTATGCTAAGAGTTGATTTATATGGAGAATCGATTTTGTGGTGTCTCAGGGAGACTCAATTTCTAGGTCTCTTGAAGACTTGATTTCTTGGTGTCTCTTGGAGACTCAATTTTGTGGTGTTTCTTGAAGATTCGATTTTTGATAAGTTTCTTAAAAGACTCAATTTCTACTTTATTCTACAGCCACGTGAGTATCTTGGGTCTATTATAAGATAATGTCTACATGCCTAACAATCTTGGTAATAGGTGTAACAACTTTTCTAACATGGATAACAACTTCTAGATGCTTGTGGAAGATCTGGAAGGATCTATATATAGTTGCCTATTTATTGTTTATTGTCGAAATAGAGCAAGACTTTTGGCACAAAGAGCTGCGTGTAAATTTCTATTATATAGAAGAGAGAGAACCCGTGCTTGACAAATGAGAGGTCTTTATATTGATGTTTCTTAATGTCTATAGTAATCTTTGGTGTAACAAAGATCCAGTTTGTGTTGACTTGAGCAATGAAGTTCTTCATGTGTTCATGTAGAATTTGATTCTCAAATGATCAGAAGACTCTGATTGCTGAGAAGACAATCTGAAGCATGAAAACTATGAGATCATATCGACAAGGGAAGATTTCATTTAGATACATTTGAATTCATATTTGTAAGAAAGTGCGGTAGCAATGCTACTAGCTAGCAACGGTACGGAAGTACAGCACCGTCGAAAACTCCGTACGACTGCTCGTCGTGACCACCATACGGCTAGCAACACAAACAGAGAAAACCCTGCCTGGACAAAAGACACTAGCTACAGAAAATACTACCACTAGTCAATCGGTTAGGTGCGTCCACTGACATCTTATCCTCGACCCAGGTCCAAATCTCCACGTCTCGTCAGAGTGAGGCAGAACACAAAGTACACAACAGTAACCACCGTAGTCTGGCCAGACTACGGTCCCATGCCTGGCCTCTCTAGGTGGTTCCAGGGCCACAAAGAGCAAGGCAGTGAGAAAAGGACTAGTTGGACAGCACCGGAAAGAACTCCCAAAATGACCTTGGCGTCCCAGACTAACTACGAGAGCTCTGCAAAACTATGCTATTTGTATAAAGAATAGTTTCAGGTGTGTGTTATTGGCACTACAATGCTAAGTGGATTTGGCATACTCTAAGGAGTGTGTGGTTTATATCAATTTCTTGATTGTGTGTGTGGTTAATCCTCACTCATCGTGAGAGGGTCTATGATGAATACACATGGGTGTACTCCAAACCACACAAAAAAATGTATCCCTATGATTTACTCATTATTCTCTCTACACTATTCTACATAATTGTAATTCATCTGACTGTTTAATTTGATAAAATAGTATTAAAAATTACTTTTTGAACTTGCTTGCAAATTGATTTCATGTCTATGTAAGTGTTCTGTAAACAAACTATTCTAAATTGCTTTAAGAAAATTATACGAAATAGAGTTTCAGTTAAAGTGTGTAAAATTTTAGTCAAATCAGTAAGGATCAAGACTATGACTAGCCCTGAATGGGGGTGAATAGGGCTATAAAAAATTGACAAGGGTGGCTAATAGGAACTTCTTGGATCCCTTAGAATTTTGATGATCACAAAACACTCATTATGTTGACTAACAAGTTCTTGAGTTGTATGCAGCAAGTAGGATATTTTCCAAAAGCAGGTGGATCTCCAAAAGAGATTCTTTAGTTCCTGACTAAAGGAGTCGACCTCAAGTCATTAAAGAAGTCGACGCCAGCTTAGCTCAGGTATTCAGAGACGACCCCAAGTTTTTAAAGGAGTCGACAGATGATCAGCTTATCCCAATGTAATTTAAATTAATTATATATTTATTTTAGTGATTAACAAAACTATATAAAGTTTAATCTAACATATTTTCCATGAGTTTTGAGCATAGAAAATGAAACAAGGAATATCAAGCTAAATGGGTAAGTAGTATTTATTCGATAGCAATGTAAGTTCAAAGTACAAAATTTTCTAAGTACACATCGACTCTCTATTTATTATAACGATTTCCTTAGAATCATAACGATTTCCTCATTCACATCGATTTCCTCTTAAGTGTAACGATTTTAGTAGAGTCATAATGATTTCATACTCATAAGGATTCGTTATTGAGTTTGGTATCATAACGATTCGTTAAGTGATCGCAACGATTTGCCCTCAAAATGATTCGTCAAGTGATCGCAACAATTTGCCCTCATAACGATTCATTATGTGATCGCAACGATTTGCCCTCACAACGATTCGTTAAGTGATCGCAACGATTTGCCCTCACAACGATTCGTTAAGTGATCGTAACGATTTGCCCTCACAACGATTCGTTAAGTGATCGCAACGATTTGCCCTCACAACGATTCGTCAAGTGATCGTAACGATTTGTTTTCATATCGATTTCTTAAGTGAAGAACAACGATTTGCTCGTAACGACTTGGTTCACAATGATTTGCCTATACCTTCATAACGATTTGATCCTTGTAACGATTCGATAAGTTACATAACGACTATGTCACTGTAACGATTTATTAAGTTACATAACGACTTGGTCGCTATAATGATTCGATACAGTAAACAATGATTTACTCACATTGTCCTTAAAGATTTGATTATTAATATATATAACGATTTCGTAGAACATAACGATTTGATTTTCGAGCTAATTTTTGAATACGTTGAAAAGTCAAAGTCTTCTCGCATATCTTTCTGACAGCTGTGCATTTATTACGAATGAACGTATCACTGCATGCATGCAGACAATATCTTCCATTATCATACTTCCTCTATAAACATCTTTTTAGAAGAACAGAATGAAACTTCTATTTCTGTATAAAATCAATCTAACGTTGACTGACAACAAGAGATAGTTTAGCTGTCTATTGTTTAAGCTTGTAATTCGTGCAGGTCTCTAACAGAACTCGTCATACAACGTTGGAAAAAATAGAAGCCAAAGGATATTATAGAAGATCTACTCTCTGTGCGTGCATGAAGACCGTTGAACAGAAAGCTCTACAGGACCATGCAGTCTAACGTATACCAGAGCTTAGAGACAATGGACACTTCAACGTTCAATATTCAAATTGAAGATATGAATAGAAGACTGAAGCTCCAGATTAAAAAAATATAACAACAACTGTGACACAACGCTTACAACCTTCTGCAACTATTCCTAGAGCCAAGCAAAAATTCCCATCTGTTCTAGCTCTTGCTCTCTGTGCTAAGTGTAGATCTGTGAGAGAGCCTTTAGTTTTGAGAAGAGTCCTTTGTTGTAGATCTTTTCCTTCTCAGTTCTTAGCTTCAGATCAAGCAATGTTCTATAAGCTTGATCTAGGGGCTTCATCCTTGAACACTTTTCTTGTGTTGTGCCCTTCGTTGGAAGGAAGACCTGGTGGGTTCCAGGGTGTTGTTCCCTTCGTGTAAAAGAAGACCAGCTGGGGTGCTGGGTGCTGTAGTGTCCTTGAGGGGGACTGTACCCTTTTTAGTGAAATCCTGAGATATTGCTCAGGGACTGGACGTAGGACTCCTAAGGAGAGGAGATCCGAACCAGAATAATTCTCTGTGTCATGTGATTGCTTTTGTGTGTTTGATTTTTCCTTCACTAACACTAATAATCTGCGAAGTGTGTTTTTGTGACTATTCTGTGAACATGTTTTAAGTAATAAATATTTTTTAATATCCCATTCACCCCCCTCTGGGCTAGCTAGCTTGGCAACAAGTGGTATCAGAGCTAGTCTCTTTGACAAAGAAGAAGATCCAACGATCTGAAGACAAAAGATTAGATGGCAGCCCAAGGTCACTCAGAAGGTCAACCAGTCAACAGGCCACCGCTGTTCAATGGAGAAGATTATACCTACTGGAAAACAAGAATCGAATACTTCCTACAAGGATTCGACTTTCAAATATAGTCCATAGTGATGATCAGTTTATCCCCATGTAATTTAAATAAATTACATAACATATCTATTTTGATGATTAACAAAACTATATAAATTTTAATCTAACGAATTTTCAACAAGTCTTGAGCACAGGAAATAAAACAAGGAAAATCACGCCAAATGGTAAGCATTATTCCTACTGTAGCAATTTTGTTTCAAAGCATGAAATCTATCTAAGTCCACATCGATTTTCTTTATGCTACATCAATTTCAGTAAAGTTGTAACGATTTGCTTCCATAATGATTTGGTAAGTGATCGCAACGATTTGTCCTCACAACGATTCGTTAAGTGATTGCAACGATTTGCCTTCTTAACGATTTGCTAAGTATTCATAACGATTTGCTTCCATAACGATTCGGTAAGTGATCGCAACGATTTGCCCTCACAACGATTCGTTAAGTGATTGCAACGATTTACTTTCGTAACGATTTGCTAAGTATTCATAACGATTCGGTAAGTGATCGCAACGATTTGCCCTCACAACGATTCGTTAAGTGATTGCAACGATTTACTTTCGTAACGATTTGCTAAGTATTCATAACGATTCGGTAAGTGATCGCAACGATTTGCCCTCACAACGATTCGTTAAGTGATTGCAACAATTTGCTTTCGTAACGATTTGCTAAGTATTCATAACGACTTGCTCTCGCAACGATTCGTTAAGTGATCATAACGATTTGGTCTCACATCGATTTCTTAAGTGATCATAATGATTTGGTCTCACATCGATTTCTTAAGTGATCATAACGATTTGGTCTCACATCTATTTCTTAAGTGATCATAACGATTTGTTAAGTGATCACAACGATTTGCTCTCATAACGATTTGCTAAGTTACATAACGACTCGGTCACTGTAACGATTCATCAAGTTACATAACGACATGGTCACTGTAACGATTCGATACAGTAAATAACGACTCATTCATATTGTCTTTTACAATTTTATTATAACGACATGTGCATAACGATTTGCTTATGAGTACACAACGATTTACATGAATATCAACTCAAATGCATAACGATTTCATAAGTCATGCATATAACGATTTCATTGACTAATAACTATTTGATTTTTGAGTTAATTTTTGAATAATGTTTAAAAGTCAAAGTCTTCACACATATCCTTCTGTCAGCCGTGCATTTATGGAGACTGAACGTATCACTGCGTGCATGCAGACAATATCTTCTATTCTCCTACTTATTATGTAAACATCTTTTTAGAAGAACAGAATGGAACTTCTACTTATGTATAAAATCAATCTAACAATTGAGTGACAACAAGAGATAGTCTAGCTGTCTATTGTTTAGTATTTAATGTGTGCAGGTCTCTAACAACATTCGTCATACAACGTTGGACAAAATAGAAGCCAAAGGATACACAAAAGATCGTCTCTCTTTGCGTGCATGGAAAGCCAAAAGGCCGTTGAACTTCTTTAGTACCATACAGTCTAACGTAAATCAGAACTCAGAGACAACAGACACTTCAATGTTCAAATTTCAAAAGAGTGATGTATATAGAAGAATGAAGCTCCAAAAGAACTTAGAGTGGTTAATGAGCAACGGTTAGAGAAACAAGTGATCAACGCATACAACTTTCTGCAAGCTTCCCCAGAGCCAAGCAACAATTCCCATATGCTCTAGCTCTTGCTCTCTGTGCTAAGTGTAGATCTATGAGAGAGCCTTTAGTTCTGAGAAGAGTCCTTGTTGTAGACCTTTTCCTTCTCAGTTCTTAGCTTCAGATCAAGCAGTGATCTATAAGCTTGATCTAGGGGCTTCATCTCTGAACACTTTTCTTGTATTGTTCCCTTTAGTGTGAAGGAAGACCTGGTGGTATCCAGGGTGTTGTTCCCTTCGTGTAGAAGGAAGACCTGGTGGGTTCCAGGGTGTTGTTCCCTTCGTGTAGAAGGAAGACCTGGTGGATTCCAGGGTGTTGTTCCCTTTGTGTGAAGGAAGACCAACTGGGGTGTTGGGTGCTATAGTGTCCTTAAGGGGGACTATACCCTTGTTAGTGAATTTCTGAGATATTGCTCAGGGACTGGACGTAGGACTCCTAAGGAGAGGAGATCCGAACCAGGATAATTCTCTGTGTCGTGTGATTGCCTTTGTTTCTTTGATTTTTCCTTCACCAAAACTGACAATCTGCGAAGTGTGTTTTGTGTGACTGTTTTGTGAACATGTTGAAAGTTCTCAATATTTTTAAGAATCCCATTCACCCCGCCTCTGGGCTTGTTAGCTGGGCAACAAGTGGTATCAAAGCTAGTCTCTTCGACAAAGAAGAAGATCCAACGATCTGAAGGGAAAAGATCAAATGGCAGCCCAAGGTCACTCCGAAGGCCAGTCAGTCAACAGGCCACCTCTATTCGATGGAGAAGATTATACATATTGAAAACAAGAATGGAATACTTCCTACAAGGCTTCGACTTTCAAATCTGGTCAATTGTAGAAGAAGGAGACCTTTTAGCCACCAACGAAAAGGTCAAATGGACAGAATATGATAAAAGGAAGATTTCTCTCAACTGCAAAGCTAAGAGCATATTATGCTATGCACTTAGCAAGAAAGAATTTAACCGAGTTTCAGCCTGCAAATCAGCAATGGAGATGTGGGAGAAGTTAAGAATCACTTATGAAGGCACAGATAAAGTGAAAGAAACCAGAATAGACATTCTGGTAACGTAATACGAGAGATTCCAGATGCAGTCAGGTGAAACCATTACACAAATGTTCAGCAGATTTACAGACATCACCAACGGATTGACAGGATTATGAAAAAGGTATGAGATGGGAGACATGGTAAGGAAAATTCTTAGATCTCTACCATCTTCTTGGACTCCCAAGGTAACAGCCATAGAAGTAGCCAATGACTTGAAAAGGATGTCATTGAAAAAGCTCATTGGGTCCCTCATAGCCCATGAGATAAACATGGAGAGATTAGGAGAATCATCTAGTAGGAAGAAGCACACAAATGCCCTTAAAGCAGCAGAAGGCAGCTCTGAGGAACAATCTGAAGATGAAGCCAGCAGTGAAGACACTGAAGACGAAGAAGCTATGCTATCTAGGAAGCTTCAACGAATCTTAGCCAAAAAGAAAAGATATCAGTCCGGCAGAAGACACTTCAAGAAAAATAAGGATTTTAAGAAGATAGAAGGAAAGGACTCAAAGAAAGGTGAGCCCATATGCTACGTGTGTAAGAAGCCCGGACACATCAAGACAGAGTGTCCGAAGCTTAAGAAATCAAAATAGAGAAAGAAGGAAAGTTCAAGAAAACCAAGAAGATTCAAGAAGAAAGATATGGCAGCAGCTTGGGATAACAGTAGCGACTCGGACAACGAGTCAAGCTCGAGTAGCGAGGAAAAAGAAGAAGCTAACTTGGCTTTCATAGCCAACACAGAAGAAAAGGTAACCTCTGACTCATCTTTTGATTCCTGTAATGATTCTGATGATTTAGAAGAAGCTTTCAACGAGCTTTATAACAAATATAGAGAAGTATCTAAATTACTAAAAGCTAGTAAGAAAAATCATACTTGCCTAGAAAACACAAATTCAGACTTAAAATATAAAAATGAACAACTAGAAAAGTAAATCAATGAACATAAAAGAAGAAACGATCTGTTATGCGAGGATCTGACAGATAAAAATAAACAAATAACAAAATTAGAAAAACAAGAAACCTTAGAAGAATTAAAAGGTGAAGTTAAAACTCTAACAGAAGAAAATGAAAAACTATCTAGTACATTAGAAAAATTCACCAATGGGAAAAATTCCTTAATACTAAAAGGTGCTAGACGGTCAGGAAAAAGAAAACAAGAATTAGGCTATACACCCCCAGATAATGAAGACACAATAGTATATCCTAAAACATATCCTACTCCTAAATTTGTAGCTGAACAAGATACTTCATATAAATCAAACCTTAAGTATGTTTCATATGAAAAGTAACTAAAACAACATGCTGTAGTCATTGCAATAAACTAGGTCACAGTAAAATAACTTGTCCAACCAAACACAAAAAATGGATAATTAAAAAAAAAATTGATGACACTGACCATCCAGGACCCAAAAGAACTTCGGTACCTAAAGCTTGATGTTTTCATTGCAGGGAAACCTTCGAGCATCCAAATGGTATTTGGATAGTGGATGCTCAAGGCATATGTCAGGTAATAGAAAGCTATTCTCTCACCTCGAAGCTGAAGAAGGCACAGTGACATATGGAGATAATGGAAAAGGAACAGTGATAGGATGCGGATTTGTTGGCAATAAAGAGAAAATATTTATTGAAGATGTTCTATGCGTAAAAGGTTTGAAGCGTAATCTCATCAGCATAAGCCAACTATGTGACAGAGGACATCAAATTAAGTTCCAAGAATCTAGATGCAGCATCATGAAGGACGGAGCAGTTATTTTCGAAGCTAACAGAGAAAAGAATCTGTACGTACTTTACCTTGAAGATCTGAAAGATCAAGATATCTGTTTAGCAGCTAGTAAGGAGCAGTCAACTGAGTTGTGGCATAGAAGATTGGGTCACTGTAGCTTGGATGGCATGAGGAAGCTGATCAAGAGAAACCTGGTGGAAGGTCTGCCAAAGGTCAGCACAAGAATGGACGGTGTCTGTGGACCATGTGCAAAAGGAAAGCACACCAAGTCATCCTTCAAATCAAAGACTATGGTAACAACTTCCAAACCCTTAGAACTCTTTCATATGGACTTATTTGGGCCAATGAGGACCACAAGTCTTGGAGGAAAGAATTTTGGATTCGTTATAGTAGATGACTATTCAAGATTCACATGGGTACCCTTTCTGGAACACAAAGATGATACATTTAAAAGCTTTGTGAGCTTCAGTAAAAAGGTTCAGAAAAATAAGAAGTTCTGCATTGTTGGAATCCGGTCAGATCATGGAGGAGAATTCCAAAATGAAAAATTCACAAAATTCTTTGATGACCAAGGGATTGAACATAATTTCTCAGCACCAAGGACACCATAGCAAAATGGAGTTGCTGAGAGAAAGAATAGAACCTTATTGGATGTGGCAAGAACAATGTTGTCAGAATATGATCTGCCAAGATATTTTTGGGCTGAAGTAGTCAACACAGCAAGTTATATCATAAATAGAGTAATGATCAGGCCGATTTTGAAGAAGACTGCATATGAGTTGTACAAGGGAAAGAAGCCGAAGATCAGTCACTTTAGGACATTCGGATGTCCATGCTTCATCCACAACAACAACAAAAGAGACATTGGTAAGTTAGATGCCAAATCAGATGAAGGCATCTTCATGAGGTATGCATCTAAACCTAACGGCTGTAGGGTATTTAATAGGCGTACTTTATTAATTGAGCAATCAGTACACATTATCTTTGATGAAACTAACCCTTCCTTGAGCAAGGAAGAAGATAGTGATAATGATGATGCAGATGAATTGTCCAAGAAGCTAAAGAACTTATCAATTGAGGACAAGGAAAATCCACCTCTGGAAGACCTGTAACAAAAGGATATAGTACATGAGAATCTTCCAAAGGAATGGAGATGTAAGAGAGATCACCCTCCTGAAAACATTATTGGTGATCCATCTGTAGGGGTAAGAACAAGAGGTAACATAATTCCATGTGATTATTTAGCTTTTGTTTCTCAAATTGAGCCTAGGACAGTCAATGAAGCTATCACTGATGAATCTTAGATTTTAGCTATGCAAGATGAACTGAATCAGTTCAAGAGAAACCAGGTTTGGTCACTTGTCCCCAGACCATCAGACCATCCAGTGATTGGCACCAAATGAGCATTCAGAAATAAATTGGATGAAGCTAGTATGATCATAAAAACAAGACCAGATTGGTAGCTCAAGGCTATTCCCAAGAGGAAGACATAGATTTTGATGAAACCTATGCACTAGTAGCTAGACTTGAGGCTATTAGAATATTACTTACATATGCATCTGCATTAGATATAAAATTATTTCAAATGGATGTAAAGTCTGCTTTCTAAACGGGTTCATAAAATAGGAGGTTTATGTGGAACAACCTCCAGGTTTTGATGACATTGATTTTCCAAATCACGTATTTAAATTGCACAAAGCTCTATATGGATTAAAACAAGCACCAAGAGCATGGTATGAACGACTAAGTGCATTTCTATTATATCATGGTTTCTCTAGAGGTCAAGTAGATAGTACATTATTTGTCAAATCTAAGGTCAACCATATTTTGATTGTTCAAATATATGTTGATGATATAATATTTGGTTCTACTGATGAATCTCTTTGCAAGTATTTTGAGAAGATTATGCAGGGAGAATTCGAGATGAGCATGATGGGGGAGCTCAACTACTTCCTTGGACTGCAAATTAAGCAAGGAAAAGAAGGTACCCACATATGTCAAGCCAAATATACCAAGGAACTCTGAAAGAAGTTTGGATTCGAAAATGCCAAGCCATTATCAACACCCATGAGCACATCAACAAGAATGGACAGCGACAAAGATGGTAAGAATGTAGATCAAAAAATCTACAGAGGTATGATAGGATCTTTACTATACTTAACTGCTAGTAGACCTGATATATTGTTTAGTGTATGTATGTGTGATAGGTATCAGGCAAATCCTAAAGTGTCCCATTTAATTAGTGTTAAAAGAATTTTTAGGTCCTTAGCTAGAACTCATGATTTAGGTCTTTGGTATCCAAAATCATGTGAAATTAATTTAATAGGATACTTTGATGCTGACTACACTGGATGCAA
The DNA here is from genome assembly GCA_014218235.1 of Colocasia esculenta. Taxonomy (NCBI): domain Eukaryota; kingdom Viridiplantae; phylum Streptophyta; class Magnoliopsida; order Alismatales; family Araceae; genus Colocasia; species Colocasia esculenta. The sequence continues at coordinate 25,823,898 of CM024761.1, read as the reverse complement.
AATAGATAGAAAGAGCACCAGTGGTTGTTGTCATTTTCTTGCAGGATGTCTGATATCATGGTCCTCCAAGAAACAGAATTCAGTAGCACTGTCAACAGCTGAAGCTGAGTACGTGGCTGCTGGAAGTTGCTGTACACAACTCCTATGGATCAAGCAACAACCTGAGGACTATGGGCTACACATCAAGACAATTCCACTGTTATGCGACAACACCAGTGCTATAAATTTAACCAAGAATCCAATACAACACTCAAGGACTAAACACATTGAGGTTAGATATCATTTCATTTGTGATCATGTAGCAAATGGCAACATTGATCTTTCATTTATTGATACAAACAATCAGTTAGCAGATATCTTCACAAAGGCCTTACCCGAAGAGAGATTTACTTCTCTTAAAAGGGAATTAGGCATGTGTAAATTGTGAAAGATTTATATGTTTAAAATTGAAATATGAATTTTTAGAATTTAAAATTATTTTTCCTCCCAAAAATTGAGAAAAATTCTAATTATTGTCTATCCTTTTAAGTTTGTCATGTCGGTTCGTTATTTTATAAGAATTTATTACATTGAACTAGTCAGCTTGTCGTTTTCTGCCATCATGGTGCCTCCAAATTCTAAAGGTCATTCCTTTAATTTTCCTTTATATCCCGAAATCTGTGCGGCAACGATTCGCATCCCTTCATCATCTTCCTCCTTCTGCCTGAGGCAATACCCTATCGACTTCGGCATCGACTCCCTGAAATTTCAAGCTTCCACCTCTTTCCCGCGAGAAATTTCTTGAGGGGTTCTACTCCTTTCTCCATTTCGATCATCCAGAAACTCTTCCCATCCAAAACCATGGCCTCTTCTGGTGTCTTCGGCAGCATCGGGGGCTATGAAGCTGCATTTCTTACTGCCGAGTAGTAGGAAAGATATGCTTCAGTAAAGACCAAGCTTTGCGGCCACAAAGTAGTAGATGTGGCTGACTTGCAGAAGAACGGAATGGGCAGTATCGTCGCAGCTATGGGCAGATTGAAGTGGACAAAGATAGCCACCCTATCAGAAGTAAGTTATCCGGACCTTGTAAAAGCTTTTTATGTATGTTTGAAGACAGAGGAAGATGGAACCCTGACTTCCATGGTCAAGGGAACTCAGATTAGGGTCACACGAGACCTATTAGCATCTCTCTTTGGTGTGACTACCTCCGGACACAGTGGATATTCAGGCGAAAGGTTTAGGGATTGTTGGTCCCGAATATAGATTGAAGGATGGAAAACTAGATATCAACCAGTTGAATGCTTTTAATTACTTATTGCATTTCATTGTGTGTCAAATAGTAGTCCCAAGGAGTGCCACCTTCTCCACTTGCACCAAGGCGGACTCCGACTTGATGTTCTGGGCCATCCAGACCCAAGAAATCAACACTGCAGAGATCATGATTGAAAGGATGAAGTTTGCAAGCGCACAAGTATGGGACACAAAGAGCAAGCTGAACGTTTCTCTACCCTATGCTCATCTGCTCACCAAAATATTTCATCACTATGGCATCAGTGTGGTGGGAGATGTGTCTGAGAAGATGGGCCAAGCTACCCGGTCCAGAAATTTGAGAAAAAGTGGTTTTTCGGTTGTCAATGGAGTTTGGACGAAGACCTTTGTGGCTGAGGGTGAAGCTATCATTGGCGAAGCCCAAGAGTTCCAAGAAGCAGAAGTAGCAGCAGCAGAACCAGCAGTAGCAGCAGAACTAGCAGTAGCAGTAATCGTAGCTCTAGAAGAGTCAGCAGTAGCACCATCAACAATAGAATCTAGCAACAGGATTGAGGATATCCCTCCAGAGGACATTGAGCCTGTTGGGCGTAGTTCAGGGGATCCTCTTCCCCCCTTCCCAAGTAGGCTCAGTACTCAGAGATGTACTGGAATCCATCCAAAGCTCCCTAAGGGATCCAATAGTTAGTGAAGTTCAAATTGCAGAAGCTGTGACATCAGGCCACATTGATGAGATTGTTATGGAAGATGCTCCCACTTAGGGGGAGCAAGTAGTTGCTCGTGAAGACTTAGTTGTAGAAGATGCTCACATTGAGGGGGAGCAACATGTTGATGAGCAAGCAGCAATTCAGGGGGGAGCAAAATGCCAATGCCCCCCATTGATGATCAGTTTAGAGAAGGCATTGTGGAAAGTGCCTCAGAAGAAGAAAATGAAAATGTTGATCATGAAGAGCCCGTGGTTAGGGCAAGAGAAGGCAAAGGAAAAGGTGTGGCTAAAGAAATTCCTCTCCTCACCAGTAAGCCACACAGGAGGTCTGGGAAAAAGAAATTGAAAATCAATTTGAAACCTATTGTTGAGCGCCTGGATGAGCAAGGCAAAATTTTGTGCTCCGTGAGGTCAGATATGGACTACATTTTTATCTCTCAAAGCTCATCTACCCGTGAATTAGGGGCACTGTCCTCTGATCTTGCAAGCCTCCAAAAAGATTATGCCATTATGAGGAAGGTGCTTGTGGATTTGTCAGCATTTGTGAGGGAGCACTTACCATCTCACGCCCCTCCTTTCTGTAGTGCAGGGCCATCAGGGCCAAGTGAAGAGAGTAATAGGCCATCAGGGCCTGTCTTTGCAGAGCAGCAGCAAGAGGAAGAGCGGCCATCAGAGCCTTTGTCTGAAAATCCAACAGGGCCACCAGGGCCAATTCATGTTGAGAATGAGCACATTGAAAAAGTGGTTGTTGCTTAGGAATCTAGGCCAGCAGGGCCTACAGAGGATGCTTCACCTCCAGTGGAATCTATGTCTATAAGAGAAGAAGATCAGGCTGTAGCTCCAGAGCCCTCTGTTCCTCCTACCCTTCCAACTCTAGCCCCTCCTTCTCCACCCACCTCATCCACTGCTCCTCCAGCTCCTCTCACCTTCAAACGACCCCGATCTAGAACCATTTCATCACCTACACCTTTCTCTTCCCAAACTCCTTCATCTCCTACTTCCTCCACCATCATTCCTCCACCCTTATCTTCTGTTGAGGTTCCTCCTGCATCTTCTTCAGCTGGAGTCTCTTCTAGTGGTCCTTCTTCCTCTTCAGGACCATCTGATCTCCCTTCCATCACTCTTGCATCCCTCTTCCATCCACAAACACCTCATTCCTTCATTACTATTATTCTTGAGGGTGCCCAATTAGCTCACACAGAAATCCAGGGCATCAAGGATGAATTTGAAGTTGCAATACTTCGTTCAGTCCCAGCTGTTGGGACCCATTCTCATAGGACAGGCTCCTCCAGTTCTGTTCCTAAGAAGAGGAGACTCACTTCCACCCATCCTGTCTCTTCTGAACCTTGTTATCCTCCACTTTGATTTTTTCTTTCAATCACCAATAAGCAACGATCTATCTATGAGGAATTTCTTCAAAATGTAGTGTTTGCTCACCTCTTTGGCCTTCCCTTCCAAAATCTTTCGGCCCATCTCAATACCATTTTCCCTTATGCCTTTCTTTCCAAGGCTCAACAGTCAAAATTTTTTTCCATGACTGAAGCCAAAACTGAAGAGTAGTGGGCTCAGAGCAACAGAGATCTGTACAATCAATTCCGTCGGACTCAAGCCGCCAGATATCCACAAGAGAAGCTCCTCTCTCTCTCTCTGAATGGTTTCAGATTCATCATAAAAATCTTTTTGGACCTTTCATTCAGAAGGAAATCTAGTTCATCTGGCACTACAAAATGTACTGTGATTACTGCTATCTTAATAACATTCCAGAGGTGCAGTTGGGCCAGTTCAGGCAAGCCATCTGTGATCTCAGTTCCAGGGTTGCTCACACTGAAGCTCTCCGAGTTGATTTTGCCACCTTGGTAATTCCTGATGTGGTGTTCCTTCCTCCACTTCACTCCCTGATCATGGACTCATCTGTGGGCACACTCATGTTTGAGAGAGCTGCTCAGGTTATAGCCAGGCTCTCTGTGCAAGAAGGTCATAACCTTGCTTTCCATAGATTTGTCTTCAAGCAGTATCTTCATGGGTACCTCAAGGCAGATATCCTTGTCCCTATTCTATCTGAGTGTGAGAGATTGTCGCTTGCTGATTGGGAAAAGCTCTACACTCTATTTGCTCAACAACTTAAAGAGCTGAATGCTTCTTAGGCTTGTTCCAATCAACCTCTTCTGACTCCCGTTGACATTTTGGATGCCAATTCTCTTCACCTTGTCTGGGACTCCTTCATGAAATGGGAAGAGCGGTATAGGGTATTTCTGGAATTAAAGAAGGAACTTCGGCAGCATCAGATCTTTTATCCCTTTAAAATTACTCAGTTTCTTCAGTTTGCCAGTTTTGGTTGCTTCACCACCTACAAGGTAGATCTTGGCAATGAGAGATATTGGGATTTCATATCCGATCAGAGGCAACTTCACATCAAGTGGATGGCTCCCACCATGGGACCCTCCTATTGCATTGAGCTTGGCGCATTTCAAGCTTATTTTGAAGAGCAGAACGCCAAGCGCTACCCGTCATTAGGCGCTTTGCATCTCTCTTGTCTCCTGCCTTCTATCTCTCTGAACCCTCCAATGCTCAATAAATCTCTTTTGTTTCTCTCTTTGTGCTCTTTTCTCTCTTCTTTGTCTCACTCTTGTATCTTTTTGCTTCATGACAAAAAGGGGGAGAAAAATACCATTTCTGAAATACATCCCTTATATTTTTTTCATTCTTCTTTTGCAATTATGCTTAGACATATTTCAGATCATCGTTGCTAATTGTTAAGTTTTGTCATCACCAAAAAGGGGGAGATTGATGATCAGTTTATCCCCATGTAATTTAAATAAATTACATAACATATCTATTTTGGTGATTAACAAAACTATATAAAGTTTAATCTAACGAATTTTCTACAAGTATTGAGCACAGAAAATAAAACAAGAAAAATCATGCCAAATGGTAAGCATTATTCCTACTGTAGCAATTTTGTTTCAAAGCATGAAATCTATCTAAGTCCACATCGATTTTCATTATGCTACATCGATTTTAGTAAAGTTGTAACAATTTGCTTCCATAACGATTCGGTAAGTGATCGCAATGATTTTTCCTCACAACGATTCGTTAAGTGATTGTAATGATTTGCCTTCGTAACGATTTTCTAAGTATTCATAACGATTTGCTTCCATAACGATTCGGTAAGTGATCGCAATGATTTGCCCTCACAACGATTCGTTAAGTGATTGCAATGATTTGCTTTCGTAACGATTTGCTAAGTATTCATAACGATTTGCTTCCATAACGATTCGGTAAGTGATCGCAACGATTTGCCCTCACAGTGATTCGTTAAGTGATTGCAATGATTTGCTATCGTAATGATTTGCTAAGTATTCATAATGACTTGCTCTCTCAACGATTCGTTAAGTGATCATAACGATTTGGTCTCACATCGATTTCATAAGTGATCATAACGATTTGGTCTCACATCGATTTCTTAAGTGATCATAACGATTTGGTCTCACATCGATTTCTTAAGTGATCATAACGATTTGGTCTCACATCGATTTCTCAAGTGATCATAACGATTTGGTCTCACATCGATTTCTTAAGTGATCATAACAATTTGGTCTCACATCGATTTGTTAAGTGATCATAACGATTTGTTAAGTGATCACAACGATTTGCTCTCATAACGATTTGCTAAGTTACATAACGACTCGGTCACTGTAACAATTCATCAAGTTACATAACGACATGGTCACTGTAACGATTCGATATAGCAAATAATGACTCATTCACATTGTCTTTTACAATTTTATTATAACGACGTGTGCATAACGATTTGCTTATGAGTACACAACGATTTACATGAATATCAACTTAAATGCATAACGATTTCATAAGTCATGCATATAACGATTTCATGGACTAATAACGATTTGATTTTCTAGTTAATTTTTGAATAACGTTGAAAAGTCAAAGTCTTCACACATATCCTTCTGTCAGCCCTGCATTTATGGAGACTGAACGTATCACTGCGTGCATGCAGACAATATCTTCTATTCTCCTGCTTATTCTGTAAACAACTTTTTAGAAGAACATAATGGAACTTCTACTTATGTATAAAATCAATCTAACAATTGAGTGACTACAAGAGACAGTCTAACTGTCTATTGTTTAGCATTTAATGTGTGCAGCTCTCTGACAACATTCGTCATACAACGTTGGACAAAATAGAAGCCAAAGGATACACATAAGATCTTCTCTCTTTGCGTGCATGGAAAGCCAAAAGACCGTTGAACTTCTTCAGTACCATGCAGTCTAACGTAATCCAGAACTTTGAGACAACATACACTTCAACGTTCAAATTTCAAAAGAGTGATATATATAGAAGAATGAAGCTCCAAAAGAACTTAGAGTGGTTAATGAGCAACGGTTAGAGAAACAAGTGATCAACGCATACAACTTTCTGCAAGCTTCCCCAGAGCCAAGCAACAATTCCCATCTGCTCTAGCTCTTGCTCTTTGTGCTAAGTGTAGATCTGTGAGAGAGCCTTTAGTTCTAAGAAGAGTCCTTGTTGTAGATCTTTTCCTTCTCAGTTCTTAGCTTCAGATTAAGCAGTGATCTATAAGCTTGATCTAGGGGCTTCATCTCTAAACACATTTCTTGTGTTGTTCCCTTCAGTGTGAAGGAAGACCTGGTGGTATCCGGGGTGTTGTTCCCTTCGTGTAGAAGGAAGACCTGGTGGGTTCCAGGGTGTTGTTCCCTTCGTGTGAAGGAAGACCAGTTGGGGTGTTGGGTGCTGTAGTGTCCTTAAGGGGGACTGTAACCTTGTTAGTGAAATCTTGAGATATTGCTCAGGGACTGGACATAGGACTCCTAAGGAGAGGAGATCTGAACCAGGATAATTCTCTGTGTCATGTGATTGCCTTTGTGTGTTTGATTTTTCCTTCACCAACACTAACAATCTGCGAAGTGTGTTTTGTGTCACTGTTTTGTGAACAGGTTGAGAGTTCTTAATATTTTTAAGAATCCCATTCACCCCCCCTCTGGGCTTACTAGCTGGGCAACACATAGTGGAAGAAGATGATCTAGTTGTTCTAAACAAGAGAGACAACTGGACAGAAGATGATAAGAAAAAGATCTCCATAAATTGCAAAGCCAAGAGCATTCTATGCTATGCTCTTAGTAAGAAGGAATTCAACAGAATTTTCGCCTGCAAATCCGCCATGGAAATGTGGGAAAAGCTCAGGATCACATACGAAGGCACCGACAAAGTCAAGGAAACCAGGATAGACATACTGGTGACACAATATTAAAGGTTTCAGATGCAGCCAGGAGTGTCAATAACCCAAATGTTTAGCAGATTTACAGACATCACAAATGGGTTAGCCAGTCTTGGAAAAACCTACGAAATGGGAGACATGGTAAGAAAAATTCTGAGATCTCTACCATCTTCTTGGACTCCCAAAGTAACAACCATAGAAGAAGCCAATGATCTAAAGAGGATGTCATTGGAGAAACTTATTGGGTCCCTTATGGTCCATGAAATCAACATGGAGAGACTGGGAGAGTCTTCGAGCAGGAAGAAACACTCAAATGCTCTCAAAGCTAAAGAAAACTCATTAGAAGAATTTTCAGATAACAATGAAAGAAATGAAGACAACGAAGATGAAGAAGCAATGCTGTCTAGGAGGCTACAACGAATCTTAGCCAAAAAGAAGAAGTAACAGTCCAGTAGAAGATATTTGAAGAAAAATAAGGACTTTAAGAAGCCAGAAGTAAAGGATCCAAAGAAAGCTGAACCCATACGCTATGAATGTAAGAAGCCTGGACATTTCAAAGTAGAATGTCCGAAGCTCAAGAAACCTGAATTCAAAAGGAAAGACAGTTCTAGGAAATTCAGAAGATACAAAAAGAAAGCGATGACAGCAGCTTGGAGCAATAGCAGCGACTCTGACAGCGAGTCTATCTCTAGTGAAGAAGAGGAAGAAGAGGCCAACGTGGCCTTCATGGCAAACATCGAAGAAAATGTAACATCTGATTCCTTCACTTCTTGTACTGAATCTGATTTCGACAATTTGGAAAAAGCATTTAACGAACTTTATGATAAATATAAGGATGTGTGTAAATCACTAAAAATGACAAAGAAAAATCATGCTTGCCTATAAAACACAAATTCAGACATAAAATCTGAAAATGAACAACTAGAGAAACAAATCATTGAACTTAAAAAAAGAAATGATCTGTTATGCAAAGATCTGAAAGATAAAAATAAACAAATAATAAAATTAGAAAAACAAGAAACCGTAGATGAATTGAAAAAGGAAATTAAAACTCTAACATAAGAAAATGAAAAAATATCTAGTACACTAGAAAAATTCACCAATGGTAAAAATTCCTTAATATTAAAAGGTGCTAGACGGTCAGGAAAAAGAAAACAAGGATTAGGCTATACACCCCCAGATAATGAAGACACTATAATATACCGTAAAACATATCCAACTCCTAAATTTGTAGCTGAACAAGATACTACATATAAATCAAACTGTAAGTATGTTCCGTATGAAAGGGTAACTAAAACAACATGTTGTAGCCATTGCAACAGACTAGGTCACAGTAAAATAACTTGTCCAACTAAACACAAAAAATGGATAATTAAAAGAAAAAATGATGACACTAACCCACCAGGACCCATAAGAACTTGGGTACCTAAAGCTTGATGTTTTCATTTCAAGGAAACCTTCAAGCATCCAAATGGTATTTGGATAGTGGATGCTCAAGGCATATGTCAGGTAATAGAAAGCTGTTCTCTCACCTCGAAGCTGAAGAAGGCACAATGACATATGGAGACAATGGAAAAGGAACAGTGATAGGATGCGGATTTGTCGGCAATAAAGAGAAAATGTTTATTGAAGATGTACTATGTATAAAAGGTCTAAAGCACAACCTAATCAGCATAAGCCAGCTATGTGATAGAGGACATCAAATCAGATTCCAAGAGTCCAAGTGCAGCATCATAAAGGACGGAGTAGTGATTTTCGAAGCTAACGGAGAATGGAGTTGCTGAGAGAAAGAACTGAACCCTACTGGATATCGAAAGAACGATGTTGTCAGAATATGATCTGCCTAGGTACTTTTGGGCTGAAGCAGTTAACACAGCTTGTTACATAATCAATCGGGTGATGATCAGGCCGATTCTAAGGAAAACATCATATGAATTGTACAAGGGAAAGAAGCCGAAGATCAGTCACTTCTGGACATTCGGATGTCCATGTTTCATTCACAACAATGGCAAAATGAACATTGGTAAGTTAGATGCAAAATCAAATGAAGGCATTTTCATGGGGTATACATCTAAACCTAAAGGCTACAGGGTATTTAATAAGCGTACTTTAATTGAGCAATTAGTACACATTATCTTTGATGAAACTAACCCCTCCTTGAGAAAGGAAGAAGATAGTGATAATGATGATGCAGATGAATTGTCTAAAAAGCTAAAGAACTCATCAATTGAGGACAAGGAAGATCCACCTCTGGAAGATCTGCAACAAAAGGACATAGTACATGGGAATCTTCCAAGGGAATGGAGATACAAGAAAGATCACCCACCTGAAAACATTATTGGTGATCCATCTGAAGGGGTAAGGACAAGAGGTGATGTAATCCCTTGCGATTATTTAGCGTTTGTCTCTCAAATAGAGCCTAAGACAGTCAATGAAGCTATCACTGATGAATCTTGGATTTTAGCCATGCAAGATGAACTGAATCAGTTCAAGAGAAACCAGGTATGGTCACTTGTTCCTAGACCATCAGATCATCCAGTGATTGGCACCAAATGGGTGTTTAGAAATAAATTGGATGAAGCTGGTATGATCATAAGAAACAAGGCCAGATTGGTAGCTCAAGGCTATTCCCAAGAGGAAGGCATAGATTTCGATGAAACCTATGCACCAGTAGCTAGACTTGAGACTATTAGAATATTACTTGCATATGCATCTGCATTATATATAAAATTATTTCAAATGAATGTAAAGTTTGCCTTTCTGAACGGTTTCATAAAAGAGGAGGTTTATGTGGAACAACCTCCAGGTTTTGATGACATTGATTTTCTAAATCATGTATTTAAATTGCACAAAGCACTATATGGATTAAAACAAGCACCAAGAGCATGGTATGAACGGCTCAATACATTTCTATTAGATCATGGTTTCACTAGAGGTCAAGTAGACTGTACATTATTTGTCAAATCTAAGGTCAAACATATTTTGCTTGTTCAAATATATGTTGATGATATAATATTTGGTTCTACTGATGAATCTTTTTGCAAGTATTTTGAGAAGCTTATGTAGGGAGAATTCGAGATGAGTATGATGGGGGAGCTTAACTACTTCCTTGGATTGCAAATCAAGTAAGGAAAGGATGACACCCACATCTGTCAAGCAAAATATACCAAGGATCTCTTAAAAAAGTTTGGTTTTGAAAGAGCCAAGCCACTGTCCACACCAATGAGCACCTCAACAAGATTGGACAGTGATAAGGATGGTAAGAAAGTAGATTAAAAAATCTACAGAGGTATGATAGGATCTTTACTATACTTAACTGCTAGTAGACCTGATATATTGTTTAGTGTATATATGTGCGCTAGGTATCAGGCAGATCCTAAAGAGTCCAATTTAATTAATGTCAAAAGAATATTTAGATACTTAGTTAGAACCTATGACTTAGGTTTATGGTATGCAAAATCATATCAAATCAATTTGGTAGGATACTCTGATGCTGACTACGCTGGATGCAAAATAGACAGAAAAAGCACCAGTGGTTGTTGTCAATTCCTTGCAGGTTGTCTAATATCATGGTCCTCAAAGAAACAAAATTCAGTAGCTCTGTCAACAGCTGAAGCTGAGTACGTAGCTGCTGGAAGTTGCTATACACAACTCCTATGAATCAAGCAACAACTTGAGGATTATGGGCCACACATCAAGACAATTCCATTGTTATGTGACAACACCAGTGCTATAAATCTAACCAAGATTCCAGTACAGCACTCAAGGACTAAACACATTGAGGTTAGATATCATTTCATTCGTGATCATGTAGCAAATGGCAACATAGATATTTCATTTATTGATACAAACAATCAGTTAGCAGATATCTTCACAAAGGGCTTACCTGAAGAGAGATTTACTTCTCTTAGAAGGGAATTAGACATGTGTAAATTGTGAAAGAATTATCTGTTTAAAACTGAAATATTAATTTTCAGAATTTAAATTATTTTTCCTCCCAAAATTTGAGCAAAATTCCAATTATTGCCTATCTTTTTAAAATTTCTTGACGAATCGTTATTTTGTAAGAGTTTATTCCTATCGAACTAGTCATTTTGTCGTTTTCTGCCATCATGGCACCTCCAAATTCTAAGGATCATTTCTTTTATATCCCGAAGTCTGTGTGGCAACGATTCACATCCCTTCATCATCTTCTTCCTTATGCCTGAGGCGATACCCTATCGACTCCGGCATTGACTCCCTGCGATTTCAAGCTTTTAACTGCTTCCCGCTTGAAATTTCTTGAGGGTTCCTGTCCCATTTCTCTTTCCAATTCTCCAGAAACTCGTTCCATCCAAAACCATGGCCTCTTCTGGTGTTTTCGGCAGTGTCGTGGGCTACGGAACTGCATTTCTTTCGACCGAGCAGCAGGAAAGATTTGCTTCAGTAAAGACCAAGCTTTGCGGACACAAAGCAGTGGATGTGGCTGACTTGCAGAAGAACAGAATGGGCAGTATCGTCGCAGCTATGGATAGATTGAAGTGGAGAAAGATTGCCACCTTATCAGAAGTAAGTTATCCGGACCTTGTAAAACCTTTCTATGTATGTCTGAAGACAGGGGAAGATGGGACCTTGACTTCCACGGTCAAGGGAACTCAGATTAGGGTCACACGAGATCTATTGGCATCACTCTTTGGTGTGACTACCTCTGGACACAGTGGAGTTCACACTGTGGATATTCAGGCGAAAGGTTTAGGGATTGTTGGTCCCGAATTCAGATTGAAGGATGGAAAACTAGATATCAACCAGTTGAATGCTTTCAATCACTTATTGCATTTTATTGTGTGTCAAATAGTAGTCCCAAGGAGTGCCACCTTCTCCACCTACACCAAGGCGGACTCCGACTTGATGTTCTGGGTTGTCCAGAATCAAAGTATCAACATGACAGAAGTAATATTGGAAAGGATGAAATTTTCAAGTGCATAGGTATGGGATACAAAGAGTAAGCTGAATGTATCTCTACCCTATGCCCATCTCCTGACCAAAAATTTTCAGCATTATGGCATCAGTGTGATAGGAGATGTTTCTGAAAAGATGGGGCAGGCTATCCGAAGCAGAAACTTAAGGAAAAGTGGATTTTCAGTTGTTAATGGTGTGTGGTCAAAAACTTCTGTGGCTGAGGGTGAAGCCATCATTGGCGAAGCCTAAGAAGACCAGGAAGCAGCAGCAGAATTAGAAGCAACAGCAATTCAAGCACCAACTGTACAAGAAGTAGCAATAGCACCAGCAGAAAGTGTAGTAGCACCATCTGTGGAAGCAGCAGCAGAATCTAGCAGCAGGATTGAGGATATTTCCCCAGAGGATATTGAGCCCGTTGGGCATAGTTCAGAAGATATTCCTCCTTCTTCCCGAGTAGCATCTGTACTCAGAAATGTGTTGGACTCCATTCAAGACACTCAGAAGGAGCCAGTATTTGGTGGAGATCAAGTGGCAGAAGATGTGGCTCCATACCACACTGAGAATGTCATCATGGAGAATGCTCCCTGTCAGGGGGAGCAAGAGGATGCTCATGAAAATGTTCAAGTAGATGATGCTCCCATTCAGGGGGAGCAAGGAGTTGAGAAGGAAGCAGTTCCTCAGGGGGAGCACACTGAGAGTGTCCCCATGAATATTGAAGAGAGTGTTGTATCTGTGGAGCCCAGCGAAAGGGCAAGCAACAAAAGGAAGAGAGTAGCTCATAGGGAGCCAAAAGAGAAGCAATTGAAGATTCAGTTGAAGCCCATTATTAAAAGACTGAATGCGCAAGGCAAGACTCTGACATATTTGCAGTCTGATATTCAGTCTATCATTATTAGCCAAACCTCAGCAGCAAATGAGATCAGAGCCTTATCCTCTGAGGTTCACAACTTGAGAGATGATTTTAAAATGTTCAAGCAATTATGCCTATGGATGAAAGGTGAGTTTGACAGTGTCAAGCAGCTTATCTCTTCGAGGGAGCAATGCACCTCTTCCCCTCCAGCTCACTCACCTGCTGAACCGTTTAGCAGTGCAGGGCCATCAGGGCCAATTCCAGCAAAAGAAGATGCAGGGCCATCAGGGCCAAGGCCAGCAGAAGAAGATGCAGGGCCATCAGGGCCAAGGCCAGCAGAAGAAGATGCAGGGCCATCAGGGCCAATTGTGGTAGAACCAGCAGGGGCATCCGGGCCATCTGAAGTTGTGGCAGGGCCACCAGGGCCAATGATCTCCGAGGGTGTGTCTCCAAGAGTAGAAGAGCCTGCAGCTACTCCCGAAGCCCATCAGTCTTCGTTTCTTGTAACAACAGCCCCTCCTTCACCACCCTCCTCATCCACTGCACCTCCAGCACCCATTACCTTCAAACAACCTATGCCTCGCACCATCTCTTCCCAAACTCCTTTTCCATCTCAATCCATTTCATCTCCTACTATCGCTCAAATCACTTCTTCATCTTCACCTGTCTGTGAAGATCCTCCAGTTTCCTCTTCAACTGGAGCATCATCCTCCTTTGGCCCCTCTTCAGCCAGATCATCCACCAATTTTTCTCCAAATTCTCTCCTTCATCCTCCTACGTCTCCACCCTCTTCTATCACATTCATTCCTGAAAATCCACAACTGGCAAGTGCTTTTCTAAACAACTGTGAGACTGAGTTGGAGCGCACCACTCTCAGCTCAATCCTAGCAGTTGCCACTCATGTTCACAAGACTGATTCCTCTAATCCTGTTCAAAAAAATAGGAAACTCTCATCCACCCTAGCTCTTCCTTCCGACCCTAAGTTTCCTCCACTTTGGTACTCCCTCACTGTTGAAAATCGAAGGAGACCAATTTATTATGAATATCTCCAAAAGTGCATTCTTTCCACCACTTTTGGTATTCCTTTTCTAAACTTAACTGATCACCTCACCACTTTCCTTCCCTATTGTCATCTTTCCAAAGTCGATCAATCCAAAATATTTCATATGGCTAAATGCAAGACTGAGGATCAGTGGGCTAAAGGGCACAAGGCTCTCTACAACAAATATCTTCTTGCGAAGTCAGATAGCACTCCTCCCCAAGATCACCCACTCACCCTCTCTGAGTGGTTTGTGCTTCATCATCAAGCTCTCTGGGCCCCTTTCATTCTCAAATAAATAAGGATCGCAAGGTGCTTCCAGCTATACAATGATTTTCGATATCTCAACAAGCAACCTGAAGTACAATTTGGACTATTCCATGGAGCTATTGCCTCTCTTCGAAGTGAAAATCCAGTCAATTGCTCCTTCGTAGTTGACTTTACGACCTTAATCTTGCCTAAAATAGTCTTCCTTCCTAAATTACACTCTTTGGTCTTGGACTCCTCTGTTGGGTCTCATATGTTTGAGAGGTTTGCTCGTGTAATGGGAAGAATCTCTGCTCAATAGGGTCGCCTCCCTTCCTTCCAAAGATTCCTTTTCAGAGAATTTCATCTAGGTCACATCACCTCTGAAGTTCTTGCTCCTCTGATGTCAGAATGTGAGCGGCTTTCTCCAACAGATTGGGCAAAGCATTACAATCAATCTGCTCTTCAATTGCAATCCTTGAATAGCTTTTTGGTCAGGGCCGGCAAGCCCCCTCTATCTGCTGAATCTTTCATGGATTTGAATTCCATCAATCCAGTTCAGGAACTGTATGTTCAATGGGTCGAGCGGTACAAGCCATTTTTTGCCTTGAAGAAAGATCTTCTGCAGCATCAGTTACACTATCCTATAAAGATCAACCAATTTCTTCGCTTCGCCAGCTTTGGTTCATTCAGTACATACAAACTTTCTCTTGGCACCGATGAATATGGCACTTTTCTGTGTACTCAGCGGCAGCTCCATCTTCAAAGGATGCTACCTGACATGGGACCATCTTACTCCATATCCCCTGGAGCTTTTCAGGCTTATTTTGAGGAGCAGGAACGACAGGCCTTGCCAATTATTCGTCGGCACACCTCTCTCTTGTCTCCTGCTTTCTACATTGATGTACCTCCTCAAGGCAACTGAATATATCTCTCTTGTTTTCTCACTATCTTTTCTCTCTGTCTTTGTCACCTTGTGGTATCTTTTTGCTTAATGACAAAAAGGGGGAGAAATATAGTACTTCTGAAATATATCTCTTATACTTCCGCAATTTCGTTTAGATTCATTTCAGAACATCTATGCTTATTGTCATGTTTTGTCATCACCAAACAGGGGGAGATTGATGATCAGTTTATCCCCATATAATTTAAATTAATTACATATTTATTTTGGTGATTAACAAAAGTAGATAAAGTTTAATCTAACATATTTTCCATGAGTTTTGAGCATAGGAAATGAAACATGGAATATCAAGATAACTAGGTAAGTAGTATTTATTCGATAGCAATGTAAGTTCAAAGTACAAATTTTTCTAAGTACACATCGACTCTCTAGTTATTATAACGATTTCCTTAGAATCATAACGATTTCCTCATTCACATCGATTTCCTCTGAAGTGTAACGATTTCAGTAGAGTCATAATGATTTCATACTCATAAGGATTCGTTATCGATTTTGGTATCATAACGATTCGTTAAGTGATCGCAACGATTTTCCCTCACAATGATCCGTCAAGTGATCGCAACAATTTGCCCTCATAACGATTCGTTAAGTGATCGCAAGGATTTGCCCTCACAACGATTCGTTTAGTGATCGCAACGATTTGCCCTCACAACGATTCGTTAAGTGATCGCAATGATTTGCTCTCACAATAATTCGTTAAGTGATTGCAACGATTTGCCCTCACAACGATTCGTCAAGTGATCGTACCGATTTGTTTTCATATCGATTTCTTAAGTGAAGAACAACGATTTGCTCGTAACGACTTGGTTCACAACGATTTGCCTATACCATCATAATGATTTGATCCTTGTAACGATTCGATATGTTACATAATGACTTTGTCACGGTAACAATTCATTAAGTTACATAACAACTTGGTCGCTGTAACGATTCGATACAGTAAACAACGATTTACTCACATTGTCCTTAACGATTTGATTATTAATATATATAACGATTTCGTGGAACATAACGATTTGATTTTCGAGCTAATTTTTGAATACGTTGAAAAGTCAAAGTCTTCTCGCATATATTTCTGACAGCTATGCATTTATTACGAATGAACGTATCACTGCATTCATGCAAACGATATCTTCCATTATCGTACTTCCTCTATAAACATCTTTTTAGAAGAACAGAATGAAACTTCTATTTCTGTATGAAATCAATCTAACGTTGACTGACAACAAGAGAGAGCTTAGCTGTCGATTGTTTAAGCTTGTAATTCGTGCAGGTCTCTGACAACACTCGTCATGCAATGTTGGACAAAATAGAAGCCAAAGGATATTACAGAAGATATACTCTCTGTGCGTGCATGAAGAACGTTGAACAGAAAGCTCTATAGGACCATGCAGTCTAACGTATACTAGAGCTTAGAGACAACAAACACTTCAACGTTCAATTTTCAAATTGAAGATATAAATAGAAGACTGAAGCTCCAGATTAAAAAAATATAACAGCAATTGTGACACAATGCTTACAACCTTTTGCAAGCTTTCCTAGAGCCAAGCAAAAGTTCCCATCTGTTCTAGCTGTTGCTCTCTGTGCTAAGTGTAGATCTGTGAGAGAGCCTTTAGTTCTGAGAAGAGTCCTTTGTTGTAGATCTTTTCCTTCTCAGTTCTTAGCTTCAGATCAAGCAGTGTTCTATAGGCTTGACCTAGGGGCTTCATCCCTGAACACTTTTCTTCTGTTGTGCCCTTCGTTGGAAGGAAGACCTGGTGGGTTCCAAGGTGTTGTTCCCTTCATTGAAAGGAAGACCTGGTGGGTTCCAGGGTGTTCCCTTCATTGGAAGGAAGACCTGGTGTGTTCCAGGGTGTTGTTCTCTTCGTGTGAAGGAAGACCAGCTGGGGTGCTGGGTGCTGTAGCGTCCTTGAGGGGGACTGTACCCTTTTTAGTGAAATCTTGAGATATTGCTCATGGATTGGATGTAGGACTCCTAAGGAGAGGAGATCCGAACCAGGATAATTCTCTGTGTCGTGTGATTGCTTTTGTGTGTTTGATTTTTCCTTCACTAACACTAACAATCTACGAATTGTGTTTTTGTGACTATTTTGTGAACTAGTTTTAAGTATTAAATATTTTTTAAGTATTACTGGGCAACGTCGACCTCCTAAGAAAGAAGATAGATTGGCTGAAGCAGAGTCGACCCCGACTTATGAAGGAGTCGACCTCACTTCTGCTCTATTGTTCAGAGTCGACCCCAAGGTTATGAAGGAGTCGACCTCCATACAACCGCTTCGCAAGTTACTTAAGTAGAGTCAACTCCGACCTATGAAGGAGTCGACCCAAATTCTACTCTATTGTTCAGAGTCGACCTCGAATTTCTAAAGGAGTCGACCTGCATTCAATCTCTGTAATTTCTCTAAGTGGACTCTACCTTAACTCATGAAGGAGTCGGCCTCGAGTTTAAGTGAAGTCGACCCCAGTAAAAAGGGGAGTTGACCCCGACTTCCAGATTTGTTTAAAAAGCAACATTTGAACAACCTTTTGACCAAGATTGCTTTCCATTGACTCCCAAATAGATTCTTCCTTAAAGAGGCTATAGAAAGGACACTTGGGGGAAACCCTAGATAGAATTTTTGTGGAAAAGAGAGCCACCCTCAAGGACTCATCTATAGCTCTCTCTCTTTTTAAGTGTTTTCTCCTTCTTGAGCTTCCAACCTGCTAGATCTTCGAAGAAGGGAGTTTTTGGAGGAGATCTCTTCTACTCAAGAGCTTTATCAACATCTGGAGATCATTGTATAAGCTTTTTCATCTGCTATTCCTTGATCTATCATTCTTTATTTTGAGATTCTTAGTTTGTGATTTTGTCTTCTTGGTTAAAGCTTGGTTTAGGTTTATATACCTAGCCTTGTGTGTTTTGGTGAGTTGGGCACCACATCAACCAGGAGTTTGTTTGTAAGCTAGACACGGTATTAACCAGCGGCTTGTTGGTGAGCTGGGCACTGCATAAACTAGCGAGTGTAGTTTCACTCTTTGTGAGGGTAAATATCACCTTATTGGCGGGGACTGGACGTAGGTAGACCAAAGGGGGTCTTACCGAACCAAGATAAAATTTGTGCCTCTTTGTGTGATTGTCTCCTTCTTCCCTCTCACCTTTCTCTATTTTACACCGTGTTTAAATTTCTGCATTAGTTTCTTCTGCTCTCTCTAGACAAATTTTGATAGCCTATTCACCCCCCTCTAGGGCTAGTCATAGTCTTGATCCTTTCATTTGGTATCAGAGCTTGGTCACTAGTTTAAAATATTTTATAGCCTCTAGTGTGGATTGACTATGGCTGGTTTTGGAGAGCAAAGTGTTTTCACTAAAGGCAACTCTACAAATAGGCCACCTCTGTTCAATGGCAATAACTATAGCTATTAGATGGCTAGGATGACCATCTTTCTGAAAGCTATGGATTATGAGCTATGGAATATTGTGGAAAAAGGTCTTATGCTCCAAAGAAACCTGAAAAGGAGTGGACTCCTAAAATCTATAAAAAGTTGTTTATGAATGCCAATGCCATTAATGCTTTATTTTGTGCTCTAGATACTAATGAGTTTAATTGTGTTTCCATGTCAGCAGTGCAAAATAGATTTCGGACAAACTTCTAGTGACCTTTGAAGGAACCTCTCAAGTTAAAGAAATGAAGATCAATCTCCGACTTCACAAATATGAGATGTTCAAGATAGAAGAAAATGAAACCATAAGTGAGATTTTCAAAAGGTTCATAGACATCACAAATGGGCTCAAAGCCCTTGGTAAGGAATACTCTACCCCTGAACTTAACAGAAAAATTTTACGATCTTTGCCTATGTCTTGGAATCCTAAAGTGACGGCTATTGAAGAGGCAAAAGACCTCTCAAGAATCTCTTTGGATGCACTCATAGGATCTCTAATGACCTATGAGATCAATATATCGAGGGACGTGGATGACTCTAAGAAGAAAAAGAGTCTTGCTCTCAAGGCTACTAATGTGATGAATGAGTGTAATAGTGACAATAGCGATGAAGAGATTGATGATGAAGAAGTTGCCTTAATGACAAGGCAATTCAAGATGTTTTTGAATAGGAGACGATCTAATTTCAACCCTAGAAATAGAAGAATTCAGAAGAAAGGTCAAGCTAAAGGGGAAACTTCCAAGAGTGAGGAAGTCACATACTTTGAATGTTGAAAACCTAGACATATTCATCCTGAATGTCCAGAATTGAAAAAGAAAAAGACACACACAAAGGGAAATGGAAAGACAGCAAAGAAGAAGGCCCTTGCAACATGAAGTGATGAAGATATCTCTTCAAAAGAAGAAAGTGAAGAAGTGATGGCCAATCTATGCCTCATTGCAAAATCTGACCATGAGGAGGTAACTTTTGAAACTTTTACAATTCTAGAACTTCATGATGCCTTTAATGAGTTATATGAAAGATTTATCGAATGCAAACTTGAAAATATATGTTTGAAAAAGAATATTGATTCCATAACTCAGGAATTGAATGTATTTTGTTTACATGAGTGTGAAAATGTTCACTACAAGAAAAAGCGCATTTAGAGACCGACATTTTCGGTCTCTATTCGGTCACTAAAAATGTCAGAAACTGAATAGTGACCGAAACTGTCGATGAAGAATTTCTGTTCACAAATCTGTGACCGAAATATTTCGGTCAGTCACCGAAATCCTTTAGTCGCTGAAGGTCGTTATCAGCGACTGGAAAATTCGGTCACTAAATAGTCACTGATTAGTGACCGAAATTTTTTGTCACTAAATCAGTCACTAATTTAGTGACCGAATTAGTGACTGAATTCCATCAGTCACTATTAGTGACCAAAATAATTTGGTCACTATTCGGTCCCTAAAATAGCGACCGAATTGCGACTGATCCCTACCGGTTTCTGATAGCGACAGACTTGTCTCAGTCACAAATCGGTCGCTGTTGTAGGGACCGAACAGTGACCGAATTATTTCGGTCACTAATCGGTCTCTATTTTTTTAATTAAAATTTTTTATACATATACATTTTTAGCAAAATAACATGTGTAAATACAACATAACCTGTGTAAATACAACAATGTCCACAACAATAATAAATGTCCAGAAGACAACAATAATAAAAATGTCCACAACACAATAATAAAAAAATGTCCACAAGACAACAATAATAAAATATCCACGACAATAATAAAACTGTCCACAACACAACAATAATCAAATGTCCACAACAATAATAAAAATGTCCACAACACCACAATAATAAAATGTCAACAACAATAATAAAAATGTAAACAACAATAATAATAATGAAATAAAAATTATGAATCCTCGTCCCCGTGCTCATCCTTGTGCTCGTCTCCTCCCACGCCACCCGATGAAGGAACCTACAATACATATATAACAATAATAAGTTAAAATGAAATACTATTATAAGCAATAAATTATTTAAATTTATAGATTTTTATTCACTCACTTTCGGTCAATATTTTGATCACACTATTTTGGTCACACTTAAGATGAATTTGAGCGTCGAGCTCAAACCGGGAGTCCGAATTGAACTCCGTCAGTTTCCACAAGTCATAATCATCGCCCCGACCATGAATCGGATTAGTATTTCTAATTTTGAACCCCCAAACCTAAGTTTTTCATTTTAAAACTAAACTAACTTGGTTAATGTAAATTTGAGCGTCGAGCTCAAACCAATAGTCTAAATTGAACTTCGTCAGTTTTCGTAAGTCACAATCATCGCCCTGACCGTGCTGGAAAAAATCGGAGGCCAATCGGATGAGTATTTCTAATTTTGGACCCCCAAACCTATGTTTTTCATTTTAAAACTAAGCTAACTTGCTTATTGTGAATTTGAGCGTCGAGCTCAAACCGGGAGTCGGAATTGAACTCCGTTAGTTTCCACAAGTCACACTCATTGCCCCGACCGTGCTAGAACAAACCGGAGGCCAATCGGATGAGTATTTCTAATTTTGGACCCACAAACCTAAGTTCTTCATTTCCAAACTAAACTAACTAGCTTAGGATGAATTTGAGCATCGAGCTCAAACCGGGAGTCTGAATTGAACTCCGTCAGTTTCCACAAGTCACAACCATCGCCCCGACTGTGCAGGAACAAACCAGAGGCCAATCAGATTAGTATTTCTAATTTTGGACCCCCAAACCTAATTTTTTCATTTTTAAACTAAACTAACTTGCTTATTGTAAATTTGAGCGTCGAGCTTAAACCGGGAGTCTAAATTGAACTCCGTCAGTTTCCATAAGTCACAATCATCACCCTGGCCATGTTGGAACAAATTCGAGGCCAATCAGATGAGTATTTCTAATTTTGGACCCTCAAACCTAAGTTTTTCATTTTAAAACTAAACTAACTTACTTATTCTGAGATTGAGCATCGAGCTCAAACCGAGAGTCAGAATTGAACTCCATTAGTTTCCACAAGTCACACTCATCGCCCCGACCATGCTGGAACAAACCGGAGGCCAATCGGATGAGTATTTCTAATTTTGGACCCCCAAACCTATGTTCTTCATTTCTAAACTAAACTATCTTGCTTAAGATGAATTTGAGCGTCGAGCTCAAATCGGGAGTCCGAATTGAACTCCGTTAGTTTCCACAAGTCACAATCGCCGCCCCGACCATGCTGGAATAAACCAGAGGCCAACCGGATTAGTAGTTCTAATTATGGACCCCCAAACCTAAGTTTTTCATTTTTAAACTATACTAACTTGCTTAATGTAAATTTGAGCATCGAGCTTAAACCGGGAGTCTAAATTGAACTCCGTCAGTTTTCATAAGTCACAATCATCGCCCTGGCCATGCTGGAAAAAACCGGAGGCCAATCGGATGAGTATTTATAATTTTGGACCCTCAAATCTAAGTTTTTCATTTTTAAACTAAACTAACTTGCTTATTGTGAATTTGAGCGTCGAACTCAAACCGGGAGTTGGAATCGAACTCCGTTAGTTTCCACAAGTCACACTCATCGCCCCGACCATACTGGAACAAACCAGAGGCCAATCGGATGAGTATTTCTAATTTTGGACCCCCAAACCTAAGTTCTTCATTTCTAAACTAAATTAACTTGCTTAAGATGAATTTGAGCGTCGAGCTCAAACCGAGAGTCCGAATTGAACTCTGTCAGTTTCCACAAGTCACAACCATCGCCCCGACCGTGCTGGAACAAGCCAGAGTCTAATTTTGGACCCCCAAACCTAGCTAAGTTCTTCATTTTTAACTAAACTAATTTTCTTAAGATGAAATTGAGCGTTGATGAAACCAAAGTAAACTTAAACTAACTTGACTGTTAAAATAAAAAAACTAAAATAAAATCAATTTACTCACATGAGGGGCCTGTGCTGATGTCGATGGTGCTGCCTGAGGAGGAATGCTGACCTGGGAGAGGGCCTGGGAGATAACTTGGGAGAGGGTGTGGGAGAGCTAGGCCTAGAGTGCATCGGTCACCTGTCTGCATCTGGACCAGACGAGTCTCCATCATCTGGGCCAGACAAGACTCCAAACTAGATATCGTATCTGTAATGAAGCCCATCATCTCACTGGGAGAAGTACCTGGAGCACCAGCTGCTGTGCTGAATGCACTAGTCTGTGAGGCTGAACTCGAGATGCCAGATAACACCCTGCTCGTATTCATACTGTGCCCAAAACCATACACATGGCCTTTCTTTGGGGCACCAGATGCCGCAACCCATACCTCACGATCTAACTGCGGCTGCTTCTCCTCCCCGACATACTTCTCTGTCATTTGTTGGCTATACGACTCCTGCAAAAAAAAAAAAATGACAATGTAATATTAATCTGTAACGAGAAAAATTAAATAGTGAATAACTTGTAAATACTTACCGCCACCTCTCGGGCTCTGTCGCTAATGTATTGATCCATTCCCTTTTTATTATGTGTTTTATCAAACACCTCCTGAAATGTCGTAGGCCTTTTTAGCTCCTTTTCCTATTTGACAGAAAAACATGACATAAATGAGTACCTAGAAGACAAAAAGATATCACAAACGGACAAATTACTTACCAATCTGGACTGATGGGTCGCAAAGGAAACAGACCCACTTGTATGCATGTTGGCCTCTGGATTGGCCGCCCGATTCACTTTCATTGTTGTGCATGTTTATTGCCATCTCTCTGCAACCCATATGTTGTACAGACCTTCCCAGTAGTCTCTCCCCATCGCTCCCTCCAAAGAGTCAGGTCTGCACTCTGACAAACTCTCTATGCGTTTTTCCTCGCATTATACAACAAATGCTTAAAATTTGATTGGGCGGTCATCGTCCATACTAATCGAGACCGCGCCTCTTCCGAACGACACGTGAATCGATGATTGCTCTATATAGTTAAGAGTTAGTTAACTGGATGTAGGAATAAGAAAATAAATTAATTATAATAAAAATTACATACCATGAACATTTGATACAACTCCTGGACCTCCATCGGAAAATCATTGAATCTATGAATAGGCCGTGGAAAGTGTGCTTGAATTGTTCTTGTGATAAATTGAGACGCTTGAGCGGGCTCTATTTTATCACTGCCATTATGTATCTTGTTACTGTGAATTTATGAACTAAATATACCTCCTTCATGAAAGATACATACAAGTTTATTATGTACCCATTGATCCACACCTCCGATAGAGTGCTCTCATAAAAACTGCCTCCCCCCTCTTGGAGACTAACATCATCCTCTAGCACCGAACCTGGACAAAAATGCACAATGACATAAGTAAGGTGCAACTGCTTATTGTTAATGACTATACAAATACCCTGAAATTTAAATATACATACCTACTACTGCATTAGGAGAAGGTGTAGACTGACCTGAGCCTGTAACATTTTAATGGCATTAGAATCAATGCACAATGATAGTACAACTTTAAATATACATACCTGCTGCTAGAGGAGTAGACGCAGAGGCTGGACCAGCAGTTGTAACAAGAATAGATGGCATAAATAATGAGTAAGTATAAACTCACCCAAACTTGTAAGAATTTTATGGCAGAAAGAACAATGCACAATAAAAGTACAATTTTAAATATACACACCTGCTGCTACAGTAGGAGACACAGAGGAAGGACCAGCAACTGTAACAATTTTAATGTCATTAATAATATGTATAAATAATGACTATACAAATACTTGCAACTTGAAATATACATACCTGGTACTCTAGGTTGAGGAGGTGTAAACTCACCCAAACCTGTAAGAACTTTATGGCATAAGGATAATGTACAATGAAAGTAGAACTTTAAAACGTACCTGCTGCCATAGGAGGAGGGACAGACGGAGAACCAGAAGCTGTAACAATTTTAATGGAATTAATACTATGCATAAATAATACACAGAGAAA
This sequence comes from Colocasia esculenta, assembly GCA_014218235.1. NCBI lineage: Eukaryota > Viridiplantae > Streptophyta > Magnoliopsida > Alismatales > Araceae > Colocasia > Colocasia esculenta. The sequence continues at coordinate 25,799,276 of CM024761.1, read as the reverse complement.
ACTACACTAGAAAAATATACATACCTGATGCCTGGAACAAAACCCTCCCACGGAGGCTCCTCCCAGAATTGGAGCCCGATCGTGCTCCACACACCATATCTTCATAGGGAACATAAAAAGTTAATGTTCATTAGTCAATTGCTTATATTGAAAGTGAGCTACTTTAAATATACTCAACAGATGTGAAAAAATTCTACCCATTTTTAATTGATATCCATTTCCTCCTCAGATGATGACGATATATCTAATTCAACCCCATCTTCATCATCATCTTCACATTCATCACCGGTATATTCCTCCTCCTCATCAGAACTTTCACATTCAATATCTGTTGGCCTTCCACTACTGCCTTTCATCTCACGTGGATCGACTTCTTCGACCTCATTTCCTTGAGACAAGGAAATTGGTGCTTCAGATTCGTCTTCTCCAATATGAGCTGTCAACTCTACATTTTCAACCAAGTCTTCTTGAAAGAATTCTGCGTTGACCTCTTTAGGTGTCTGATCAGTCTTCTTGAAAGAGAATAGTCTTGACTTAACTCTGCAAACAACCCACCAATCATTTTGTTCTTTGTTTGTAGATGATGGATAGCTTGTATAGTACACCTGCTGGGCTTGTGTGGCTAACATGAATGGCTCATAAGTATTCAATTTCGACTTATGTTTAAGCTCGATAATCCCATGCGTTGTGTCATTTCGAATGGAATTCGGATCATACCAATGACACTTGAACAAGAATATATGGTTGTCTTGTCCTAGATATTGCAACTGTAAGATCTCCTTAAATACCATAGTAGTCATATTCACTTTCATTGTATGCACTTCCTTGAACACATATGCCACTGTTCATGGTAGATTTACTCTGCCCATAGTCTTTTTGTATGAAATCTATACCCATTCACAATAAATCCAGGAGAGTTCTGTGCAATTTTCGATGGGCCATAGGCTATCTGACGAACTCTTTCATCAGTAATTAAACCTTGTTCAACCTGCGTATAGAGAAGACTAGTTAAAAAGTAAACATAACTTTTCTTGAATACTCTTTGACCATGTACACTTACGCGTTTTCTTAGCCATAAGGCTAATGACTTCTCTCGTTCTTTTTCAACCTCATAATCAGTCAGATGTGGATTTCTTTGAATTATTTCTGAATCAAATTGTCTGCAATATGAATAGAAGACCACCTTTAATAGCTAGAATAAGGGCAAAGAAGTTACATACACAATAAATTGTGAATTTAGCACTTACTCAACATAACACTCTAGCTCAGCACAATTTAAAATAATATATATCTCTGCGGCGCATAACTCTCTGTCATCCAGCATTCGAGTTGAAGAACGTCTGAAGACACATCCAGGATGATTAAATATGGAGAGTCGATCTGAACACACAGATTCCCCCCCCATCATCATTACGTGGAGGTTGAGTACGACGAGTTTGAATGTCTGCTTCAAAGTACATCGAACAAAAGTTTGAGATTTCCTCCATAATGTATGCTTCAGCAATAGAACCCTCCACTTTTGCTTTATTTCGGACTTTCATTTTGAGCTCATGCATACACCTACATCAACAATGTACAAGACAATTAGGAAACGTATCATATGTAAGGTGCAGTTCTAAGAAGGAAAAAGTTAATATTTGCATATACCTCTCAAATGGATACATCCATCTTTATTGTACTGGCCCTCCGACTTTAGCTTCATATGGTAGATGTACGAGTAAATGCTCCATCGAATCGAAGAATGCGGGCGAAAATATCTTCTCCAACTTGCATATGATGGTGACGACATTCTGTTCGATAGTTTGCACATCCTGAAGCCTGAGTTCTGATGCACACATAATTGTGAAAAATCGAGTCAGCTCAGACAATGCTCCCCATAGAGGCTTCGACAACATGTCACGAAATGCAATAGGTAGCAACCTTTGCATGAACACATGACAATCATGACTCTTCATTCCATATATCTTTCCCTCACTGACGTTGACAGAACGAGCAATATTAGACACATAACCGTCAGGAAATCTCAATTGTTTTAAGCCACTGACACACTTCCTTTACTTGTCCTCCTCCAAAAACATAAACTGCTTTTGGTTTAATTGATTTCCCATTTACTTCAACATGTTCTAACTCTGGACGTTTACAGAGCATGGACAAGTCCAAACGTGCATTCCCATTGTCCTTTGTTTTACCTTTTATGTCCATAATAGTGTTGAACACATTATCAAAGACATTTTTCTCGATATGCATCACGTCTAGATTGTGCCACACAAGAAGAGTCGACCAATAAGGTAGCTCCCAGAAAATGCTTCTCTTCACCCAGTTGTGCTCCTTCCCAAAACCTGAAAGGTGTCGACTACTGCCCATCTATTGTGTGATATCTGGCAAATTTTCTACACGTGCTGCCATATGATGACCGGACAACCTCTCAAATATAACTTCATCTCGTTCCATTCTGTTCTTTAGGAATGCATCTTTTTGTCTTCTGAAAGGGTGATCAACTGCTAAAAACTGTCGATGGCAATCAAACCAGCAGGACTTCCCACCATGTTTAAGTACAAATGATTTGGTATTATCCATACAGTAAGGACATGCTAGCCTCCCATGTGTGCTCCAACCAGATAGCATTCCATATGCAGGAAAATAACTTATAGTCCACATCAATGCTGTCCTCATGGTGAAATTTTGCTTTCTAGATGCATCATATGTATTGACCCCCTCAGTCCATAATAAATTCAATTCATCAATCAAAGGTCTGAGATAGATGTCTATATTTTTTGTAGTACTTTTCGGACCGGGAATCAATAAGGACAGGAACAAATTCTCTCACTTCATGCACATGCTCGGAAGAAGGTTGTATGGTGTCACGAACACTGGCCAGCTGGAGTAAGAAGCCACTGAACCTCCAAATGGATTGAATCCGTCAGTGCACAAACCAAGCCTCACATTACGCGACTCCCTTGAGAAGATAGGATAAACATGGTTGAAATGACTCCAAGCTTCGCCATCTGCATGATGAGTCATAATATTCCTGTCCTGACGTACTCTTTCTGCGTGCCACCTCATATGTCGAGCTGTCTTTGAAGACATATACATCTGCTGCAGTCTGGGTGTAAGAGGGAAATATCACAATGACGCATAAGGTATATCCTTTCCCCTAGAATTGGCCCCTCTTTTAGGTTTAAACCTATCCTGATGGCATACTGAACATGATACCTTATCTGCATCCTCTTTGTCATACAACATACAATGATTAATTAGGACATGCATCTATTTTCACATATCTAAGTCCTAAATCATTGACCATCTTTGTAACGCCCCGACATGGAATATTGGAGCAGAATTACAGTTATTAAATAGTACAGAGCGAGAAAATAAATGACAAACCATAGCTCAATTGGAATATTATCAAATAGCCTCAAATTTCATTAATATTCCATCAAATCATGACCTAACTATTACATCAACTGATTAGAGCCATAACTAGGGCCCAGAGCACTTTATTCAAATATAAACTAATACATATGGACTAACTGACTCAAAACTATACTAACTAACTACTAAGCAAATGGTTGCCGAAAGGGGTCACTCCTGGACGTCGTCCTCGTTCCCATCCACGTGAGTGTGGTCATCATCCGACTCACCTGAACACATGAAATAAATACGCAGGAGGAGCGAATAACGCCCAGTAGGACTTAATATCTCATGAGAACAAGCATGCTTTAAATATTTAATGTCTTAAATGGCAGGGTAACGAAAGAGTATAGTAATGTAGAGCAAGTAACGATAGCACGAGAGTAATAGCACTAGTATAGCACAATGATAACGATAATAGCACTTGAATAGATAGCACTTTGATTGTCAACGTTTAATTGTTATAGTATTAAATGGCACTGGATGCATGCCGTACACATCCTGATCATGTAACCCTTGCAAGGAAATAGCACTCTTCGGGAGCTCTCCCCAGGACCAGATCGGGCACTATTGCACTGGCATATACCACTTGTTTGTTCTTTTTAGACAATCAACTGTATGGACAAATAGAGTACCAATAAGATATGAGAGTAATAGACGAACTAGATGAGAGTATAGAGTGAACGTGAACAGATGAGAGTAACGAGATAGTAGATGAGATAAGGGTATAATCGTAAAACCATATTAAACCACGATAGTAACAGTTGCACAACACCAGGTCGGGTACCGGCAGTTTGGTAGAAGTCACCACCGCCCACTAGCCGTGCTATGAACACGGGCTAAATGGTCCGACATGATCACAAGATAAGAGAGAATACTATGACCGTTTCGATTGTACTGATCCCTAGGGGTGTAACGGGTTTTAGGGTACAACTAGCTCATCGGCTAAGGACGTGTGCCAAAGCCAAGAAAACTTACGGAGGCCTTGACTAGGATTCCCTGGTCCAGTCAGGAATCTTCTCGGTGGAGAGGTGGTCCATGCCAAGAGAAAGTGTAGAAAACAAGTGTCCGTCGTCCCTCGAGTGCTCGAAGGTCGAGGGAAAATGGTAACAGAGTATAAAACGCACGAGTAAAACGAAGACAAGTGTAATTATTTAAATAAGAAATTTAGTAATTTATTTCGCTAATATTACCAGATACATTATTGCGTAATTCAATAGGGTTTAATGGCAAACATGATGGTTATGTGTATGCAAGTGTAGATGAATCAAATAACAAGTATGATTGTGCATAATAGCTTTTAGATTAATAATTTTCATGTAATTAATACTCATTATTAATTTACAAATTATTATCTAGAAGGTCAACACTTAAACATGGTCAAATTGACATAAAGACAGGGTTATATCTATAAATCTTATGTTATGGTCGTATTATTGAGGTCGTGACGTCGACCTCTGTCGCGTTCAGGTCGCGACAGGGCTAACCAGCACGTTCAGGTATCAGGTCGCGACAGGCTTAAAGGCCGCAATCAGGTCGCGACACACAGGTGGACCGCGTCAAGGCCATCGTGATGCGTGGATAGGCCGCGACAAGCTGAACCAACTTCTGGGGTGACTCGGGGTCAGGTCGTGACTGGTCGACCCATCGCGATCAGATCGCGACGGATCCCTATGTCGTGACCCCCTCTGATATCGCGACCTATCGGGCCGTCACGACATCAGAGAATGGCCCGATCCCATAGAAAGGGGTTTTTCTGTTTTTCCGGGTGGGTCTACATGATACAGGGCTATTCAAAATTCGATATAAATTCATACAGTGTTACAAAAAACATGAAACCAATTTTAAACGAGAGTAGTCATGGAGATCTATCACAGGGCACAAGTAATTAGAAAATAGTCATGTATAATGCATGCTTTGACTAGGTTACTTTTCAATAACTTAAACATGTATAGTCAAGAACAATGATTTAATTCGCAAGGCATGCTAAATGGAATTTGGGCAAACTGGGCTCGTTAGAACCCTAACAACAAGCAGTATTTATGGTAATTTTATCAAGGCATGAGCATGAGTAGATCCGAGGTTACAAGCAAAACATGAAGGTTTGGGCAAGACATGTCAACAGAGATTTGGGCATAATTCACCCTCATGCAAGAACGAAAAAGGGCGAAACAAGAGGGATTTTGAAAGGGATCATGAAGACTACCTAGGGTAATTTTTACACGATTTAAGCTTGAGAGATTGCCTACCTTTCTGTGTTGACAAGAGAACTAGGGTTTGGTGACAAAAAATGAAGAAGAAAAGCCAAGCTCCAGCCCTTCTCCTCCAAGCTCCCACGTCCCAAATTGCCTCCCCTTTGTCTCCCAAGGCCCTAGACACGAACTAGGGTTTGGTGGGGACAAATTGGTGGAGTTTTTATAGCTAGTAGAGTCCTAACTTGCTAAAACTCTTCCTTCCCTTTTAAAATTCGAATTTCCATATTTATCTCATTCCCCTTCTGCTATTATCCCCTATTTAGGATATAGGATAGGCTAATCTCGTGGGTATTGGGTTTGAGAAAGGCTAGGACTCTTTTAGAAGATTTATATGACTTATTTAACATTTATCTTAGCCTCTTTCTATTTATTAAATAATTATTTCCAAAATTGGGATAATTATTCCCCATCCCATGATAGGATCCTCTTTATTAGGCCCATTATTTTGTATTTGAGCCAATTACACAACCCCTTATTGATTTAACTTAATGGGCTTGGTTTAATTCCCTTTTATTTCACTTATTTTCATTTATTCTATTTAAAGCTATTTATCTCATTTATTAAATAAATACTTTTTTTAAATTTATTTGATTTTAAAAATCAAGGGTACTACATCCTCCCCTTCTTAAAAAGAATTTGGTCTCCAAATTCATTTGATCATGAGAGGAAGAATAAATTATTGAATAGCTTCGGATAATTCCGTCGCATGATTGCTTCGGGTTCCCACGTGGCCTCTTCAACTTCGTGATTTCTCCATAGTATCTTAACCACAGGTATATATCGATTCTGAAGCTGTTGCATCTTCTTTTCAAAAATCTTCACTGGCCTTTCTTCATAGGTCATGTCTTTGTTCAAAATAATGTCATCATAGCTGATTAAATGTGACGATCATACACGTACTTCCTCAGCATTGACACATGGAAAATATTATGTACGGTGGAGAACTGGGGAGGTAGTGTTAGTCGGTACACCACCTCGCCAACTCTGTCCAACACTTCAAATGGACCTATGAATCGCGGTCTTAGCTTGCCTTTCATCCCAAACCTTTGAAATCCTCAGGTCGGGGATACCTTCAGCATCACATAATCCCGGGCTTGAAATTGTAAGTCCCTTCTTCTTTTATCAGCATAGCTCTTCTGCTTGGACAGAGCTACCTTAATTCTGTCTCGGATAATCTGTATATCCCTGCTATTGCTCTGCACCATGTCTAGTCCCAGCCATTACTATTCTCCGACCTCATTCTAGCACACTGGTGATCTACAGCTTCTGCCGTACAACGCTTCAAATGGTGCCATATTAATGCTCTCTTGATAGCTGTTGTTGTAGGAAAATTCAATCAAGGATAATTACTCATTCCAATAACCCTCAAAATCTATAGTGCAAGTTCATAGCATGTCTTCCACTATCTGGTTTGTTCTTTCTGTCTGTCCATCCGTCTGTGGGTGGAAGGCAGTGCTGAAATTGAGTTTAGTACCCTGTGCAGTCTGAAGTCCCTTCCAGAATCTAGAAGTGAACCTAGGGTCACGATCAGAGACAATGGACACTGGGACTCCATGTAATCTTACTATTTCCTTTACATACAGGGCTGCAAGTACATCCACACTCCATGTACTCTTAATTGCAAGGAAATGTGCGGACTTAGTCATTCGGTCCACAATAACCCATATAGCATCAAGTCCACCACGAGTTTGGGGTAAACCCATGAAGAAATCCATTCCGATGCTTTCCCACTTCCACTCGGTATGTCCAGGGGTCTGAGTACACCCGCAGGACGACGGTGTTCAGCTTTTACCTGTTGACAGGTGAGGCAGTGTGCGGCATGCTCAGCCACCTCACGCTTCATGTTTGGCCACAAAAATGACCTTTTCATATCTTGGTACATCTTGGTTGCGCCTGGGTGTATGGTATACTTGGTCTTGTGGGCTTCATCCATTAGCTTTCTCTTGAGCTCCTCATTGTCAGGCACGCATGTCCTGGCTTGGAATAGTATTCTTCCATCCTTAGTGATGGAGAAATCCGGCTTGTCAGCTATGGTATCCCTGACTCTGACTAGGAATGGATCATTTGCCTGCTGCTCTCTGATCTTGACAAGGATGTTGGGTTGAGTTCTAAGATTAGCCACTATCATCTTATCACTTCTCTTCTCGATGTTCAGATCCAGACTGGCGAACTGTTCTAACAATTGCATCTCGCCCATGACTAAACATGATAATGACGCTACTGGCTTTCTACTGAGTGCATCAGCTACGACATTACCTTTTCCTGAGTGATATTGAATGTTGAAATCAAAGTCCTTCAGATACTCCAGCCATCTCCTTTGTCTCATATTAAGCGCTTTATGAGAGAACAAGTACTTCAGGCTCTTGTGGTCGGAGTAGATAATAAATTGCTCCCCATATAGGTAATGCCTCCAGATCATGAGTGCAAATACCACTGCAGCTAATTCTAAGTCATGGACAGGATAGTTAACTTCATGTGGCTTCCACTGCCTTGAAGAATATGCTATCACCTTTTCATTCTGCATTAATACGCAGCCTAGACCGATTCCCGATGCATCAGTGTAGAGTGAGAATCCTTCGCCCTCGACTGGTAACACGAGTACAGGTGCAGAAGTCAACAATTACTTGAGTGTCTGGAAGCTCTTCTCGCACTCCTTGCTCCAGACATATGGGTTTTCTTTCCGCGTAAGATGCGTAAGAGGTACAGCTATCTTGGAGAAGTCCTTTATGAACCGTCTGTAGTAACCAGCCAGTCCAAGAAAGCTTCTGATCTCGGTAACATTAGTTAGCCTTTCCCAGTTGAGTACAGCTTCTACCTTGGAAGGATCAACAACAATACCATCCTTGGAAATAACATGGTCTAGGAATGACACCTCCTCAAGCTAGAATTCACACTTGCTCAATTTGGCATAGAGTTGGTTGTCCTGCAAGATCTGCAGAGCGATCCACAGATGCTCCTCATGCTCTTACTTGGTGTTCGAGTATATGAGAATATCATCAATGATGTTCATCAATTGCATGAAAGCTGCAGGAGCATTGGTTAGTCCAAAAGGCATGACTATAAATTCATAATGACCGTACCTGCTCCTGAAAGCCGTCTTGTAATTGTCTGCATCTTTAATCCTCATCTGATGATATCCCGATCTAAGGTCAATCTTAGAAAAATACTTTGCTCCTGATATCTGATCAAACAATTCATCAACACGTGCCAGAGGGTACTTGTTCTTGATAGTGAGATTATTCAACTACCTGTAGTCGATGCATAATCTCATGGATCCGTCCTTCTTCTTGACAAACAGCACTGGTGCTCCTCAAGGAGGAGTACTTGGTCGGATAAATCCCTTTTCCAACAGTTCCATTAATTTTCCTTTAATTCTTTTAATTCAGTGGGGGACATCCTTTAGGGTTTACGTGATATCGGTGCAGCTCCAGGTATGAGGTCAATTGAGAAATTGACATCTCTTTTAGGTGGTATGCCTGGAAGCTCATCGGGGTATTCTTGCACGATACGGATGTCAGATATCTTAGATGATTTCTTTTCAACCACAATTGCGGCAAGAAATGCCACACAACCCTTTCTTACCATGTTCTGTGCTTTGATGGTAGAGACGAGAGACAAGTGCCTCTTGTGTCTACATCCCGTGAAGGTTAACTTAGGGAATTCACTAAAGGAAAATTTCCCTCTTCTTCAATCCACGATAGCCCCATACGTGGATAGCCAATCTGCTCCCAATATGACATCGTAGCCGTCCATGGGCATACAGATCAGATCGGCTCTCAGATTGAGATTACCAATCTTAACATCAACTAATGGATAATACTTATTCAATTGAGCCTTTTCCCCAAGTGGTGTTGTGACATGCAATTCAAATTCTACGGATATAGGTTTTTCAGTTAATGTATCAGCAAATGCTTGTGATATAAATGTATGTGTTGCACCAGTGTCAAATAAAACAAATGCTGATTGGGAAAAGACAAGTAGTGTACCTTCTACCACTCCACCTTCCTCGGTGGTTTCCACCTCTTGCAAGGCTTGTAGTCGGCTGGGTTTCCTCTGTCCTGCAGGAAGCTTCTCATTTTCTTTCAGTAGAGGGCAGTCGGGTATACAGTGCTCTCGACTACCACAATGAAGGCATGCGCCTACCTTCCTCCAGCACTCCTCTGCAGTATGACCAAGCTTGTCACAATGCTTGCATCTGGGCTTGTTGTTCAGAGTAGTAGGAGTGGGGACTTTGGGCTTTCGCTCCTGGCTTGGCCCGTCAGCGATACTTAACGGCCTTTTCTTGCTTGCTCGGTGCCCCGGATGTCTGCTCCTTCTTTACCATTCTACCTTTGATGCGTTCGGTGAGTTCGGTCGCATCCTTCAGACATTGTGCTCTCTTGACCATCTCTGGATAGGACTGAATATCAAATGGTGCCAATTGTGTGATAAAAGTGGGTCTGAGCTCATTAAGGAATGTCTTCGCTTTCATTCTCTCAGTGCTCACTAGATGATTGGCATATCTTGCCAACCAGGAAAACTGAGCCTCATACTCAGCAACAGTAAGACTTCTCTGTTTTAGTGTTGCGAACTCAGCGGCCTTCCTTTCTTGGAACCATTCAGAAAAGTACTTGGAGTTGAAGTGCTCCTTGAACTCATTCCATGTAAATTGTGCATCTGCTCGGGTTGCCTCAACGAACTCCCACCACACACGGGCGTCCCGTTCGAGCTGGAAGGTTGCAAGTAACAACTTATCTCCATCCGCGCATTGCATAACGCAGAAGATACACTCAGTCTCATTGAGCCAGTTCTCTGCCTCATCAGGGTCAGTGGTCCCACTGAAGCGAGGTAGATTCAAATTGCGGAAGTTCTGATGTAATTCACCAGCTCCTCGTTATGGTTGTTGTTATTGGCTCCAACAGCCTGGAGTAATGCCTGAGTAAGTTGCTGGATGGTGTGTTGCATGTCACAGAGTAGAGCACGCTCCGCTGCCATTGTTATTGTTTAAGTTCATTCAAAAGAGAATTTAAATGTAAGTCATTGAGTTTGCACTAAGTTTGTGCGTGTGTGAGTTCATTTTATCTCAATTACCTTGGTTCTACCCATCTCACATAGGTACGGAATTTAGACTCTAAGTCAAGACAGGTCAAACCTAGATCATCCTATACTTAAGAATAACCTAGGCTCTGATACCAAAAAACTGTAACGCCCCGACGCGAAATATCGGAGCGGAATTACAGTTATTAAATAGTACAGAGTGAGAAAATAAATGACAAACCATAGCTCAATTGGAATAATATCAAATAACTTCAAATTTCATTAATATTCCATCAAATCATGACCAAACTATTACATCAACTGATCAGAGCCATAACTAGGGCCCAGATAACTTTATTCAAATCTAAACTAATACATATGGACGAACTGACTCATAACTATACTAACTAACTACTAAGCAAATGGTTGCTGAAAGGGATCACTCCTGGACATCGTCCTCGTTCCCATCCACGTGAGTGTGGTCATCATCCGACTCACTTGAACACATGAAATAAATACGCAGGATGAGCGAATAGCGCCCAGTAGGACTTAATATCTCATGAGAACAAGCATGTTTTAAATGGCAGGGTAACGAAAGAGTATAGTCATGTAGAGCAAGGAACGATAGCATGAGAGTAATAGCACTAGTATAGCACAATGACAACGATAATAGAATGGCCATGTAATGATAATAGCACTTGAATAGATAGCACTTTGATTGTCAACGTTTAATTGTTATAGTATTAAATTGCACTGGATGCATGCCGTACACATCCTGATCATGTAACCCTAGCAAGGAAATAGCACTCTTCGAGAGCTCTCCCCAGGACCAGATCGGGCCCTATTGCACTGGCATATAGCACTTGTTTGTTCTTTTTAGACAATCAATTGTATGGCCAAAAAGAGTACCAAGAAGAGATGAGAGTAATAGACGAACTAGATGAGAGTATAGAGCGAATGTAAACAGATGAGAGTAACGAGATAGTAGATGAGATAAGGGTACAATCGTAAAATAATGTTAAACTACGATAGTAAAAGTTGCACAACACCAGGTCAGGTACCGGCAGTCTGGTAGAAGTCACCACCGCCCACTAGCCGTGCTATGAACACGGGCTAAATGGTCCGGCATGATCACAAGATAAGAGAGAATACTATGGCCATTTCGATCGTACGGATCCCTAGGGGTGTAACGGGTTTTAGGGTACAACTAGCTCGTCGGCTAAGGACGTGTGCCAAAGCCAAGAAAACTTACGGAGGCCTTGACTAGGATTCCCTGGTCCAGTCAGGAATCTTCTCGGTGGAGAGGTGGTCCATGCCAAGAGAAAGTGTAGAAAACAAGTGTCCGTCGTGCCTCGAGTGCTCGAAGGCCGAGGGAAAATGGTAACGGAGAATAAAACATGCGTGTAAAATGAAGACAAGTGTAATTATTTAAATAGGGAATTTAGTAATTTATTTCGCTAATATTACTAGATACATTATTGTGTAATTCAATAGGGTTAAATGGCAAACATGATGGTTATGTGTGTGCAAGTGTAGATGAATCAAAGAACAAGTATGATTGTGCATAATAGCTTTTTGATTAATAATTTTCATGTAATTAATACTCATTATTAATTTACAAGTTATTATCTAGCAGGTCAGCACTTAAACAGGGTCAAATTGACATAAAGATAGGGTTATATCTGTAAATCTTATGCTCTGGTCGTATTACTGAGGTCGCGACGTCGACCTCTGTTGCGACCGCATCAAGGCCATCGCGATGCACAGACAGGCCGCGACAAGCTGAATCGGCTTTTGGGGTGACCCGGGGGTCAGGTCGCGACTGGTCGACCCGTCGCGATCAGATCCCTGTGTCGCGACCCCCTCTGATATCGCAACCTATCGGGCCGTCGCGACATCAAAGAGTGGCCCGATCCCAGATAAAGGGGTTTTGCCCTTTTTCCAGGTGGGTCTACATGATACAGGGCTATTCAAAATTCGATATAAAATCATACAGTGTTCCAAAAAGTATGAAACTGATTTTAAACAAGAGTAGTCATGGAGATCTATCACAGGGCACGAGTAATTCGAAAATAATCATGTATAAAGCATGCTTTAACTAGGTTACTTTTTGTTAACCTAAACATGTACAGTCAAGAACAATGATTTAATTCGCAAGGCATGCAAAATGGAATTTGGGCAAACTGGGCTCGTTAGGACCCTAACAACATGCAGTATTTATGGTAATTTTATCAAGGCATGAGCATGAGTAGATTCGAGGTTACAAGCAAAACATGAAGGTTCGGGCAAGACATGTCAACAGAGATTTGGGCCTTTAATTCGCCCTCATGCAAGAACAAGAAAGGGCGAAACAGGAGGGCTTTTGAAATTGATCATGAAGACTACCTAGGGTAATTTTTACACGGTTTAAGAATGAGAGATTGCCTACCTTTCTGTGTTGACAAGAGAACTAGGATTTGGTGACGAAAAATGAATAAGAAAAGCCAAGCTCCAGCCCTTCTCCTCCAATCTCCCACTTCCCAAATCGCCTCCCTTTCGTCTCCCAAGGCTCTAGACACGAAGTAGGGTTTGGTGGGGGTGAATTGGTGGAGTTTTGATGGCTAGTAGAGTCCTAACTTGCTAAAACTCTTCCTTCCCTTTTAAAATTCGAATTTCCATATTTATCTCCTTCCCCTTCTACTATTATCCCCTATTTCGGATAGAGGAGAGGCTAATCTCGTGGGTATTGGGTTTGTGAAAGGTTAGGACTCTTTAAAAAGATTTATATGACTTATTTAACATTTAGCTTAGCCTCTTTCTATTTATTAATTAATTATTTCTGAAATTGGGATAATTATTCCCCATCCCATGTTGGGCTCCTCTTTATTAGGCCTATTATTTTGTATTTGAGCCAATTGCACAACCCCTTATTGATTTAACTTAATGGGCTTGGTTTAATTCCCTTTTATTTCACTTATTTCTCATTTATTCTATTTAAAGCTATTTATCTCATTTATTAAATAAATAAAAATTTTATTTTATTTGAATTTTAAAAATCAAGGGTACTACAATCTTCTTGGCACAATAAAAATTTGGAGGCAGCTTCTCATCTGGAGGTAACATGCTCTTGATGATGAGGAGGAGACAATCAAAGTAATTCTCACTTATATGAAATTCAGATTTCAAGTTCAGCAACTGTGACACCACTGACAACTGAGTGTGTTTTTGACAACCATCCCACAATGGCTCATCAGCATCCTTAAGTGACTGATAGAATCTTTCGGCTCCCTTGTTCGGCACGTCTTCAGCGTATACAGGATCCTCATGTACACTTAATGTCGGACCAACAGCATCTACAACCATATCCACGTATGTACTTGTGCCTTCCACATTACTAGGCTCATGTGACCAGAGCTCCTCACCATGACATGTCCAATTCATATAACCTTCAACAAACCCTTTTCTGTATAAATAGCGTTCAACCTCCCATGGTGAATTCCACTTCAAATTTTTACAAATCATATAAGTACATCGGATGCCACCTTCGCTGTCTACTGCTGCATTTGGATTCCCCAATGCAAACTGAATGAAATTCTCAACTCCGACCCTAAACTCCATGGACACCACATGATCAACTATTCTACGATACATCCATGAACGGTCTGAAGCCATTTCGTTCCTACACCCAACCAATATTAACAGACAAATAACTTTAAAATTCAAACTCACGCATCCTTCGACGCAACCGAAATGAATAGGAAGGATATATTATTTAGATTATCACTTTTTACCCATCTGTGAATATTTGATCGCACTCAGATGACCATTTACTATGTGTTTGTATAATTTGCTGAAAATTTTGGCAGCATCTCCCCACACCTCTCCGATATACCAAAAATATTTATTGATTAAGATATTTTCTTAAACACTTACTAATAAGTGGTTAAGAAAATATTCTTAATCAATGAAGGTATATCAGAGAGGAGTGAGTAGACGCACCCGAAATTTTCAACAAATAATACAAACACATAGTAAATGATCACCTAACTGCGATCAAACATTCACAGACTGTCCAAAATGGGACAATTCAAGACTTTGAGTTAGATATACACGTTCTCATCATTGAAAATAAGACTCGTACACATCAATCCTAAAGTCCTGAACGGGAGGTTCATTGACACGGGCTTAACACGCTCTCGTGAAGTGTGTGCAGTGTTAAATTGTTATGCATGCATAGATCAAATTTAAAAACCACATAAATATGAAAGAAAAATGAAAATAAAATCATACATGTGAACAAGTGCATATTAAACAATTACATTAAAATAAGAAGTGCAATACTAATTATTAAAATGAAACTAAATAATTAAACGTAAATTAAACTAATGACTGGAAGGAAACATATGGGTTTCATTATACTTAAGAAGGCATGTGTGGGTTGTTTCATATATAATGCTTGAGACAGCAATCTTCTAATGAATTCCATGTGTATAATTGTTTCATATATATATATATTATGGAGGTGGGGAAAGAAAGTTATGAAGCCATGAGGCCTGTACACTGAATTCTCTGCATCTGACACTAAGGATTTTAATGTCATTCTGCCTCTTTGCCTATCCCATCTGTGTGATTAAGATAGGGTATGTGAAAATATATATAATAGGAAGTCACTACAACAAATTGGGGCTATACCCACAGAATTTACCTACAGTAGGGTAATGCGTAGGTATATACCACAATTATAAATGTTACATCCGTCCATTACAAAGTTATGCATACGTTTTTTTTAGCCGTATGTAGATACGAATATATAGTTACGGTTTTTATAAAAGCGTGAGTAAATATATTTATGTTTACTAACAAATTTAACAACAAGATGTATACACCTATGAATAGTTATTAAATATAGGTATTGATATATTCATAATATTCTAAACAAATAGAAACCGTGAGTGTAGGGTTCGGCGCCAACGCTTCACTTAGCGCGGGAAATAAAAAGACTGGAAAGGTTTGGCGGATTCCACCATCGTCGCCTTCCAAGTCCTCCTGAAGCGCGCCGAGCTCGGCCACCACCATCGCCTTCGGCTTCCAAGTCCTCCCGACGCCGACCGCGCCCTTGGCCCGCCGACCCGCCCTCGGCCACCACCATCTCGCCTTCCAAGCCCGACGCCGACCCGCCCTCGGCCACCACCGTCTGGCCTTCCAAGCCCGACGCCGACCGCGCTCGGCCACCACCATCGTCGTCCAAGCAGGACGGCGACCCTGATCATCACGCCCTAGCACGCCCTCGGCCACCGTCGTTGTCGTCGAAGCCGGACCCCGACCGCGCCCTCGGTCACCGTCGTCGTCGTCGAAGCCGGACCCCGACCGCGCCCTCGGCCACCATCGTTGTCATCCAAGGAAGACGCCTGAAGCTCCTGTGCCCATTGTAGCCCTGCTTCCGAGCTCGAGGAGAAGCGTGGGTCGTCATCGCCGTTCTCTGCTCCTTCATCCAAGGTACGACGTTGTAGTGACTCAAAATGATGTCCTCTCGCTGTTCTGCTTTGTCGGGGGGCCGGGGTTTTGAGGGGGAACGGGGAAGACCGCCGGTGCCTTTTCTTCTGCCACTTCCGAATCTCAGGGGATTCTGCGGTGGTACTGCAAAACCCGTGTTCTCTCTTTTCCCATCTACGCCAGTGTGCGATGGTTTTGCTTTGATCTTCTTCTTTTCTGCTTAATGCTGGTGGGTTTACTTCCAGAGGTTGATATACCCACATCACCACCTCGCCTTCCCCACCCTTTCTCCATTCTTTCGATATCTCTCTTGCGTTTGTTTTGCGATGATGCTCATATGGCCGATTCTGACTGTTTTCCCTTCGCGTTATGTGACTGGTTGGTGTAGAAAGTGTATTTTTCTTGTGTGCATGCTGTTTCTTTTTGTGTTTGCTTGTTTGTTTTTTCCTCTCACCCTTCACTGTTTATCTTGTTCTTGAGTGCCAGACATTTGCTAATATGTTGGTAATATGCTTTTGCTTTTTGACATATACCAGCATACCTAATGAACTGTAATCTGTTGGTAATATGCCAGACATCTGCATGAGATTTTTTCCTTCAACATAAGTAAATAAGTTTGCATGTTATCTTGATTAAGTTCCACTGCTATGTTTCCCTCTCTTGGGATGTATGTTACCTTGATTATGTTCCACTGCTTCAATTCATCATTTATTTACTTGATTATATTCATGATTTCCTGAGGTGCTTTACCCATATCTTTAATAACTTGTATGACTTGTATGTTATCACCCTCAATCCATATTCCAATGAAACTTGCTCTCAGAAAAGTTGCCTGTTGGATCCCATTAAGTGCAGCCAATGCTTTTGCTTTGATAGCAGAGCAACCTTTGAAGTATCTACTTCTGACTGACAGAACTTTCTGTATGAACTCTCTAATGATACTCCCTATTCCAGCGTGTATCTCAATGTCATATTGTTTTGATGCTCCATCAAAGTTGAGCTTGATCCGACCCTTGTTAGATTTCCCCAATTTTATTTTGACCTTGCATGATATGAATAATAAATCCCCAAGTAGTAGCCCTGTTTTATTGACTTCTATCTTCCACTGATGACTGTTCCCAAATGTTCCTATTTACTTTTTAAGAATTCTTTGGCTCTGCAAATTATAGTTCTAATGCAGGTGTTTGATTCCAAGGTTCTCTTACCAAATATATTTCCATTTCTGTCCTTCCAAATTTCCTCAAAGATCACTGCAACAATAGTTTTTTAGGTAAATTGTGATGAAGTTTTTACCAGAAAACAGTGTGCATTTGTTCCACAACACTTGTAGGCTAAAATATTTGCATCTCCAATGCAAATGTGAAGCTAACTCCTTCCAAATGTGCTGTCTTCTAGAGCAATCAAAGAAAACATGTTAGATACTTTCTTTGCCAAACATGTTATTTTTTCCTTCAACATAAGTAAATGAATTTGCATGAGATTTTCTCTTAAAAGTCTTTTGGAGTATGCTCACCTTTCAAATTAGCATGAGATAATCCACATTAGTTGTTGACGAAAATGATAATGCGCTTGTAAGATTTGTGGCCCATTTGCTTTGTTGAATGGGAGGGGCTCTGAAGTCTACATAGTACACTCTATAGTTTACATAGCACATTATTTAATGGTTTTTATTTTTTGTAGTTGTTTCACTTATATTTATAGACGAGGGCTATGGACTGGAGTTGGATGGACATGTCAAGGTATTTGTTGAGATGTATATCCCTTTGTTCATAAGTACTTGGGGATGAATGAATAAGTAACTTTGATGTATCTGTCTATTTGTGTAGGGACACAAAAGAGTATTATGATGGTGTAGATGAGTTCATTTCCTTTGCATTTGACGGCAGATCGAACAATCACGTGATTAAATGTCCATGCCTCCATTGTGCTTGCACAAGAAGATTGGATAAGAAGACAGTAAGAGAGCACTTATACTTCAATGGAATCATTAAAGACAAAGGGTTTTGGAAATTTCATGGTGAACCATCAAATTTACAAGTAGAGGAGGAGATTACAAATATTGGCTTACATGAGATGCTACGTGATGCATTTGGGATGGCAAAAGATGTACAGGCTCAGGATTCAGGCATAGGTGTTAAGGATAAAGATGACAACACTAAAAGGTTTTATAAGTTAGTCAAAGATGCTGAACAGCCATTATATCCTGGGTGTACTAAACACACCAAGCTTTCTTTCATTGTCAGGATGTTCAACATTAAGTGCATGGGGAAGTGGAGTAATAAATCTTTTGACTTGATGTTGAAGTTGGTAAAAGAGGTTCTTCCAGATGGAGACGTATTGCCAGATTCATTTTTTGAGGTGAAAAAAGTTATTAATGATTTGGGAATGTCGTATGACAAGATTGATTCATGTCCCAATGATTGCATGCTTTATTGGAAAGATAATGAGAAACTTCAGTCCTGTCCAAGATGCGGAGAAAGTAGATGGGAATTTGATGAAAAGATTGACAATGATGATAACAAGAGACGGAAAGTACCAAAAAAGATTCTTCGACATTTTCCAATCATTCCAAGGTTGCAAAGGTTGTATATGTGCTCAAAATCTGCATCTAACATGAGATGGCATTCTGACCAACGTTGTGAAGATGGCATTCTACGTCACCCTGCAGACTCTGCTTGTTGGAAAACATTAGATGCTGTGGATGGCTTTGGTTTGGAGGATAGAAATGTACGGCTTGGTCTTGCTAGTGATGGATTCAACCCTTTTAGCACTATGTCAATTAGTCACAGCACTTGGCCTGTGCTCTTGATACCATATAATTTGCCACCATGGGAATGCATGAAAAGTCCAAACATATTTTTATCTTTACTAATCTCTGGTCCAAAGGCACCTGGCAATGATATAGATGTATATCTACAACCTTTAATAGAGGAGTTGCAGATGCTATGGCATGGAGTTGAAACTTTTGATGTTGTCACTGGGTCAATGTTTCAGATGCGTGCTGCCATTTTATGGACCATTAATGATTTTCCAGCATATGCTTGTCTTTCTGGATGGAGTACGAAGGGTCGATTGGCTTGTCCTATATGTAATAAGGACACATGTTCTACTTGGTTATTTGCTAGTGGAAAACATTTTTATCATGGACATCGTAGGTGGTTACCAAACAATCATAAGTTTCGATCAATGTCACGTATGTTTGATGGAAAACAAGAGTGGGGAGAAAGTCCAAGGAGACTATCTGGAGATGAAGTGCTGAAACAAGTAGACAATCTCACCTTCACTTTGGGAAAGACATTAGGAGCAACATTGAAAAATAAGAGAAAGTTATTCAAGAAGACAAAAAAACAAAGAAAGAAAAAGGAAAAGGTTGTGTTGCAGTCCAATGACACTGAGTTTAACACATCTTTAAATTGGAAGAAGCAAAGCATTTTTTTTACATTGCCGTATTGGAGGTCATTACTCTTGCGTCATAACCTTGATGTTATGCATATTGAGAAAAATCTTTGTGATAGCATTCTTGGTACACTTTTGGGAATTGATGGTAAAAGCAAAGATGGGCTTAAGGCTCGACAAGATATAGAAAGTCTTGGTATTAGGCCATCACTTCATCCACAATCTGTTGGACCTACAAAGACGCTGCTCCCACCAGCATGCTTCACTTTGAGCAAGGCTGAGAAACAGGTAATTTGTCATACTCTTAAGACTGTAAAAGTTCCAGATGGCTATGCTTCAAATATCTCAAGGCATGTGGATGTGAACAATGCAAAAATATGGGGGTTAAAGAGTCATGACAGTCATGTGATTTTGCAACAACTACTTCCAGTGGCCGCTCGAGGAATGACGCAAAAAGCAGTGAGTACTACGATCATTGATATATGTAATTTCTTTTTAGACTTGTGCTCCAAGAATTCTTCAGGAGACGATTTTTATCACCTTGGGGAACGCATTGCTACAATTTTATGTAGACTTGAAATGATCTTCCTTCCTAGTTTTTTTGACATTATGGTGCACCTACTCATTCATTTACCTGAAGAAGCTAGGCTTGGTGGGCCTGTACATTACCGATGGATGTATCCAATTGAGAGGTATTTAATTATGTCTCTTCTATTTTTGACTATTGGTTTTTACGTACTTATATCATTTTTTTATATTGAGAATTTTGTGTGTAGATATTTGGCACGATTGAAGTCATATGTACGTAACAAGGCACGCCCGGAGGGAAGTATTGCTGAGGGTTATTTAGCTGAAGAAACTATTACTTTTGCATCACGTTATCTTTCTGATGATGTAGAAACATGGTTTAATAAGCCAGCCCGAAATGAAGATAACAATGGCATTGCCTTGGAGGGTGATTGGGACATTTTGTCAAAAATAGGCCATCCACTTGGTGTAGGAGTTAATGTAAGCCTTGATGAACGAGAGCGTAGTCAAGCACACCAATATGTTCTATTCAATTGTGATGTAGTGGCCCCCTACATAAAGTAAGTGTTGTGTCAAGTAATTTTGACGGCATTGTTAGCCTTGATGTATGCTTTGCCTTATTTCACCTTTCATCTTTATTAATATGTAGGGAACACCTTTCACATGTCAAGAGTAAACAACCATATTTTTCTAAAGGAGTAACACATCTCCAGAATGTAGAATTTCCACATTGGTTCAAACAAAAAGTAAGTGGTTACTGAAACTTGCAGATGTTGGGAAATTTTTTTTAAAAGGCCAATATTATTCTTGATACTGACTGATTTTTGACATAATTATTAGGTGCAACAGTTGCAAGATGAGTTGGGCGAATTGTTATCACCAAAATTACGTTGGTTGAAAGACGGTCCCTTGAGTTCAGTGAAAAAATTCAAGGGTTGCTTGATAAATGGGTTTCGTTTTCACACCCGAAATGTTGAAGAACATCGGAAAACTCAAAATAGTGGTGTACTGTTATCTGCTATGACTCAAAATAGTGATGGAAGCCTCATTCATGGACATATAACTTACTATGGGATGCTTAATGAAATAATTCAATTAGATTACTATGGGGAAATGAAGACATTGTTATTTAAATGTGATTGGATAGATGTGAGGAAGGGGGTGAAAGAAGATAAAGGGTTTACGTTAATTAATCCAAGTCATTTGTTGAGGACAAACGAGCCCTTTGTCTTAGCATCACAAGTGGAGCAGGTTTGGTATGTTGAAGATCCTAAAAATAGTGGGTGGTTTGTTGTTAGGAAGACCCGTCCTAGAGATCTATTTGATGTCCAAGATGGGCAAACCGTGGACAAAGAGGCAATCTTAGATATTGCCCCAACACATGGCAATGCTACAGAACATGATGTTGTTGATGATGAGGCAAACATGCAATGGGAGAGAAATGATGTTGATTGGTTAGAAGTTACTTTAAAAACTATCCAAAAATGAGCAGGTTGTGTTGGTTTCTGAATGCCTGAAATTGTAACTTGTCTCATTTATTTTATTTATTTATTGAATTTAGTTTTCTGATCTAATTTCATTATATTTTGTAGGTACTACTGTGAGGATCAAGCTTTTTCAAAAGATTAATATTGTTGAGGCGTATCACATACAATTTGTAATGTATGCCTAATACTTTTATCTCATTGAAATGTGTATATTGTTTATGTAAAGGTTTACTTCGTAACTTGAACCATTGAATATGTCAGGGGGAAGAAGATTGCTAGAATGCTGACATTTGCAGATTGTAAAGTGGAAGGTCCTCGAACTCGCAGCAAAGCTACTCTAATGTCAAAGACAAGGGAAGGAGGAAAATTGGATTCTAAGGCCTTTCAATTATATTTTGAGTTAGTGTCATTTTATAGTCTACATCACTTAACTTTTTAACAGATTGTCTGACATATTTCATCTTTTATAGCCATATGTGGGAAAGTACAGCAATGGAAGTGAGAGACACATTCACATACTTAGATAGCTTGTGCTTCAATGCATACATGAATGCGCCAACAACGAATATGAGCTCATGGACCAAGGCTTCAGATATTTTGTCAAAGAGATATACATTTGTGCCAATAGTCTGCTGGTAAGCATACATATTCTCATGGTATTTGTCTTTTATTGGAATGCATAATTTCTTTCTATTGTAAGACAAGCAAACACCATTACACATTTATAATCTCATGTGAAATAGGGGACATTGGAATCTGCTAATCTTATGCAACTTTGGAGCAAGTTTTGATTCCAACATTGAAAAACCATGCATGTTGCTTCTTGATTCACTCTTATCTATTGGTGCAAGAAGTCTTCAAGTTCAAATTATAAGGTAAACACTATTATGATTGATTATGTTATTATTACATTGGTTTTGTTTTCATCTAACTTAGTTCTAAATTGTCATCTTTGCTTAGTTTTGTTATGGATATTTACAAAGCACTTGGACGAGAAGTGGACAAGGACATTATTGCTCAAATTCCTTTGCATGTTCCAAAAGTAAGTTTTATACATAATTTGTTCATAACAATTGCTTCTTTGACAAAGTTTTATAAATAATTTGCTCAATTATCTTTATTCATTTTACAGGTGCCACAACAAAAGAATGGTGAGGAATGTGGCATCTTCGTGCTATATTTTATCCATTTGTTCATGCGGGATGCATCAAAAAGTGCATGTTCTGAAGGATATCCAGATTTTGTATGTTTGTTTCAAACTTGTGCGCCATTGATGTTTATTTTATAATACTTCTGCTAATATCGATTTTCATTTTTGAAGCTTACGGGAGCATGGTTCAATAGAGAAGAGGTGGACAAGTTTGATGCGGAAGTTCGATTATTTCTAGCTCGGAACAATGATAATGTTACTTCAGAAGTTGAGTTGCCCGATATGAAAGAAGAGGAAATGGAGGAAGAACAAAAGCCTGTGAAAACTGCTTCCTCTAGAAAGCGTGGTTACACCACCTGTCATCATGTGTATGCAATGGAGGAAGGTCGTCGTATTTGTGTGGCGTGGAATGACATTGGCCAGCCAGTCGGGCCAGGTGGGCGATCACTTAGATCATTCTTGGGGACTATTGCAAGAGATCCAAATAAAATGCCAATCAATTTTCAAGACTGGAGAAAGTTGCCCAAAACATGTAAGGATGATGTCTTTGCATATGTTCAGGTAATTGCTTAAACAAAACTCTTCTTCTCTGTTTGATCCTTCGCATATGTGAGGCAATTTGACAGTCACCTTTAGTTCCAAGTTTTTTTTTTTGCTTGAGAGTTAGTTTTTCATATGTGAGGCAATTTACTTTTGGCTAATAATGAATGACCTTTCTCTTCATTTTACATAACACAAGATATCACACAGTAAAAGAGCTTTTACATAACATGTTCTCATGTCCAACTTTAACTCTGAATTTATGGTAATAAACTAGAATGTCATATACTTAATTTCTATGATCTGATGTTAGATGGAAGATTATGGAAGAAAAATCCGGACCACTTCTAATCAGGAGTGGCAACAAGCAGATCTGGAAGGCTCTACACGTGATGGAGCAATATCACATGGAAAATTCATTTGAGAAAAATAGAAACCAAATGGAGAATTTTGAGGCCAAGAAAGAGTGAATGGACTGTATAATGGCAGTGTTCCTGCTGTGTTATGTTGAATGCATGAAAATAGATAGCTAGCATATATAAGGAAATGCCACAAATTGGATTCAGGATGACATAGGTAGAGGATTCTGAAGGTTTGCAATGTAGAGGATTCTAATTGAATGCATGAAAACAATTAGAACACACCTCACCAACATTTCCAACATATGCTTTGTTATCTATCTAGTATAATGTGCCTAAAATCTCTTGGGCTTTCAGGATGAATGAGGTTATCTTTTCATGTTTTAACTTTTAATTCTTTGCATGGACAGCATCACCTTTTATTTTCTGAGTGCTCCTTCAAGTGGTTTGTGAGATATGATCTCCTTATTAAGTGTCTAGTTTTTGCACCATTGACATAATCAGGTGAGGTTTTGGTAGTGAGCATTAGGAAAAGGAGTTGGAATCTGGACAGGTGGGTTTTCCTTCTTGGGTACCAGAGAAGACAGCGTATGACAGGAATATCTTATGAGTTGATCCTTGCATAAAGCCCACATTCTAAAGTCCTTTTTGGTTGATAGCCCCTGTCTCCAAAATGCAGTCTGGTTCTCCTCACCAGCAGTCTCCAAAATGCAAACCCCACAAGCACCAAAAAATTCTGGTTTTTTTTCATTTAAAGGGTCTGCCTCATATCATACCTCGCTTGTAGTGGTGAGGGAAGAAAACAAAGGCCTAGGCAACCCCCACAGCTCATATGGACTGGAGTTTTCCTAATATCATACTTATGTACACTTGCCGAACCATAGGATTTTCTATCTGCAACTGCCACACTGTCCGCGGACCTCTGCCGAGCTTAATTCTACATTTAACCAGTTCTAGAGCAAGGAGAGCATGTAGAAGCCAAAAAGGTGGGAAATGGGAAGTTTGCTGGGAAAGTTCACATTTTTTAATTTATTTTTCCTGTTGTTTTGACAGAAGCATGTTTGGGTCATATTTTCGACACTAGTCTATATTCTTACACTTATGTTGCTTGGGCTCTAAGTATTATGTTTTCATGTTATGATCAGAGAAAATATGATATCTCTGATGAAAGGAAAAAATGGGTCTTCCAAGATGTGAATAATAAATGGCGATCTTGGAAATATGTGAACCGCAAATTATACTTCAAGTACAATGGAAAAGCGAAGCAGCAAAGTCACCCAAATGTCCCACGGCTTGATGTCGACCAATGGAAAGCAGCAGTTCAACAATGGACATCTTCGGAATGGAAGGTATTTTAAGAGAACAATGGTCACTGTATTTTCCTTCTCATTTTTGTAATTATATTTTGGACTTCTGGCAGCGTTCAAGCGAAACCAATAGGAAAAATAAGGGTAAACAAAAGTGGTTCCATTGTGCTGGGACTCGATCCGTGGCGGACATTTCTGAAGAGCAGGTTTATAACTTTAATTCATTGTTCAATCTTATCATTGTTGAATTTTTACAAACTAACTAAAATTTTTGTTTCACAGCGTGTGAAAGGGTCTCCAGATTTGGACCGTAGTGATTTGTTCATAAAGAGACACACACGAAAGGATGGGAAGCCAACGAATGAAGCTGCAAAACATGTCATTGTAAGCCTATGCATATGATGCACCATGGATATGTATTCTGAAAATTAACATGTTCTCTGTCTTTGTTTATAGGAAAAGCTCAAATCTCTGAAAAGTGCACAGCCTCTGAGCGATGAATCTACACCACATCAGGTGGCTGCACGGAATGATACGTACACGCAGGTCTTAGGCCCGGATAGACCTGGCCGTGTGAGTGGTGTGGGCACAGGTCCCACTCCAACTTCTATGTGGGGGAATGAGTCAAAACAAGCTCTAAGGAGTGAGAATAGACTCTTGATGCAAAGGATGACGGAGTTGGAGACATCCATGGCTGAGAAATTTGCAAAGATGGAGAGTATGATTAGGGGATCCCAGGTATGTATGACTATTTCATGATTAAGTGAACATTGTTTTTCTTTACATAAATATGTTGAAAAAGAAAGCACTAAACAGCGAGGGGAGGCATAAGGAAATGTCATACCAGATGTAGTCATACCCACCTGACCGAGGAGGAGCTCCGCTACCACACAGCCTACAGACCACATATCAATTGCTGTTGTGTATTCTGTAGCTCCAAAAAAAAATCAGGTCCCATCCATAAACTCTATGAGACAATACACCAACAATCCAGTCATCCCATTAGCACCCCTGCCCCATTCTCTGGCTACATGTTGTAACGAACTGGTGTTGCCTGCAGTACTATCTTGAAATCACAAGACAATGCATGCCAGCAAATCTTTTCTTGTACTTGTGTTGTGCTACTCTGTCATCTAAATATCACTAAAATTAATGGCCCATCCACCTCTCATTGAGTTACATTTGCATCAATCCAGTTTCAATGAATTTTACCTGTTAATAAAAGACAATTGAGCGAAGATACACCACTCATACATTCATGCCCAAGCATAAAAGGATCACGAGTATTGAGTACACAAACAAAACACGACACAGAAATGGCAACTGAATTTCGCCCGCCCCTTATAGACTGCACAGCCATCATGCAGTTTCTCTTTAAATGTGGTTTCTATTACAATTGCACATATCTATATAGTGGATCTGTGAATATCCCATTGCCTCTCCAACCTCTTGAACTCTCTTACATTTCTTAACATGATTTTTATCTAGTGTAGGCAGATGGGGCACAGCAGCCCCTAAATACCTTTATGTTTCTTTACCGAACAACAGGGTTTATGATGATGTGACAAGACACAAGTTCTAGCATGGAAACATTTTATTGTACATTTAATCACTCATCATTACAAAAATAAAACAAAGAAAAGGTAAACTGAATATCAGTCAAAGTTTTTTTCTTTGTTTTCCTTTGGAGGGTCTCCTAGGTGGCCACTCCCGAATCCTTCTACTCTGTGAAAATGGTTACAGTTATCAAATTAAAACCAGACACATGTATACTTCACCTTAGGGTTAAGTGATAACAGCAAATGACAAAGGTTTCACACACTTCAATATGTGCAAAAGACAGAAAAACACATCAGGAAGACAGGACATGCATCAAAAACACATCGGTTTGGGGACTGGCGGAGGGTTTGAGCGCCAGACTGGCGGAGTGCTCTTGTTAATAATGGTAAGCTCAAAGTAATATAAAAACATTGAAGGCAGTTGGCATTTTATGTAGGGATAAGGTTCCATGTCCCCCCATGTATGTAACCTTTTCTTTGCAAATTAATAAAATTCCAAGGGCTTACCCGAGGTCCTACATAAGTTTCGGGCAAAACACAACTATTTTCTATTTTTTTTCATGATTTTACTTTTTATTTTTGATTTTTTTAACATTTTTATTAAAAAATAGGGATCGGTCCGGATCAGCCCGGATTGGATTGGATCAGCAAATCTGATTGGTCCGGCGTGGGATGATCCGTGTCTGATCTCCGATCCTTCCTTGCTTGTAACATTGATCAATTTCTATTTAATTTTTTTCTTCTTTTTAGAGGTTCAGTTTTCCATTTTAACTCTTCATGGTTGATATGCTGTATTACCAGCCTTAGTCCATCATTGATTAGATTAAGAAGGCTGTTTAACACTGATTTGTCGTCCCTTGGCCCAATTACTGTCTACTACAACTTTTAAAGAACAGCCTCAATAATTTTCATCAATGTTCTTGGCAAGTTTTTATCTCAAACTGTGGCCTTTTTCCAGTAAGTGGGGGAAGAATAAGAGTCAGCATGATGACAGTTGTTAAGTATATGTGATCCAACGTGCGAGGAGTTCCTGTATTGATTGTACAAAACAAACTACCATTCTACGCCACATCCACGGGATGATGCAACCACGTCTGAAAAGGTCCCTGTTCACTACAAGGACGTGGATTAAAAAGAACCGTGGAGCTAGGGGTCATGATCATGAATAGGTCATCACTGTGGAGGGGTGGTTCATGTCAAAGACTGGTCCAAACATTTGGATTAGCTCAGACGTCATTGTCTCGTTTTGCATCATAGGAAAAAGAGGGAGAAAACAAGGGAATGGGGATGCCTCTCGTGGTGGAAAGAGAGCATCTCTAGAAGTATGTCACAGCTAGCTTGCAATGGTTGGAGCCAGTTCATGGGACAAAAATGGTGGGAGCCAAACGGCAGCAGCACATAAAAATGGCTTGGCTTGGTTCTTCTCTTTTGGATCTGGGTATATTAGATTTGTGCAATCTTGTTAGTTTGCATCCCGTATGATTTCAAAATGAGCAAACGATAAAAAACGCTTTCTTTCATTGGAAGTTTGTGTCAGAGATAACTAATTACTTCCCAGAAGATGTGTTCTGTAGTTTTTTTTTTTTTTTTAAACTTTTCAATGTGTTTTGCTTGTTTAAATTCTGATTGTATTTTGTCAAAAATAAGGAAACAAAATAAAATCTGATCGTAGCTGCCAATTTGGCAACACTAAGGGTCCATTTGTTTGCATGCAAAATATTTTTATTGAAAAATAATTTTTCATGGAATAATTTTTACATGAAAATGAAAATCGTAATTGTCCATTTGATTCTTAGGTAAATATTTCAGTTTTGCATATTTCAGTTGCTTTTGTTTAAGGTTTTCTTTGAAGAATTTGATAGGATTTTCTGGACAAACTTCAAGGGTTTCATTTTTTTTTACATAAAGTTTCCAACATAAATATGTTTATGACAATTGTTCCACTTTGTTGTAGGCCACGAATGATGGTAAATGTGCTCCATCTGCACACGTGGATGTGCATATGACCAGTGCAGTTGAGGGACAAGCTGTAGATGAAGATGTGAAATGCATTACAGATTGTGGAGATATAAGCAAGGTATAGTCAACTTTTATTACTTTTTCAAGTTATACTTATACATTCTCAAACTGCCAGAAAGTGATCTTCTGCAGGGCATGCGTGAAGAAATGGTATGCTGCTTTCAGTGCTCTTCTTGTCTGTCTTCACAATTTCTTTTCTTCATGTGTTTGAAAAGTTTAATTGTTAACATTGTGAAACAGAAAAGGAAACCCTAAACCATGCCTTAAGTATCTAAGCCTAAGCCTGCAGGAGAGAAGAGCTGGCAGGAGTTGGGGTGTAAGGACTTGGAAGCCTTCAAAATATTAAGATTCTTCTGGGAAAGTGGCCATGACATTTCGTCAATGGTGCAGCAGTTTTATGGGTGACTTCGTCAGTTTCAAGTGATATAGGTGGAACCAGAGATAGCCAGATGGGAGTTCTCCCTAATTAGAAAGGTGTAAGGTTCTTGGAACTTGGCAAATTGATAGGTGGATAACTTATATCTTGTTAGACTATGACCCATTCCATATGTATTAATTTGAGAAATAGAATAAAAGGACCCTAGCCACTTTGGTTTCTCTGACAGCAGGCAGATTGGACCTGATTTACGGGAGAAAGAATCATTTAACTGATGAGAGTACAGACTCGTGTATGGAAAGCTGATGCTCCTTAAAGATTAATGTTTCAGTTGGTTATTTTGGATGAACAAAGGTGCAGACAAGAGACGACATATTGGAAAAGAAAATTTGCATATTAATGCCGTGTGATTCTGATTGTCTACTATGCTTTTCAACTTGATAAACAAGAGATCATTTGTTTTAGAGAGTCAAAATGGCTGAAATGTGGACTAGTATCATTTTAATCACTGAGAGTGAAAATTCTTTGTGCAATCTACTTATCTCAACTTGCATAATTGTGATTCGTTTTTTAGTTCTCTTTTCTTTATTTATACCAGTAATTTTGGGCTGTTGTCAGTTGATGATAAATGCTTTTTATTACATCAGATTAATTTGTCCATCTACTTGACTTGGTCTACTGCCTTTGATTTCCCCAGCTCCAGCCTTTGATTTTTTGCATAATGTGTTACAGTTGATTGGAAAACGTGTTCGTTTAGTTGACATTGACATGCAACATGTAGCTGATGGAATCCTCATCAGCACAGAAATTGAGAAGGAAGTCATGGGCCGCAAAATGGGCAGTGAGTACTGTGAGGTATCAATCACCCATGCTCAAAGGCCAAACACATCATTATTTCTTAAGGATCAATTTAGGAAAAGGTTGAGTGATGCTCTGGGAAGCCACATTTTATGGTTAAAGGACTATGTAAGTAGTTAAATATTTCTTCCAATTTAACATTTCTTTCTATGTCTTCAATTTTGTAACTTTTAGCCTTGTATGATTTTTTTTTTTCAGGTTATGGTCCATCTATGATGCTGCTCAGTTTGGACTTCATGTTGACTATATGCATGAACATTGCTAGAGGAGGTTTTTATTTTGAGATACACTGGCCCTTTTTGTCGATATAGACTTTTTATTTTGAGATATGCTTAACTTTTTTTAAAGTAGACTTTTTATTTTGGAATACACACGTGGCCTTTTTTTTGTCATGACTTTTTATTTTGTATATGGAGGTCATGTGCTTGTATATGGACACGCTTGCTTAATATACAGAGGCCATGTATGTATGGATGCTAATATGCTTTGTTCTTTCTTGCTATGGATGCAAGATCTTATATTGTTTCAAGAAAATATGCGCTTCTTCTGTGTTGCATTTTCTATCATGATGGATAGCTTGTGTGTGGTAGAGAAGCTGACAATTGATCAACCTGTGCACAGGCAAGGTGAAGATTTTCTCTGTTGTCCATCCAGTTATTGGATTGCATCATCAAGATGTGCTTTATTTTCTGTTTCTTGCTCACATTTTTTGTGTGATGCTTGGGAAATAGTCATAGCATAACTTATCATGCCCAGGCAATTCTTCCATAGATCTGTCAGGTGACCTTCTGTGAACACTCATGTGCTTCATGTGCTGCCTGAGCTGATGTCTCTGACATGTTGCAGGAGTCTGAACATGTATCTGTTGCCTTTTCTTCACTTGCTTGAGTATAAATTGTTGGTTTTAGGAAGGAATTTTTTTTATTATATCTGCAGTCTCAGTGTCCATGTTTTGCCAAGAAAACATTTTAAAGGTCTGCCATTGGTTTCTGAGCACTGAGTGATTCCCCTTCTAAGATATCTTTTTGCTACCTGCAAAAGCTGAACATCTCAGAGGTCTGTCTCTACAATATGGTTTCTGTTTCTGAGCCCCATGGGTGAACTCTGTTTCCAGGGATTGACTTCTGCTTTCTCTCACAGAATGTTCTACTCTTTCCTTCCCTATTCCCAGGGGGATGATGCTACCACATAACAGCAGTGATGGGGGAATCTGTCTTTACTGTGCCCTCCTTGGTGAGATGAACAGGGGACCACCAACTCACCTGTTAAATCCTCCCAACTAGAATTGAATGGGGTCACCTACTTACAGGTAAGAATTAAAAATATTTATCATAATTCACTGAATGCATTTCCCCCCCCCCCTCATGTTCTGAATGCTAACACCAGGTTCTTCACAATTCCCCCCCCCCAAAAAAAAGTTTCTGGTTCTTAACTCAAAATTCTTAGTTCATGTAAAATGTTTTGAGCATTTCAGACAATGCTCTTGAAATGCTGCTCCTGGTTGTTCATAGCCCCCTCTGTTCAGCTCCCAACACCGTTGCATTGTCTCCTTACCAAGTGTCCTAAGAATTATGTTTTGTTACTCAACAAGGGAGACCTGAAAAAAAAATTGACGAACAGGCAAAAGAATATTGATAAAAGAGTTCAGAATAAGATGATGCAACATTATTAAGAAGAACATTGACTTCTTGAATTTAAATATGAATATAGTCATAAGTTTTAGGACTAGCTAGCTAGCAGTTCGATTTTAAGTTTCTGTTGACTTGTATAGCCTTTGTGTAGAAAGCTTCTTGTCCTCTTGTCTGAGCACAACTATTTTCACCTGGACAGCACACCTTCGACACCAGTTAACTGAGTATGGTTTTTTAATATGTTGAGGTTTAGTCTTACATCGGATATCTTCCCCCTTTACAACCTGATGTCTTCGTTTTGGGTGTTGAATTTAGGCCTTTAACATAGCATCAGAGCCACATTTGGCATTTGCTTTTTGGGCTCCCCCCATGCTGTTTGACCATTACGGTTTCATGGCTTGTTGCCTCTGTTTTCTCAAGTATCTTCGCTCAAGTTCATCGTCAGGGGGGATAATGAGGGAGTTTCCCATTGTTCCACAACGGGAGATCTGTGTAAATTTTTGGCGAAGGGTTCTCATTGTTATCTCCATCTTCTGTAAGCAAAGCAATCATCCAAAAAAGAATAGAAAAGAGAATTTGATATGATGCGCAGGCAATCCCTATTTTACCTGGTGCAGATGATATTATAGTTTTTATTAATGCTGGATATTTGAGTGGACACGTGAATGTTATGGATGTGAATGTGAATTTGATATGATGTGCAGGCAGCCCCTATTTTACCTGGTGCAGATGATATTATGATTTTTATTAATGCTGGATATTTGAGTGGACATGTGAATGTTATGGATGTGAATGTGAATTTGATATGATGTGCAGGCAGCCCCTATTTTACCTGGTGCAGATGATATTATGATTTTTATTAATGTTGGATATTTGAGTGGACATGAGAATGTTATGGATGTGAATGTGAATATTATGGATTTTAATGTTGTTTTGCCTATGTGATGCAGATGAGAGTGGATATGGATTTCAGTTTTATTTTAGCCATGTTAATATATCTGTATTTCATGTTTACAGGTATTTAGTTTATACATGCAAAAAAAAAAAAAAAAATTAACACCTACGGTTTTTCATATTCATGATTAAATATCATTACATACAATAATTTAAACCCGTAAGTATATATATTGTAAAATTTATCATCCCAAAAAAATGGTATTACTACGGTTATGAAACAATCAGTATAGATGATATCTATACTTACATTTATTTATAATCGTCTGAAAAATATATTACTACGGTTATAAAACCATAAGTATACATATCAATACCTATGATTTATATAACTCTTTACCTACGGTTAATATTTGTATGAATAACCCGATATATACCTACGATTATTTTTCTGTGGGTATAGCCTTTAGTCACGGGCGCATGCGTGTCGGATTCAAACCGTAGCGAGTTCCGTAGGTAAATAGTTTTACCTTCGGTTTTGTGGCATATACCTACGGTTATTATGCGAAGCTATAGGTCATTTTTTTTGTAGTGAGTTCTATGCCACCCTCGTCGACCCATGATACATGCATGTTGCAGGCGCATGCCAAGGGACTGCTGGGAAGGGCGGGGCCATCCCACTTTTTTTTGGTTTCCCCTTGGATTGAAATTTGAGGGCCCCACCCTGCTCTATAACTTCATGTTTGAAATTCATGACCTAGGTTACATTACAAGTGTTGAAAATCTGATTATTCAATTTCCAAAATCAGTAAACTACTTAAGATATTTAGCTAGCATCCTTTAACATTGAGCCATTTGATATGAGAAATACTTACTTACCCTCTAGGGCTATATCCTGGATGTCATTACATCACTATATATGCGCATCCTATTATCATTTCCCTCTCTTTTTTAATTATATATATATATATGTGCACATACTAATAATATTGTTCCAACCGTACAATTAATATTTCTCATTTGATATTATATGTATACACATATATGTGTCAGCTACTCATCAACAGTGGGCTAGAATGTTTACCTTTACTCTCTGCTAAAAGATGGTAAAGTTAATGGCCCTAACTCAACCACAAAGCTACACTTAGATGGACACCAACAATATCAACTAGCTAGCTAGAGAACATTCTTAGAATACTGCAAATTTCACAGGTGGGGGTGGGAGGGGGGTGTTCACAGGTGGGGGTGGGGTCTTCCGGCGGTGGGGTGGGGGGGGGGGGGTTTCACAGGTGGGGTGGGGTGGGGGGGAGGGGGTTTCACAGGTGGGGGTGGAGGGGGGTCTTCCGGGAGGGGGGGGGGGGTTCACAGGTGGGGTGTGGGGGGTATTCCGGAAGGGGGGGGGGGGTTCATAGGTCGGGGTGGGAGGGGGGTCTTCTGGCGGTGGGGGTTCGGAGGGGGGGTGGGGGTGGGTTCACAGGTGGGGGTGGGAGGGGGGGAAGGGGGGTCTTCTGGCGGTGGGGTGGGGGGGGGGGTTCACAGGTGGGGGTGGAGGGGGGTGTTCCGGCAGGGGGTGGGGGGTGGGGGAGGATAGGGAGACAGAGGGAGGGGGGAGGACTAAGAGACTTACCCGAGGAGAAGAGGCTCCGGGGAGATGGCGGCGGTCGGCTCCGGGCATGGGGGACGACAGGAGAAGACGACGACAGCGGTGTCCGGCGATGGCGGCATATGGTGATGACGTCCGGCGATGTTGGCGCACGACGACGGCATCTGGCGATGGCAGCGGCGAATGAGAGAGCGAGAGAGAGCGAGCAGGGACGAAGGAGAGAGAGAGAGAGAGAGAGAGAGAGAGAGGGGACGGAGGAGAGAGAGAGAGAGCGAGCAGGGACGGAGGAGAGAGAGAGAGAGCATAGGGACGGAGGAGAGAGAGAGACTGCGCAAAAGGGGGGTAAATGGGGAGGAATATGTGGCGATAGAGACCAAATAGGCCCGATAAATATCAGTTTCTATTCGGTCCCTAAAATTTAAGAAAATAGAGACTGATTAAATTCAGTCACTATTCGGTCACTATATAGTGACCGAATAGTGAATGAAATAAATCGGTCATAAAATTGTCTCCCCATCCCGCAAAAACGTGAAAATTTGTGACTGAAATAAAATCAGTCACTATTCGGTCCCTAAATAGTGACCGAATTTAATCGGTCCCAAAATATGGAGACCGATAATTTCGGTCACAATTCGGTCACTAAATATTGACTGAATTGTGACCGAATTAGGATCGGTCTCTAAAATATTTATTTAGCGACTGATTACTTTTAGTCACGATTCGATCACTAATTAGTGACCGAAATTATTGGTCTCTATATCGGTCTCTAAAAGTGCTTTTTCTTGTAGTGGTTGATATTGTAGTAAATGAGAACACATTGCTTAAGAAAAAGATTGAAATATTAGAAGAATAAATTCCTAGTTTGAAAAATAATTGTTCTAACCTTCAAAAGGAAATTGATAAATTAAGAAGTACCCTATCTACATTTGTGCATGGCCGTGATAATTTAGATGTTATTTTTGGTAGCACAAAAGGGGTCTTTAGAAAAGAAGGAATTGGTTTCATCCCTCACAAGTTAAAATCTAAAACTGAAACTTCTTTTGTTAGAGCTAAGTTATCTAATACTCCTTTTGCAACATACAATTATTGTGGCAAAAAGGGACACAAATTTCAGAGTTGTTAGTTTCAAAAGAACGTCCAAAAGATCAAAACTATGTGGGTGCCAAAGGAAACAACCAAAAGTTGAACTAACATGAATGGACCCAAGCAAATATGGGTACCAAGAAATCAAGTGTAAAATTCTTTGTTCTTGTAGGGCTACAGTGGTTTGATGATAAAAGAATGGTATTTGGATAGTGGGTGCTCTCGGCATATGATGGGAGACAAATCACAATTCTCAAGTCTTGAAAAGAGAAATGGTGGAAGTATTACTTTTGGAGACAACAACAAAGGAAGGGTAATAGGCATTGGAAATATTGGTAAAACACCTTCTACTAGCATTGAGCATGTTTTATTTGTAGATGGATTAAAGCATAATTTGCTCAGCATTAGTCAACTTTGTGATAAAGGTTTCTAAGTCATTTTTTATGCGTCTCATTGTATGCTAATTGGTAATACCTAAAATGAAATTAAGTTTGTAGGAAATCGAAATGGAAATGTTTATATTGTTAATCTAGATGAATTGGATGAAAAGGAGATTTGCTTTGTAGCAAACAACTCCAACCCATGGCTTTGGCACAGAGGACTAGGCCATGTTAGCTTTAGAATCATCTCCAAATTGTCTAGACGTTTGCTCGTAGTCGGTTTGCCTAAAATGAACTTTGATTTGATTGGAGTTTGTGATGCGTGTGCCAAAGGCAAGCAAACTTGAACTTCATTCAAACCCAAGAATATTGTTTCTACCTCTCGGCCTTTGCAACTTTTGCATCTTGATCTATTTGGTCCGACAAGAACTACTAGTTTAGGCTGTAAGCACTATGGTTTTGTGATTGTTGATGATTTCTCTCGATTTACATGGGTTCTATATTTGGTTCACAAGAGTGATGCCTTAGTTGAATTCATAAAATTATATTAAAAGGTTCAAAATGATAAGGGCTATGTTATTAATGCTATTCGTAGTGATCATGGTAAGGAATTTAAAAATCTGTAATTTAATTCCTTTTGTGATGATGAAGGGTTCAATCATAATTTCTCAGCTATGAGAACTCCTCAACAAAATGGTGTAGCTGAGAGGAAAAATCAGACCTTGATTGATATGGCTCAAACTATGTTATGTGAATCCTTCTTGCCTAGATATTTTTGGGCTGAAGCTATTAATACTGCATGTCATATCACTAATCTTTGTTTGATTAGACCTTTGTTGCATAAGACTCCTTATGAGCTTTATAAGGGCAGAAAACCAAGTATCTCCTACTTCAAGCCATTCAGTTGCAAATGCTTCATCTTAGTAAATGGCAAATAAGATATAGCTAAGTTTGATCCTCGAAGCGACGAAGGTATATTTGTTGGGTATTCATCTCATTCTAAAGCTTTTCGAGTATTTAATAAGAAAACATTAGTTGTAGAAGAATCTATTCATGTAATCTTTGATGAATCTAACCACGATGCAAGAAAAAGAAATGATGACGATGATGCAGAAATCATGAAGGATTAGTTGGAGGATTTAACCATACATGATCTAGATTCCATGGAGCCAAGTGTAGAAGCTATGGAAGATCCTACCCAACATATTGGTGAAGAAAAGGAAAAGGAAGATCCTCCACTTGAAGAACTTCAAGAACCCTCTACGAATGACGAATTACCACGAGCATGGAAGATCATGTCAAGTCACCCAATTGGTAATGTTATAGGTGATCCTTCATTCGGCATGCGAACTCGAAAGACTCCAAATCAATGTGATTATATTGCATTTATATCTCAATTTGAACCAAAAAATGTTGATGAAGCCCTTCTTGATGAACATTGGTCTATTGCTATGCTTAAGGAACTAAACCAGTTTGAGAGGAACAAAGTGTGGATCTTTTCTCCTCATTCGAATGACCATCCAGTAATCAGAACCAAGTGGGTTTTTCGAAACAAACTTGATGAATCCGGTGTGGTAACTTAGAACAAAGCTCATTTAGTTGCCTAAGGATACTCTCAAAAAGAAGGGATCAATTATGATGAGACTTTTGCACTAGTTGCTAGACTTGAAGCCATTAGGATTCTTTTAGCATTCGCTTGTTCTAGAAATTTTAAATTATTTCAAATGAATGTTAAAAGTGCATTTCTTACTGGTTTCATAAAAGAGAAAGTCTATGTAGAGCAGCCATCTGTGTTTGAGGATCCAAATTTCCAAACCATGTCTTTTGTCTTCAAAAAGCTCTATATAGTCTTAAGCATGCACCGCACGCATGGTATGAGAGATTGAGTCAACTTATTGTGCAACATAATTTTAAGTATGGTTTAGTTGACTCAACCATGTTTATAAAATGTGTTGATTCAGATATTTTACTTGTTCAAATATACGTATATGATATTGTGTTTGGAGCTACTAAAGAAAAATTATGCTAGGAATTTTCTGAGTTGATGCAGGGGGAGTTTGAGATGAGCATGATGGGTGAGCTCAACTTCTTTCTTGGATTTCAGATAAAACAAGGCCAAGATGGCATCTTTGTAAGTCAATCAAAGTATACAAAGGAACTACTAAAGAAGTATGGGTTGGGCAACACTAAGCCTCTTCCAATGCCTATGTCTACACCAACAAAATTGGATAATGATGAGCTTGGTAAGCCTATTTATTCTAACCTCTATCGAGGTATGATCGGATCTATGCTTATTTAACTACAAGTGGGGCTGATATTTTGTTTAGTGTTCGTATGTGTGCGAGATTTCAAAATTCGCCCAAACAATCACACTTAATTACTGTTAAACGAATTTTTTGATATCTTGCTTCCTCGATTGATTTTGGTTTATGGTATCCCAAAGAATGTTCCTTCGACTTGGTGGGTTACACCGATGCGGACTATGCTGGGTGTAAAGTTGATCGAAAGAGCACTAGAAGTACTTGTCATTTCTTAAGAGGTTGCCTCATTTCGTGGTCCTCCAAGAAACAAAACTCTGTTGCTCTCTCAACAGATGAAACTGAGTATATCGTAGTCAGGAGTTGTTGCACACAAACACTTTGGATTAAACACCAAGTAGAAGACTATGGGATGTGCTTATCTAAAATTTCATTGCTTTGCGATAATACTAGTGCCATAAATTTATCTAAGAATCATGTTCAACACTCTCGCACTAAACATATTGAAGTGCGCCATCATTTTATTAGAGATCATGTCTCTAGGGGTGACATTGAATTAAATTTTATTGACACCACACACCAATTGGCTGATATTTTCACTAAACCGTTGTGCAAAAACTGATTTACTTCGATGCGCCGTGAATTAGGAATGTGTTCATCTTCTTCATAAGCAACACATATTAATTTGTTTCCTCCTTCCTTCCTTTTTGATGATGACAAGAAGGGGGAGAACTTCTGTAAAGTGATAGTACTTTAAAGTTTTGTTGATGTTTTTTTTTACAAAGGGTGCTTATATTCAGGGGGAGAAACATACCAACATTTTGTGAATTAAGTTTTTCTGAATGGATATATATGCTTATATTTGATTAAAGTGAATGGATTGCATGTTGTGATTGAATAGATATATAATTATGTTTATGTTGCTTTGATGTATTTGAGGATATTGTCCAAATGGGTGATTAGTTAAAGAAAATGTTTATCCTTATATGTAGGTGCTTTGTCATCATCAAAAAAGGGTAGATTGTAGGATCCCTTAGAGTTTTCATGATCACAATTGTGAACCACTCTTTTATATATCTCATGTTTTGGTGATAATTAAAACTCATGACTATTCATTATCTTATGATTTGGTGATACCTAAAACTCATGCAATTCAGTTATAAGTATGAACATTCATTTAATGCATCTGCATAAATAATCTTCAAATGCTCTTGTAGACACCCATTTCTGACCCATAAGTCGAGCAAATTTCTTGTCATATCATCGATGCCCCACGTTGGCTCGTCATCGTCAAGCTGGCTTTCTCCAATCATGACATATTTTCATTAGTTCATCGCCCTGGGAGGTCCTTCTGGGTCAAATCAAATCTCTTCACCATAGCTCTATGAGTCAAGAGTCCGGTGTGTCAAATCACACGTCAATCTGAAGGCTGCACATGGAGATCGTACACTTTGCATGGCCAAATGCTAAAAAGGCCCTGAAGGCGACAGCGCCACTGTCGCGTTCAAGAAGACGACCACTCGATACGTCGCGTTCATAAAAAGGCATTTTAATTCCCTGAAAAATCGCCAAAAATGACTTAAAGTCCCCTTCCTTATAAGGAAGGCGATGTATCGAGGCGTCGCGTTCTTGAAGGCGACCATAAGCCCGTCGCGTTCTGGACCTCATGCAGAAGATCCTTTCCGAGCCTGACTTGGATACATGCCATACATGGATATTCCCTCTTTTGATCGTCCAAATCACGTCCAAATCCTACCAAAACTCATGGAGACCTTCCTAACATCATCCTTTCCAAGTTCCAATCGCCCACGCACGGCCATACATACCCAAACTCGGACTCTTGCCCGTTATTCCTCTCATAACCCTTCCAGGAATAATCACCTATAACTACCTCAATACTCCGTCTTTTTGGGCAAGGCCGAGTCTGCTTCTTCCTGTGCAAGAGAGCTTCATCTTACGAGAAGAGAGCTTCCCCTCTAGACGACCAGGAAGAGCCCTCCAGGGCATTTTTCCACCGGCTACACAATCCCTCTCCCCTTCTTTGCATTATTTCTTTCAATTCATGCATGCATAGTTCATTTTTTCTTCGTAGATTTTCATTAGAACACATACCACACACCTATCTTTAACACCCACAGGGGTTAAAAACCCCAATCTCGTGAGTTCCCTCCATAATAGTTCATGTTTACATGTTCTTCATTGAATAGATCTTCTATGCACGAGTTCTAATGGGTTTTCCTTTGTCTTCGTGATCTTGGCAGGTGTTTGAAGACTAGAGCAACATGAGGCTCTTGCCCCTCGGCCGGCTGAGGAGCAGGAAGACCAGAACCCCAACTTCTGTCCACTGAAGAGAAGGCGACATACAGGCTGTCGTGACCAAGAAGGCGCCGTGCCCTCCGTCGCGTTCAGGTACATGCATAGCGACGCCCTATCTGTCGTGTTCTCAGGTACGCCTTCATCTTCCCTTTCCTTTTCCAACGTAGTCAGCCGTCCCATTATCCACATCTTAGGGCGACTACTTGGTGGCGATCACGGTACATTTTCCTTAATTTTCCATATTCATAATTTTTAAAGGGGAGCACAATCCTGTGATTACACCTTTTGGCGATCATGGTGGGACAACTTGTGCCCATCATGCTTGCTATCTTCTTTCCCTGCCGTTCTTATTCCCTCATGGGTGTGGTGTGTTTGTAGTTTTCCTTTTTGTTCCCTCTCTTAGCAGGTTCTTGGAGTTTGCTGCTCTGGTGAGAAGGCGACAGACCAGGCGTCGCGATATACGTAGCGACATCGACCGTGTCGCGATCAGGTTAGTACACAGTACTCCTCTCGTCCCTGTCCTGTGGTTCTATGGTGATGTGTGCGAAGGCGACGTAGGAAGTGTCGCGATAAAGGAAGCGACAGGAAGAGCGTCGCGACGAGGTACGTCCTCTATTTGGTTTTGAATTCTTTAAGATTTCTGCGTCTGTTGAGAACGCGACGCTGGATTCGTCGCGATAAAGGAGGCGATAGAGATATCGTTGCTATCAGGTCAGTACTCTGGTTTTTGGCTTTCCTTGAAAGTTTGGGTTCATTTTATATACTCCATCCATATTCCATGTCATACCATGCTTATTCCATGATCTTGAGAGTCGGTCAGTCTTGTTTGTTATAGGATTGTTTGTTTCCGTGCATAATTAGGTCTGGTTTGTTTTCTGTCCACTGCGAAGAGGAACGCGACTGGCTAGTTGTCGCGATCAGGGTCGCGACAGGTAACCCGTCGCCTTCTGCTTCTGAGAGCAGATCAGCCTAATTTCTGTCTTGTTAGCTTTAGGTTAGAATTTTGCATGCACTCTGGTGCACATAGGATCTGCATACACGTTTCATATTCGTAGTATAGGTTGTCCTCCTCAGCGACGCCCGCTCTCTCGGCCACAAATTCCTTGTGTCCGACTAGAGCACTTGCTTGAGGGCCTCCATAAGTCCCCACTGACGTGCATTCCCACACGGTCGCCAGGCTGGTTGTACCTGTCGCCACTTAGATTCTAGCCTCATTCATTTGGCAAGGTTGAGAGATCCCATAGTCACACCCGAAGATTGGAAGCCTTCTCCCATTAGGAACTTTCCCTATTTTGGAGAGAACTTGCTAAAAATCAATTCCTTAAAAGGCAAACTCGAAGCAAATAAAAGAAACCATCATCATTGCCAACTGCTTGTGTAACGACCCTCTTCATACCGGTACGATTATACCAATCCCCATCGGTATAAAGGGCATCGTCACAGTGGGACATTTACCCAACACTGGTCGATAGGTTGATATGTACCTGGATAGCAATAGAGTACAGCGGAATAAAGTAAACAACTCAACTCTTAATCCGTCACCAACACACATTCCATAATCTAAATAGCAAGATAGAAAGACAATGTCCACATTAATACCAAATAAAGAGAGTTACAATGTCCAAGATATTGTCCATACAATAATCCTTTTTGTGCAAAAGAAAAGTACAACTGGTAACAGCTCCACAAAATAGTCTTCTAATGATGATCCTCGCCACGCTACCTTCTAGTGCACGATACCTGTCAACCTGTACGCCGAAGCAAGAGTGAGTCCAAAGACTCAGCAAGCGACACTACTCATGATATACACATACAAGTCTTAGTGGTTTCTACATGCACTTTTACAATTAACAACACATAGCATGCTAGTCAATTCAAGTTTTCTACCTATCATGAAAGTTCTACAATTTTATACATAACTCATGCTTTCAGATTTGAAAAATGAAATTCACCTATCACATGATCTCTATTCCATTTGCTCAGGAACTTTAGTCTTTTAAAGAGCTAAAACATGAAAGCTATCAACATGAACAATTTACACACATGAAAGGGAACACAACTAGCATGGATTTCACATAGTTTTAAACACATACACGAACCTTTTCACATGCTTTAGATTGCTGATTTCATATGATTCAATGACTATAAATCTACACATGAGAGCTACAATAATACATAAAACACATCATGTGAACAAGTAATCAAGCTATCTTGCACTCATTTTCACTAATTATCCCTAACATGGATTCTAGGCATTTATGCACACATAAGCATGATAATGACAACATTAGTTTACTGATTTCACATGGTTTCCAATAACACATTCTCACATTCTCGGTTTCACATGATTTCATACTTACTCATTCACGTTGTTCACTTTTACACATTTGACACGTACACATGTTCACACTTATACAATTTACTCATTTCCACATCATTTTCTCTTTCACTTTCACTTATCACATATCACATCGATTGCACTTACCACGTGCATCTTGGGCACTTACCACGTGCCATATTCACATATTTCGCATTTTACTCATTTTTCATTACTTAAACAATTTGCCATGACACATAGTCCTAACCACCAGTAGAGGACACTAACAATATCTCATAGCTCGTGCTCATTCCTTAGCACAGCTCTCAACACAACTCATAACACAACACATGACACAACACTTACACAACTCATACACATACTCACCACCTAGGCAATACAGCGGTGAATCTTGGTAACTGCGCAGACCGGGAGAAGCCCTCTCCACCCTATCCAGTGGTACTTGTCCACCTCCGGGGTTTTCCCAATGCCTTTGGGACAAACTTATATCACATGGAGCCTTCTATAGGGACTTTTCTATATACGGCTCCCGATGCCTCTAGGGTAGCAGTGTCACATAGGCACAACTTTTACACTTTTACACATTACCGTTTTACACATGGTTTTACACATAACTCTTCTCATTTCAATCACTTTCTCACTCACATGAACATTTCTGTTTTTCCTTAACATGGTACTACAGAATTTCAAGAGTTCAACATACAGTAACCACACTAATCATGTTGGTTTTAGACCATAACAAACCACATTACAATTATATGCACGAATTATCACATTTCACATGAAAACACATAACTTTTTATTTACTGTTCCAATTGACCTGAAATTTTAACCACATGCTGTTTTCGGGTTCAAAATCATACCCTCAATTTTTCAGATTTTTCTGAGCTAAATAGGATTTACAGAAAATCAAATACCTAATTAGCATATTATTCACAACTTAAGCTAACATGGGTCTAACACATTTTGCAATTTATCCACTTACTGTTTTGCACAGAGACTACTAATATATGCATGATTTTAGAATACAACATCACCCTAATTCATACATCTATAAGTCAATTACCACAAACCTTTTTTTTTTGCATGTTTTTATTTTACCGAACCAAACTTATTTACAATGTCTCAAGCATGGATAAACTACTAAATTTGGGAAACACATATGCTGACCCACTATTCTTCATGATCAAACCGAAACCAAGGCATTCACACAAACCCTAATCATAAATCATGGATTTTACGAAGATTGTCTACAAGTCATGCTCACATGTTTACAAGATATCATTATCCCACATTCACCAACACAACCCACATTCATCCACAACCACAATGCACAATATACATAGAGTATAAGGTGTACAATATATCCTCATCGCATAAAACATACCGAATTTAATGTATAAGAGCTCACTGTTCTGTCCAGAAGAACTAGACGGCGGTCTCTGGCCGCTGACTCAGAGTCAGCGGCATGATCGATGGACGCCAAGGATGAACTGGGCGTCCAGGGACCCTGCCGTCTACTCAGGTCTGTGCAGAAAC
The DNA here is from genome assembly GCA_014218235.1 of Colocasia esculenta. Lineage (NCBI taxonomy): Eukaryota > Viridiplantae > Streptophyta > Magnoliopsida > Alismatales > Araceae > Colocasia > Colocasia esculenta. The sequence continues at coordinate 25,755,501 of CM024761.1, read as the reverse complement.
ATAGACCCGAGCTCTAAATCTTGGGTGAAATGGTGGGTCTAGGACTCGAGGAAAATTCCATAAAATATCAAAACCCACCTAGACTCATACGGGGACACCATAGATAGGTCACTTGCCTCCTAAAATTCCTCCAAGGGATTTGTGGCTCGAAGAAGACCTCCTTGGGCAGTTCCAAGAAGTTGCAGAAGTGCCTCGAGATCGCCTTCCTCCGGGTTCCTGGGTGATCTCCACGCCGAGGGGATGATGGGGAAGCCTTCTCCTTTGCTTCAGCCTCCTCCTTGTTGCAGTAGATCTCCAGATCCAGCTCCAAGGGGTCGGATTTGAGGGTTCTAAAATGGGGTTTTCTCACAGAATGCTCTAGGGTTTTTCTTTCTTCTCCTCTCCTCTTGCAAGGGTGAAAATGAGAAGTGGGGAGAGGCCAATTCGGGTTCAGGATGTAGGAGAGCCCCTCACCCACTCACCATGCCGATTAGACAGCCTTAGATCCGTTGGGGGACATCCCCCAATGGGTGGCCATGCCTTGTTTCAGAAGACAGCAGCTCTGCTGCGCATGCAGGTCAGAGAGGTTGACGTCCACATCGCTGGACGCCTAGGTCAGGCTTGGCGTCCAGGTCTGGACGTTGACTCCACCTCGGCGGCCAGAGGTTGACGCCAAGGTGGCCTTTGGCCAGAACCCTAATTTATGCAGAAACTATGCATGTAATGCATGTATTCATGCATTATGTACATAGTAGGGTATACATTCTATCACCATTCATCACATAAATTATTTACATTTAATATAACCATATGCACATTAATTATACCAATTAATATGTACATAAATATCTATATACATACACAAGCATACATAAACATACTAAGATAAAATGTACGTAGACACCTACCTGTACGTACGTGATATTTTACACAAGTATGACTCAACACACGGCAAATTAAATGACGAGAATTATGAGGGCTTCGCAAATCATTAGGAGGTGATATGATTTATGCTAGCTAGGAATAATCCATTCGATAAAATAGTCCTCGCATACACACACTTGATTTGTCATATATATAGTATACGCACACTGGTGTAGCATACTTATGTACATTATGCTTGGAATAGATGGATACAACATGCGCACCGGTAATTAGATTAACTTACACAACTTTACCTAACATTGCTTAAGCACTATATGCATAGGATTCCTTAATATGTACTATATGCATAATTTAGCCAATTGACTATTCTCACCTAAATATCATAAAAATACATGCATGTTATTCTTGAGGAGTATAGAATTTCAATATAAACCACTAATTACACCTACCATGCTTGAACTCTTTATGCATATGCAATATACGAAGTACAATATTCATATTAGCTAAACCATGCAAATGAGCAACGCTTACAATAATCATACACATGCATGCACAAATACACCAAGGTGTTATGCATGTAGAATTAAGTATACAATTGTCACACATATAAGATAACATACATACGTACTTACACATATGTACTTCATACACTTCCATACAAAGTTCCATAAAATAGGTAGTATAGGATATTCTTCAATATTTAGATAGCACGTGCATAGTATTATTCAAGTATCCTAAGTCAGTGATTCTTGGTATTCCTAATACACCTCTAATGGTCTAGTTGTTCACTTCCGCATTAATTACCATATACCCGTATTTATATATATATAAATACAGATATACGCACATGCTCATATTCAAGGGAAGGATAAAACTTATAGTAGGCACAATGAACTACGCATGCTAAGCACACAACAACCGAACACCCAACACACCATTCATATACATACAGATATTTAAAGAGAGTAAAAAAAATCCGGGGTCTTACACCCTCCCCCTCTAGAAAAAGATCTTCGTCCTCGAAGATCGCATCGAGTACCTGTGGTGACGTCGCCTAGGTCATCATCAGCTACTCTCGCTCCTATATCGCGGTCGGTGAAGCGCCTCGCGGAGTGAACTTCGTCTTCAGATTCGGGCACTCTTTAAGCCGATGATCTTTGCTTCCACATTTAAGACACCTTCCTTCCTTCCTCCAACATGCTTTCCCACCATGACGCTTCCTGCACTGGGTGCACTCGGGCTTCTCGATGCTTGAGGCCACAGTTGATTGTTGACTTTCCGAGAGTTTCTCCTTCTTCTTATCTTGCCTTTGGAATGGCTTGATCGTATTCTCCTTTGGAGTTGCCTCCCCCTCTGGGAGAGATCCCGCTCCATTCTCTTGCTGGGTGGTCACACATAGAAGTTCTCCTAAGGTACGTGAATCGAGTTCCAGAAGCCTAGCCCTTACTGATGGCTTAAGTCCTTTCTCAAAATTCTTCAGCTTGCGGTTCTGCTCGTACCTCCGAGACTGAGCACCACGTCTACCACGTCCAGCCATAGTCTGCAAAATGAATAACTAAATTGGAACCTAGGTTACTATATTCTAACTATTCTTCTATTATCTTTTATCCATTAGTAGGAGATTCTATATGTATGGACAATTCTCTATGAAGACTTTGCAATGCTGTGACGGTGATGGCCTATCCATGTACAGTCTCAACCTTATGCTCTGATACCAATCTCTGTAACGACCCTCTTCATACAGGTACGATTATACCAATCCCCATCGGTATAAAGGGCGTCGTCACAGTGGGACATTTACCCAACACTGGTCGATAGGTTGATATGTACCTGGATAGCAATAGAGTACAGCGGAATAAAGTAAACAACTCAACTCTTAATCCGTCACCAACACACATTCCATAATCTAAATAGCAAGATAGAAAGACAATGTCCACATTAATACAAATAAAGAGAGTTACAATGTCCAAATATTGTCCATACAATAATCCTTTTTGTGCAAAAGAAAAGTACAACTGGTAACAGCTCCACAAAATAGTCTTCTAATGATGATCCTCGCCACGCTACCTTCTAGTGCACGATACCTGTCAACCTGTACGCCGAAGCAAGAGTGAGTCCAAAGACTCAGCAAGCGACACTACTCATGATATACACATACAAGTCTTAGTGGTTTCTACATGCACTTTTACAATTAACAACACATAGCATGCTAGTCAATTCAAGTTTTCTACCTATCATGAAAGTTCTACAATTTTATACATAACTCATGCTTTCAGATTTGTAAAATGAAATTCACCTATCACATGATCTCTATTCCATTTGCTCAGGAACTTTAGTCTTTTAAAGAGCTAAAACATGAAAGCTATCAACATGAACAATTTACACACATGAAAGGGAACACAACTAGCATGGATTTCACATAGTTTTAAACACATACACGAACCTTTTCACATGCTTTAGATTGCTGATTTCATATGATTCAATGACTATAAATCTACACATGAGAGCTACAATAATACATAAAACACATCATGTGAACAAGTAATCAAGCTATCTTGCACTCATTTTCACTAATTATCCCTAACATGGATTCTAGGCATTTATGCACACATAAGCATGATAATGACAACATTAGTTTACTGATTTCACATGGTTTCCAATAACACATTCTCACATTCTCGGTTTCACATGATTTCATACTTACTCATTCACGTTGTTCACTTTTACACATTTGACACGTACACATGTTCACACTTATACAATTTACTCATTTCCACATCATTTTCTCTTTCACTTTCACTTATCACATATCACATCGATTGCACTTACCACGTGCATCTTGGGCACTTACCACGTGCCATATTCACATATTTCACATTTTACTCATTTTTCATTACTTAAACAATTTGCCATGACACATAGTCCTAACCACCAGTAGAGGACACTAACAATATCTCATAGCTCGTGCTCATTCCTTAGCACAGCTCTCAACACAACTCATAACACAACACATGACACAACACTTACACAACTCATACACATACTCACCACCTAGGCAATACAGCGGTGAATCTTGGTAACTGCGCAGACCGGGAGAAGCCCTCTCCACCCTATCCAGTGGTACTTGTCCACCTCCGGGGTTTTCCCAATGCCTTTGGGACAAACTTATATCACATGGAGCCTTCTATAGGGACTTTTCTATATACGGCTCCCGATGCCTCTAGGGTAGCAGTGTCACATAGGCACAACTTTTACACTTTTACACATTACCGTTTTACACATGGTTTTACACATAACTCTTCTCATTTCAATCACTTTCTCACTCACATGAACATTTCTGTTTTTCCTTAACATGGTACTACAGAATTTCAAGAGTTCAACATACAGTAACCACACTAATCATGTTGGTTTTAGACCATAACAAACCACATTACAATTATATGCACGAATTATCACATTTCACATGAAAACACATAACTTTTTATTTACTGTTCCAATTGACCTGAAATTTTAACCACATGCTGTTTTCGGGTTCAAAATCATACCCTCAATTTTTCAGATTTTTCTGAGCTAAATAGGATTTACAGAAAATCAAACACCTAATTAGCATATTATTCACAACTTAAGCTAACATGGGTCTAACACATTTTGCAATTTATCCACTTACTGTTTTGCACAGAGACTACTAATATATGCATGATTTTAGAATACAACATCACCCTAATTCATACATCTATAAGTCAATTACCACAAACCTTTTTTTTGCATGTTTTTATTTTACCGAACCGAACTTATTTACAATGTCTCAAGCATGGATAAACTACTAAATTTGGCAAACACATATGCTGACCCACTATTCTTCATGATCAAACCGAAACCAAGGCATTCACACAAACCCTAATCATAAATCATGGATTTTACAAGATTGTCTACAAGTCATGCTCACATGTTTACAAGATATCATTATCCCACATTCACCAACACAACCCACATTCATCCACAACCACAATGCACAATATACATAGAGTATAAGGTGTACAATATATCCTCATCGCATAAAACATACCGAATTTAATGTATAAGAGCTCACTGTTCTGTCCAGAAGAACTAGACGGCGGTCTCTGGCCGCTGACTCAGAGTCAGCGGCATGATCGATGGACGCCAAGGATGAACTGGGCGTCCAGGGACCCTGCCGTCTACTCAGGTCTGTGCAGAAACACAGACCCGAGCTCTAAATCTTGGGTGAAATGGAGGGTCTAGGACTCGAGGAAAATTCCATAAAAATATCAAAACCCACCTAGACTCATACGGGGACACCATAGATAGGTCACTTGCCTCCTAAAATTCCTCCAAGGGATTTGTGGCTCGAAGAAGACCTCCTTGGGCAGTTCCAAGAAGTTGCAGAAGTGCCTTCGAGATCGCCTTCCTCCGGGTTCCTGGGTGATCTCCACGCCGAGGGGATGATGGGGAAGCCTTCTCCTTTGCTTCAGCCTCCTCCTTGTTGCAGTAGATCTCCAGATCCAGCTCCAAGGGGTCGGATTTGAGGGTTCTAAAATGGGGTTTTCTCACAGAATGCTCTAGGGTTTTTCTTTCTTCTCCTCTCCTCTTGCAAGGGTGAAAATGAGAAGTGGGGAGAGGCCAATTCGGGTTCAGGATGTAGGAGAGCCCCTCACCCACTCACCATGCCGATTAGACAGCCTTAGATCCGTTGGGGGACATCCCCCAATGGGTGGCCATGCCTTGTTTCAGAAGACAGCAGCTCTGCTGCGCATGCAGGTCAGAGAGGTTGACGTCCACATCGCTGGACGCCTAGGTCAGGCTTGGCGTCCAGGTCTGGACGTTGACTCCACCTCGGCGGCCAGAGGTTGACGCCAAGGTGGCCTTTGGCCAGAACCCTAATTTATGCAGAAACTATGCATGTAATGCATGTATTCATGCATTATGTACATAGTAGGGTATACATTCTATCACCATTCATCACATAAATTATTTACATTTAATATAACCATATGCACATTAATTATACCAATTAATATGTACATAAATATCTATATACATACACAAGCATACATAAACATACTAAGATAAAATGTACGTAGACACCTACCTGTACGTACGTGATATTTTACACAAGTATGACTCAACACACGACAAATTAAATGACGAGAATTATGAGGGCTTCGCAAATCATTAGGAGGTGATATGATTTATGCTAGCTAGGAATAATCCATTCGATAAAATAGTCCTCGCATACACACACTTGATTTGTCATATATATAGTATACGCACACTGGTGTAGCATACTTATGTACATTATGCTTGGAATAGATGGATACAACATGCGCACCGGTAATTAGATTAACTTACACAACTTTACCTAACATTGCTTAAGCACTATATGCATAGGATTCCTTAATATGTACTATATGCATAATTTAGCCAATTGGCTATTCTCACCTAAATATCATAAAAATACATGCATGTTATTCTTGAGGAGTATAGAATTTCAATATAAACCACTAATTACACCTACCATGCTTGAACTCTTTATGCATATGCAATATACGAAGTACAATATTCATATTAGCTAAACCATGCAAATGAGCAACGCTTACAACTAATCATACACATGCATGCACAAATACACCAAGGTGTTATGCATGTAGAATTAAGTATACAATTGTCACACATATAAGATAACATACATACGTACTTACACATATGTACTTCATACACTTCCATACAAAGTTCCATAAAATAGGTAGTATAGGATATTCTTCAATATTTAGATAGCACGTGCATAGTATTATTCAAGTATCCTAAGTCAGAGATTCTTGGTATTCCTAATACACCTCTAATGTCTAGTTGTTCACTTCCGCATTAATTACCATATACCCGTATTTATATATATATAAATACAGATATACGCACATGCTCATATTCAAGGGAAGGATAAAACTTATAGTAGGCACAATGAACTACGCATGCTAAGCACACAACAACCGAACACCCAACACACCATTCATATACATACAGATATATAAAGAGAGTAAAAAAAATCCGGGGTCTTACAGCTTGTTTTGGGTGAGACGTTTTTCCTTTCCTTTTGTTTGCATATGATTGTCTGTTTAGAAAACTAGGTGTCTATCTAGGTTAGGTTAGTCTTTCAAGTCTGGACAGGCTTTCCTCGTTTTGGCATACCCACATGCCAAATATGGAGTCATATCTGAACCCGGTCTACGATGAGAATCCGGACCCTGCCTTCTACACCTCCCAAGACTATGAGGACTCCCTTCCTCACGATCTCTTTGGGGATTCGGCCCGCCCTTCGGTCGCCATAGTCCGCGCTACCGAGAACCACCATCCCGATGATGGTGGCCCACCTCAAACCATCCACCCCCCCCAGTCAGACGATCAAGCCACTCAACTCCTGTGCTTAATTCCCCAGCTTGATCAGTCCCAGATCCAAACCCTCATGACGGCCCTCAAAGGAAAGGCTGCTTCTTCACCCTCACCCAGAGCGGGTGCGTCACCCCTCGTAGTAGCTACATCCGGCCCCCATGTTGTCATGGGACAAACCGACAACACTCCTATTTGGCCGCGGGCCATCCGATTCACGCCATTTGAGTCTGATCATTACCATCCCCGTGAGTCGAGGCCCCGGTCTCCACCATATCAACCCTGCTACTCCCCTCATCACCCTGAGCCATGCGCCAGGCCAACCTCCCGTGCTTCTTCCATGTACGCTCAGCCGTCCGCCGCCCCGGACATGATGTCCGAGTGGGCGTCCATCAAGAAGGAGCTCCAAGAGCTCCGAAAGCAAGTCGACCCTAGGCAGCACCATGACGTGCACATGCCTAATTTCAATGGCCTATGAGTCCCGTCCCCATCCGATCTACCGAAGTACCGCAAATACAGTGGCGCAGGCAATCCCTACATCCATATCAAAGACTTCATCTATGAGTCTGCCCCCTACCAGCATGATCGCCGCCTGATGGCCTATCTGTTCCGTCGGTCGCTGGATGGGCATGCCTTAGACTGGTTCTACTCCTTGCTACCTGAGGATGCAGAGGACTTCGCTATTGTGAAGGCCAAATTCCTCGAACTGTTCCAAGATAGGGTTGGGCCCGAATACTCTCTCACGGACCTCATGGCCGAAAAGATGAAGTCAGATGAGGACTTCGCCGCATATGCCGATAGGTGGAGACAAATGGCCACGCGAGTTCCGGGGTACCTTCCATAGGGAGAGAAGGTGAAAATCATCATTGCCAATGCAACGCCTGCCTATAGAAACATCGTGGCGATGAATGACATCACCACCATGCATCAACTCTACAGTCGGGCCCGGTTTATCCAGACTCAGCTCAAAGATTCTCCCATCCATTCTATGTTCGAAGCCCAGAAGTCCCGGTTCCAGAGAAAGCCTTAGGGGCCAGTCATTGAAGGAGTCCAAGTGAACGAGCAAGTGAGCGCGTTCAACCCTACCGGCCAGAACCAAAACCGTCAACCATATGCTGCCCAGGGTCAGAACCCCACCAATTCTCCACAAGGGCAACAACCACGCCAATAGAACCAGGTGACACCTCCTGATGGCTCTCAGCAGAGGCGTCCTTTAGGTCCAAGAAGAGCTCACTACCCGCCACTCCCGGAGACACTCTCCGACATATTCTTGGCCTTGCTCTCCACAGAAGCCATTAGACTCCCTCCTGAGAGGCCACTGAACCCTAGTGTGGACCAAACCCGGTACTGTGTCTTCCATTGGCAGCCCGGTCATACGATCGACCAATGATTCACATTCAAGGACATGGTGTATGACTTGCATGAGCAGAATAGAATAGACTGGACATCCCTCCGGCAGGTGATCGGAGACATCAAAGAGAGGCAGAGATAGCAACAGCAGCAGAGGCAATAGCGCCAACCACCCCCTCAGCAACAACAACAACAGAAACAACAACAGCCGTTGTAGGACCTCGGCATCGTCCACAACCCCCTACCAAACCATCCACCAGCTCCAATCCCACCGCAGCCACCAGCCCGGGTGAATCCCATCGTCCACCACCCTCCTCCTCAAGCAAACTGGACGTATGATGATGAACTAGACGATCAGCAGATGATGGCCATTAACCACCAATATCCCCTTCAATCCTAAACAATACAACCAGCCTACACAGCTTCCCAGTCAATCCCTCCTGTAGTTTCCATGGCCAACGCCGTCATTCTGCCCGTCGGTTCAACATCCGCGCCAGTCGCTAGTCCACCCATTATCTTACCCTTCTCTACCTGTCTCCGTACCTCCACCGCCCATCATATCTACTCCCTCCCCCATTATCCTACCACCACCTAGGCTGGACCAACCTTCCGCTGCTATGCTATCCTCAGCCAGGCAACCGGCTACCCATCCAACCACCCTGCGGAGCGGGCGGGTCTTTCGCCGTCCGTACCCACCTATCTCTACCACCTCCACTAGCCAAAACAACCCCCAGGTCCTGCAACCACCTCAGCAACAGCAAGCTCAGCAGCCGACATAAGACGAGGGGGTGATTGAGCCATTACCGGGAACCCACTATGACATCCTCAAGCACCTGGATCACGTGCCAGCCAAGATCTCCATACTGGAGCTGATAAAGAAATCCAAGGAGCACCAGGAGGCCTTGAGGGACTTCTTGCAGAAGGTGGTAGTAAATGAGGACATGCTGGCTGACAAACTACCGAGTGCACTAGCCATGGTAACTCGCGGGCCAGCAATTACTTTTACAGAAAGTGAGTTAGCACCCCCAGAAGCCAGGAGGCTCCCTCTCTACGTGACTCTCGTCATCAACCATGTGGCAGTGGGAGTGGCACTGGTCGACACGGGGGCATCAATAAATGTCTGCCCGCTGAGTACCCTGAGGGCCTGTGACCTGTCAGAAGGTATGCTGAGGCCAACACCCACCACCATAGCCGCTTACGACAACTCCAGAAGATCCTGCCACGGCATGGTGACTATGTAAGCCGAACTGGGACCGCTCGCCATCACGGTGGATTTCTACGTCCTCGATATCGATCCCATGTTCAAGGCCATACTGGGACGTCGATGGTTGGAAGCACTCGGAGCTGTGCCGTCCACCGCACACTAATGTCTGAAGTTCCCCTTTCAAGGGCGCATCATCAATGTCAAGAGCATAGCCACCACCCACTCAGTAGATGCCATCCATGACACCCACCTCCCAGCCGTATGGCCCGCTAACAAGCCTGTAGTCTTAGTGCTAGACATCAACTACCTCTAGAGCTACTCGTTCCAGTCCAAGCGAGAGGTTAATCTGGCGCAAGTCCATGCAATCAAAAGAAAGGAGCCACTAAGCACCAAAGGGTGGCAAGATCATGATGAAGCTCGGGTACGAGGAAGGCAAGGGTCTAAGGACAGAACTGCAGGGCATAGTCAAGCCTATCCCAGACATTGTCATAAAAATCCGATGGGGCTTGGGGTACAGGGAGAAATCCAAACCATGGTCATCCAGCACATCCACTCTCAAGGCCGACCGAGAACCACTCACATGGACACTCTGGTGTCATTTCATTAGGGGGCCTACCCAACCTGGATACAACACCGTGGTAGTTGAGGCGGAGCTGTCGCAGCACGAGGTGCATGGCCAAAACTTCTCTCGGCACATGGCCCCTATGCTAACCTATAGAGCTTTAGAAGCACTCCGTCCGACCAAGAGGAGAAAGATAGGGGACCCAGAGGCTGAATGGTACCGATGGTTTGACATAGAAGACATCACCATTGCCTTCAGCCGTTTGTTCTAGGAAGAAGAAAGGACATGGCCGCCAGCTGCGGCAGACCTATTAGATCTACCCATAGCCATCACGTCCAAAAGGCAGCTCATGAGCGACACCACAGACATAGGAGAGCCGGATATCCCCTACGAAGAGGGGAAGACCGTAGATGAACTCTGGAGGGGCACCTTCCTAGCCATCCACCCGTCCCTCTTGGACTCCCTGCTTCCCGGTCTTGTCCCTTCCTCTCGTCCCCTACTCATTCAGCTGATTCCCCAACTTCTGACGGCTGCACATAGCCTCCTCACACCTGAGCTCCCACCTACAGTCCTCTCTGCCCTGCAGACCGATCCAAGTGATCACGAGGTCACCCTCTCTTGCTACATGCTCTCCACTGATCTCCAAAAAAAAACGCCAATCTTCAAATGCATATTGAGGTCGAGGAGTTGGCATACTTCCTTCACCCTTCTGATCAGGGGCACCACGCGACTGGGCTTCCCCTCCTGCTCCTTCACTAGGGGCCATCCTCTTCGAGGACACCATGTCCTCCACCAGTCCTGTAGAGTTGTCTAGTCTAGGCGAGTCTAGGGTAGAAGAGTCTAGTCTTAGTTTAGACAGGCCTAGGTTAGAGAGTCAGGTCAACCCAGCGCCCACCAAGTCCAAACGTCGTCCTAGGAAGCAAAGGGGCAAGGTCATTCCCCAGAGATACCTTCAAGAGCTAGCTCGGCGATGTCAAGCATTACTGCTGATAGAGGAGTTCACAAAAGAAGCGCTGGTGTTAGAAGAAGAATTTGTGCAAGATAGGGTTCTCATAGATGACGAATTTGGCATCTACGAAAGCATGAATGACGAGGACCCAGTCGATGAAGAGGATAGCGAAGTAGATGACACTGCTAAAAAGTACGCCAGTGGCGTAGGGAGATTCGATGAGCGCACCATGGCAGTGGATGAACCTACTAAGGAAGTCAACCTCGGAACAAAAGAAGAGCCCAGGATTGTGATGATCTCAGCAAACCTCCCTCCTGATGAAGAAGAAGAGCTGGTGCAAATCTTAAGGGAGTACAAAGATACATTCGCCTGGTCATACGAGGACAAGCTCGATCTAGACCCCTCACTAGTGGAGCACCGCCTGATATTGATAGAAGGGGCAAAGGCCATAAAGCAAAGACTCAGAAGATTCCACCCACTCATGGCCTTGAAGATGAAGGATGAAGTGGATAAACTCCATAAGGCCAGGTTCATCAGGGTAGTGCTATATCCGAACTGGGTGGCAAACATAGTCCCTGTCATGAAGAAGGATGGTAAAGTCAGGATCTGCATCGACTTCAGGGACATGAACAAGGCATGTCTGAAAGACGACTTCCCGCTTCCTCATATTGATGTGCTGATTGATAACACTGCTGGGTACGAGACCCTCTCATTCATGGATGGATATTCAGGATATAACCAAATCTGTCTGGCTCCTGAAGATCAAGAGAAAACATCCTTCACCACGCCCTGGGGAACATACTGTTACGTAGTCATGCCATTTGGGCTAAAGAATGCCGGCGCTACTTATCAGAGGGCGATGATGGCCATCTTCCACGACATGATCCATGTTTATGTAGAGGTATATGTGGATGACATCTTGGTGAAGTCAAGAACCAGGAGAGAACACCGTGAAATCTTTGCCAAAGTGTTGCAAAAGTCTAGAGAGTATTAGCTGAGAATGAATCCAAAGAAATGCGTGTTCGGAGTATCATCGGGAAAGCTGCTAGGTTTCATAGTTAGCAAGCGGGGCATTGAGATCGATCCTAACAAGGCTAAGGCTATAGAAGAAATGCCACCTCCAAAGAACATCTCACAATTAAGAGGGCTAATAGGGCGTTTGCAGTTCATCAGAAGATTCATCTCCTAGCATTCGCAAAGATGCCGCCCGTTCTATGATCTCTTGAAAGGAGGGGCAAAATTCGAATGGAATGATAAATGCCGAGCAGCCTTCGATGAATTGAAGAGTTATCTCATGAACCCCCCATGTAACATCCCATGTTTCCTTTGACCAGTCACCTTCCATCAAGGGTAGAGACACCCTGTCTGTCGCCTTCTGAAGGAGACAGGGTGGTGGTCGCGTTCTGCTTGGGAACGCGACGGCCAGGCTGTCGCTTTCTCTCTGCTGCCAGCAACATGCGACTTTGTCGTTTTTCTGTCTGAAGAGAGGTGACAGGTGTCAACCTGCGACAGTGGGAAGGCGACGGGTCCTCCGTCGCGACTTGGTGTCAGGCCTGCATGGCTGACACGTGGCGAGGTCGCAGGTCAGCTTGACCATTGACTAGGGGATAGCGACAGGATGTATGTCGCCTTCAGTAAAGGAAGGCGACGCACCCCCTGTCGCGTTCTCATGTTCAAAGGTTTAAGTGCCCAAGCCGAGAGCACAAGCACCAGTTCATCTCCTTGCTTGGTGAAGGCTTCTCCTCCGGCGAATTGAGGCTTGGGGACTCCGTGGGAGGCTTGGGAGGGAGGCCTTGGTGTCCCTTTGCAAGATAAGGTGTTTGTGGTTGTTTGTTCTTGTTCTTCCTTGGTTGATCTCTCCCTCACTGTTCTTCCTCTCTCTCTTGGCATGCATGGATGCTCTTCAAGGGAGAGGAGGTGCTCGGTTCGTGGAAGGAGGCTCGTGGATCTCTGGAGCTCGGAGGTGGAGGGTTGCTAGCCTACGAGAAGGGCCCTTGAGGTTGGATCTTCATCTCGAGGTAGGGAACCCAAACCCTCTCCCTAGATCCACTTGCTAGGATTCTCACCCCCCTTCCAAGCCTAGATCTACCATGCTAGGTTGGTTTCCTGCTTTGTGTGATTGTGGTTTGGTGGTTTCCCTTGCATGCAATGGGTTTGTCTTGAGGTTTGAGGGTTGTTCTCCATGATGAGTGAGATGCATGTGAGTGTAGCCTAGTTGCATGCTTGTTGGGGTTCCTTTGAGGGTGGTTTGAGCTCATTAGAGCTATGTTTACTAGCCTACATGCTCCCCTCCCCTCGGTTGTGGTTGTGGTGTGGTTGAGGCCCTGAAGAAGGGAGACTCGGTGTGTCATGCACTGTGAAGGCGACACCTTTGGTGTCGACACCACGTGGCGACACATCGATGCGTCGCCTTCAGGAACTCCTGAAGGCGACAACATCCATGTCGCCTTCTTGGTGGCGACATTGGGGGCCATCGCCTTCTGGTTGTTTTTCCTGTTCCGCATTCTGGGGTCTGTCCTAGAGCACTGACCTGGTTGCGACATAGGCTATGTCACAACTAGATCAGTAGGGTTGCGCTGGCCTAGGTGTCGCCCTCCTGAAGGCGACACCAGGCCTGTCGCCTTTTCAGTCAGAGAAGGGACTTGGCAACCTGCTCAGTGTTTTGCTTCCGCTGCGACTCGGTTTTCTCGGCACCTGTGCTGTTTCCTAGTATAGTGCTACTGCTAGTCATTCTCTCTTCGCCCAGTGCTAGGCACTTGAGGGCTTGTCCGCAAGATAGGTTGTTACCGTTACCTGGGACCCCCGGTTCCCGCACGTCTGTGTCAGAGGGTGTTGCTCCAGACGGCGGGGTTTGCTCGAGTCGTTGACTCTGGTAGTTGTAGGGGAAAACGGTGGGACAGCGACGTGGTCGTTTGTGGAGCTCTCTTAGCTGAGACTGGGACGCCGGTAGTGTGTGACTCGTACGGCCCAATTCCGTTAGTCCGTTCTCACTGCCTCACTCTCCGTGGTTCCGGTACCACCTAGAGGGGCCAGGCGTAGGACCGTAGTCCGGCCAGACTACGACAGTTTGTGGTTGCTTGTGGTTCCTTGTCTCACTCCCATGGGAGGTGTCAGACATGGACCGTTGGTCGAGGGTAAGACGCGTGGCGCTCCTGACCAGCTGACTAGAGTAGTGTACTGTAGCTAGTGTGCTTGTCCAGGCAGTTCGTTGTCTGCGTTTACAGCTGGGTTCTTGTGGTGCCTTGGTTTACACGGGTTTTCCAATCTCGCCGAGTGGCTTAGACCGACGACTGTGTAGTTTCTTTTACGCTTCCGCACTTTACTCTGTTTAGTAGATTAGACTTTACTGCTTTATTTAATTATTAGACTAGTCTATATGTATATATATGCTTGTGGAACTAGTGGGAGATTGGTAGTCCCTACTGGGCTTCTTCGTGAAGCTCACTCCCTGTTTTACAGGTGAGACTTCACAGCAGTTCCCTCCGCGGCGTAGCGAGGAGACGGGCCCGCAGTAGCTGGCATCTCTAGTGGCAGTGTTTCCCCAGTCTGTACTTCACCCTCGGGGTATGCCCCTAAGGAACGTGTTATTCCTTTTCCATTCTGCACTTGTACTTTTACTACTTTGGGACTTGTACTAGACCTGCACGTTGTGTTAGACTTCTTCTTGCACTGGTCGGTACAGCTTTAGTACATTTGTCGTTACTTACTATCCGTCACATATCTAGTTAGACCGATCTGTTAGCCCTTCCAGGTCTCCGGACCCGTGGGCGATGGTGCCGACGGTCGGATCCTTGGTGGGAGTCGGGGACCCGGGCACCGGGGCCGTTACAGTGGTATCAGAGCAGGGGGTCTATCAAGACTTGTGGTAGAAATGAGTAATGACGTAAAGTCCCTTAGGAAGGATAAGTGAACACTGCTAGCCGTCGGAGTCTTAAGTGTCATTAACTAAATCTGGCTGTTTTGCAGATCATGCCTCCACACACTTGTAGGCAGGCTCATAACTTGGTGGAGCGTCAAGATACTGAGTCGGACAGTTTGGTTGCAGCCGAGCAGGCGCCGTTCGGTGCTCATCCCCAGCAGTTCGAGCAGCCTGACGACCCGTTGCCGCAAGGAGGACCACAGCAGCCGCAGGGGCAACAGTTGTATCCACCTGTACCCCTGCCGGCCGTCATTGAGCAGTGGTGGAGAGCGATGCTTCAGGGTCTGTGGTAGTACCCGTTGCAGCAGCAGTACCATCTGTACCAGCAGATGCCAGCAGGAGGTCCGCAGTTTGCAGAGATGGCAGCAGAGGAGCAGCCACCACTGACCCCGCAGGCAGCACCGGTTCAGCCAGACGTACCACCCGTAGTTTGGCAGTAGACTACAGCAGCAGCAGCAGCACCTGAGGACTGCACCGTGCTTCTGGAGAGGTTCCTTCGTCTTCGACCTCCTACGTTTGCAGGCGACCGCGATCCGGATAGAGCAGAGAGTTGGGTCTATGAGCTCGAGTGCACCTTCGAGACCATGGACTGTGCAGAGTTGGATCAGGTTCGTTTGGCAGTATATCAGCTGAAGGGGTCAGCCCATGAGTGGTGGCGAGCAGTGAGGCTGACCATGTTTCAGGGCAGGAGGTTGGAGCAGATCTCTTGGCAGCAGTTTCTCGAGGCCTTCCTCGGCGAGTACCTCCCCGACTATGTCTGCCGGGAGAGGAGGGACTTGTTCCACGAGTTAGTCTAGGGAGACTTAACCGTGGGACAGTACCATCAGAGGTTTCTGCAGCTACTTCGGCACGTTCCCCACGTGGCAGCTAGTGAGCAGGCTCGTACCGAGCGGTTCATTAGCGGGCTACGTTCCGACTTGAGGTGGGCCATGGCTGGTCACCTCTGCGACACCTTGTCAGTAGTAGTGGCGAGAGCTACGGCCGTGGAGTGGGAGTGTCGGTTTCAGCCACAGCAGAGTGGAGGTTCAGAGAGATCTTCTCCGTACCAACGCCCCGCAGGCAGTCGAGGGAGTGTGTCTTCTTCTTCCTCTTCGGGAACAGGCGGTACTGGCTTGACCTCGAAGTTGAAGAAGTTGTTCACTCATGGAGGCAGGCGTCACTCGCAGCAGCAGAGGCGTCAGACCTTGTAGTTTCCAGCAGAGCAGTCCGTCCAGCAGGGAGAAGAGCAGAGCCAGCAGAGTACGGGTTGTTACCACTGCGGGCAGGAGGGGCACTTCAGGCGAGAGTGTCCGTTGAGGCAGCAGCAGGAGCAGGCACCTCAGGCGCAGTACCGTCCACCCCAGCAACCTCAGGGCCAGCAGCAGTACCAGGGTCAGTAGCAGCAGCAGCGTCCGCAACAACAGCAGTAGCGTCAGCAGCAGCAGCCTCAGCGAGGTCGTGGACGCGGTCGGGTGATGAACATCACCAGAGAGGAGGCGGAGGCCTCTAACCTGGTCGTCGGTACGATTCCCATCCTTGGTAGAGCTGCTAGAGTTTTGATTGATCTGGGTGCTACACAGTGTTTTGCTTCAGAGGAGTTCTTAGCTACTTTGACCGAGTTTGCTCCGGAGCGGACCTGCGACTTAGCTGTTGAGCTTCCGATGGGTGACTTCGTTCATACCCTTGGTTACTTGTAGGGTGTCACCGTCGAGGTGCAGGGCCACCAGCTGCCAGCCAGATTGTTTGCTTTACAGCTCCACGACTTTGATGCCATTTTGGGCATGGACTGGTTAGAGGCACACTCTGCTTTGGTAGATTGTCAGTGGAAGACCGTGCGGTTCGAGTTACCTGGAGCACCTATGCTTTGCTTCCAAGGTACCCGGTCTGTCCGCCGACCCTTTGTTTCCTTCTGTAGAGCTTGGCGTCTTATCCGAGATGGTTGTGTTGCTTTCCTGGCTTCTGTTTGTGCCTCAGACTCGGGTGAGTTGGCTGTTTCTGACGTGCCAGTTGTTTGTGAGTTTGCTGATGTGTTTCCGAAGGATCTACCTGGGTTGCCGCCTGAGCGGGAGGTAGATTTCTCCATTGAGTTGCTTCCGGGGATGATGCCTGCGTCCAAGGCACCGTACCAGATGGCGCCGGTGGAGCTGCGGGAGTTGAAGTGCCAACTAGAGGAGTTGCTTGCGTTGGGCTTCATTCGTCCTAGCCGCTCGCCGTGGGGAGCGCCTGTGTTGTTTGTGAGGAAGAAGGATGGTAGCCTGAGAATGTGTATTGATTATCGTCAGCTGAATCAGGTTACTGTGAAGAATAAGTATCCTTTGCCCAGGATCGATGACTTGTTTGACCAGTTGCAGACAGCTTCAGTGTTCTCGAAGATCGACTTGAGGTCGGGTTACTACTAGTTGCGGATTCGAGAGTTAGGCGTTCCGAGATCAGCTTTTCGCACCCGCTACGGCCACTTCGAGTTTGTCGTGATGCCGTTTGGGCTCACGAATGCCCCAGCAGCATTCATGGAGATGATGAACAGTGTTTTCAGCGAGTACCTGGACTAGTTCGTGGTGGTGTTCATCGACGACATCCTGGTGTACTCAGCGACGGCGGAGGAGCACGAGGTTCACTTGAGGCTGGTTTTGCAAACTTTGAGGAGTCACCAACTTTATGCCAAGTTCAGCAAGTGTGAGTTTTGGCTAAAGGAGGTGCACTTCCTTGGGCACATTGTTTCTGGTGCAGGTGTGGCGGTCGATCCCGCCAAGGTTGAGGCCGTTGTTTCTTGGGGCCAGCCCACTTCAGTTGCTGAGGTTCGCAGTTTCCTGGGGCTGGCAGGCTACTACAGGAGGTTCATGCAGGACTTCGTCAGAGTTGTAGAGCCTTTGACCCGTTTGACCAGGCGGGAGACCCGGTTTGTGTGGATGACAGAGTGCGAGCAGAGTTTCCAGGAGCTGAAGAGTCGGCTGACTTCAGCTCCGATCCTTGTTGTTCCTTCTGGCACTGGCGGCTTTGTTGTCTACACAGATGCTTCGGGTACTGTGTTGATGCAGCACGGTCGAGTAGTTGCCTATGCTTCTCGTCAGCTGAAGAAGCATGAGTAGAACTACCCGACGCATGACCTGGAGCTTGCAGCGGTCGTGTTTGCCTTGAGGTTGTGGAGGCACTACTTGTACGGTGAGGTGTTCGAGGTCTTCACCGACCACCGCAGCTTACAGTATGTCTTCACGCAGAGGGATCTCAACCTCAGGCAGCGCAGGTGGCTCGAATACTTGATGGACTATGACTTTAGTCTTTCCTATCACCCAGGGAAGGCTAACGTCGTGGCAGATGCTTTGAGTAGGAGAGCCCACTTGAGTTCTTTGTTGGTTAGACACTGGAGACTCCTGGAGGACGCCGCGCAGAGTGTGTTTGTGCCGTCGAGCCTCCGGGAGAGGGCAGTGGCAGCCGTCCTGACCGTTCGTTCGTGGATCTTTCAGCAGGTACTTGAGGCTCAGTGTGCAGACGAGGACTTGGCAGACGTGTTGGGGTTGCCCGAGGTAGCACTGGATGAGGACAGCAAGGTTCGTTTCCGAGGCAGACTCTACGTTCCAAAGGACGACAAGGAGGAGGTACTGTCCGAGGCTCACCGGTTGCGATACTCTATTCATCCAAGCTCTACCAAGATGTACCATGACTTGAGGGTACTCTTTTGGTGGCCGGGGATGAAGAGAGATATCGCTGAGTTTGTTTCGCGCTGCCTTACCTGCCAACAGGTGTAGGCAGAGCACCAGCGTCCTGGTGGTGAGTTGCAGTCGCTTCCCATTCCAGTGTGGAAGTGGGAGCATATCACCACGGACTTTGTTTCTGGTTTACCTCGTACCTCTCAGGGGCACGACAGTGTTTGGGTCTTCGTTGACAGGTTTTTAGACGCACGATTTGGTCCATCTCCCGCAAGGCTATTTGGCCCATTAAGCCTCGTTTGACCATTTGTTGACCAGCCTCGGATCCCATGTAGACGGCAGCATCGATCGCCGCCGACTACTGGTGGGCGGAAATCGCCCTGGACGTTGACTCAAGTTGGCGTCCACCTCCCTGGATGCCTGCATGAGGTTGGCGGCCTGATCCCTGGACGTCAATAGGGTTTACCTGGTCTGCGCAACTACCCTGAGATTCCAGCCCACTTGCACCATTCTCTCGGCCATGGAACGCATGTAGCCGTTCCCAACGGGCATATGGGCCACCTAGGCACCCCCCTTGACCCAATAAAAATCCTACATGGCCTCTACCCATTGGTTGGACCTTTAATGCATGGATTTCCAAGTGTGTAAGTGTGTTTCTTAACACTTGAGCATCCAAGGCTCTCAACCCCGAGCTCCACTGTCTATATAATAGCCCTTTGAGCCCTCTGAGCCGGGGGGAGGAAGGCTGGACGCCCTTATGCTGCCACTTTGAGAGAAGACAGAGAAACTTGCACCTTACCTTCCACCACTCATCCTCTTCACTCTCTTCACACTTGGGACGTCCAGGAGGCTTGCTTTGGAGCTGGAGGAGCCCTTGCAAGGAGCTACAACATCAGCAACGAGGATCATCTCCTTCCTCTTCCTCTCTTTCCTTTCCTCTTACTTTAGCTAGTTTGCATGTTGCACACATCTTCCCACTCACCCTAGGCACGTAGGTCACCTTCCTACACACCTAGAAAGGGGTTTCCCAACCAAAAATGGAGGGAAGAAGGGTGGTCATAGCATTTGGCTACCCCTCTTCTCAAGCCCGCAACCGGTACGAGACTCGCCTTTTGGGCTTTCCTTTCTTCCTTCTGAACATTTGCTACACTGCATTTAGTCTAATAGAGGTTTGTTTGTGGCAGGAATATTGTGAACGTGACCGTGGAGCTCTCCTCCTTTGGCTGGCTGAAGAAGGAGAAGTTGGAGCCCCATCTCCGCCCGCTGCGTGAGGCTACTACAACAACGTGGTCAAAGTACTTCCTTGGGCACAGGTAAGGCCCTGGCGATCACAAACCTCCCCTTTCACCTCTGGTTTTCTTTGTTTCCTCCTCAGTCAACCTAGTCAACCGGGGAGTCAACCAAGTCAACCAACAATTCATCATCGCCAACGAGAGACCAGTGACGTTCGCGAGCACCCGGAGGACATCCACCGTCGACAACGGGGACACGGCCGGGAGGCGAAACGGATCATCCACAGCCTCTTTTCTGGCGATCACGGTGGGACAACAGTGCTGCCACGGTTTCAGTCTACATCCAGATAGACGGCAAGCGATCTTGCCGCCTATCCAGGTACGCGTCCACATCTCCTGCCGTTAAGTGTGTTTCAGCGTCCACATAGGTAGTCGTCCACTTTTACTTAGCGTCTGTCGATCATGCCGTCAACATGTTTCTGATGAACTGAGAGTCCATCTGCATGCCGTTTACTTCACAGAAACTGCTATTTTTGACTGTTTTGATCTGATTTTGCTTTCTGTTTGCTTCCTGTTTGCCTCTAACAGTCCTCAGTCACGGGGGTTCCTTCCTCTCATCTGTTCTAGCCTCCCCTCACATTTTAGGACAGCCATTCTTTGGTCTACAACCTTTTACTCGGGGATTCCCTCTCGGGTTGGTTCCAAGGAAAACTCTATAAGTCCCTAAATTCCGTGGATTCCCTCACGGTACGGGGCAGGAGGACCTTACACCTTCCTACCTAGTTCACCTACTCATCCGGGTTTGAGTAAGATTTGAGAGAACCGTCCAAGTAAAAGTCAAGTCAAAGTAATACACAACCTTAATCTTTAAAACTTTTGGGACGTTGTTTGATAACATTGATTGGTAGAAATTCATACTTCTGCTGAAAACAGTGTAATCACTTCAACTTAAACCATTCTAAAATCCATAGGTTGTGTGCTAATGGACACTTGGTTGGACCCTGTTGACATGTCTAATAAACCGGCATTTGAATATGATGATAACAACAATGATGAGATTGTCGGTATGATTAACACTGATGTTCAACCTGAAGAGTCAGTTCAGTCATCTTCTCAAGCCAACAATGAGGAAGTTAGCTTGAGGGTCAACCCCACTCACGCCCATAATACTGAAGAGGACCCCGAGTTTTCTAAACTCATGTCCCGCTATTCGCCCGACGATATCATTTCTATGCTTTCCAGGCATACCATTCGGGCAGCAGCTTCTCCTTCCCCTCCATCCCATTCTCCCTTCCATGCTTCCTCATCTAGGCCCGCTCCTAGGCCTCTCACCCCTTCCCGGACTCCTATATCCCCCATCCCTATCTACACTCCTGTTCCTCCCACTCCTTTACCTATTCTACCCCAATTCCTCCACCCATTCACCCATCTCATATCCAAACCACTTCTCCCGCTCAATCCGAATCCATGTCCCGGTCTGAGACGGAGGGTCTCATTAGGAAGCTCTTAGCTGAATCCTTATCTCTTTCCAAGCCTCATTCACTCCAAAATTACTGCAAGCTCCCCAACACTTACTTCCCTCCGGGTTTCAAGGCCCCGAAGTATCGCAAGTACGACGGGACCTCCGATCCCCAATTCCATCTTGCTGGCTTCACCATGGACTCCCACCGATGGCTGTACGATCGGGTCCTCTTAGTCCACCTCTTCCAACAATCGTTAGAAGGGGAGGCTTTGAGGTGGTTTACCTCTTTGCCCGCATCGGATCTTGTCAACTTTGACATAGTCTCCGAACGCTTCATCTCCCATTTCTCCTACATGGCCACTCAAGTCCCTACACTCCCCGACTTGGTGGTGGAAAAGATGAAAGCGAACGAAGACTTTGTCACTTATGCCAACCGATGGAGGTCCATGGCTTCGAGAGCTGACATTCCCATCCCGGAGTCCCAAGCTATAACCTTGTTGGTCACCAATACCACCCCTGTGCTCCGTTCCATTCTAATGCTAAGTGAGTTCCCTTCCTTCTCACATGTTTATAACAGAGCCAGGGTGATTGAAAATCAGATCAAGGACTCCTCTCTCCCACATTTCTTCGAAGGGAAGCCAAAGGCATGTAAGGCTCCCGCGGCACCCACCACCGAGGGGGTGACCATCAATGAGTCTGTCAGTGCCTGCAGCCAGCCTTTGAGGCCTCCCAACAAATCCTCCCATCCTCCTTCCAACCCTTCTCCCAACCCGCACCAATTCCCATCTCACCCCTCCAAGCCTTACTCCGCCATTCCCCCTCCTTCTGGATACACCTGACCTGGCCCCAAAAGGTCGCACTACCCTCCTCTCCCTGAGACTCTCGAGGACGTGTTCTTCGCTCTCATGTCCTGCCATACTATTCAACTCCCCCCACAAAGGGAGAATATCAATTCGAGGGTCGACACCTCCAAGTACTGCCCATATCATAGGGCCCATGGTCACTTCATCAACAATTGCTTTACCTTCCGTGACTGGGTCTATGATATGAATGACCAAGGTAGGATCAACTGGGATGACGTCAAGGTGGCCATAGCCAAGTCTAGGTACACCAAAAAGGACCTTGGCATTTTCAGTAACCCTCTCCCCACTCACCAAACCAACAACCCCTCCTCATCTAGAGCCCAAGAGAATGTGCATACCATGATACACCTAGGGCCCCGGGTTGTGAGGAGAGAACAACAGTGGGGGGTAGAAGGTTTCGAAGAATGGTACCTGTGTCCCACGGCTGAGTCTCAGGAGCCTTCCACGTCGGTAGATGCTATCCTTGAGGAGAGACCATTAGTGCTCATCCGTCCTCCCCAAGATGCTCATCCCACTATCCTCACTCCCCTTGCCAATGAATCATCCTCCCGACCCCTCCAGCTCATCCGTCCTCAATCTCAGGAGGCCGTGCATGTCACGCTCCGAAATCGGATTGTTCCCCCACCTCTGCGGACATCCCAAGATGAGGAGGATAATGGGCCTCCACCCCCGGCTGGCACCGAATATGATATTCTCCAACATCTGGATAAGACTCCCGTGAGGGTATGTATTTTAGAATTGATTCGGCGGTCGCCATCACACCAATCCACTCTTCTCCAATTTCTCCAGAAAATTATGGTTAATGATGACCTCCCTCCTAGTGGGGTCACCGGCGCCATTCTCTCCCTCACCCAAGGACCCTCAATTTCTTTCTCGGACAAAGATCTTGCCGCCCCCGAGTGTCGTTCCCTTCCTCTTTGTCTCACCATCAACCTCAATGGGGTTTCGGTGGACTCCACTCTTATCGACACCGGGGCATCTATCAATGTCTGTCCGATGAAGACCCTTAAGCAATTGGGTTTAGGGGAAGAGAACCTGGAGAAAAGCTGCTCCACCATCGCCGCCTACGACAACTCCAAAAGGGTTGCCAAAGGCAAAATTGCTCTTAAGTTAGAAGTCGGACCTGTCACCATGTCTACCGAATTTCTAGTCCTTGATGTCAACCCGGCCTACAAGGCCATTCTCGGTCGTCCTTGGCTAGAACAAACTCTAGGGGTCCCTTCCACCGCCCACCAATGCTTCAAATTTCCTTTCAATGGGCGGGTGATCAAGATCAAGAGCATTCCCATTCTGGAGACCCTCAATGCCATTACCTCGGAACAGATGCCGCACCTATTCATTCCGGATAAAGGGAAGAAACCTGTCATGTCAATCTTTGACTTCCCCTTACCCTGTGACCTCGGCCAGCCTCCCAAGCCCGATATAGAACCCCATGTCCCATGTCTCCCGGGAAAAGGTTGGGATGTTATGGCCAACATCGGCTATGTTCATGGCCGCGGTTTGGGCACGGATGAAAAGGGAGAGATCCAGAACGTTCAGGTACTCAGGAGGTTGTTACCCAAAGCTGGTCTTGGTTTCCACCCAGATCCTGTCCATCCGGACCCATTCATACCATATCAACCCCTTACCTGGACTTTAAAGGAGCATTTTGTTCAGGGGCCGACCCAGATGGGGACCAGGGAGCCTATAATTGAAGAAATTCCTTGCTCTGAGAGTGAGGATGAAGAAGAGGAAGAAGATGCCCAAATAGAAGACATTTCCGATGATTTTGGCCTCCTCTCCCTCTTTGGTTCTGATCTCCCTTCTCCCCCATCATCACCACCATCATCTCCATCTCCTTCTTTTTCCACCCCTAATCCCCTTCTTTCTCCTCCTGTCCTCTCTCCATCCCTCATCTCGCCAGTCGAGGCTACCTTGAGTCAGCAACTCATGGTTCTTGGCCTTGACTCCCAAAAAAAAATGCCAATTTTGAAAATTGGAAATCCGAGGTCTCCATTGAGCACCCCTCCTCTTTGGAACCTCTTCCGCTCGTCCAGGGGCCGACGCTTTCCGGCCTAAGCTCCTCTTCCTCTTGCCCCTCTAGGGGCACTTCCCTTGTACATAGTTTTGTACATAGCAGTCCTGTAAATAGTTGTCTAGATTCTAGTTTAGAGTCAGGTCTAGAGGCTAGTTTAGAGTCTGGTTTAAGTCTAGGAGAGTCTAGTTCCTCTCAGCCATGTGTGCGTAAGGAGAAGGGTAGGCAAGTTCCTGCCCGTTTTGTTATGGCCTTGGCTGAGAGATGTGCTAAGTTAAGTCAGGTACCAGAATTTCTTGAGGACCCTGCTCTCGTAGAATCAGATTTCGTAGAAGGTGACTCCGTAGATGACGGTCTAGGTGTCTATCTGCTAGATTTTAATGAGGAGGATGAGTCCGGAGATCCTGGGTTAGGAGAAGAGGACCCAGTGACCTCCTATGTGGATGGCACAAAAAGGTTCGACGAGCCAACCATGGCTGCAGACGAGCCTACTAAAGAAGTCAACCTTGGCACCGAAGAATCCCCGAAGACAGTTTTGATTAGTGCCAACTTGAGTGTTGAAGAAGAAGAAGCCTTGGTAGCTATTCTTAATTTTCCGACGGATTTTCTTGGTCTTACGAGGACATGCCGAGACTCGATACCTCTTTGGTCGAGCATCGTTTGGTCCTAAAAGCCGACGTAAAGGCCGTCAAACAAAAGTTGAGAAGGCTACATCCTAAGCTGGCACTCAAGATCAAAGAGGAGGTTGACAAGTTGCACAAAGCCAAATTTATTAGGGTTGTGCTATATCCACTATGGGTAGCTAATATCGTCCCTGTAATGAAGAAGGATGGTAAGGTTAGGATCTGCATAGATTTCCGTGACCTTAATCGTGCTTGCCCAAAGGACGATTTCCCTCTCCCACACATAGATGTCCTAGTGGACAATACTGCCGGCTTTGAGCTTTTGTCATTTATGGATGGTTTCTCTGGGTACAACGAGATTCGCTTGGCGGAGGAAGACCAGGAGAAAACTTCATTTACAATGCCCTGGGGGACTTACTGTTATGTCGTCATGCCCTTCGGGTTGAAGAATCCGGGAGCAACCTATCAAAGGGCAATGATGGCAATTTTTCATGACATGATGCATGTGCACATGGAGGTCTATGTGGACGATGTCTTGGTAAAATCAAAGACTCGACATGGCCATGCTGAGGTCCTCCGGGCTGTTCTCCAAAGGTCTAGAGAGCACAATCTTAAGATGAACCCCAAGAAGTGTGTCTTCGGTGTCTCTTCGGGGAAATTGCTTGGGTTCATAGTCAGCAAGCGGGGAATTGAAATTGATCCTAACAAGGCCAAAGCAATAATTGACATGCCTCCTCCTAGGAATATCAGAGAAGTTAGAGGGCTAATTGGCAGACTCCAGTTCATTCGGAGATTTATCTCCCAGCATTCAATCCGCTGTAAGCCCTTCTACGAGATGCTTAGAGGAGAGGCGAAGTTTAATTGGGACGATAAATGTCAGAAGGCCTTTGATGAATTGAAGAGCTATCTTTTTAATCCCCCTGTTCTCGCTCCTCCGGTCCCGGGTCAGCCTTTACTGCTCTATGTGTCAACCACAGAAGATTCAACTGGAGCGGTTTTGGCCCAATACGACGACGAGAAGAAGGAGAAAGCGGTGTACTATTTATGCAAGTTATTCAATGAGGCTGAAAAGAAGTACACCGCCATGGAAAGAACGTGCGCGGCCGTCATCTGGGTTGCCCAGAAGTTGAAGCACTATTTCTTGGCTCATGAAGTGAAACTTCTGGCGCGTATGGACCCTATTCGATACTTGCTCGAGAAGCCCGTCCTGACTGAGCGGTTGATGAGGTGGCAAAGCTTCCTTAACCAATTTGATATCACATATGTCAACCAAAAGTCAATCAAGGGGCATGCCATAGTTGAGTATTTGGCCCACCACCCCTTACCTTTATATTCCCCCGTTGATGAAAGTTTTCCCGATGAAGAGTTAGGAGCCATTATTGATGGTGAACCTTCGTGGGTGCTTTACTTCGATGGGGCGCTCAATTCCAAAGGGTGTGGGATAGGGGCAGTCCTCCTCTCTCCAGAAGGGGTAGTCATTCTGCACGCCTACCAGTTAACCTTCCGAGCCACAAACAATGTGGCTGAGTACGAGGCTCTCCTAGTCGGGCTGAAAATGGCTTTATTGCTCGGAGTCAAGGAGTTAAGAATTATTGGAGATTCGCAGTTGATACTCCGGCAATCTCTTAGCAAGTACCAGACCCGGGACCCCAAGCTGAAACCATACCAAGAGTTGGTAGGAAAAGTAGTCCGGCAGTTTAGGAAGCTCACCCTAGTTCACACTCCTAGGGCCCAAAATATCCTAGCAGATTCCCTCGCCTCCCTCGCGTCTTCCATTCCCATTCCTTTGGGAAAATCTTCTGAAACCATCTCTGTCCAGAGGTTAGGAGTCCCTTCTCATGTCAATCCATGGTTCTCTCAGCTCGTGCATCCTTCTCCATCCCTTCGGGTCCATGCGCTTTCCAAAGAGCCAGAAATTGACCTTGAAGATGGCCATCCCTGGTATTTTGACATCGAAAACTTTCTCAAAGATGGATCCTTCCCTGATTATGCCACCTCTACCGATAGACGGGCAATTCGCCGCGTCTCGGAGCGTTACAAGATCATAGGTGGCATTCTGTACAAAAAGTCTCTCAGCGGGGTCTATCTCCGTTGCCTTGATGAATTCGAATCTCAAAGTGTTATTGAAGCCGCTCACTCTAGTGAATGTGGTGGCCATGTTAATGGTAGAGCAATTGCCCAGAAATTGCTAAGACACTATTATTGGCCCACCATGGAAGAGGACTGTCGCCATTTCGTCCGTCACTGTGCTAAATGCCAATTACACGGTGACAAAATTCATGCTCCTTCCTCTTCTCTTCACCCTCTCATCGCGCCATGGCCTTTCGCCATGTGGGCATTCGACGTGGTCGGTCCTCTCGCGGACAGAACCGGAGAAATCCGTAAGAAGTCCTTCATTCTGACCGCCACGGAGTACTTCACAAAGTGGGCTGAAGCAGAAGCATTCATAGAAGTCCAAGCTTCAACGGTCGTCAAGTTCATCAAGCGCAACATTCTTGCAAGATTTGGCATGCCTCGGGACATCGTCACCGACAATGGACCGTAATTCACTTCACAAGAGCTTCGCGACATGTGTGGTAAATATGGCATTAACTTGCATCATTCATCACCATATTATCCACAAGGTAATGGACAAGCTGAAGCTACTAACAAAACTCTCATTAAAATCATAAAGAAAACATGCAAATCTCACAACAATGCTGACTGGCCAGATCGCTTGGTTGAAGCTCTTTGGGCTTATCGCACCTCCGTCCGCACTCCTACGGGGCAAACCCCCTATGCCTTGACATACGGATCGGATGCGATACTCCCATATGAGATCTTCGTCCCTTCGCTTAGAGTTCAATTGGATTCCGAACTTGATCCCGATCAGCGTCGGGAAGCCTTGTTGGCACAACTTGAACTCTTAGATGAAAGGCGAATGATAGCGGCTGATCATGCACAAGTCTATCGTCAGAGAATTGCACGTTTTTATGCCAAAAGAGTTCTTGAGAGAAAGTTCGAAGTAGGTGAATTGGTCCTAAAACGCAAAATCATAAAGGCACCAGGTCCCAGGAGCAAGTTGCAAGAAAATTGGGAGGGTCCATTCGTTGTCAAAGAGGCCTATTCAGGGAACGCATATAGGTTAGTGGATGCCGAGGGAGTTGAGCTAACGCACCCTTAGAATGCCGTCTACCTCAAGAAACTCTACCCTTAGTCAGTCAGTCAGTCCGTCAAGTTGGTCATTCATCACTTGTTAAGGTGTGGGTCTACTTTCTTTACTCTTCCACGTGGCCACTAGTCAGGTAGGGCTTATTCACACCCCACACGATGTTATGATATTGCCCTTTGGCTAGAAAATCACTAGTACACTCGGGCAGTCTCATCCGGTCAATGTGTTTCCCCTATTCTTTTCCCACTCGGTCGTGTCTGGAAACGGAACAAACTACGAGTAGGGGACCACTCACTCTCTTTTAAAAGGACAAGGTCACCATAAAACAAGGGCAGTTAAACAGAAAAAACAAGAGGCAAAATGCTAAATCAAGCCTCAAAGGGGAAAAAGAAAAGCCAAAAGGTCAAAAAAGGGTAGCAAAAAGTACGTACCCAGAAAAAGGCTGACCAACTCAAGGAGGTAGCAAAAAGTACGTGCCTCCACCCCAGAAATCAGAAACAAAATGAAAAATTCCCCTGAAAACAATGGTTGACCAAGTCTGCTTGATATGAGATGTCGGTTTGGAAACAAAAAGTAGTTTGAACCGAAGTCCTACATGATTTTCTATACATTTCTTCCGATTTCTCCCACTAGGGGCAATTTGATTGTATAAGATCCTCCGTAGTGGAAAATATTAAGAAGGCTAGGGGCAATTTCCAACAACAAAGAATTCATGCACGTCCCTCCTCACTCTTGGCCTCTGTGGTTAAGTAGATTATGTAAGCCCTACACTACAACATGTGATGAATATGTGTCTTAGAGTCCAAAAATAAAAAATAAAATACAAAAATACAAAAAAAAACAAACAAACAGAAACAACAGAAAGAGAGTCTTTTGATGTACATATTTCACGTTGTACAAATTTTCTCCCTTATTTTCAAAAGCAAAAAAAAAAAAAAAAGAGTCTTTTGATGTACATATTTCACGTTGTACATATTTTCTCTCAAATTTTCTCCCTTATTTTGAAAAGCAAAAAAAAATAAAAAATCTAAAAAAATTAGTGGTACCATGTATATATACTAACATTCTCCTTATTTTCTTATCAAGAACAACAAAAAAATCAAGAAAACAACAAAACACAAAAAAATGCATGTGCATATTTCCCTTTCAGTTATTTTATTACGTTCTTATCTTTGATTAGAAATTAGCCCCTTGACCAGATCTCAAGAAAGGTACATCGTAGGCAAGGGGCTAAAAATAGATCTACACTAACATGTTTTCTTTAAGTGTTGTGGATATAGGATGCAGGAACTAGAGAACAGAAACAAACAATTCAAGTGCAAAAGTCCACAAAATTCCACTACAACGATCAAGTTCAAAGTACATGTCATAACAGGGGCATACCCCTGGAAGTACAACTGGAGCACCTCTCCTCACTCCTCTCTCCGCTCCCCCTCCGCAGGCCTCTGTCTGCGGGAGCTGCTCACCTCCTCCTCCTCTCTCTCCCGACGCCGGTCTGGAAGAGGAGGTCTCGACGCCGTCGATGCCTCGGGTCGCTGCACCCCTCCTCGCACCACGGAGGGGTCCCCCAGGGACACGATGTCGTCAAGCGAGGCAAACGCCGAGCCGGTCCTCGCGGGCATCGCCTGCTGGGTCTGCCGCTGCTGCTCCCGGCGCTTCTTCAGCACCCGGTCCTTCAAAATCTCGTAATCTGCAGCAATCCGCGCCCGAGCTGTCTCGGCCTCCCTCTCCCTCTCTCGGGCCTCGAGCAGGCGACCCCTTATGAGGGTCCGGTCATCCCTTAGCTCCTCCATGGCAGTCACCATGGTCCGCCGCTGCGTATCAAAAGCAAAAAGAGGATCAGTCATGAACATGTGTCAGAGAAGAAGAAAGAAGAAAGTTACGCACCTCAGCCTCCAGACCAGAGATCTTCACCTCGAGCTGCAGTCGCAGACTCTCCATCTGTGCCTGGAGAGTAGCCACTCCTCCTCCCTGCCACTGCATGTCAAGGGACAAGCACGTTAGAACATTCAATGCATATTAAAGGAAAGTGCAAGTCTAGTGTCTTACCTTAGTCCCAACCTCTCGAGCCTGCTCCTCGAGCACCTGGACCCGAGCCTGCGCCCGCTCCAAGGCGTCCTGCAGGCGGTCGGCGAGGTCCCCTCTCGCCGGCCGCGCCGACGAGCTCGCCCCGAGGTCGCGGCTCGCCCGAACCCTTGCTAGCTCCTCCTTCTGCATTCACAGAACCCTGGTCAGTCATCAATTCGATATCAAATCAAAATCAAGGATTAATGTTACTTACCAATGTCCTGATCTCAGCCCGGAGCCTCGTCAGCTCCACCTCCTGCTCGGCCAGTCGCCCCTCCAAAAGGCGGATGGCCTGTGACTCCGGCATCTGCCAAATGCACTTCAAGGTTAGAATCAAATGAGACAATCCACCGACCAAGGCTTAAAGTTAAGAAGTCTCACTCACCACTCGCCGGTCAAGCTGGAGTCGCCCGACATACCGTGCCTGGTAATCCTCCATGTAAGCCGAGCTGTCGAAGAGGGCCGTCTATCATACCACCTGCTCTCCACCCTCGCGCCAGTACGCGACAGTGCTACCGTGGTCTGCTCCCCAGTCACGGTCCTCGGCGAAGAACCGCCGGCGCGAGTGTCCCTCTCTCCCGAGGGAAGGCACCTCGATGGCCGGCTGGTGCCAGCCCAGAGTCCGTACCACCAACTCCAAATACAGTACCTCACATGTCCCGAGGCACAGTAAGAGGAGGTGGCGGTCGAACAGGGGGCGACCCGCCGCCACCGCCGGGTGCGAGGCGTCCGCCTCCCCCGCATATGGGGTCCACACCACCTGAGAAGAATGAGAAAACATTGGTCAGTATCATCAAATACAGCAATAATTGAAAAAAATGCAAGAGCTAGTTGAGGGTTTCATACCTACTCATGTGGGTAGTGGTCGAGCGCGACCCGCACATCCCCTACCCTCCTGTCGGTGACCCTGGGGTCCGGGGCCACCTCCCACCTCGTCATGAGAGGCACCATCGTCTGGCGCCCCTCTACTAGTGTCCCGCGTCCCATGGGGAAACGGGTGTACCCCCAGATCTGCAAAGGCAGCAAAAAGAAGGGTCAGTTAGGCAGTTAATCAATGAAAAATCAATGACGAGCATTAAAAGAAAATTGTGTACCTGTAAGAAGGGGGTGAAGCCCCCTGTGCTCTGAGAATGCTGTGAACTACTGGGAAGGAGAGAGAAGAGGTGTCCCAGCATCGCGGTGCCCCAAGCATACCTCCCCACCTGCGCCAAGTGCCTCAGCAGCAGCACGAACTTGCAGTTCATCTGTGATGACTGCGTCGCGAACAGCAGGCGTCCAAAGAGGTAGCTGACGAAAATCCGCACCGAGCGCTCCTCGCTCCGGTCTCCTAGGTCAAGTGCCCCCCGCACTCCAGCATAGAACAAATCCAATGTCTCTAGGGGTCCTCTCCTCCTACCCCTCAATCCAACTGCCTCCGACAACGATCCAAGCAGGATGCTCCGGATCGGTCTCCTCCTCCCGGCCACAAAATCTGGCCCCAGCAACTCCGCAATGTCGTCATGATAATCCCTCCTCTCCAGTCTGACTACCGGCTCTCCCTGAACCGGTAGTCCCGTCAGGTACGCCACATCCTCCAATGTGGGTATCATGTGTCCCCAAGGCATGATAAATGCCTTGCAATCCTCCTCCCATCTCTCCCTCAGACCCTCTAAGTAGGGGACATCTAAGTGAAATGGGCGTACCGATAGGAGATGTCCGAACCCCATCCTTGTTATCTGGGCCTGCTGGGCCTCTGGAAGTGCCTGGTACCATGCCCAGCACAAATGCCAGGTCACTCTGCTCCTCATCCGGCCTTTACCCTGCAACAACACAGAAAACATGACGTCAGCATCTACTGCCGTTTATTAACAATTGACGGCAAGGGGTTGGCCGTTCACTCAGAGTCAGTGTCCAGGGGTGGCCGTTTAGTTCCTGTGTCGACGTCCAACACATTGCCGTCATGTTCACCTTGACGGCAAGAGGTTGGACGCCGGGAGGAACTCGACGGCAACCGATGTTGCCGTCAAGTTCCTGTCTGACCCGACGGCATTTCCCCTGTTTTCCCTTCTTTTCACCAAATCAAAAATGCATACACAAGGGTTTTAGAGGCCTACCTTGGGCCGTCGAGGAGCCTCCGCCTCCGTCTCATCTCCTCCCTCGGTCTCTTCCCCCTCCGGTGCGTCCTCCACCGCCACTTCTTCCTCTTCCTCCGCCATGGCCACCTCTTCTTCTTCCTCCTCCAGTTGACGGCGGCCCCGGATGATGCTTCTTTTCTCCCTCATCCTCATCGTGGTCTACTCTAGAAGCAAGGTAAGGTTCTATGGGTTTTTCTCCTCTCCCGGCATTTGGAAGGTGAAGTGGCGCCCGGGAGAAGGCGTCGGTTCAAAAAAGGCAATTTCCTGGTTTAACGTCAACATCTGGCCGTTGAACTTTTCTTGACGTCAAGACCTGGCCGCTGACGTACGCTTGACGGCCTTGGTGGGGACGTCAAAGTCTCTTCATGGACAGACCTCGAAGTTTGGTAAATGGCTAGGTCTGGACGTCTAGTTTGAAATAGACGACACCTCTGTGGACGTCTACCTTGGTTGGCGACAGGCCCTGGACGTTTACCTATTCTTGGCGGCGGTCGATGTGGACGCCAACCACCCCGCACTCAGTCCTTACAGCACACTCTTTTGGACCCTTTTGAGGCCATTTCATCCTACACATTCCACAACTCAAGCCAATTCAACACAAATATAACTCACTTTTATTCATCAAATTTGTGTTACACTTATTCAAATAGAGAGATACATCACTTTGCCCTACGGGCCATAAAGAAGTCACAGGCAGTGGGACAAATGCCATCATTGAACTCCTCATACTTCCAAATCTCCTCCCAATTTTCCTGCACCGCCAGCCCCACCTTCTTGCTTACTGTGTATTTCTTCCAAGTCTTCATGGCTTTCTTCATCATCTTTTCATTCTTCCTGGTGATTATCATATCGGTGCAATTGGATGAGGTGGGAATTCCCCGTGGAATCCCAAGCTGACAATGACACCGGTGTGGCTGGTACATCACTATCTGATCAGCTCCAATCAGCCACAAATCTCTGTCCTCCCTGGTGCGGGCTCTGAACTGAATGGTTCTCATGAACAACGGCCTCACGATGAATTCATCCATTCCTAAATATGCCAAATGATCCCTCCAAGCATCTCTGCTCTTCAAGTGTGCTGTCACACACTTGATCTCACCTTCCGGCTCATACCATGCCCTGCTGCAGTACACTGAACTCCGAAGGAAGATCCTGGAGGGGGTAGGTTGTGCTTCAGAAAAATCACACTTTAAATGAGCTTCCATCCATACCTAGAGCAGAAACAAGCTCCCGTAGGTGCGTCCACCTAGGCTCATTGTGGTGAGCGAACTGTACAGGTGGGCTAGCACTGCAGGGGCAAGTGATTGCCCGTGCCACAGCAGAGAAAGTACTCCAACATGCTCATAAAGGATGAAGTCGCCGCTCGTGGGGAACAGGAAGACTCCAGCCAGGCAGAGTGTCAATCCCCGGGTCGCCCTCTCTCCACCAATCTCCCTCGCGTGCTGGATCAACCACCAGGCCAGACGGTCTAGGAAGATCCCGTTCTTGTTCGCCATCCGTATCACCTCCTTCTTGTCTCGTACAATGTCCGCGAGGATCTCTTCCCACGGGAGGAGAGGAGTCGCTGCATCGTACTCCAGGCACCGCCGCCATCCCAGGAACAGCTTAACCTCCTCTAGCAAGACGCTCACTTCGAATGCCTGGAACACAAAAGTATGTGTGTGTGGGTGCCATCTCTCTATCAACGCCCCCAGGGCGTCAAACCCCCACCACATGTCCTTCATGTTCTTCGCCAGTACCACCATGAAGCTCAGGTTCCACATGCCAACAAAACCCCGCATGTCCAGTGTAATGGCATTTACCAGGTTCACAAGCCAAGAAAAAGGCCCGTACCTGGCCTTGGCTTGGGAATGCTGGGATTTCCTGCATGGGAGTGAAGGGTTCTATAAGAACGCTGCTTGAGGCATTTTTAGCCCAAGAGAAAATAGAATCAATTGTTTCTTACCTCCCCGTTGGCCAGACGCGTACTCAAGTGTTCCAGAACTTCACTCAAAACTCTGGGGTTCGCGCCTGTGGATCGTCCGGTCGATGAGGAGGCCATGCTGTTGTGCTTTTCTGTCTCTCAGCTCTCTGGTTCGCAGCAGGAGCAGGGAGGGACGGAGGTAGGAGATGGTAGAGTCCTTATGGACTCCCATCACCTATATTTTCGGCCTGATCCGCTGTCCAGTAGGCGTCCAGATCGGTGGACGTCAGTTCCAGGTTGGCGGCCACAGATGTGGACGTTAACATGTATACTGGCGGCCATCGATGTGGACGTTTACTCCCCAGATACTTTTAAATGTCTTATTCTTTATATGGCCATTACCCATTATCCTTTATCTTGTGCTTCAAGTTGTTTTGCAGATATCTTAAGCACAAGCTGCGCTTCAATGTCGGAACGCTCATGTGACCTTGAGCGTTGCAGGTATGTCTAACATAGGACCCCACTAGAGGCGAATAACTTGGCGACCGTGAACCCTGAGTTCCCCTTCACCAAAAACCATGATGGGTTTGCGATCTCTCAGTTATTCGTATGGCCTTTAGAATTTTCCTATGGTGTTAACTTGCATGTTAGATAGGCAACCCACACCAGCATGCGTCTTCACTGCTAACATTCTCTTACTAACACTCAAAAAAAAAATGGTGATTTTCCTCGATCATATGATTGCTCCATGGCTCCCCCAGCTCAGGTAGCCTACTGGGTCCGCCCTTCATGACTATCCAGGTTGATATCGGGTCTTTGTTGCCCCCCTTCGGGAACTTGTCCCACCGTGCTTTTCACAAATGATCATTCCAGCCTTATTAAGTTCATTTGAGCCTTTGCCAGCCGCGAGCTTAATTCCGGACTTCAGGCTTTCCAAGCATGTGATTCCAGTTAGAATCTTTTGATAATCCTTTGAGAGATCAACCAACTCCTTGTCTTTGTGACCTCCTAAATTCGGGACCAACGTCCTGATTAGGCCAGCGAGCCCGCGAGCTCTGGTTATGAGACCCTCCTGATTCAACCGTCATATTACAACTCCTTTGACTCAGACACACCAGAAACTAGTCAAAGTCCAACACGGCCATGCCAGGGACCCTACCATTGGGTCGCAGTTGTAGTTACACGGGTAGATCACCCTTTTCTTACCCCTATTTGTCTCTCAGACGATTCGTCATCTGTCTCTAGCCTGTCTCTTTCGTTTGGTTTGCTAGAATTCCTATCCTCGGAGATGGCCCTTCCATTAAATCTCCGCGTCCTCTGTTTACCGAGACACCAACCTTTCAGTCCGCTCTGCTCCCTTGCAAGACCGGACGTCTCGGAGGGGCATTTGTAGACGCGCGATTTGGTCCATCTCCCGCAAGGCTATTTGGCCCATTAAGCCTCGTTTGACCATTTGTTGACCAGCCTCGGATCCCATGTAGACGGCAGCATCGATGGCCGCCGACTACTGGTGGGCGGCAATCGCCCTGGACGTTGACTCAAGTTGGCGTCCACCTCCCTGGACGCCTACATGAGGTTGGCGGCCTGATCCCTGGACGTCAATAGGGTTTACCTGGTCTGCGCAACTACCCCGAGATTCCAGCCCACTTGCACCATTCTCTCGGCCATGCAACGCATGTAGCCGTTCCCAACGGGCATATGGGCCACCTAGGCACCCCCTTGACCCAGTAAAAATCCTACATGGCCTCTACCCATTGGTTGGACCTTTAATGCATGGATTGCCAAGTGTGTAAGTGTGTTTCTTCACACTTGAGCATCCAAGGCTCTCAACCCCGAGCTCCACTGTCTATATAATAGCCCTTTGAGCCCTCTGAGCCAGGGGGAGGAAGGCTGGACGCCCTTATGCTGCCACTTTGAGAGAAGAGAGAGAAACTTGCACCTTACCTTCTACCACTCATCCTCTTTACTCTCTTCACACTTGGGACGTCCAGGAGGCTTGCTTTGGAGCTGGAGGAGCCCTTGCAAGGAGCTACAACATCAGCAACGAGGATCATCTCCTTCCTCTTCCTCTCTTTCCTTTCCTCTTACTTTAGGTAGTTTGCATGTTGCACACATCTTCCCACTCACCCTAGGCACGTAGGTCACCTTCCTACACACCTAGAAAGGGGTTTCCCAACCAAAAATGGAGGGAAGAAGGGTGGTCATAGCATTTGGCCACCCCTCTTCTCAAGCCCGCAACCGGTACGGGACTCGCCTTTTGGGCTTTCCTTTCTTCCTTCTGAACATTTGCTACACTGCATTTAGTCTAATAGAGGTTTGTTTGTGGCAGGAATATTGTGAACGTGACCGTGGAGCTCTCCTCCTTTGGCCGGCCGAAGAAGGAGAAGTTGGAGCCCCATCTCCGCCCGCTGCGTGAGGCTACTACAACAACGTGGTCAAAGTACTTCCTTGGGCACAGGTAAGGCCCTGGCGATCACAAACCTCCCCTTTCATCTCTGGTTTTCTTTGTTTCCTCCTCAGTCAACCTAGTCAACCAGGGAGTCAACCAAGTCAACCAACAATTCATCATCGCCAATGAGAGACCAGTGACGTTCGCGAGCACCCGGAGGACATCCACCGTCGACAACGGGGACACGGCCGGGAGGCGAAATGGATCGTCTACAAGGTTGACGAAGACCGCTCGCTTCTTCTCAGTCAGAGCAGCTTGGTCAGTTGACAGACTTGCTTGGTTGTTTGTGGACAGAGTGGTACCTTTGCACAGAACCCCGGTCTCTATTGTCTCAGATAGAGATCCGAGGTTCACCTCTCGTTTCTGGCGTAGCTTTCAGCGTGCACCTGGCACTGAGCTGAGGCTGAGTTTGGCGTACCACCCACAGACAGTCGGGCAGTTTGAGTGGACTATACAGACCCTCGAGGACTTGTTGAGAGTGTGTTGCCTAGACTGGGGTGGCACGTGGGAGTCGCACCTTCCCATGCTGGAGTTTTCCTATAATAATAGCTTTCACTCCAGCATCGGGATGGCGCCCTACGAGGCACTGTATGGTCGGCCGTGCAGGACACCGTTGCACTGGCACGAGGTTGGTGAGAGGCAGTTACTGGGTCCGGAGCTAGTTCAGCAGTGTGCAGGCTCAGTGAGGCTGATCTGGCAGAGGTTGCAGACAGCGCAGAGTAGGCAGAAGAGCTACGCCGACGTCCGCAGGAGACCGCTTTAGTTCGAGGTTGGCGACAGAGTGTTCCTTCGGATCTCGCCTACCAAAGGCGTTCTCAGGTTTGGGAAGAAGGGCAAGCTCAGCCCGAGGTTTGTTGGCCCTCTTCCCATCCTGGAGCGTGTGGGCGAGGTCGCTTACCAGTTAGCCCTTCCGTCTGAGTTGGCGGGTGTTCACGACGTCTTCCACGTTTCGCAGCTGAGGAAGTACATGCCAGATCCGTCGCACGTGCTCGACTACTCGCAGCTTGAGGTCGCCTCCGTCTTGTCCGTGCCGGAGTACCCAGTAAGCGTGGTGGACCGCAGAGTGCAGCAGCTTTGCATGAGGAGTATCCCTCTCGTCAAGGTGGTTTGGGAGCACCGCGCTGGTGGCGAGGCCACTTGGGAGCGTGAGGACGAGATGCGGGAGCAGTTTCCTTACTTGTTCGAGTGACAGGTACACTATTTTACTTTGGTTCCCCTGGTTTCGCCCTGAATTTCGAGGACGAAATTATATTTTTGTTGGTTAGATTGTAACATCCCATGTTACCTTTGACCAGTCGCCCTCCGTCAAGGGTAGCGACACACTGTCTGTCGCCTTCTGAAGGCGACAGGGTGGTGGTCACATTCTGCTTGGGAATGCGACGGCCAGGCTGTCGCTTTCTCTCTGCTGCTAGCAACATGCGACTTTGTTGTTTTGCTGTCTGAAGAGAAGTGACAGGTGTCAACCTGCGACAGTGGGAAGGCGACGGGTCCTCCGTCGCGACCTGGTGTCAGGCCTGTATGGCTGACACGTGGCGAGGTCGCAGGTCAGCTTGACCATTGACCAGGGGATAGCGACAGGATGTATGTCGCCTTCAGTAAAGGAAGGCGACGCACCCCCTATCGCGTTCTCATGTTCAAAGGTTTAAGTGCCCAAGCCGAGAGCACAAGCCCCAGTTCGTCTCCTTGCTTGATGAAGGCTTCTCCTCTAGCGAACTGAGGCTTGGGGACTCCGTGGGAGGCTTGGGAGGGAGGCCTTGGTGTCCCTTTGCAAGGTAAGGTGTTTGTGGTTGTTTGTTCTTGTTCTTCCTTGGTTGATCTCTCCCTCACTGTTCTTCCTCACTCTCTTGGCATGCATGGATGCTCTTCAAGGGAGAGGAGGTGCTCGGTTCATGGGAGGAGGCTCGTGGATCGTCGGAGCTCGGAGGTGGAGGGTTGCTAGCCTACGAGAAGGGCCCTTGAGGTTGGATCTTCATCTCGAGGTAGGGAACCCAAACCCTCTCCCTAGATCCACTTGCTAGGATTCTCACCCCCTTCCAAGCCTAGATCTACCATGCTAGGTTGGTTTGGTGCTTTGTGTGATTGTGGTTTGGTGGTTTCCCTTGCATGCAATGGGTTTGTCTTGAGGTTTGAGGGTTGTTCTCCATGATGAGTGAGATGCATGTGAGTGTAGCCTAGTTGCATGCTTGTTGGGGTTCCTTTGAGGGTGGTTTGAGCTCATTAGAGCTATGTTTACAAGCCTACATGCTCCCCTCCCCTCGGTTGTGGTGTGGTTGAGGTCTTGAAGAAGGGAGCCTCGGTGTGTCGTGCACTGTGAAGGCGACACCTTTGGTGTCGCCACCAGGTGGCGACACATCAATGCGTCGCCTTCAAGAACTCCTGAAGACGACAACATCCATGTCGCCTTTTTGGTGGCGACATTGGGGGTCGTCGCCTTCTGGTTGTTTTTCCTGTTCTGGGTTCTGGGGTCTGTCCTGGAGCACTGACCTGGTTGCGACATAGGCTATGTCGCAACCAGATTAGTAGGGTTGCGCCGACCTAGGTGTCACCTTCCTGAAGGCGACACCAGGCCTGTCACCTTTTCAGTCAGAGAAGGGACTTGGAAACCTGCTCAGTGTTTTGCTTCCGCTGCGACTCGGTTTTCTCGGCACCTGTGCTGTTTCCTAGTACAGTGCTACTGCTAGTCGTTCTCTCTTCGCCCGGTGCTAGGCACTTGAGGGCCTGTCCGCGAGACAGGTTGTTACCGTTACCTGGGACCCCCGGTTTTCGTGCATTTGTGTCAGAGGGTGTTGCTCCAGACGGCGGGGTTTGCTCGAGTCGTTGACTCTGGTAGCAGTAGGGGAAAATGGTGGGACAACGACGTGGTCGTTTGTGGAGCTCTCTTAGCTGAGACTGGGACGTCGGTAGTGTGTGACTCGTACGGCACAGTTCAGTTAGTCCGTTCTCACTGCCTCACTCTCCGTGGTTCCGGTACCGCCTAGAGGGGCCAGGCGTGGGACCGTAGTCCGTCCAGACTACGGCAGTTTGTGGTTGCTTGTGGTTCCGCATCTCACTCCGACGGGAGGTGTCAGACATGGACCGTTGGTCGAGGGTAAGACGCGTGGCGCTCCTGACCAGCTGACTAGAGTAGTGTACTGTAGCTAGTGTGCTTGTCCAGGCAGTTCGCTGTCTGCGTTTATAGCTGGGTTCTTGTGGTGCCTTGGTTTACACGGGTTTTCGGGTCCCGCCGAGTGGCTTAGACCGACGACTGTGTAGTTTCTTTTACGCTTCCGCACTTTACTCTGTTTAGTAGTATAGACTTTACTACTTTATTTAATTATTGCACTAGTCTATATATATATATGCTTGTGGAACCAGTGGGAGATTGGTAGTCCCTACTGGTCTTCTTCGTGAACCTCACTCCCTGTTTTGCAGGTGAGACTTCACAGCAGTTCCCTCTGCGGCGTAGCGAGGAGACGGGCCCGCAGTAGCTGGCGTCTCTAGTGGCAGTGTTTCCCCAGTCTGTACTTCACCCTCGGGGTATGCCCCTAAGGAACATGTTATTCCTTTTCCATTCTGCACTTGTAGTTTTACTACTTTGGAACTTGTACTAGACTTGCACGTTGTGTTAGACTTCTTCTTGCACTGGTCGGTACATCTTTAGTACGTTTGTTGTTACTTACTTTCCGTCACATATCTAGTTAGACCGATCCGTTAGCCCTTCCGGGTCTCCGGACCCGTGGGCGGCAGTGCCGACAGTCGGATCCTTGGTGGGAGCCGGGGACCCGGGCGCCGGGGCCGTTACACCCCAGATCTTCAGCCTCCTGTACTCGGGAAACCGCTTATCCTATACCTCTCGGTCATTGAGGACACCCTAGGTGCTGTCCTTGCGCAACATGATGAATCTGGTAAAGAAAGGGCAGCGTACTACCTCTCTAGGCTCTTCAACACCACCGAATCCAAGTACACCACTGCGGACAAAACCTGTGCCGCACTCGTGTGGGTTGTCCAAAAGCTCAAGCACTATTTCCTTGCTCATGAGGTCAAGCTGATCTCAAGGATGGACCCACTCCGCTATCTTCTAGAGAAACCCGTCCTATCTGATCGGCTTGCACGCTGGCAGAGCTTCCTCTCGCAGTTCGACGTCTCCTTTGTGGTCCAAAAGGTCGTCAAAGGTTATGCCATTGCTGAGCATCTGGCCCATCTACCACTCCCTCACAGCGACTCCCTCCGAGAAGAGTTCCCCGATGAGGAGCTCTCGGTTATCATTAAAGACCCCTTCTGGTCCCTCCATTTCGATGGCGCTCTCAATTCTCAGGGACGGGGCATTGGAGCCGTACTGCTTACCCCAGAAGGCATTACCATCCCCATTGCCTATCAACTCACCTTCCCCGCTACTAAAAACATGTCCGAGTATGAAGCTCTCCTTGCTGGTCTCAAGCATGCTTACCTGCTGGGGGCATCGCGCCGCAGAATCATAGGAGACTCTCAGCTTGTCCTGCGGCAGGTGCTCTCAACTTACCGCACTCGTGACCCAAAGCTTAAGCCATATCAAGACCTGGTCACGCTGTTGGCAAGGCAGTTCCACAAGCTCATTTATATCCATACTCCTCACTCGCAAAACATCCTGGCCGATGCCTTGGCGTCGCTAGCTTCATCCCTATCATTCCCTCTGAGTCGTCGGACCGAGACAATTGTTGTCCAACGACTCGATGTCCCATCTATCCAGGATCCTTGGTTCAAAAACCTTAGGACAACCATAGAAGAGAGGGCTAGGAAGAGAGGAGCGCAGCAAGTCATGCTAACCGAGCTTGAGGAAATTCTAGATGAAGAAGAACTGCCATGGTATTTTGAGATCGAGCAGTACTACAAGGATGGTACCTATCCCGAACGGGCAAGTGCAGAAGATCGCAAGGCCGTAAGAAGAGGTGCCTTAAGGTACACAGTCGTTGGAGAAGTCTTGTATAGGTGGGCTCTCAACGGAGTTCTTTTAAGGTGTCTAAGTGACGATGAGGCTTGGAGAGTGGTGGAAGGAGCCCACACTAGTAAGTGCGGAGGGCACGTCAACAGTCAAATGCTTGCAAAGAAGATGATTAGGTAGGGCTATTACTGGCCAACCCTAGAAGAAGACTGTACCATCTACATCCGTGGGTGTGTCAAGTGTCAACTCCATGCCGATAAAATTCATGCTCCTTCGTCCTCACTTCATCCACTCTCCACACCCTGGCCATTCTCCATGTGAGCTTTCGATATTGTCGGCCCTCTTGGTGATCCTAATGCTCAAACCAAGCAGAAATCCTTTATTTTAACAGCTACTGAGTATTACACCAAGTGGGCAGATGCTGAAGCATTTGCAAAAATCAAAGCTTCCACAGTGTGCCGCTTTATCGTGAGGAATATCATCTCGCAGTTCGGAGTGCCAAGCAGCATCGTCACGGACAACGGACCATAGTTCATCTCGCAGGAACTTCAGGACCTCTGTAAGAAATATAACATCACTCTGCATCATTCATCTCCATACTACCCACAAGGCAATGGTCAAGCTGAAGCAACTAACAAAACCCTTCTTAAGATCTTATGGAAAACCTGTGAGTCGCACAAGTTCGCCGATTGGCCAGAGAAGCTAGTAGAGGCTCTATGGGCCTATCGTACCTCTGTCCGCACCCCCACGGGACAGACCCCGTACGCCCTCACTTATGGGATGGAGGTGGTAGTTCCATATGAGATTCTAATCCTATCGCTAGGAGTCCAATTAGATAAGGAACTAAATCTTGATGAACGTCGAGAGGCGTTGCTAGTCC
The DNA here is from genome assembly GCA_014218235.1 of Colocasia esculenta. NCBI lineage: Eukaryota > Viridiplantae > Streptophyta > Magnoliopsida > Alismatales > Araceae > Colocasia > Colocasia esculenta. Next base: position 25,712,976 of record CM024761.1, on the reverse strand, counting down.
AATTGGAGCTATTAAATGAAAGGCGACTTATGGCAGCCAACCATGTGCTCTCTTATCAAAGGCGAATCTCAAGGTCTTTCGAAAAGAAGGTAATTGAGCGAAAATTCCAAGAGGGTGATATGATCTTGAAACACATTTTTATCAAACCCGGAGGTCCTAGGTCCAAATTGCAACCTAATTGGGAGGGTTCGTACGTTGTAAGGGAAGTGTACCCGGAAATGCTTATCGCTTAACCAATGTTGAGGGCGTCGAATTGTCGCATCCATGGAACGGGTTGTACCTCAAATGATTCTATCCTTAGGCCTATAGGTGTGAGGCCACGGAAAGAGAAAGGCGTGGCACTCGGGGTCCCACCTCTCCTTCAGGGCCTAGATCAGGGCCACGTTAGAAGTCAGCTCGTCCAGTCTGAGAAAGGGGCCAAACCCCATCTCCTCCAATTGAACCCTCTGAAAGTCCTGCAATCCACGGTAGATTGCCCGAACAACTACCCATCCAAGTCTGAACCGCAACTCACTCTGCAAAACAAACACAACGAGCATCAGAAATGAGCCAAAATCACCAGAAGGGGTCTCAGTCCTGTCATCGCGACGGGACCCCTGTCGCCTTCTGAAGGCGATGGGCAGCCCGTTGCATTCAGAAGTCTGAAGGCGACAGGGCAACCATCGCTTTCTAAAAGGTGACAAGGAGGCTTATCCCCTTGCCACTGGTAATGCGACAGGCCCCCTGTCGTGTTACCAGGGAGACCGGGAGATGGGAAACACCCGTTTCCCGGCCGATTCGCGTTGGGCAAATGCCCTACAAGTGAGTGCATTGCACTCTTATCAGTCGCATACATGGATTCTAGGTCTGAGACCTACCTTTTTGGGTCCGAAAGACTCATCCTCGCCCGGTGCTGCCACCGTGAGGCCCTCCTCCATGGGTACAACTGGAGCCTCTTCCTCCACCACCATAGACGGTCCCTCGTCCACTGGGCGATGGCGGATCATCCTCTTAGTGCGCCGTCGGCCACCACCTCTGCCATCTCCACCATGCCCTCCGTCACCGCCCTCCATCTCCAGATCACCAAGAGGGGGAGGGAAGAAAGGGAGAGAAAAAGGCCCAAGCCACCGCCGCCGTCGCTTGCGATCGTCGGAGAAAGGGAGGCCGGAAGAGGGGGAGAAGAGGAAACCGAAAGGGGGGAATCGCCTAGTCACCAGAAAAGGGAAGAAGGGAAGGAAGAGGAAGGAGTGGAAGCAGGGGTGCAGGGCCCCAAATTCAACCCCCCCCCCTTCGGCCCTGTCAACGCGACAAGATCCGTGTTGCCTTCTTCCCAGGTCGCGACAGTCAGCCTGTCGCTTTCTGTTCTGAGGTCGCGCCTGTCAACGCGTCGCCTTCAAGGTAGCGACATCTTCTGTGTCGTCTTCTTAGTCAGTGCACACAACCCTTCATTAATTGATTTTCATTGCGATAATTCCAATGCTTACATCAAATAAATGCAATAAAAAGCATAAAACATCAAGTCTCTCACTCTCACTACATCACGTCCCATCACGTCCCATCAAAATCTCTCAAAGATACAATCATGTCTCCCTCTCAAGCTCACGGTCCCTCGAGCGGCCGAAGCTTCTCATGTTCCCGGAGATATGCTTGGTACATCTCCCACTCCTCCTGCAGTGTCGGTGGAAGTGCATGGGTAGCACACGCCCGCCACAAGGCCAACGCACTCCGCACGGCTTGCTCGTCCTCCGGTTCTCCCAAACGCCGCTTCTTCATCGGAGGCAAGTGAGACGGTGGGAGCACTCTAGTCCTCGGCTTCCCAATCTGTAAATAAATCTCTGTGGGTTGTAAAGCACTGTCATCATGTTACCCACAAGTTGTAGATCTAATCCGCACCCAAGTGGAAGCTGGATCTCCGCTCCACGCAATGCCGCTATGTCCAGGGCGAAGTGCTCCACCGGGACGGTACTGAAGTAGAGGCGCCATGCACTCATCGTCTTCTTATCCGCCATCCTGCACAACACTTTATCTGGGAATTTGGCCGCCCCGCCAATGAAGCATAGTGGATGGCACCCAAAAATCCGGCTATCGGTGGTGGGGTTGTCTACGGGCTTGAACTTTATTCTCACACCCAACCAGCACTCCAAAAGGATCATAGAGCCGTAGAGTGAACCCCTTGTAGAGGCCGAGGTGAGACCGAGTATAGGTAAGCCAAAATGGCATGAGAGAGTGAGAGACCCCGCCATACCCCGCTTATAGCACTAAGACTCGCACAGTCTATGAGGTGATCCATAGACAGGATGAGCACCACCCCACACAAACATATGGCTACGGCCTTCGCTATTTCACGGTGGTCTACGCTCTTGTCCTTGCATTTGGATATGACCCACTTAGACAACAGCACGAGATGGATGGATTGTGGGCTAATCATGGTATACACATCCCCGGGGTCAGTCATGAACTCACCTAAGATCAGCTTTGGGTTGATAGGCTCGACAGTATAGCAAATATTTTGCTCATCCCCTCGCTTGGTCTTAGGGAGAGCCAAAAAGGCCTCGACCTCCTCAAGAAGGATGGTCGCCTCGAATTTTAGGAAAATGAAAGTATGGGTTTGAGGGTGCCAAAGTTCTATCAGGGCCGTGATACTATGCCAATCAAAGGAGATCTTGTGGTAGTTATGGGCCGCTATCAAAACCCCACTCTCTCAAGAACCGGATTACAAACATAGGTAAGGCTTTTATCATAGGGGTGATCCACGTTAGCTTGGGATAGCGGAGGGAGCCGGGGAAGAGCTAGAGGAGACGAAGAAAAAGGCAAAGAGAAGGGAGGAAGAGGAAGAACAAAATTAATGATGAAATTCGTAGGAAAATTGAAAACATAAACGACTTACATCTCTCACTTCCTTGCTCTTGCTCAGATGGTTGGGGACATCCGTCAACCTCACGAGAGCATCATAGGTCGTCTGGGCTCACTTCGGACCTTCATAAGATGCCTCCTCACCCATGGAAGCACTTAGAGCTCTCTTCATGGCCATGAGAGCTTGAAGAGATTGAAGAGAAGAGGAGAGAAGGGTGAGCTGCGAATTTGGCCTCTCTTCCCCCTTATTTATAGAGCCATAAGACTCCCATTCATGGTTGGAAAGGGTAGAGAAGAACTAATAGGAGAGGGACTTTAATTAGAGAACACTATGAGTCCTAATGGGAGTCAAGTTGCAATGCTCAGGTTGCAGTTTTTAAGCTCGGCATGAGAAACCTGTGAAAGTAACATATCCATATGTCGCCTTCCGGGTGGCGACACAGGTCATGTCGCCTTCCTAAGACAAGGGTAGCGACCTCCCCTATGTCACATTCTGATCAGTATACAACGTCATGCTTGGTATGTTTGCACATATGCTTCAATGTTTGTTCATTATTTGGTGCATCTCATTTCGTATCCTATCTTTATTGCAAATCCACAAAAATCAGAAAATGCAGGAAAATCCATAAAAATCAGAAAATGAGAAAATCCAAAAAGAGATGGTTTGTCAGGTAAGTGCAGGTAAGTATCTCTAACCTTAATCCCTCCGCATTACTATATGGTATCTACGCTATTATATCATCTCAAGAACCGGCTGGTTCTCAGTGTGTTTCGAGATCTGAGTTCCCCTTCACCAAAAACAAGGATGATCTAGGTGCACACTGCTAATCGCTAGATAGGCCGTTAGGTGATATGACTTGGGGACGATGGATTCTATCGCACACCGGGGATGCGAAGTGTCTTGACTCTTGCTTATATTGTCTAGGATTATTATCCTTGAATATTTGTTATTTTCTCCTTTTCTTTGCATTTGTTTTTATGATTTCTTTTCTTTTTAGCCCAGCATGCATCATTTAGGACTTTGAGCTTCATGCTTCATGATTCGTCAAAGTCAGCTTCCCAATGATGTTTCACAGATCCTCATTCTCGGACAAGAATTGCATTTCATTCCGAATTTCAAAGCTTCCCTTGAGCTAGCTGCTCGGTCCCGTTTGTGAGTATGGTTCCCATTCAGGATTCCTCTCATCACCATTCGTTATAACAGTCGCTCCTTTATCCCCGATCCACTCATTAGTCGTGAACCGCTCAAAGGCCAGAGTTGAATCGACCCGTCGGGCAGCACCTATCCCCTAATGAATGAAACCTACACGCTAAAGATAGCCAGGGTACCTCTTGAATAAGAAGGTAGATCATTTCTTTTCTTTTGATCATTATTCGTCCCAAATTGGAACCATCCTCGCATTTTGTTCCTAGCTGTGTTCGAAGTTAGCCGGATAATTCTCGCTGCTTATTCGTACACAATGGGTGTCTCTTTACCTTGATGCCCGATTTTCAGCTCATTTCGCTTCATTCCACCACATCGTCATTTCATGCCACCTTCGCTCCACTACTACTCCACTCCCTTGCAAAGCAGGCATCAAGGAGGGGCAATTTGTAGACACCTATTTCTGACCCATAAGTCGAGCTAATTTCTTGTCATATCATCGATGCCCCACGTTGGGTCGTCATCGTCAAGCTGGCTTTCTACGATCATGACATATTTTCATTAGTTCATCGCACTGGGAGGTCCTTACTGGTCAAAATCAAATCTCTTCACCATAGCTCTATGAGTCAAGAGTCCGGTGTGTCAAATCGCACGTCAATCTGAAGGCTGCGCATGGAGATCGGGCACTTTGCATGGCCAAATGCTAAAAAGGCCCTGAAGGCGACAACGCCACTGTCGCATTCAAGAAGACGACCACTCGATACGTCGCGTTCATAAAAAGGCATTTTAATTCCCTGAAAAATCGCCAAAAATGACTTAAAGTCCCCTTCCTTATAAGGAAGGCGACGTATCGAGGCGTCGCGTTCTTGAAGGTGACCATAAGCCCGTCGCGTTCTGGACCTCATGCAGAAGATCCTTTCCGAGCCTGACTTGGATACATGCCATACATGGATATTCCCTCTTTTGATCGTCCAAATCACGTCCAAATCCTACCAAAACTCGTAGAGACCTTCCTAACATCATCCTTTCCGAGTTCCAATCGCCCACGCATGGCCATACATACCCAAACTCGGACTCTTGCCCGTTATTCCTCTCACAGCCCTTCTAGGAATAATCACCTATAACTACCTCAATACTCCGTCTTTTTGGGCAAGGCCGGAGTCTGCTTCTTCCTCTGCAAGAGAGCTTCATCTTCTGAGAAGAGAGCTTCCCCTCCAGATGACCAGGAAGAGCCCTCCAGGGTGTTTTGCCACCGGCTACACAATCCCTCTCCCCTTCTTTGCATTATTTCTTTCAATTCATGCATTCATAGTTTGTTTTTTCTTTGTAGATTTTCATTAGAACACACACCACACACCTATCTTTAACACCCATAGGGGTTAAAAACCCCAATCTCGTGAGTTCCCTCCATAATAGTTCATGTTTACATGTTCTTCATTGAATAGATCTTCTATGCACGAGTTCTAATGGGTTTTCCTTTGTCTTCGTGATCTTGGCAGGCATTTGAAGACTAGAGCAACGTGAGGCTCTTGCCCCTCAGCCGGCTGAGGAGCAGGAAGACCAGAACCCCAACTTCCGTCCACTGAAGAGAAGGCGACATACAGGCTGTGGCGACCAAGAAGGCGTCGTGCCCTCCGTCGCGTTCAGGTACATGCATAGCGACGCCCTATCTGTCACGTTTTTAGGTACGCCTTCATCTTCCCTTTCCTTTTCCAACGTAGTCAACCGTCCCATCATCCACATCTTAGGGCGACTACTTGGTGGCGATCACGGTACATTTTCCTTAATTTTCCATATTCAAAATTTTCAAAGGGGGAAAGGTCATTCCCCAGAGATACTTTCAAGAGCTAGCTCGGCGATGTCAAGCATTACTGCTGATAGAGGAGTTCACAAAAGAAGCACTGGTGTTATAAGAAGAATTTGTGCAGGATAGGGTGCTCATAGACGATGGATTCAGCGTCTAAGAAATCATGAATGACGAGGACCTAGTCGATGAAGAGGATAGCGAAGTAGATGACACTGCCGAAAAGTACGCCAGTGGCGTAAGGAGATTCGACGAGCCCACCATGGCAGTGGATGAACCTACTAAGGAAGTCAACCTCAGAACAGAAGAAGAGCCCAGGATTGTGATGATCTCAGCAAACCTCCCTCCTGATGAAGAAGAAGAGCTGGTGCAAATCTTAAGGGAGTACAAAGATACATTCGCCTGGTCATACGAGGACATGCCCGGTCTAGACCCCTCACTAGTGGAGCACCGCCTGATATTGAAAAGAGGGGCAAAGGCCATAAAGCAAAGACTCAGAAGATTCCACCCACTCATGGCCTTGAAGATGAAGGATGAAGTGGATAAACTCCATAAGGCCAGGTTCATCAGGGTAGTGCTATATCCGAACTGGGTGGCAAACATAGTCCATGTCATGAAGAAGGATGGTAAAGTCAGGATCTGCATCAACTTCAGGGACTTGAACAAGGCATGTCCGAAAGACGACTTCTCGCTTCCTCATATTGATGTGCTGATTGATAACACTGCTGGGTACGAGACCCTTTCATTCATGGATGGATATTCAGGATATAACCAAATCCGTCTGGCTCCTGAAGATCAAGAGAAAACATCCTTCACCATGCCCTGGGGAACATACTGTTACGTAGTCATGCCATTTGGGCTAAAGAATGCCGGCGCTACTTATCAGAGGGCGATGAAGGCCATCCTCCACGACATGATCCATGTTTATGTAGAGGTATACGTGGATGACATCTTGGTGAAGTCAAGAACCAGGAGAGAACACCCTGAAATCCTTGCCAAAGTGTTGCAAAGGTCTATAGAGTATCAGCTGAGAATAAATCCAAAGAAATGTGTGTTCGGAGTATCATCGGGAAAGCTGCTAGGTTTCATAGTTAGCAAGTGGGGCATTGAGATCGATCCTAACAAGGCTAAGGCTATAACAGAAATGCCACCTCCAAAGAACATCTCACAATTAAGAGGGCTAATAGGGCGTTTGCAGTTCATCAGATGATTCATATCCCATCATTCGCAAAGATGCCGCCCGTTCTATGATCTCTTGAATGAAGGGGCAAAATTCGAATGGAATGATAAATGCCGAGCAGCCTTCGATGAATTGAAGAGTTATCTCAAGAACCCCCCAGTTCTTCAGCCTCCTGTACCCGGGAAACTGCTTATCCTATACCTCTCGGTCATTGAGGACTCCCCAGGTGCTGTCCTTGCGCAACATGATGAATCTGGCAAAGAAAGGGCAGCATACTACCTCTCTAGGCTCTTCAACACCACCGAATCCAAGTACACCACTGTGGACAAAACCTGTACCACACTCGTGTGGGTAGTCCAAAAGCTCAAGCACTATTTCCTTGCCCATGAGGTCAAGCGGATCTCAAGGATGGACACACTCCGCTATCTTCTAGAGAAACCCATCCTATCTGATCGGCTTGCACGCTGGCAGAGCTTCCTCTCGCAGTTCGACGTCTCCTTTTTGGTCCAAAAGGCCGTCAAAGGTTATGCCATTGCTGAGCATCTGGCCCATCTACCACTCCCTCACAGCGACTCCCTCCGAGAAGAGTTCCCCGATGAGGAGCTCTCGGTTATCATTAAAGACCCCTTCTGGTCCCTCCATTTCGATGGCGCTCTCAATTCTCAGGGACAGGGCACTGGAGCCGTGCTGCTTACCCCGGAAGGCATTACCATCCCCATTGCCTATCAACTCACCTTCCCCGCTACTAATAACATGTCCGAGTATGAAGCTCTCCTTGCTGGTCTCAAGTATGCTTACCTGCTAGGGGCATCGTGCCTCAGTATCATAGGAGACTCTCAGCTTGTCCTGCGGCAAGTGCTCTCAACTTACCGCACTCGTGACCCAAAGCTTAAGCCATATCAAGACCTGGTCACGCTGTTGGCAAGGCAGTTCCGCAAGCTCATTTATATCCATACTCCTCACTCGCAAAACATCCTGGCCGATGCCTTGGCGTCGCTAGCTTCATCCCTATCTTTCCCTCTGAGTCGTCGGACCGAGAGAATTGTTGTCCAACGACTTGATGTCCCATCTATCCAGGATCCTTGGTTCAACAACCTTAGGACAACCATAGAAGAGAGGGCTAGGAAGAGAGGAGCGCAGCAAGTCATGCTAATCGAGCTTGAGGAAATTCTAGATGAAGAAGAACTGCCATGGTATTTTGAGATCGAGCAGTACTGCAAGGATGGTACCTATCCCAAAGGGGCAAATGCAGAAGATCGCAAGGCCGTAAGAAGAGCCGCCTTAAGGTACACAGTCGTTGGAGAAGTCTTGTATAGGCGGGCTCTCAACGGAGTTATTTTAAAGTGTCTAAGTGACGATGAGGCTTGGAGAGTGGTGGAAGGAGCCCACGCTAGTGAGTGCGGAGGGCACGTCAACAGTCAAATGCTTGCAAAGAAGATCATTAGGCAGGGCTATTACTGGCCAACCTTAGAAGAAGACTGTACCATCTACGTCCATAGGTGTGTCAAGTGTCAACTCCATGCCGATAAAATTCAAGCTCCTTCGTCCTCACTTCATCCACTCTCCACACCCTGGCCATTCTCCATGTGGGCTTTCGATATTGTCGGCCCTCTTGGTGATCCTAATGCTCAAACCAAGTAGAAATCCTTTATTTTAATAGCTACTGAGTATTACACCAAATGGGCAGAAGCTGAAGCATTTGTAGAAATCAAAGCATCCACAGTGTGCCGCTTTATCATGAGGAATATCATCTCGCGGTTCGGAGTGCCAAGCAGCATCGTCACGGACAACGGAGCACAGTTCATCTCGCAGGAACTTCAGGACCTCTGTAAGAAATATAACATCACTCTGCATCATTCATCTCCATACTACCCACAAAGGGAATGGCCAAGCTGAAGCAACTAACAAAACCCTTCTTAAGATCTTAAGGAAAACCTGTGAGTCGCACAAGTTCGCCGATTGGCCAGAGAAGCTAGTAGAGGCTCTATGGGCCAATTGTACATCCGTCCGCACCCCCACGGGATAGACCCCCTACGCCCTCACTTATGGGATGGAGGCGGTAGTTCCATACGAGATTCTAATCCTGTCGCTAAGAGTCCAATTAGATAAGGAACTAAATCTTGATGAACGTCGAGAGGCGTTGCTAGTCCAATTGGAGCTATTAGATGAAAGGCGGCTTATGGCAGCCAACCATGTGCTCTCTTATCAAAGGAGAATTTCAAGGTCTTTCGAAAAGAAGGTAATTGAGCAAAAATTCCAAGAGGGTGATATGGTCTTGAAACGCATTTTTATCAAACCCAGAGGTCCTAGGTCCAAATTGCAACCTAATTGGGAGGGTTCGTACGTTGTGAGGGAAGTGTACCCCGGAAATGCTTATCGCTTAACCAATACTGAGGGTGTCGAATTGTCGCATCCATGGAATTGGTTGTACATCAAACGATTCTATCCTTAGGCCTATAGGTGTGACGCCACAACACCTAGATCGGGGAATAACCCCATGTTGAGAGTCTAAAGTCCTTCCCTAATCATCAAGGGTCGCTCTAAGTCAGGATTAACACACACGTTCGGCAAAGCCCGGGTAGCTGCACTTGGTAGAGACCGCAACTGTGTGGGTCCTACTCTAGCGATGTGTCGGTCATTCTCTTCTAATCGCTCGAAGTGTAGGGGCAGAGGATTGTAAGGGTAAGGTCGTCAACCTAAAGCATACTCTGACGAGATCAAGTCTCAAACAGGGACGGTCAAAACAACAAAGGGCAAAGAAGCAAAGAAACAAAAGAAAGGAAAAAAGGAAATCCATAACACGATAGGGGCATGGCAAAGAGTGGCAAAGTCCCCGCGGGACGCTCATGAGCCCGGTCATATGCATGCCCCAAATAATGCAAGTCCATAGCAAAAGACCATAAAGCCACTCCACAACAGACCCAATCTCTGAAGGGTATGCTATAGGAAGTAGTCGAACCCACATCCCTAAACCTACACAAGACTTTCCTTAAATAATCTTCCATTTCTCCCTATAGGACCGAATCACCTCTTGGGTACGGCTTAACTGGTCACAACGTCAACTAAGGGTAGTTCCGAGGCATTGTCACCCCTCAGCGCACGTCCTAGCCTATTGAGGTCCGTGGCGAGAACAAGAGGTGATCAAGACTCCAAACCAGCGGCTCGAACCGGTCTAGGTGTTGTGGCCTAAAGGGGCGAGTACCTTCCGTCTCGCGCGTCTTATCTCAAATATTTCAAAACTCCAAAAAATCAAATATTTCAAAACTCTAAAAAAAATCAAATAATTCAAAACTCTAAAAAAATCAGATATTTCAAAACTCCAAAAAATCAAATATTTCAAAACTCCAAAAAAAAATCAAATATGTCAAAGCCCCAAAAAATCAGATAGTTCAAAACCCAAAAAATTCAAATATTTCAAAACTCAAAAAAATGAATATTTCAAAATATGTTTTCAACCTCTCCACTCACCTGCTCATGCATGTTATTTATTTATGTCTTTTGCCTATTTAATAAGGCTTAGTCCCTTGACTACTTATCAAGGTCGGTCACTCGTCACATTCTAAATCAAGGGGCTAAGCCTAAGAACGGATCTAACTTGTTTTATGTTTGTCTAAGTGTGCAGGGCACAAAAGGAAGAAGGCGGCACTCGTGTCTCACCCGTCAGTCTCACTCTCACTCTCACTCAGCCGCAAAACATAAATCCATTCCATATCATACATGTATAAAAGGGGCAAAAGAAAGTACAAACCCTCAACCGCTCTACCCTGTACCCTCAGGCAGGCGGGGAGACGGAGGGGCCATCGCCCTCGGACCTGTCTCACTCCCCTCCGGCGCTCTCTCGTGCCGTTGTGCCTCCTCCTCGTTCCTCCGCCGTCCGGAGGAACCAATCAGATAATGCCCGGCAGACCGGCTCAGGATGCAGCTCCTACTAGCTGCTGAGCGGCTGCGTCCGACTAAAGCCAGGGCCCTCTCCAGGCCCTTCATCTCGGACCGCAGCAGCTCACAGCAGTGCTTCCCCTCTCCCAGCTATGTACGGAGGTCCCCGGCCTCGGTGCGCATTCGCGTCACCTCCTCGGCCTCCTGGCGCCACCTCGCCACCTCCTCTGCCTCCTGGCGCCACCTCGACACCTCCGCTGCCTCTGGGTGTAGACACAGCTCTGCCATCTCCACCTCCAGCGCGGTCATCTGCGCTAGAGAGGCTCTCAGCTCCATCTCCAGCAAACATCAAATACCCTGTCAAAATACCAGAGGAAGCAAAGGGTCAAGGGGCATCTAGTTAGTGACTTACCCGCTCCTGCACCTGAGCGAGGGCATCCTCTGCTCGGGCCACCGCCGCTGCCAGCTGGCCCTCCAACACGGAGCGGCCGGGGTCCTCTCGAGTGGAAGAAGCGCCTCCCACCATCTACTGAGCCCTATCCAACTCCGCCCACTGCAAAAGAGAACGAGAAGGGTCAGTCAACCAAAGCTAGAAATAGAAGGGATAGGGTGCGAAGTACTCACCAGCTGGTCCACGACCGCCTGGAGGTCATCCCTCTGCTGGATGGTTGAGTGTAGAGTGCCCTCCAGCGAGGCAATTCACCCCTCGGGATCAAACTGCAAACATAAGTCAAGTCAGTCAAGCAGTTAATCAATCAAACTAAACTTAAAAGAACTAAAACAGTAAAACTCACCGGTCGCCGAGACCCCTTGTAGATATGGGCCCCAAACCTCCGTGCATAGGCACGGAAGTAGTCCTCATCACTGGTGGCCTCCGAAACCACCTCCCTGCCGCGCTGCTCCCAGTCTGTGAGCTGCTCGCGGACCCGGACCGTCCAGTCGGTCTCTTGCTGGATCCCACGAAAGCTCCGGCTCGGTCTCTCCCATGGCCTCTGTCGGGTGGGGAACTCTACTACTTACTGATGCAGCCCCTGGGTGTGCGCGACCAGTCGGTGGTGGAGCAGTACCACCGTGTTGAATGAATGAAGCCAAATGTCCCTACTGAAGTAGGGACGGCCCCGCTCCACCCACGTCTGGGTGGCATCATCCTCCCCGACATAGGGAGTGCACTGAACCTGCACGCCGCAAGCAGAAAGATCAGTCAGTCAACTGACAAATAAGAAAAGGAAAGGAAAAGGGCTAACGCTAGAAGTACTTACATGGCCGAAGGGCACACTGTCCAATGCATCATGGATCATAGTCACCTGCCGGCGCAATGACTGCTCGTCCCGGCGGAACCTCCAGCGTCATAGAAGGGGCACGACCCCAGCCCGTCTCGGCTCACCACGACCCAAGGAAGGGAGGTGGTGATACGCCCACTCCTGAAAAACAACTCAGTCAGTACCACATTTAATCAAAACAAGCAGAAGAAAAGTGAAGGGTAAGGGTAGAGAAGTGTACCTGTAGGAGTGGGAAGAACCCGGCTACCCCCGTCTCCCTACTAGAGGTGCCCAGGCTGTCGAAGAGGTGGGCCAGGAGGGCCGCACCCCACGCATAACTGCCTACGCGAGACAGATCCTCCACCAGGGGCAGGCACCTGCAGCTGACTGGGTCCCCTCTGGTCCCCAGGATCAACTTCCCAATCACGAGGATCAGGAAGCGTCTCAGATCTCGATCCGCGGCCTCTCCCTCCTCCTCTGCCAGCACCGCTCTGGCGTCCTCCGTCAATCGGGCCATGTAGTCCGCCTGGCCCTCTCTCGTCTGGTGTCGCGCACTCAACACCCCAAGGCTCACCTGCAGCGCTGTCCGCCGCACCAGGGATGACCTCTCCCTCATCACCTCCAGCCCGAGCACCCTCTCTTCCTGTTCCTGGTAGCTGGTGTAGGTCACCCCCATCACTGCTTGGTCGTCCACGCGTAGGCCGGTGATACGTACCACGTGCTCTAATGTGGGGATCATGTGACCCCACGGAAAGAGAAAGGCATGGCACTCGGGGTCCCACCTCTCCTTTGGGACCTGGATCAGGGCCACGTCAGGAGTCAGCTCGTCCAGTCTGAGGAAGGGGCCGAACCCCATCTCCTCCAATCGGACCGTCTGAAAGTTCGGCAATCCACGGTAGATTGCCCGGACAACTGCCCATCCAAGTCGGGACCGCAACTCACTCTGCAAAACAAACATATCAAGCATCAGAAATCAGCCAAATCACAGGAATGGGTCTCAGTCCTGTCATCGGGACGGGACCCCTGTCGCCTTCTGAAGGCGATGGGCAGCCCGTCGCATTCAGAAGTCTGAAGGCGACAGGGCAACCATCGCTTTCTAAAAGGCGACAGGGAGGCCTGTCGCATTGCCACTGGTAATGCAATAGGCCCCCTGTCGCGTTACCAGGGAGACCGGGAGATGGGAAACACCCATTTCCCGATCGATTCGCATCGGGGAAATGCCCTACAAGTGAGTGCATTGCACTCTTATCAGTCACATACATGGATTCTAGGTCTGAGACCTACCTTTTTGGGTCCGAAAGACTCATCCTTGCCCAGCGCCGCCGCCGCGATGCCCTCCTCCATGGGTACAACCGGAGTCTCTTCCTCCACCACCATAGACGGTCCCTCGTTCGCTGGGCGATGGCAGATCATCCTCTTAGTGCGCCCTCGGCCACCACCTCCGCCATCTCCACCTTGCTCGCCGTCGCCGCCCTCCATCTTCGGATCACCAAGAGGGGGAGGGAAGAAAGGCGAAGAAAAAGGCCCAAGCCACCGCCTCCTTCGCCGGTGATCGCCGGAGAAAGGGAGGCCGGAAGAGGGGGAGAAGAGGAAACCGAAAGGGGGGAATCGCCCAGTCGTCGGGAAAGGGAAGGAGGGAAGGAAGAGGAAGGAGTGGAAGCAGGGGCGCTGGCCCCAAATTCAAACCCCTCCCCCCTTTGGCCCTGTCAACGCGACAAGATCCCTGTCGCCTTCTTCCCAGGTGGCGATAGGCAGCCTATCACTTTCTGTTCTGAGGTCGCGCCCGTCGACGCGTCGCCTTCAAGGTAGCGACATCTTCTATGTCACCTTCTTAGTCAGTGCACACAACCCTTCATGAATTGATTTTCATTGCGATAATTCCAATGCTTACATCAAATAAATGCAATAAAAATCATAAAACATCAAGTCTCTCACTCTCACTACATCACGTCCCATCATGTCCCATCAAAATCTCTCAAAGATACAATCATCTCTCCCTCTCAAGCTCACGGTCCCTCGAGCGGCCGCAGCTTCTCATGTTCCCGGAGATATGCTTGGTACGTCTCCCGCTCCTCCTGCAGTGTCGGTGGAAGTGCATGGGTAGCACACGCCCGCCACAAGGCCAACGCACTCCGCACGGCTTGCTCGTCCTCCGGGTCTCCCAAATGCCACTTCTTCATCGGAGGCAAGTGAGAAGGAGGGAGCACTCTAGTCCTCTGCTTCCCAATCTGTAAATAACATCTCTGTGGGTTGTAAAGCACTGTCATCATGTTACCCACAAGTTGTAGATCTAATCCGCGCCCAAGTGGAAGCCGGATCTCCGCTCCGCGCAATGCCGCTATGTCCAAGGCGAAGTTCTCCACTGGGATGGTACTGAAGTAGAGGCGCCATGCACTCATCGTCTTCTTATCCTCCGTCCTACACAACACTTTATCCGAGAATTTGTCCACCCCGCCAATGAAGCATAGAGGATGGCACCCAAAAATCCGGCTATCGGTGGTGGGGTTGTCTACGGGCTTGAACTTTATTCTCACACCCAACCAGCACTCCAGAAGGATCATAGAGTCGTTGAGTGAACCCCCCGTAGAGGCCGAGGTGAGACCCGAGTATAGGTAAGCCAAAACGGCATGAGAGAGTGAGGTCCCCGCCATACCCCGCTTATAGCACTAAGACTCGCGTAGTCTATGAGGTGATCCATAGACCGGAAGAGCACCACCCCACACAAAGATATGGCTACGGCCTTCGCTATTTCACGGTGGTCTACGCTCTTGTCCTTGCATTTGGATATGACCCACTTAGACAACGGCACGAGATGGATGGATTGTGGGCTAATCATGGTATACACATCCCCGGGGTCAGTCATGAACTCACCTAAGATCAGCTTTGGGTTGATAGGCTCGACAATATAGCAAATATTTTGCTCATCCCCTCACTTGGTCTTAGGGAGAGCCAACAAGGCCTCGACCTCCTCAAGAAGGATGGTCGCCTCGAATTTTAGGAAAATGAAAGTATGGGTTTGAGGGTGCCAAAGTTCTATCAGGGCCGTGATACTATGTCAATCAAAGGAGATCTTGTGGTAGTTATGGGCCGCTATCCAAACCCCACTCTCTCAAGAACCGGATTACAAACATAGGTAAGGATTTTATCATGGGGGTGATCCACGTTAGCTTGGAATAGCGGCGGGAGCCGGGGAAGAGCTAGAGGAGACGAAGAAAAAGGCAAAGAGAAGGGAGGAAGAGGAAGAACAAAATTAATGATGAAATTCGCAGGAAAATTCATGGAAAATTGAAAACATCAAACGACTTACCTCTCTCACTTCCTTGCTCTTGCTCAGATGGTTGGGGACGTCCGTCAACTTCACGAGAGCATCATAGGTCGTCCGGGCTCGCTATGACTTTCATAAGATGCCTCCTCACCCATGGAAGCACTTAGAGCTCTCTTCATGGCCATGAGAGCTTGAAGAGAAGAGGAGAGAAGGGTGAGCTGCAAATTTGGCCTCTCTTCCCCCTTTTTTATAGAGCCATAAGACTCCCATTCATGGTTGGAAAAGGTAGAGAAGAACTAATAGGAGAGGGACTTTGATTAGAGAACACTAAGAGTCCTAATGGGAGTCAAGTTGCAATGCTCAGGTTGCAGTTTATGAGCTCGGGCTGAGAAACCTGTGAAAGCGACATATCGATATGTTGCCTTCCGGGTGGCGACACAGGTCATGTCGCCTTCCTAAGACAAGGGTAGAGACCTCCCCTATGTCGCGTTCTGATCAATATACAGTGTCATGCTTGGTATGTTTGCACATATGCTTCAATGTTTGTTCATTATTTGGTGCATCTCATTTTGTATCCTATCTTTATTGCTTTCTTTATTGAAAATCCATAAAAATCAGAAAATGCAGGAAAATCCATAAAAATCAGAAAATTAGAAAATCCAAAAAGAGATGGTTCGTCAGGTAAGTGCAGGTAAGTATCTCTAACCCTAATCCCTCCGCATTACTATATGGTATCTACGCTATTATATCATCTCAAGAACCGGCTGGTTCTCAGTGTATTTCGAGATCTGAGTCCCCTTCACCAAAAACAAGGATGATCTAGGTGCACACTGCTAATCGCTAGATAGGCCGTTAGGTGATATGACTTGGGGACGATGGATTCTATCGCACACCGGGGATGCGAAGTGTCTTGACTCTTGCTTATATTGTCTAGAAATATTATCCTTGAATATTTGTTATTTTCTCCTTTTATTTGCATTTTTTTTATGATTTCTTTTCTTTTTAGCCCAGCATGATCATTTAGGACTTTGAGCTTCATGCTTCATGATTCGTCAAAGTCAGCTTCCCAATGATGTTTCACAGATCCTCATTCTCGGACAAGAATTGCATTTCATTCCGAATTTCAAAGCTTCCCTCGTGCTAGCTGCTCGGTCCAGTTTGTGAGTATGGTTCCCATTCAGGATTCCTCTCATCACCATTCTCTATAACAGTCGCTCCTTTATCCCCGATCCACTCATTAGTCGTGAACCGCTCAAAGGCCAGAGTCGAATCGACCTGCCGGGCAGCACCTATCCCCTAATGAACGAAACCTGCACGCTAAAGATAGCCAGGGTACCTCTTGAATCAGGAGGTTGATCATTTCTTTTCTTTTGATCTTTATTTGTCCCAAATTGGAACCATCCTCGCATTCTGTTCCTAGCTGTGTTCGAAGTTACCCGGATAATTCTCGCTGCTTATTCATTTAGAATGGGTGTCTCTTTACCTTGGTGCCTGCTTTTTAGCTCATTTCTCTTCATTCTTCCACATCGTCATTTCATGCCACCTTCGCTCCACTACCGCTCCACTCCCTTGCAAAGCAGGAATCAAGGAGGGGCAATCTGTAGACACATATTTCTGACCCATAAGTCGAGAAAATTTCTTGTCATATCATCGATGCCCCACGTTGGCTCGTCATCGTCAAGCTGGCTTTCTCCGATCATGACATATTTTCATTAGTTCATTGCCCTGGGAGGTCCTTCCCGGTCAAAATCAAATCTCTTCACCATAGCTCTATGAGTCAAGAGTCCGATGTGTCAAATCGCACGTCAATCTGGAGGCTGCGCATGGAGATCAGACACTTTGCATGGCCAAATGCTGAAAAGGACCTGAAGGCGACAGCGCCACTGTCGCGTTCAAGAAGACGACCACTAGATACGTCGCGTTCATAAAAAGGCATTTTAATTCCCTGAAAAATCGCCAAAAATGACTTAAAGTCCCCTTCCTTATAAGGAAGGTGACGTATCGAGGCGTCGCGTTCTTGAAGGTGACCATAAGCCCGTCGCGTTCTGGACCTCATGCAGAAGATCCTTTCCGAGCCTGACTTGGATACATGCCATACATGGATATTCCCTCTTTTGATCGTCCAAATCACGTCCAAATCCTACCAAAACTCGTGGAGACCTTCCTAACATCATCCTTTCCGAGTTCCAATCGGCCACGCACGACCATACATACCCAAACTCGGACTCTTGCCCGTTATTCCTCTCACAGCCCTTCTAGGAATAATCACCTATAACTACCTCAATACTCCATCTTTTTGGGCAAGGCCGGAGTCTGCTTCTTCCTGTGCAAGAGAGCTTCATCTTCCGAGAAGAGAGCTTCCCTTCCAGACGACCAAGAAGAGCCTTCCAGGGCATTTTGCCACCGGCTACACAATCCCTCTCCCCTTCTTTGCATTATTTCTTTCAATTCATGCATGCATAGTTCATTTTTTCTTCGTAGATTTTCATTAGAACACACACCACACACCTATCTTTAACACCCACAGGGGTTAAGAACCCAAATCTCATGAGTTCCCTCCATAATAGTTCGTGTTTACATGTTCTTCATTGAATAGACCTTCTATGCACGAGTTCTAATGGGTTTTCCTTTGTCTTCGTGATCTTGGCAGGTGTTTGAAGACTAGAGCAATGTGAGGCTCTTGCCCCTCGGCCGGCTGAGGAGTAGGAAGACCAGAACCCCAACTTCCGTCCACTGAATAGAAGGCGACATACAGGCTGTCGCGACCAAGAAGGCGTCGTGCCCTCCGTCGCGTTCAGGTACACGCATAGCGACGCCCTATCTGTCGCATTCTCAGGTACGCCTTCATCTTCCCTTTCCTTTTCCAACGTAGTCAGCCGTCCCATCATCCACATCTTAGGGCGACTACTTGGTGGCGATCACGGTACGTTTTCCTTAATTTTCCATATTCATAATTTTCAAAGGGGAGCACAATCCCGTGATTACAGCACTATAGTAATATCACAGAAAAAATATATGTTATGAATATTGTTTGAATGGCGCATGTTCGGACTGCTCAGATTTTTTCTAAGTCCACAACATATATACTATTATCATACTGAATTCGACTGCCACAGTCGAATGCTTCTTAAAGTTAAACTCTTGATTCGACTGAAATTTTCTAAGTCCACAACTTTATATGTAATTCGACTGATGACTCCGACTGTTACAGTCGAATGCCTTTCAAAGTTCAAAACATGATTCGACTATCATCTCCGACTGCCACAGTCGAATGCCTCAGAAATCGATCTATATAGTATTCGACTGCTATAGTCGAATAGCCTTGTCTTTTCTCAGAAGTCAAATTACCTTGTTAATCCTTTCTAAAGTCGAATCATTTCTACTCCTTCAGTCGAATTGTATGTTCTTATAAATTCGACTTCACTGTTAATTCTGTACTTCATACTTTTTCTGATCTATTTTAGGCTTAACACCTACTGTAAGCTTATCTCCTAATCTTTTCACATCCTTTTTAATGGATCTTTTATATATTATTAATCCATCAGAAATATCATTATTTTATTATTTTCTTTGACAGGACAAGTCATATTAAACTTAAAATATTCATCTAAATCCTGTGCAAACTATTTCTGAAATATTTTTGATCTGAGCCTCATGGTTTTCACATCTTTGCTCCAAATTTTCATGGATACAATAGACCCAGTGCATTTATGTATTTTCAGGTGCATGGCATCTGACCAAAGCTCACCTACAACTGACAGACCCATACTTCACCTTTTTAGCATATCTGTCTGTCTACTTCTTCTGTCTAAAAGATTGTGCATACAAGGTTTCCATACCTTATATTGTACTCCTCTGACTCACCTACCTCAAAGGTATGGAGATACTCTTTCTTTTTGTCATGTCTTTGTAATAGGCATTTATTGAAGTATGTTTTTTAGATGCTCCTTTCACAGTCCACTCTGAAAGGAAAAGAGCTTATCTTCTAGCAGTGAAGACTGCACATCCTCTGAAGACATTGAAAAGAAGCAAAGTTGAAGAACTTCTAGATAATAAACACTTCAAGAACCAAGGGATCCTGAATTCTCTCTAAACGGCCAAAAGATATCGGCTACAACAATTCCAACGGATCTAAAAGTTCCAACGGCTATCTATCAACAGATCTGTTCAAAGCTGCTCTATAAAATATGAAGCAAGGCTGAAGAACAACAAGAGAGTTTTTCTGAAGATCATTCAAGGAGTGTACATCCAGTAAGAAGCCTCAACTCCACATACACTCAAAGCAAGAGAGAAAGAGCTTGAGCCCAAGAAGAAGTATGCAAGCAACCATCTGAAGTCTTCAAGGTTTCAAGCTCCTTCCTCTCTTCACTCTCTTTTCTCTACATTGTAATTTTTGGGGAGAGTCTTTCAGCTGAGAATTTCTGAGTTAGAGTCCATCCTTGTAAATCTCTCAGTCTGATCTTTCTTCTCTAAGAAAGAGTTCTGTCCGGCTATAGGACTGTTTACAGTGAGCCTCTTCTTGTGTGAAGAGAAGGCCAGTGGGGTACTGGCAGGTTGTGTCTAGCTGAGGGACTATTTTTAGTATAGCACCCAGCTGGGGGTCTAAGTCTAGCAGAACCGCACTGGGGTTTGTTCCAGGAGGTTAGCTTCTTGACCTGTAATAGAAGTGAGTATCCTTCCTACTCGGGAAGGAAGAGGACTAGCAGGGAGCTAGGGGTTGTATATCCTTGGGGGGATTGTACCTCAGTTAGTGAAATCCCAAGATCTTGCTTGAGGACTGGATGTAGGTCTTCCTTCTGTGAAGTACCGAACTAGGATAAAAATCCTTGTGTGCTTTGTGTGATTGTCTATTTGCTTCCGCACTGCTACTCTTTATCTCACACTATCACATAACTAACCAAAATTTTAGTTGTAATAATTTGTGTGTTAAGTTTCTGTTTTGTGCAGAAAATTTATTCACCCCCCCCTCTACATAGATTGCTGCCGTACCAAAAGGACCAACAAGTGGTATCAGAGCGGGTCTCTAAACTTTCAAGAAGATCCAACGATCTTAGAGCAAAGATCCATGGCAGCTCAAGGATTTGCTGAAGGCCAATCTGTCAACAGACCACCCTTGTTCGATGGTGAAGATTACAACTACTGGAAGACAAGGATGGAATTTTTCCTTGAAGGTTATGATTATCAACTATGGACCGTCATAGAAGAAGGAGATCTGGTAGTCCTCAACCCTAGAGAAGAATGGACGGATAACGACAGAAGGATGCTGTTCCAGAATAGTAAAGAAAAAAATCTAATATGCTGTGCCCTGACAAGAAGCGAATTCAACAGGATTTCAGCATGCAACTCAGCAAAAGAAATGTGGGACAAGCTGAAGCTCACATATGAAGGAACAGATAAAGTCAGAGAAACCAGGATTGACATCTTGGTCACTCAATAGGAGAAGTTCGAAATGATGATAGGTGAGACCATTACACAAATGTATAGCAGATTTACTGACATTACTAATGGCCTTGCAGGGCTTGGAAAGATGTACAACACCGGAGATATGGTAAGAATGATCCTCAGATCTCTTCCAAGCCAGTGGACTCCAAAAGTCACAGCCATCGAAGAAGCTAATGACTCTACAATTATGTCATTAGAAAAGCTGATAGGATCATTGATGGCACATTAGATCAACATGGAGCGACTATCTAAAAGCTCATCCAAAAAGAAATTTACTAATGCTTTCAAAGTTATAGCTGCTCCTTCCTCCTCTTCTTCTAGTTCAGAAAATGCAGGTTCTGAAGACAGTGATGTAGATGATGTACTGTCCAAACTTCAGAAGATCCACAAGAAGAAGAAGAAAAATGGATCAAGGCGTATCTAAAAGAAGGAGAAAAAGGAAAAAGAACCAGTCTGTTATGAATGCAGAAAACCTGGACATCTACGACCAGATTGTCCAAGACTTAAGAAGACTAGTCAGTCAGAAAAGTCTAAGAAAAAGCACAAGAAATTCAAAAAAAAAGCAATGGCTGCTGCTTGGGACAATGAAGAAGTCTCCACATCAGATTCATCAAGCTCAAATTCTGAAAAGGAGCAGGTAAGTCTAGCCCTCATGGTAGGACTAGATGAGGTACATTCTAACTCATCTTTTGATTCTTGCACAGATTCAGTATCAGAATCTGAAGATTTAGAACAAGTTTTTTATGAACTTTATGATAAACACATGGTTGTTGCAAAAGAATTAAAAAATATCAAGAGCAACCTTACTTGTTTGGAAAACACTAATTCTAATCTTAAATCAGAAATAGAACAATTGGAAAAACAATTGAAGGAAAGTAAAGATAATAATTCTCTTTTGAATGAAAATTTAAGGAGCAAGAATAATGAAAAATTAAAGTTAGAAGAAGAATTGAAAACTCTAACTGAAGAAAATCTTTGTTTAAAAGAATCAGTTAGAAAATTTACAAAAGGAAAAACTTCTCTAGCTCTATGCTTAAAAGGCTCTAAAACTAATAACAATAAACAAGGCCTTGGATACAAACCTTCTAAAAAGGGAAAACATGTTATAATGTCTGAAAATTATCCTTTGCCAAAATTTGTAAAAGAAACTAAGATGCCTCAGAAAAAGATCCTTGTAACAAACAAGTTCTATCAAAAGAAAAAGGCCTCTAAAAACCTTGTTCTAAACAGATATCACAAAGACAATAAGAACTGCAAAACAAATTATATTCATTGCTGTTCTCATTGCAATAAATTAGGACACACAGTAAACACCTACACAACCAAGCACTTAGTATGGATTCCGAAAGGATATTTTCATGCATCTAACCATCAAGGACCCAAAAATAATTGGGTACCAACTTTTGAAGAAGAAGTTTGTAGGACAGCCTTGAAGCATTAAGAACAAAGGATGCTCAAGGCATTGGTGACTGCTCACTCTTCATCCAAATCACATCTAAAAGGGGAGTAGTCACAGATCTGTATTTAATTTTATAGTGTTACTAACAATGTTTGCAAGTTTTTTTTTAAGATTAATGTAGGCGAAAATCTTGAAGACTTGACAAACAACAAGTGGATATGTCAAAACCAACAAGTGAAAATACGACAAATGATGACCAGATTGGAGGAACCCTGAAGATCTAACTGCCTCACATTCATGGGGAGCCTCATGCTTAGGGGGAGCCCTACTCTAAGGGGGAGTTACATATTCATGACAAAAGATTGTTGAACCCCTCTCCAACAACATTTGGTAAGAAGTATTTACAAAAGGGAGTAATAGAAAATGGTAAGATCCTTCCTTTTTGGTTATCGACAAAAAGGGGGAGAATATTTTATTTGTGAATTTTTCGGTTCCAAAATTCTCTTTAAGAAAATTCACATAGTTTTTGATTGAGTTTTGTCATCACCAAAAAGGGGGAGAATGTTGAACCACTCTTTTATATATCTCATGTTTTAGTGATAACTAAAACTCATGACTATTCTTTATCTTATGATTTGGTGATACCTAAAACTCATGCAATTCAGTTATAAGTATGAACATTCATTTAATGCATTTGCATAAATAATCTTCAAATGCACTATAGTAATATCACAGAAAAAATATATGTTATAAACATTGTTTGAATGGTGCATGTTCTGACTGCTCAGAT